>OU015503.1:122886824-123526824 GCA_907164885.2 Dolomedes plantarius | reverse complement strand
AGTTAACATACCATCTGCAGCTGCAAAAAATTCGATCGGCCGATTGTTGTTCCCGGTCTGCTCAACTAAAATTCCGGACAATTTTTCGATGATCCTGTAATTTTTGTGGAAACCACTGTAATTTAACTTTGTTGAACTACTATTATTCCGCGTAATAAAGAATCCATTGACGATATAGAAGTAGACGGCATCATTCCTTAAGGCTATTGTGTACTAAACCTGTTGGATTCGCTCTACTCGATGTTAATCTATGGAGAAAATGTATCTACTGGCTACACTAGCTGAATACCCGTGCTCCGCTATGGAGTACATTCAAATTAAATGCAAATTAAATACAAAATTAAATTAAATACAATGGTCAATGTATGCAATTAATGCCAAGAAAACCACAAATATATTTCTAAAAACAGTCGTAACGGATATTTTTATAGACAAAATAATGTAGAAGAAAATATTCAAATTAAATACAACGGTCAATGTATACAATTAATTTGTATGTTTAATATCCATAAAACATACTAATTTGAATTAAACTCTTAAAAAAACTTCTATCTCAATGAGTCTAGTGGTTAAATTTTATCTTTTACCGTATTTTAATAATTTTTTTTGTCAATTTATTTCGTTGTTATGCACGTGACGATAAATTAATTTAAAGTATCACAAAAAGAAAAGAAACCACGTGATCAGCATTTAATAATTTAAATTCTGAAAATTAATCTTTAAAAATTCACTAAAAATCAGAATATGGAGGTAAAGATTCGAAAAAGATTTCAATTTAAAGGAATTTTTATAAACTTTCTCGTGATATAAATTTTATTACACTCAGATCATTACTTTAAATGCAAACTTTAAAGAATGTTGCAAAAACAACTTCAATTTTAATTTTAAAAAATCTAAGAAGAATTTTCAAAAATCTTTCTTAGTGCACCCCTACACTCTAAGAAGAATCGCCATGAAAAATTTCAGTCCTTTAGGTCCAGAAGTATAGTCTGTACGTTATCTCAGTCAATTACGGAAGTGTTTTATATAAATAGATAAATGCTGATCATCCAATAAAAATGGTATTTGCAGATAGCCCGAACTTTGCAACGGGATTCATTTTAGAAATTGCTTCCACCAAAGGAATTGAGGAGCGTTTAAAATTCACTATACAGTTTTTCCCCAAAATAATATAAATTTTAAAGTATTATTAGCATTTTTTTTATAAAACAAAGAAAAATTCTCTAAAGTTTAAAACTGCTTTTACTATTACGGAGTAGAAATTTTTCAAAATGTCTTAGGCCGTCTGCACACGAAGCAACTCAAAAGAAACTGATAACTGACTCCAATCACAAACCAGACCGTGATGAGTCGTAACCTATGTAATTGAATGGAGCAAAGCACACGGCGCAACTGGTTACAAACCCGTCAACGCGTTGCTGACGGGTTTGTAACAAGTTGCGCCGTGTGCTTTGCTCCATTCAATTACATAGGTTACGACTCATCACGGTCTGGTTTGTGATTGGAGTCAGTTATCAGTTTCTTTTGAGTTGCTTCGTGTGCAGACGGCCTTAATCGTCAATCCTTGCACAAATTTTCCCCATATGTTAAAATTGAGCTAAGCGAATCCAAACAGGTTAGTACACAGCAACCCTAAGCGGCACAATTTGTTGCTTGTATTCTTTTTTCAGATACACTTGCAGCGGAAAGTAGCTGCTAGCGATAACGTGAGATGTTTCAAGATCGAAAATAAAATTCTACCTATCAAGTGATTTAAAAGCACATATAAAAGGAAACTAAAATTATATTCTGGTAAATTTGTAAAGTATCATACTTAAAACAATTTTCTTAGCACCTTACTTCTAACCTGGACATTTTGACATCAAGATAGGTATGAGAAGGAGTATATTACTAGATATGTTGTTTTCATATGATGTTCACAATCTAGCCTTTTATGACTTTTCATAAATAATTCATTAATTTAAAATAACGATTTATTTTTGCTTTTTTTTCTGTATTTAACAACTGGAACATAATTTAACTAGATCGCTGGGAAGGATCATAATAACCGATTTCATATATTATGGGAAAATAAAAAGAATAATTTGCCGCGAATGTTCTAATTAGTTATTAATAGCTATGTATAATCTCCAATATTGTTTACAGAAGTAATTAGAGTTATTTGGGGAAAAGAACTATTCTAATTGAGGTAAGATCTTCTTCATTTAGTCTAAAATACCTAGTCTTACCATAAATACCGTTACAACTTCCGGAATGAATTATGAAAGTATATTGCAAAGGAATTTTAACAAGCAACGGTTCCAGCATTATTGAATAGCACTATTATTCGTTAAGCAATCAAACTGCTGATATTTAGTTTTTTTCAGATTTTGAAAAATCTCCGGAGCTGGCTTGTTGATCTTTTGCAAACTTATTACCTCTACGCGATTTTCAAAATCTCCCCACTCCATTCCTAAGAATTCCATTGAAGTAATGCGTTGTCGGACGAATACGGAAATTTGGATGACCTGGAACGTAGAAACTAATTATATAATCAATGATTTTTTCCATATTTTTGGAAAATAGAACTGCTTCGAGCGAAACAATTACTAAGAGAATATTCAGTTCTTCGGCTCGTAGAACCATACAGAAACAAAGGTAGAAACATAACTACTACCAATTTCTTTACTTTTCTTTCGCTGTCAACAGATCTATAAAGATTAAATCTTCAGTTGTCACTACGATAAAAAGATCACGGAATGGATTGCCTCAGAAATTAAAAATTGCAAAATTTTCACTTTATCTTTCAATTTTTTTTTCAAAAATGATAAAGATATTATATTGACTGTGTAACAGGGTAAATAGAGGAAGAATGTTTTTTTGCTGCATTCTCTTCATGAAAATGGAACTGTTTCCGTTGATACTAAAAGAGCCCAGAAAACACATGAAACCGCAGAGTACTACAATAACACAAATATAGCGGTGATGTTTTAGAAAATATGGCTCAAATGTACAATTCCAAATCAAGTTTACGATGACGGCCTCTCCTTGTATTCTTCAACATTATGAATTTAGTTCCTATAAATGCTTGGAATATTTACCAAAAATCTATAAGAATTTAAAATTACTTGTTTTACGGTCCCGCATTTAGGACATTATCCCGCATTAAGTCAACTTCGTTCGAGAAGTAAACATAAACATTACTATTTCTTACTAAAATTGCAATATTGGTAAAAGTCAGAGAAATAAATCATCAAATGTTTGGAAAAAGTGTAGAGAGTCAGTTTTCGACAAAAATTTGGGACAAAAAGTTGTTTTTATTTTCCGTGAAGTGCATAACAGATCAATAATGATGTTTATATGAATTTAATTCAATTTTAATTTCAATTCATTTAATTTACATTTCTAACGATATGAAAAATAAATATTAATTAAAAATGCAATTGCTGAAAACATTACCTTAATTTGAACTAGGGATCGAAATGAGTTATAGTAAGTTTAAAAATTCAGGCGTTCTAGAGTTAAAATGGAAACAAAATTAATCTTGATACAGGGAAATTTTAAAAGAGTTAAAAGTTATGACACATATGCTGGGACGTAGGATTAGACTTTGTTATGGGTAAATAATTTAGCGACAGCATGTTTTTTAGGTGCTTAAATGTTTAAATCCACCCGGCGAATAAGAATGGCCGGTTAGTATCACTGGACTAAAAAAGTCGTATTGGGGGTTAGAAATATTTAAGAAGTAATTTGAATCATTCTAATTTATAGACGACTGATTCTTCGTTATAATCTAATACAGAGGTCCCCAAACTTGTTTGTCCCATAGACCCCTTGCCGATATTTTCTGTTCTGAGTAGACCCCTGCTATCCTAATACTGAATTTTTATAAATTTATCAACTTTAAAAGTGTTTTTCAAGCTGACACAGAGATACTCACTTTGAGAAGGTTTACTGTAGAGTGAAAAATTTTAAAATAATATATATATATATATATATATATATATATATATATATATATATATATATATATATATATATATATATATATATATATATATATATATATATATTTATATATCTATATATATATATATATATATATATTTATATATCTATATATATATATATATATATATATATATTTATATATCTATATATATATATATATCTATTTATATATATATATATATGTAAAGATTTATAACTATACATTTATTAATTAAAACGACACAAAATGCAAATCTAGTAACATTTTTACATAGAATAAATACACAACAAAATCAATGCTTTTAATGGGAGGTATGATGCTTTGATAGAAAAATTTCAATATTCGGCTTCAATTTAGTGAGTTTTAACCTTAAATCTCCTCGGCAAGTGATTTCCAATCTGTTTCTTTTTTTTATTTTTGTAAGGAGATTGACAACTGAGCTGAAACCCCTCTCCACGAGGTATGAAAATGGAAAAGCAATTAAAAACTTTCTCCCGATAGTTCATATGCAGGATATGTAACAGGTATGTCACTTTCAAGCCAGAATTGTTAATATCCTTTTCTAAACTGCACCTTAAGTTCTACGTTGGTGATTATACCGATCAGTTCTTCTTGTAACATGACATCCGTTTCTTCAATGTCTCCTTATGGATTGAAAATCCACTGTGGTATTTCCATAGTCAAAACACCTTCAAACCTAATTTCAAAGTTTGTGTGAAGGACATTTAAATCTTGAACGTATTTGCTGAAAGGTCATCATCCTGGCAATTTGTCTGTGCCAAATTGGGAAACTGGCAAGTTCAATATAACCGCCACCTGCTGGCTCTTCGCTGTAACCGTTTTAGTTCAAAAGTCCATCATGTCGCAATACAGGTTACACGTACTGCGGCCGAAAAGTGAATAGATTTCTTACACAATTTTATGAAATATACATAAAATTAGGACATGTATCTATCTATCATAAGAAAGTACTCGTATTACGTAAATACCTCCATAGGTACTATGGATTATTACATTTACGGGAAGCCAAAATTTTAGTGGCGGCCTTTCTAATTCGTCGACCCCCATTTATATCTCACGCATCCCCAATTTTCTTTTTCACTGGCATGGACCCGATACACGTCTATATCGACCCCTGTGGGTCGATATAAACCACTTTCGGAATGAGTGATCTAAAATCATGTAAATTTTTTTGAAGGGGATTTGTGCAGGCTGTTTGCAGTTGATAGAAATCACTTGTCTGAGTGGCTATGAAGTGATTTCTTAGAAGTAATAAGTTTATATTATTTAAAGAAATTTCAAAGACGTAATAAAGCAAAGCTTCTGTAAAAGGAGATTGATAATTCGACAAAACCTATACACTGTTATTCGTAGACTGTATTTTGGGATTGTTCATCTTTCATTACTTCACTTAATAAAAAATCCATTACCAATATAACAGCAAGAGGCTTCTTTTCTTAAGTGTTATATTTTGGCAAAATAATGACATTTCAACACTACCGTCTTACACATTCCATTTATTATTTTTGATACACTTGCAGCTCAAATGAGCTGCTAGCGTTAACCTGAGACGCTAGATTATTCTTCTCAACACCAAGATACCGTTCAAGAAATTTTAAATAACATATAAAAGGAAACTAAAATTTTAATCTGGTAATTCTGTATGGTACGTAAAATAATTTTCTTAGCACCTAGAAAATATATCTCTTAATTTGACGTTTTGACATCAAGACATGTATAAGAAGGAGTGCAGGACAAAAGGATATTGTTTTCAGGAAAGTTCATGTTCCTTGAGAGATAACTCTTTGTTTCAAAACTTCCAATAAAATAAAATATATCGGTTTTCTCATCAGATGACATTATATTAAATACACTCTCCAGCTGATAGAATTTTACACTAAAATGCTGGGTGAGGTCAAAATGATCATTTTCACATTTTGGCTTTACATAACTTTCGTTCTATCAATGTAAGCAATCAAGCTTTCTATGGCTTTTCCTAAATAATTCATTCATTAAAAATAACGATGTATTTTTGTTTACTTAGAATGTCGGAAAAGAACATAATAACCCATTTCATATATTACGGGAAAATAAAAATAATAATTTGTCACGAATGTACTAATTAGTTATTAATAGTTATATATAACCTCCATTATTGCTTACAGAAGTAATTTGAGTCTTTGGGGGAAACGAAATATTCGAATTGATTCGTAAGATCTTCTGTATGTAGTCTAAAATATTTAGTCTTCCGATAAATATTGTTACAACTTTCGGAATGAATTTCAAAAGTATTTTGAAAAAAATTTTAACAAGCAACGGTTCCAGCATTATTGAATCGCACTATTATTCGTTAAGCAATCAAACTGCTGATATTTAGTTTTTTTTCAGAGTTTGTAAAATCTCCGGAGCTAGCTCGATGATCTTGTGAAGCGCTATTACCACTACGAGATTTTAAAAATCACCCCATTCCAATGATGAGAATGCCATTGAAGTAAAGCCTCGTCAAATACGTAAATTTGGCTGGCCTCAGATGCAGAAACTAACTATATGATTTTCCTTATTTAGGGAAAATAGAACTGTGTCCAGCTAAGCAATCCCTAAGAGAGCATGCAGTTCTTCGGCTCGTGGAACTGTAATGAAACAAAGGTAGAAACATAACGACTACCAAATTCTTTACTTTACTTTCTCTGTCGACAGATCTAAAAAAGATCAAAACTTCACTTTTCAGTAAGATAAATCGATCTCGGGATGAAATCCCTCAGGAAATGAAAAGTGTAAAATTTTCCCATTAAATTTAAATTTTTTCAAAAATGATCAAGCTATTACATTGACTGTGTATCAAGGTAAAGAGGGGAAGAATGTTCTTTTACTGATTTCCCTTCACGAAAATGTTACTGTTTCCGACAATACAAAAAGAACCCAGAAAACATCTGAAACAGGAGAGTACAACAATGACACAAAATATAGCGTTGATGTTTTAGAAAACATGGCTCTAACGTACAATTCAAAATCAAGTTTACGAAGATGTCCAGTCCTCTTCAACATCATGGATTTAGTTCCTATAAATGCTGGGAATATTTACCGAAAAGTTCCGAGAATTAAAATTTGTTGGAGATTTACACTCCCAGTATTAGGAAGTAAAACAAGTCAACTTTGTTCACAGAAGTAGACCGAAGCGTTTCTATCTCTCACAAAAATTGCAATACTGGTAACTGTCAGCGAAATAAAGCATCAAATATTTGGCAGAAATGTAGAGAGGACGTTTACGGGAAAAATGTGGGACAAAAAGTTTTTATTTCCGCGAAGTGCATAGCAGATTAATATTGGTTTTTATATTAATTTAATATAATTTTATTTTCAATTAGTTTAAATTACATTTGTAAAGATTTGAAAAATAAATTTTTCTTAATTAAAACTGCAATAACTGAAAATATTACCTTAATTTCAACTAGAGATCGAAATGAGATGCGGTAAGTTTAAAAGTTTATGCGGTCTGGTGTTAAAATGAAAATAAAATTTGACGTGATACAGAGAACTTTAAAAGAGTAAAAAGTTATGAAAAATATGCTTGGACGTTGGTTTCGACTTTTACCCATAAATTACTTTTGTTATAGGTACAGCAATTTAGCGACAGCATGATTTTTAGGTACTTTAGATGTTAAAATCCAACCGTCGAAAATGAATACCCGGTTAGTATCACTGGGCAATAAAAGCTGTATTCGGGGATGGAAATATTTCACAAGTACTTTCGAAGCATTCTTATTTATAGACGACTGTTTCTTGGATATGATCTAAACTCATGTATATATTATCTTTTGGGATTTGCGCATACAATTGGCGGGTGATATAAACCACTTGTCAAAGTGAATTCGAAGTGATTTCATACAAATAATAAATTTTTATTGTTTCGAGAAATTTCGAAGAAGTTATGAAAGAAAGCTTTTATGAACGAAGATTTATAATTCCGCAAAGTCAATACACTGTTATTCATATACCTGTAATTTGAGTTTGTTAAACTGATATTACTTCACGTAATAAAGAACTCATTGCCAATATAAAGGCAAGGATATTAATTCCCTAACGGCCATTTTTTATAAAATAATGACATTTACACTACCGTCTTCGTGATTCCATTCATTATTTCATTTACACTTACAGCGGAAAGCAACGGCTAGCGTTAACATGGGGTGTTCACATCCGGAACAAGATTGGGTCTCCGTTCAAACGATTTTGAATAACATATAAAAGGAAACTAAAATTTTATTCTGGTAATTCTGTAAGGTACGTAAAATAATTTTCTTAACACCTTGAAAATATGTTTCTAAATTACACATATAGGCCTCTTCACATAGGAGTCCGTTGCGTTGCGTTAAGGAAAAGATGACGTTGAGACGAAAATAAACCAATCATATGCCTCCAAACGATTAGCAATGAAATTTTTAACGCCTATGATTGGTTTATTTTCGTCTCAACGTCATCTTTTTCTCAACGCAACGCAACGGACTCCTATGTGAACAGGCCCTTAGTCCTCAAGACATGTATAAAAATTCACTTTATCTTTCAATTTTAAAAAAAATGATCAAGCTATTACATTGACTGTGTATCAAAGTAACTTCTTAATTCAAGTAATAAAGAATCCACGACCACCAATACAAAAGCACAGATCTCCATTCCTTAAGAGTCATAGTTTTAGCAAACTAATGAAATTTCAACACTACCGTCTTTCTGATTCCATTCATTGTTACCATGTTTTTATTAACTTGCTTTCTTGTTTGCTTGTGTGCTTGTCCCTTACAGATCTCGCAACTTCCTGACTAGCTATACATTTGAAACTTTTAGAATAGCTCAGAACACGATGACAATGCATTATTTTAATACTTTTAGCCATATTTAAGCAGTATTGAATTCATTTTCCGTTAATTTTGTTTCGTTGACTGCTGCAGCCATCTATCGGCCGACACGAGAACTAAGAGTTAAATGCAAGTTAACTTCCAATTAACTTCATTTTCTTTCAAGGTGATGGGATAATTCACCAAAAAATTTTAAAAAAGTATTTATTAATACATATAACTGTCAAGTTTATTTCATTCAACAGAAACTTTAAAAACATGCTATATAAAAAGTTCTTTTTATCTTATAATTATTTCATATACACTTGCAGCGGAAAGCAGCTGCTAGCGTTAACATGAGACACTCGTCAACAAACTGAAGCAATAACGCCCCATTCAAGGGATTTAAAATAACATATAAATTGAATCTAAAATTATTGTGGTAATTCTGTAAGGTATTTACAATAATTTTCTTAGCACCTTGAAAATATACTTATAAACTTAACGTTTTGACATCAAGACATGTATAAGAAGGAGTATATGACAAAAGGATGTACTTTTCACAGGGAAGTTCATGTTCTTTTATAAAACCTCTCTTTGTTTACGAAACTTCGAATAAAAGGAAATGTAACATCGGTTTTCTGATTAGAAGCCTTTATATTAAATACAATCTCCATTTGTTAGAATATACCAATAGATCGCCGGATGAGGTCAAATTGTCTTTTTCAAATTTTAGCTTTACATAACTTTCGTTCTATAAATGTAAGAAATCTAGCTTTCTATGGTTTTTCCTAAATAATTCATTTATTTAAAATAACGATGTATTTTTGTTTTTAAAAAATTTATTATTCTGTAAATTCTTCAGGCTCGTACACAAATTCAAACAAAAAAACACACGTAACAACTGCCTTCTATACACCAGAAAGCTCTAAAATCACAAGTCAGGATACCGGAGTCTTCAATACAATACACGCCTAAAGCACTTTCAACACATTCAATTATCCATAGAAATGAACTCACTTCCAAGGCTAATGTCACGTATATTTATAGACTACCAAAGCGCCCCCTATTGGTCAGTCAACCAGATATCCCTAAAAGCTTCCAAAAAATTCTAGACGATAAATTGGCGACCATTTGGCACCATATCGCCAAATTTTTCGACCTAAATAAGTCACCAAATCCATCTCCAATTTGGCGATAAATGTCATATTTCGCTAAATTACCCTAGACTCTGTAAAAATCGTAACAATACCTAGTCTTCCCATAAATACTGTTACACATTCCGGAATGAATTAGGAAAGTATTTTGAAAGAAATTTTAAGAAGCAACTGTTCCAGCTTTCTTGAATCGCTGTGTTGTTCGTTAAGCAATCATTCTTGCTCATATTTAGTTTTTTCAGAGTTTGAAAAATCTCCGGAGCTGGCTTGCTCAATTTCTGCAGCGCTATTACCACTTCACGATTTTAGAAAATCTCCCCATTCCATAGCTAAGAATGCCACTGATAAAAAAAGTGTCCTCGTCGGACAAATACGAAATTTAGCTGGCCTCGGATGTAGAAACTAACTATATGCTCAATGATTATCCATATTCAGGGAAAATAGAACTACGTCCAGCTAAACAATCCCTAAGACAGTATGTGGTTTTTCTGCTCGTGGAACCATACAAGTACAAAGGTAGACACAGGACTACTGCCGATTTCTTTACTTTAATTTCTCTGTCAACAGCTATATAAAGATCAACACTTCACTTGTCAGTACGACAAGTCGATCATGGAAGGAATTCCTTTCGGAAATAAAAATTAAGAAATTTTCACATCCTCTTTCAATTTTTTTCAAATATGATCATTGACTGTGTATCAAGGTAAAAAGAGCAAGAATGTTCTTTTGTAAGTAGGTTCTCTTTCCAGAAACCTACGTAGATAGACAAGTCTGTAAAAACAACAGTCCTGGTAAATCAAAAGAGCAGCTTTTTGAGTTTAATATCAGCCCTTTAATAAAACCTAATAAATCACGAATTTCACTTCTCACGCTTAAATATTTAATGTCTCCGGCAGCTTTGACGTGTTTTTAACTAAGCACCTCCTACCCAGAAAAAGGTGGAAGAGATCACTTAGTTGTCATGTCTCCTAATTACGTATTCCTCCCCTTTATGATAACCACAGTTGTATTGATAGCGTGTATTGTCTGTTGAAGAGAAAATGATCAACAATATGAGGTTTCCGACAGAAGTAACTTAAATTCATCTTGTGTTGGAGTAAGCACAATAATGAAACAAATGCTGCTCTTTACCAACAATGCTCAAAGGAAACAATGTAAACGCGTGAAACAAATTGGAACTCGCATTTCATAAAAAGCTATCATAGCGGTTTGTGACTCTACTACTAAAAGCGATATTTATTTACGAGTGCGACTAACTTACTGTGATATACTTGATTGGTTTTTATAAAACGAAATATTCATCAAAACATACTTTGTTTGTGAAATTTTCGATCCTTTATTTGGACTTAATAGCTTAAAACTTTAAAGAACTTAAACCAAAAGCATTTAGAAACTCATATCTTTGTGCAATATCTTTCGGTCCATTCAACTTAGTTTTGTGAAAAAATAAATAAACTTTAAACAACAACAAAAAATATGTTCTGTCAACGAGTAGACCAAGGTACAGTCGTCAAGTTCTTGGGAAGCCGAAACTACAAGGATGTCAAACCACTGAGCAAAGGCTCGTTCGGAGAAGTCCTCTCCGCTATCTCGCCTCGGAAAATTCAAGTTGCGATCAAGGTCATCACGAAGGAAAGCTACAGGGAGATCGAAGACGTGATCTGGCCCTGCCTCGACCATCCAAACGTGCTTCCGGTCTTGGACGTCATGTCAATTCCCGACATGGAATTAAAACTGTTCGTTTCGCCCCGCCATCCCACAGCACTTTGCGAAATGGTGCACGGGACGGAATTTCTCGCCGACGTCCGAGGTCTGGACCGCGTCCGCAGGTGGCTCCTAGATACGCTCAGTGGCCTCGACTACCTGCACACCGCGGGATTCGCTCACATGGATATGAAGTCGGACAACGTCTTAATAACGGCCAGTGATTCGGCCGTCATTTGCGATTTTTCGGGGCTCAGTATCACGGAGAGGAAGATAAGCAGGTTCGGATCTATTAATCGTGCTTAATTTTGACAACCTTTTTTTCGTGTTAGATGGGGGCTTCACTCCACATTCTTAAATGAAAGTTTTACAATTAAAATTATTTTTTCCCAAATCGTCTAATGACGTCTGCAGCATTGCTTTATACCATTCTGGTTTATGAGAGGTTAATGCATGTTCTTCATTCATTTTTCCATTTCCGGAGAAATCATGAATTGACGGGAATTTCAGCAAGGTTTTCGGTTATGAGAATCCGAAGTGGTTTGCTGGAGTAACATATCCGTAACCATTCTATGCACATAAATAATTCTTGTGGGTGAATATATGGCATCCATTAGCTGCATCTATCATTCATGTCCCGCATGATGTCTATTCAAACTTCCTAACAGGGACGTTTTTGCCGACATAGCATTTAGAATGACGTATGACACAACAGCTGATAACCAGTTTTGTACAGTCTCTGAAAAATAAAAATAAATGACGGAATCTCCAGAAAACGTTAAAATTTGGCCACAAATATTAAAATTCCTCTAGTTGGACACAAGTCATTTAAAAACATTACAGAAAAAACATCTTGAGTCTTACGAGGAGGATTTTCCCTCCCCAATTTTAAAATTTAACGTGCCATTATCCACTCGTCCCAGACAATATGGGACATCCCACGACAATGTGGGACAAATAGATTTTGATATATTCGTTTTTAAAAATGGCAGGTAAAAGTAGTTTTTTAAGGAATAAAGGGAACTATTCTCTACAGTTATGCTTTCAAAAAAACTATGTTCAATTCGAGGAATTTTAAGTTTTGTGCGAAAAAAATTTAACGATTCCGATAAGGGATTTCACAATGTCTGCTGCGTAGATGATGCAAATGAAAGGGTTCGCGTATTTGCGTTAACTACCGACATACGTGGGGTTGAGACAAATCATCACAGATAGCACGTAACATTCCATAATACGCTTTCCTCTCCTGGAATCGTGTGTGAAGCACTGTTTAGTCACTAAAGATAGTTCATTTTAGATTAAAATTCAAGAAGAGTATATGAAGATAATTGCTACCTGCTACTCCCGACTATCGTAAAAGAAAGACCTCTGACGTCAAATTCGCTTTCATCGAAAACCATTGGTTAATACTGGACAGTCAGATGTAATGAAAAAGAACCGTGCATTTCAAAACAAACCTCCATACATTATGAAGAGTAAACAAGCGAGTGAGAACGCAAAAGTTTTGAAAAATTCATGCCCGAGTTAGGGCCTGTTCACATAGGAGTCCGTTGCGTTGCGTTAAGGAAAAGATGACGTTGAGACGAAAATAAACCAATCATATGCCTCCAAACGATTAGCAATGAAATTTTTAACGCCTATGATTGGTTTATTTTCGTCTCAACGTCATCTTTTTCTCAACGCAACGCAACGGACTCCTATGTGAACAGGCCCTTAGTCCTCAAGACATGTATAAAAATTCACTTTATCTTTCAATTTTAAAAAAAATGATCAAGCTATTACATTGACTGTGTATCAAAGTAACTTCTTAATTCAAGTAATAAAGAATCCACGACCACCAATACAAAAGCACAGATCTCCATTCCTTAAGAGTCATAGTTTTAGCAAACTAATGAAATTTCAACACTACCGTCTTTCTGATTCCATTCATTGTTACCATGTTTTTATTAACTTGCTTTCTTGTTTGCTTGTGTGCTTGTCCCTTACAGATCTCGCAACTTCCTGACTAGCTATACATTTGAAACTTTTAGAATAGCTCAGAACACGATGACAATGCATTATTTTAATACTTTTAGCCATATTTAAGCAGTATTGAATTCATTTTCCGTTAATTTTGTTTCGTTGACTGCTGCAGCCATCTATCGGCCGACACGAGAACTAAGAGTTAAATGCAAGTTAACTTCCAATTAACTTCATTTTCTTTCAAGGTGATGGGATAATTCACCAAAAAATTTTAAAAAAGTATTTATTAATACATATAACTGTCAAGTTTATTTCATTCAACAGAAACTTTAAAAACATGCTATATAAAAAGTTCTTTTTATCTTATAATTATTTCATATACACTTGCAGCGGAAAGCAGCTGCTAGCGTTAACATGAGACACTCGTCAACAAACTGAAGCAATAACGCCCCATTCAAGGGATTTAAAATAACATATAAATTGAATCTAAAATTATTGTGGTAATTCTGTAAGGTATTTACAATAATTTTCTTAGCACCTTGAAAATATACTTATAAACTTAACGTTTTGACATCAAGACATGTATAAGAAGGAGTATATGACAAAAGGATGTACTTTTCACAGGGAAGTTCATGTTCTTTTATAAAACCTCTCTTTGTTTACGAAACTTCGAATAAAAGGAAATGTAACATCGGTTTTCTGATTAGAAGCCTTTATATTAAATACAATCTCCATTTGTTAGAATATACCAATAGATCGCCGGATGAGGTCAAATTGTCTTTTTCAAATTTTAGCTTTACATAACTTTCGTTCTATAAATGTAAGAAATCTAGCTTTCTATGGTTTTTCCTAAATAATTCATTTATTTAAAATAACGATGTATTTTTGTTTTTAAAAAATTTATTATTCTGTAAATTCTTCAGGCTCGTACACAAATTCAAACAAAAAAACACACGTAACAACTGCCTTCTATACACCAGAAAGCTCTAAAATCACAAGTCAGGATACCGGAGTCTTCAATACAATACACGCCTAAAGCACTTTCAACACATTCAATTATCCATAGAAATGAACTCACTTCCAAGGCTAATGTCACGTATATTTATAGACTACCAAAGCGCCCCCTATTGGTCAGTCAACCAGATATCCCTAAAAGCTTCCAAAAAATTCTAGACGATAAATTGGCGACCATTTGGCACCATATCGCCAAATTTTTCGACCTAAATAAGTCACCAAATCCATCTCCAATTTGGCGATAAATGTCATATTTCGCTAAATTACCCTAGACTCTGTAAAAATCGTAACAATACCTAGTCTTCCCATAAATACTGTTACACATTCCGGAATGAATTAGGAAAGTATTTTGAAAGAAATTTTAAGAAGCAACTGTTCCAGCTTTCTTGAATCGCTGTGTTGTTCGTTAAGCAATCATTCTTGCTCATATTTAGTTTTTTCAGAGTTTGAAAAATCTCCGGAGCTGGCTTGCTCAATTTCTGCAGCGCTATTACCACTTCACGATTTTAGAAAATCTCCCCATTCCATAGCTAAGAATGCCACTGATAAAAAAAGTGTCCTCGTCGGACAAATACGAAATTTAGCTGGCCTCGGATGTAGAAACTAACTATATGCTCAATGATTATCCATATTTAGGGAAAATAGAACTACGTCCAGCTAAACAATCCCTAAGACAGTATGTGGTTTTTCTGCTCGTGGAACCATACAAGTACAAAGGTAGACACAGGACTACTGCCGATTTCTTTACTTTAATTTCTCTGTCAACAGCTATATAAAGATCAACACTTCACTTGTCAGTACGACAAGTCGATCATGGAAGGAATTCCTTTCGGAAATAAAAATTAAGAAATTTTCACATCCTCTTTCAATTTTTTTCAAATATGATCATTGACTGTGTATCAAGGTAAAAAGAGCAAGAATGTTCTTTTGTAAGTAGGTTCTCTTTCCAGAAACCTACGTAGATAGACAAGTCTGTAAAAACAACAGTCCTGGTAAATCAAAAGAGCAGCTTTTTGAGTTTAATATCAGCCCTTTAATAAAACCTAATAAATCACGAATTTCACTTCTCACGCTTAAATATTTAATGTCTCCGGCAGCTTTGACGTGTTTTTAACTAAGCACCTCCTACCCAGAAAAAGGTGGAAGAGATCACTTAGTTGTCATGTCTCCTAATTACGTATTCCTCCCCTTTATGATAACCACAGTTGTATTGATAGCGTGTATTGTCTGTTGAAGAGAAAATGATCAACAATATGAGGTTTCCGACAGAAGTAACTTAAATTCATCTTGTGTTGGAGTAAGCACAATAATGAAACAAATGCTGCTCTTTACCAACAATGCTCAAAGGAAACAATGTAAACGCGTGAAACAAATTGGAACTCGCATTTCATAAAAAGCTATCATAGCGGTTTGTGACTCTACTACTAAAAGCGATATTTATTTACGAGTGCGACTAACTTACTGTGATATACTTGATTGGTTTTTATAAAACGAAATATTCATCAAAACATACTTTGTTTGTGAAATTTTCGATCCTTTATTTGGACTTAATAGCTTAAAACTTTAAAGAACTTAAACCAAAAGCATTTAGAAACTCATATCTTTGTGCAATATCTTTCGGTCCATTCAACTTAGTTTTGTGAAAAAATAAATAAACTTTAAACAACAACAAAAAATATGTTCTGTCAACGAGTAGACCAAGGTACAGTCGTCAAGTTCTTGGGAAGCCGAAACTACAAGGATGTCAAACCACTGAGCAAAGGCTCGTTCGGAGAAGTCCTCTCCGCTATCTCGCCTCGGAAAATTCAAGTTGCGATCAAGGTCATCACGAAGGAAAGCTACAGGGAGATCGAAGACGTGATCTGGCCCTGCCTCGACCATCCAAACGTGCTTCCGGTCTTGGACGTCATGTCAATTCCCGACATGGAATTAAAACTGTTCGTTTCGCCCCGCCATCCCACAGCACTTTGCGAAATGGTGCACGGGACGGAATTTCTCGCCGACGTCCGAGGTCTGGACCGCGTCCGCAGGTGGCTCCTAGATACGCTCAGTGGCCTCGACTACCTGCACACCGCGGGATTCGCTCACATGGATATGAAGTCGGACAACGTCTTAATAACGGCCAGTGATTCGGCCGTCATTTGCGATTTTTCGGGGCTCAGTATCACGGAGAGGAAGATAAGCAGGTTCGGATCTATTAATCGTGCTTAATTTTGACAACCTTTTTTTCGTGTTAGATGGGGGCTTCACTCCACATTCTTAAATGAAAGTTTTACAATTAAAATTATTTTTTCCCAAATCGTCTAATGACGTCTGCAGCATTGCTTTATACCATTCTGGTTTATGAGAGGTTAATGCATGTTCTTCATTCATTTTTCCATTTCCGGAGAAATCATGAATTGACGGGAATTTCAGCAAGGTTTTCGGTTATGAGAATCCGAAGTGGTTTGCTGGAGTAACATATCCGTAACCATTCTATGCACATAAATAATTCTTGTGGGTGAATATATGGCATCCATTAGCTGCATCTATCATTCATGTCCCGCATGATGTCTATTCAAACTTCCTAACAGGGACGTTTTTGCCGACATAGCATTTAGAATGACGTATGACACAACAGCTGATAACCAGTTTTGTACAGTCTCTGAAAAATAAAAATAAATGACGGAATCTCCAGAAAACGTTAAAATTTGGCCACAAATATTAAAATTCCTCTAGTTGGACACAAGTCATTTAAAAACATTACAGAAAAAACATCTTGAGTCTTACGAGGAGGATTTTCCCTCCCCAATTTTAAAATTTAACGTGCCATTATCCACTCGTCCCAGACAATATGGGACATCCCACGACAATGTGGGACAAATAGATTTTGATATATTCGTTTTTAAAAATGGCAGGTAAAAGTAGTTTTTTAAGGAATAAAGGGAACTATTCTCTACAGTTATGCTTTCAAAAAAACTATGTTCAATTCGAGGAATTTTAAGTTTTGTGCGAAAAAAATTTAACGATTCCGATAAGGGATTTCACAATGTCTGCTGCGTAGATGATGCAAATGAAAGGGTTCGCGTATTTGCGTTAACTACCGACATACGTGGGGTTGAGACAAATCATCACAGATAGCACGTAACATTCCATAATACGCTTTCCTCTCCTGGAATCGTGTGTGAAGCACTGTTTAGTCACTAAAGATAGTTCATTTTAGATTAAAATTCAAGAAGAGTATATGAAGATAATTGCTACCTGCTACTCCCGACTATCGTAAAAGAAAGACCTCTGACGTCAAATTCGCTTTCATCGAAAACCATTGGTTAATACTGGACAGTCAGATGTAATGAAAAAGAACCGTGCATTTCAAAACAAACCTCCATACATTATGAAGAGTAAACAAGCGAGTGAGAACGCAAAAGTTTTGAAAAATTCATGCCCGAGTTAGGGCCTGTTCACATAGGAGTCCGTTGCGTTGCGTTAAGGAAAAGATGACGTTGAGACGAAAATAAACCAATCATATGCCTCCAAACGATTAGCAATGAAATTTTTAACGCCTATGATTGGTTTATTTTCGTCTCAACGTCATCTTTTCCTTAACGCAACGCAACGGACTCCTATGTGAACAGGCCCTTAAACTCAGCAAATGTTACAGAGGAAGGTCACTACTGTCCCAGTTTGTGAAAAAATTACTCTAATAAATTACGCTTGAGTAATCAACAAAATACCGAATGCAAATCTATAATATGTTTGAGAAAATTATTTGACAGCCTCTGTTTCCTTTTCAGCCTATGTGCTCCTCTCCAGTTTCGTCCTCCAGAATGCTGGCACCCAATTGGTTCCGGTGGTGTCGAAGGAGTACCATTTGATATGTGGACATATGGCCTCATGGCTTTGAACGTCTTAACGGGTCATTGGCCCCAAATCTATATGGAATACAGTCCCGGATGGACGTGGGACGGTCAAACGAGACCGGTGTTAATGAAAGCTTTGGAGGTGAGTTCTTTAAGAAGGTTGTGCCTAGTGCCTTATTTTCATGGACGAATTTGGAACCGAAATCCTTTTTAAGTTCTTGTGACATTTCTAAAATCTTCCATAAATTTTCTGTTTATATAACACGTTTCCTTAATCCTAAAAAAGACACTATTAGACAAAATATGCCATTATGTAAAGCTACTACTTGACCGTTTCTTGTAAAATTTGACTTCTGCATCAATATGCTTCGCACGCTCTTCGTAACTGTCGAGGCAAGAGTTCTAAAGTTTACTGTCTGGCTGTCGGGCGTTCACCTTGTTTTCCATAATTCCCATATCCCCACACAAAGCAATGCCTCTGTTATGCACTCTTGCACCCATTGTCTACCTAAAAATAGCAATTTTGAACTAATGGATTTAGGAATTGGTTACTTATCACCTCCAATAGCGTCTTTAATGCATCCCGTTAACCGAACTCTCCAAGTCATATTAGCGCCATCATATCGATGCTGATTCATCGTGTAAAACTTCACTCTGAACATCTTATAAGTTATTTTTGGCAATTTTGGGAAGTACACTATACACTAACAGTCTCATAATATAAGAATTTCTCGATGGAGCTTAATAAAAATTTTGATTGATATCGTAGTTGCCAAGTTTTAGTTACCAAGTTTAATCTCTTTGTTTGGGCAGTTAAACAAGTAGTTAACAAAAGTGTTTCTCGACAAAATAAAATTTCTTTCGTGACTAAGCAATTGGACTTTGACTAAGATGAAAGAGTTCACGATTTGCTGACAATTATGCCTCAAAAATACGCCAAAGTTCTCTTAAAGTTTAGGACTATTTAAAGCCTATTTTTGACTTCCCACCTATGTCTGCTCTAACTCTGCTTTACTTCCTTTCAGGAATCAAGCCTGTACGTACTGATGCGGAAGGCTATGCCATGCGTCAAATTTTCTCGAGCAGAGGTGGATGATGCCCTGCACTTCCTCTTGTCTCTGTTAAGAATTGTTCCCGGCGAGAGGCCCACTGCCAGAGAAGCTGCCGGACATCCATTCCTGCGAGGTGTTTCTGTAAACTTGGGTACTGGCGACTTCCTTCCGCCAGTTCGAGTGTGTGGAGAACCACTTGAAACTACCCAAAAGTCTGTGGACAATGAAAAGAACACTACTGCTGCCGCCCAAGAGCCAATGGCCTGTGGCGATTTTGTGAACACAGCTTTTATACCGTCTGTATCTGATTCTAACTGCGTCGGAAATGGTTCCCCTAGGACTTCTGTAAACGATATTTTGAGAAAAGGAGGCCGTGAGCAAAAAACCTTTAAGAATAGACTCAAAGGCTGGTTCAAAAAGAAGTTCCGACAGTTACGGCCGAAGAAAAATAGTTATGTAAGTAAATCGTATCAAATTTATATATCTAACGCCCATTCACGAATACCAAACTGTCACGGCTTTTTGTGCAGGCCTAATTCATTGTGCAGTGGTCACGTTTTGAAGTCGTTAATAACCATCAACCTGGCAAGTTTTCCTCGGAGAATTCAGTTTTCCAAAGTTGCGAGAAAAGCCCTATGTAGCATTTTTTGTTGCAATTGGCTTTCCCGCCGTTAGACCATTAGCTTTTCAGTGCTTTTGTACAATGGCGTACGATAAATTTTTGTACGATGAAATTAACGATCGCACTGCACTTGTCTAAATTTTGGGAAATGCGTTAAAATTTTGTTGACCATTTCAAAAGTCACACAAAGGGGCATCAAGTTAAAATCCTGAAGGTGGTCAGACAAACAATCATGCCCCGTTAAAGTCTAAAATTGGCGATCGCATGACGAATTTAACGTAAAAATAAACTAGTAAACATAAAATAGCAAACGTAAAAATTAAAAAGTAAACGTAAAAGCCTATGAAAACTTAAAAAGAACAAAATTTTTGAGCTTGTATTTGCTTTTCTGGCTGCAAAATCCTTGGCTTAAAATTGCTCAAAGCTGTGCGAGTCACAACAAAGAAAATCTGTTCCCAATTTTATAAAATTGTTTAATTTTCGGTCTTTTCGAAACGGTGACATCAGTTCTTTTTATGACTGTTTATTTCGTGGACCATCGGTTTAGAACCAGTCGTTTAACGCATTTTTGAATGACAGCAGTCCCCTTTTTTTGCCAAAAGGATTGTCCTCTTATTGCCAGTCCACTGCCAGGTCACGACATCGACTTAAATAGTACTTATGACATGATTGTTATTAATAAGTACCTCTTGAGTTATGTGTGCGCATAATGATAGTAATACTCCCGCATCCGTATGCCGGTAGACTTAGAACGTTTACGTTGGGGTTGGTACTATAAAATAAAGTGATCATTTTTAAAATGTGTACACGAATGTCTGTGTCAATAGTTTTTTTTAAAAAAAATTCTATAAAGTTATGAGTGAAAAGGGAACAATAAATTTTCTGTATAAAACTCATAATTTTGGTGCTTTCTTCCAAAAGCGTTTATACATACGCGGGAAAATATATTCGCATTAGAGGAAAAAATAGTTTACTTTTCACATTATAATAGCAAACGTAACATTTGCTATTATAATGTGAAAAGTAAACCCCAGTATGATTTTTTTCACATTATATAACTCTGTGATAATGTTTCCTCCAGTGATAATTTTTTTGTGACTTTTTAGGTTCTTCTCTCGAATGACTCCTCGGCATAGAGAAACACTGGCTATATAGATTACAGATTTGATTACAGAACTTCAAATTATTTTGATTACAGAACTTCAAATTATGTTGATTACAGAACTTCAAACTACTATATTCACTACAGAACTTCAATCCATATTGATTACAGAACTCCAAACTATATTGATTACAGATCTTCAGACTATATTGATTACAGATCTTCAGACTATATCGATTACAGAACATCAAACTATATTGATTGCTGATCTTCAAACTATGTTGATTACAGAACTTCAAACTACAACAGTAGTAAACTTCTGTTACTACTGTTGATACAGAACTTCAATCCATATTGATTACAATCCATATTGATTACAGAACTCCAAAATAGTATATTGATTACAGATCTTCAGACTATATTGATTGCAGATCTTCAGACTATAAAGATAACAGAACATCAAACTATATTGATTGCTGATTACAGATGTTGATTACAGAACTTCAAACTATGTTGATTATAAAACTTTAATTTATTTTTTGTCTACACATCATTTATTTCAACTTATATGTTTTCAATTTTTACTTTCGGCTGTATTTGGCAATAAATATTTATTTTCTCATTCTTGTCTCAAAGTGACTTTCCTAATGAATGTGTTTCCATGTCATTTACGCTGTTTCGTATTCCGCAAGTATCGCTCAGCACTCGATCATGCGATTACATACTTTCAGAAGAAAACATGTCCGGTTCACAGGGTCTAATTCAGTTTGGAAATGTAGTTCATAATAGTGACACATTTCCTAACAGAATACGGTACTATGAAATGATTTGAGATTGAGTTAAACAAATCTCACTAAAAGTTGTACAATATTTGTATCGTCTAGGATTTCTGCATATTGATTCCGGAGCGGTGCCTAGCGTCAGGTGTAAAAATTTTAATCCATCTCAGAGCTCAATGCAATGACCACGTGACATGTCAAACCAATTACAGTTGGTGGCGGTCAACAATTCCGGCACCAACGGAAAAACGTAGCGCTACGCTACAGAAGCAACGTGAACAAGGCCTAAGGCTGTTATTATCCAACTATTTGGCGGTTTATGGGTTTGGCCCTGATTTTTGCCGTAAGGTTGATAAACTTGATTCATATTTGAAAAAAAATAAGGTACTTAGGGAACAATTTGCGACCGAATAGGACAAGTTTCAATTAAATCACGATTAGAAAATTTCAGATGTCTTTAAGGCTGTTTTTCCGATTCTCTCACTTGCTAACTGATTTTGGAGTTTGCACTAATTTTCGGCTCGTGGTTGACTACAATTCTAAACTATACCTATTATGGAAAAAGAACTGCTTCACTTGGTATTCAACCGAGCCAAAGATTACAACGACACCAGCCAAAAATATTAAGATGATAAAATTACATGCTGTATGACCAAATGCAAAATCACTAAGATGTTTTGCGTCTTTTGTTTGACCATGACATGATTACACAACTAGTAATTAGCTCAAACCAAAGAGTGAAATCAATGCGGGAAAAACCGAAAAATCAAAACTCGGCGATGATATGTTTGAAATTGAAAGTCTGATTGGACTCATGAGACTTTGCGCTATTTTCAAATCAGGAAGAGGGGATCTTGCATCATTATTTTCAACGAAACCGATCGGGCGATCTATTTTTCGAGGCGTCATGTCTTTGAAAAGACCTCAAACTCTGTTTCTGACGTTGACGATGCCACAACAAGGAAAGGAACGAATGAAAAGTGATCCTGGAGCAGCGATTTCATTTTTATTTTCAAAGTTCGTAAAAAGTTGTCAGAATTCATCTGAAGTCGGGAATCATGCCTGTGGTGACGAAATGTTGGTGAGTTTTTCGGGGAAGGTGTCCTTTCCGGGTTTACATGCCAAATAAACCAGCAAAGTATGGACTCAAAATAATATGCTTGACAGATGCACGTACTTCCTATTTGTATAATGCATATATTTACTTAGGAAAAAACAGTGATGGATTCACACTGTCAAATGATGAAACCAAACTTTCTAAACCTTGGCAAAGTGTTATTCGGTTAACGAAACCAATTGCACCCTCCAAGCGCTGCCAAGTCACTGTCGACAATCCGTTTTCTTCTTTGGAAATAGTGAACGAATTATAAAAAAAAAGTATGTTGGCAATATGAGAAGCAACAAGAGAGAAATGCCACCTAAATTTCTACCTAACGAAAAAAGAAAATTAGGATCAAGTTTATATGGGTTTTCCAAAAACATAACACTTATGCCGTAAGTACCAAAACAAAATAAAGCCGTCAATTTGATATCCTCTATGCATAACTCAAAATTTACCTACCAATCCAATAATATACCAGAAATAATAAGTTTTTACAATTCAACAAAATCAGGAGTGGATAATTTAGACAAAATCATCGCGAACTATTCACCGAATAGAAGGTCGAGACGGTGGCCCCTGACAATATTTTACAATATGATAGCGATTAGTCTTGTAAATTCTGGCCTTATCTATGCCAGCTATCATGAGAATGACACGTTTTGACTTTATAAATTCTTTAGCAAACAGTTTGTTAAAAAAAAAAAAGTGCAACGTCGTTTGTCCATCCTAAACCTTCCGGATGACCTAAAAAAAAGCACGACACATTCTTGGAGAACCTGAAGAAACGCGTAGCACCCGTCAAGAGAAAAAATTCTGATAAGCTTCCCAAGAGAAAAACGTGCCGATATTGTCCTTATCAGAAAAGGAGGCAAACTGCATACAAATGTATAAAAGGCAAAAATCCGTGTTGCCTAGAGTGCTCAAAAAAAGTGTGCAATTCTTATGCTCTTGGTGTAAAATAGTAATTTTTGTTTACGTGATACCGATTTTAATTGTATTTTATTTGTCTGCATTGTTTTATTTTAATTGTATTGTGAACAATCATATAAGACACATTTATTTAATTTATATGTAGTTTAATTACATATTGCACCTCTAAAAACAATTTTTGTTATGTACACGTCTCACAGATGCATATTACTTGCAACGAACAAAATAAGTGTGTTACCAGTCAAGGGTTAAGGGTATGTCAAAAACATTGCAATCAGCATTGCTGTTTTGGGAAAGTTGGTCAGATGAGAATGAAATGACAGTAAACCCAGATAAATCCAAGTTTCAACTCTTCTCGCTCAGTACTAAACATCGTGACATAAACCTCAGATATAAAAAAACAATGTTTCAAAAGAACTGAAGCACTACTTACTTGGGCTTAGACCTAGATTCAAAACTAAACTGGACTGGTCAAATTGAAAAAGCTCTTGACCGTGGAGTAAACATAACTAAACTTCTAAAGCGACTAGACGATACAACCTGGGGTTCCACTCGGGACGTCCTTTGCCCCGCCCATAAGACCTACGTAAGTCCATCAGATGAGTGTGGAAATGTAGCCCTGATTGCAACTTCTCAGACAAATACGAAAAGACTGCATATCCTCCAAAACCGTATTCTGAGATTCATCACTGGTGGTACAAGATCCATTCGGTTCGAAATCATTCATACAGTTTATCTTCAAGCACTAAGTGTGATAGTCGTCTCTATGGACGATTTGCAAATGCATGCATGGATTGTCCATAGAGACCCGATGCTGATCGATCTGATGAAGAACAATAACAGGTTATTACTATTTGCCTCCCTTATATTTTATTAGAAGCTGGATGCTCCTTTTATGCGTTTTCCGCACGTTTCGTGTGTCTTCGCTGACGTTCATTTAAAAAATGAAGCTATGGTGTCGATTGCCCTCCTTCCTCCCTCGTCGTTTGCCCCGTGGTCAACGCACGTGGTCAACACACGAATTAGTTCCGTGTTTGAAATCCCGAGCCTTCCCTGGAAGCTGAAATTTTGAATGTTGGTTTGTCTCAGGCTCAAGGTGCTCACTAAGAAACCTTTTCTTTTAAATATAGAATTCTAAGAGGTTAAGCCTCCCCCCCCCCCAAAAAAAAAAAAATAGAAAGATTTTTCAGCTCACGAAGAAGGCATCTCTAGAACCATGGACTCCTATAAGAGCCCAAGGTTCTAGAGATGGGGCACCTATGAGCTGCACCCCTATGGGAAGCTGAAATTTTGAATACTGGTTCGTATTATGCCCAAGGTGCTCACAAGGAAATCTTTAAAAACATTAAAACTGAAGGCCGTTTACAGGGGCTTAATCATTGAAAACCAAAACAGTGGCAGACTGATCACTGTATATTTGGAACTGTTAAGGCCGAGAAAGTTAAAATTTTGAATGGTGGTGACTCTTATTTCCCAGGTGCTCAATAAGAAAGCTCTTAAAAATTATAAACTTCAAGGGGGTTTAAAGGGGCTCAAACCCCCAAATAGAACACTAGATGACTGAATCTCTGGAACCATAAGTCGCAGGAAGCTGAAATTTTGCAGGGTGATACCTCCAAGTCCCTACGTTGTTTCTAAGAATACGTTTCATAAAGCGCAATTTTGGAGGGGTTTCACCTCCCCAAAAAAAACACCTACTGACTTATTTCTATACAGCCTTAAACATATGGACTAGAAAGCTGGAATGTTGCATTGTGGTCCCTCAAGGACTCATTAAGAAACCTTTTTGAAAAATTCAAACTTTAAGGGGGGTTAAAGGACATTTAACCCACAAAATAATATATTGACTGACAGATCGCTATATAATGTCTAGGAAGGTAAAATTTTGCACGGTGATTGCTGTTAGTCCAGATGTGCTCATTAAGAAATCTTTTAAAAATATTTTATCTTTAAGGGTTTAAAAAGGTCTTTAACCCTTCCCCCCCCCAAAAAAAAAACACTGACTAACGGATCTCTGTATCTCTGTAAGCAGAAGGCCTATGAAGTTGAAATTCTGCCTTGTGATTCCTCTAATGCCCCAGATGCTTCCTCAGAAATAAATAAATAAATCTAATTTATAAAAATGAATGTTTGTCTGTCTATAATTGTATAGAAATCCACAGTTTAGGAGCAACGATCGTGAAATTTTACACACAGGCGTCTTTAAAAACAGCCGAGGGTCTGAAGAACTTCCAGAATCGAAATTAATTACCGTTGATTTTTAATTAATAAAAAAACAACAGTTTTTGAAACTAAATGTAAGCTGTTTCACTTTGTGGAATCACCCCTCTCAATATGGCGGCCACGTTAGGGATAGCTGGCAAACAGCGAGCAAAAAGATAAAAATAAATAAAATCAAAAAGTTTCATGTCATATATTAAACAAGAATAATAAATGAAAATAATTATCTTTCAAGTCATATTTTATACTCTAAAATAGATCAGATCCAACGGCATATTGACCCTCTCGACACGCGATGGAAAATTCGAATCAACCACGCTAACTGTCACGAGATCTTTTTTAATCGCTACTTCAATCCCCCTCGCTTATGTCTTTGTGTCTATTGAAGAGCTAAATACTAAGCTTCTATCCTTATAACTTATTTTAAAAATTCACCATAAATCAGAAAATGGAGGTAAAGATTCGAAAAAGATTTAATTCTAAAGAAATTTTTAGGATCTTTCTCGTGATGTAAATTTTATAACCTCCGGATTATTATTTTAAGTTCAAACTTTAAAGAATGTTACAAAAATAGCTTAAAAATTTAATTAAAAAATCTAGGAAGAATTCTTCAAAAATCTTTCTTAGCACACCCCTACACTTGAAGAAGAATCGCCATGCAACATTTCAGCCCTTTCGGTTCAGCGGTTTGTATTATGCGTTATGTCAGTCAGTCCGTTACGGAACTATTTTATATATATAGATATATTATTTTTTTAATTCAACCTTTAAGGTTGTTAAAATAAGCTTGAATCACACCTCAATGAAAACGATAATAATAATAAAAATAAAGCTATCTAATGTCGGATGACAACAAATGAATCTTAAAATTAGCGCGCAGGCGAAGAGGGGAAAAATCTCGCCAAATTGGCGCTCGCCACAAAACCTGTTGTGGTAGAATAGCGCAATGCAACTTGTTAGCGGTGGCAGTCTGCGGCGATGAAATGGACAAAAGAACTTCGCCAAATATGTCAAGAGACTGAATCTTTTCCACTACGGAAATACAGGATACGGGAAGAGTTCCGTATCCTGTGCCGCTTGGCGCTATTTAGCGCGGTTTCTGAGTTTTCTGCGTTTGACGGAAAACTCAGAATAATGCAACCTACCTAAGCGACGCCATTTTTCCGGTGTCACGCTTAAGGAATCCGACTACCTTCGGAGCACTTTTTAAAAATAACCCTATACTTGCGACAATTTCTGTCTTATTTTTCGAAGGGGTATAACACTAAAACACGAAAATGACGAAAAAATAGACCATGACTATGCAACTTTTAAGAAAATTTATGAATTTGGGTTGAAATTTAGCAAATTTTTACAAAAACGACTCTAGCTCTAAAAAAATTATGCATATGACATTAATTTCTTTTTGTCATACGTACGTAAGTACCTCCTGAGTGTAATGAACTAAAAGCTAATCGATATCGTGAAATCTAAAAAAATTATAGATCATTATATGCAATTACATGAAAAATTTTAGTCATTTCTCGAGATTTTCTAAAAATGCAGCTATAAATGTACAAATAAAATACCCAAAACAAAATCTGTAGTTCATTACATTCTAAATACTAAGAAAAACATACGGGGAAAATTTCATAGCCCTATCACAATATTTGTTTACATTTTTGATGAAACATGAGTTCTTCAGAAAACATAATTAAAGTTTTCAACTTGTATTGAAATTTATAGCTGCTGCTGACCTTTAAATCGCTCTCATTTCATTTCTAATGATCGCACAGAAAAAATGCAAGCAGATTTAGAAATAGAAACTGACAATCTTTAAGAAAAAGGATTAAAAACACTTTCGGAATGTTTGTCAGAATCGACGTTTTAAAGGTAGTCGGATACCTTAAAACAATACAAATAAAATTTTATAACTTACCGTAAAGTCACGTTTTGAAGAAACAATTATGGAAGGGATTTTGGGTAGTCTCAATTGCATCTGCCATTTCTTTTTAAAAAAAGATATCCCAAAAATGCAATACATAAAATTTCTTGTAGTGAAAAAAGAACCATTTCCCTATTTTTAAATAATCACATTACTGTGACAAACTTTTAAAATCACTTTTAAAAATGAAAAAATTAAAAAGTAAGGGATGCATAGCGAAAAAAACAAACAGAAATTGGCCGAAGCAAAGAGATTTACCTGCAATCCCTCCATACGCGGTCGAAATGGCCGTTCAAAACTAAAACTATAGAATCGATAACGTTTGAACTTATCACGTCATTAAAATTAAAGGTACAAGTATGATATCTCCCCCCCAAGAGATTTCTCGCCAAATCTGGCGCCCTTTGTTTTAGTAGTAGTGTGTTGTTAAATAGCGCGAATTGCAAAAAATGTGGGTCAGCGATGAGGATTAAAGTTAAAAGTTCTTTTACTGATGGTTTTACGTTTGTTTGTTTGAAAGTTATTTGGGGGAAGCAATGTAACACTGAGAAATCTATTCACACGAATACAACTGAAAGTACGTGGAGGCATGTAAAAGCAACGTTGCCTACGTACAATCGTAAGGCATATTTTAAATTCTACCTAGTGATGTACATGTTCCAGAAATCATGTCTAGGGCAAATTTAGACTGTTTTAATTAATTTATTGAAATCGTTTCGGGGATTAACTGCGAGGAGTACAAAATTTCGGGATAGATATTTTTTTTTAAAATTCTATTGCCAACATGTATTATTTTCTATTGTATTTGTGCTTTAATTTATGTTTAATCAAGGGGGAGGCAGCCCCTCCCACCTAAAAAATTTCTTATTATTTTTCAGATTTTATTTTTTATATTTATGTGTTTTTTGTGCTTTTCTGTGGTTATACAGTATAAAAAATGAGTATTTGGGGGACTTTCGGAATTTCCCATTTCAAAGACACGCGTTCTGCTTGGCGACAAAAAAAATCGCCAAAATCGCCATTGGGGGTGGGTATATCATACTAGTTCCAAATTAAATTGATTGGCCATTAGATATACCACGTGAAAATCATCGCAACAGAAACAAATGAGAATACACCATAATGAAATATTTATCGCCAAAAAAATCACCAAATATTCCGGCACATGATATGGGACTTCTCCCTCAACTACCAAAAGGCGCTGGAAAAAATTGCGAAAAACTTATATTCAATAATTAAAATTAAAAATTGCGTAGCTTTATTGTCATGTATGCCAGGTAGGCCGAGAGACGATACGATTCGTTTTACATACACGCAAAGAACATTTATTAGCATTAAGATACACAGGCACGAACGAGCATAACAACAACTACACCGAACATGTACAATACGAAACTACGGAACCCAAAAAGGTAAAAAAGCACGCGCGCGTCACACAGCTTGGAAGGTTCTCTAATCTGGCTGTTGCCAGATACATAACAGTTCCTCCCCGACAAAATATAGAGTCACAGGTCGAGTCTCTTTGGAGGTCTCCTGATTCGGTTTGAGCGTCGGAGTGGCACATCAGTTTTCGGCTTTCCGGAAGCGTCTGGTACAGGCTTAGGTGGTATATCATCACTTGGAGTGGCAGGTACAGGTACATCTTTAGGTTCAGGGACAACTTCAGGTACAGGTGCAGGCGGTTCCGATTCAGCAACATCATCGGATACTGGCTCATCTGGAAAATTCAATTCTTTATCGTAAATTGGAATTTCAGTAGCAGCTTGGGATAATTCAATCGACTTCCCACATTTCCTTATTTGATCTACGTGTCTCTTCCAAATTTCATTTCCAACTTGTATGCTATAACTCAAAGTTTCATCTCGGTTTATAATTGTTCCAATTTTCCATTTGTTAGGTCCGGAATAATTTCTTACGGCTACTTTCTCCCCTTCCTGAAACTCACGCAAGATAGATTCTGTGTCAAGTCTCGAACTCTGTTTCTGAACAACTTTGTCTCTCAAATTTGGTTTAAAAAGATCAAGCCTAGTGCGAATACATCTCTTCAAAAACAAGGCACTCGGAGTTTCTCCCGTGAGAGTATGTGGAGTTATTCTATACTGTAATAAAAATCTTTGTAATTTCACATTTAGATCTCCAGAATCACCTTTACTCGATTTCAACGAAGCTTTGAATAACTGCACTATTCTTTCTGCCTGTCCGTTCGTAGCAGGATGGTACGGTGCTGAAGTTATATGTTTAATATTATTCAGTTTCAAAAAATGTCGAAATTCGTAACTAGTAAAACTTGCGCCGTTATCACTAACCAAAGTTAAGGGAATTCCATAATGAGCAAAAAGAATACGAAGATGATGAATTGTAAAACTAGCTGTAATATTTTTCATCGGAATGACTTCTATCCACTTCGAATATGCATCAGAGACTACAAAAAACATTTTCCCCATCAAAGGACCAGCGTAGTCAACGTGTATCCTTTGCCAAGGTCCATTTGGCCATTCCCACGGATGTCGATTTATCCTTGCTGGTTCGTTCCTCGTTGCGATACAAGCTGAACAGTTCTGAACAAAATTGGCTATACTGGCATCAATACCTTGCCAATAGCAGTAGCTTCTAGCTATGGCCTTCATTTTGACAATTCCAGGATGTCCAACATGAAGTTCTTCCAAAACTTGATTCTGGTACTTTTCAGGAATGCATACTCTATGACCATACATTATGCAACCATTTTGCAATGAAAATTCAGATTCTCTACCTTTCCAAGGCACTGGTAATTCAGTTCCAGATTTTAAACTTTCATACAGTTCGAACAATTTCCTATCAGTTTTAGTAGCTCTAGCTATGTCAGTTGCTGTAACAGGCATTAATTCAACTTGCGAAATATTTGTCACGTCTGCTTCAGTCAAGTACTCACAGTCCTTGTCAACTGCTAGTGGTAACCGTGAAAGTGCATCGGCATTGCCATGATTCTTAGTGTTTCGATACTTGATTGTATAACTGAATGCTTGGAGAAAAAGTGCATAATGAACCATTCGTGTTGCTGATAGACATGGTAAACTACGATTAGGTGCGAAAATTGATACTAGGGTTTTATGATCGGTTACGAGATCAAAATGTCGACCAAATAAATATTGATAAAATCTCTTTACTCCCCATACGATACTCAATGCTTCCTTGTCTATCTGCGAATAATTACGTTCCGTTTTAGTCAATGACCTTGATGCAAACATTGCTGGTTTTTCTGAACCATCTGGCATAATGTGACTTAAAACTGCTCCTATTCCAACTGGTGATGCATCAGTTTGTAATACAAGAGGTAACTTAGGATCATAATGGCATAAAATTCGGTCTGAAGCAATTTCTTGTTTCAATGCCTTGAAAGCTTTTTCACATTCTGCAGTCCACAAAAGTTTAGTACCTTTCTGCAGTAAATTATTGAAAGGAGCGACACGAGTAGATAAGTTGGGAATAAATTTTCCGTAGTAATTGACTAAACCCAAAAAACTCTTCAAATCAGATACAGTTTTTGGAACTGGTACCTTCGTAATTGCATCGATTTTTGCTTGTGTTTTGTGGAGGCCGAATTTATCAATTGTATGACCACAATAATTCACAGATTTCTTAAAAAATTCACTTTTCCGCTTATTTACTCTGAGACCATATTCTTCTAGTCTCTGTAGTACTAATTCTAACCTTTCAAAATGCTCTTGATCATTTCTCCCCGTTACGGTAATATCGTCTAAAAATACGTGTACCCCCACGATGCCTGATAAAACTTGTTCAATGGCTCTCTGCCACACTGCCGGAGCTAAGGCTATACCATAATTCATTCTCTTGTAACGGAACAAACCCTTGTGAGTATTGATCGTCAATAGATGTCGGTCCTGCTCATCAACTAACATTTGAAGGTATGCCTCAAATAAGTCGATTTTAGTAAAGAACTCCCCTCCTGACAGTTCAGCAAAAATTTCCTCGATACGGGGTAAAGGATACTGCTCAATTTTTAGTCCCGGGTTGATAGTCACCTTATAATCACCACAGATTCGTAGGTTCCCATTCTGTTTGATAACAGGAACAATTGGTGTAGCCCAATCACTATATGTCGCCGGCTCAATGATGTCTTCTGCAACTAACCTATTAAGTTCAGTTTCTATTCTTTCTTTTAAAGCAAATGGTACTGGTCGAGGTTTAAAAAATACCGGTTTGTAATTAGGTTTCATTTGAAGACGGCAACAAAACTTTTCCAGTTTCCCGATACCCGGAGAAAAAATTTTCTCATACTTTTGAAGCAAGATATTTAATTTATTGGTTCGAGAATTACAATTTTCAACCCGAACTGCTTTAATTGAGCTCCAGTTTAATTGGAAATTTCTCAACCATTCACGACCAAAAACTGCGTTTACTTTTGCATGTACCAAATAAATAGTTTCTGTATTAATTTGATCTTTGTATTGAATTTGCACCACTGCTTGGCCAGCTGATGTTATCATAGAATTATCGAAATTCCTAAGCAATAATTTGGTAGGCTTAATGGCTACATCCGGACAAAGTTTCTTAAATTCATTCACATTCATACAACTAATAGCAGCTCCAGTATCTAATTCAAATAAACATTTATTCCCTTCAACAAAAATTTCTAATAAAATCTTATCCCTTGCATGTCGTGGTGATTTAACGCTATTAACTGGTACAGTTTCAGAACAAGATTCTATTTGTTTAACTGTTTCGTTACGTTTTGAGCGGCAGACTTTTGCCAAATGCCCGTTCTTTAAGCAATTCCTACACTGAGTGTTCTTGTGCTTACATTCGTGAGCTAAATGTTGAGTACTATCACATCTGTAACATTTCCGAGATTTATCAAACTTCTTTGTAGGTTCAGATTTCTTAAATTTAGAAAAATCTTTTTTGATAGTTTTATCTTGCGAACTATGTAATTTTTTTATCGACACCATTTGATTCTGAATTTCACACACATCTCTCTGAGCAGATTCCATTGCGAATGCAATGCTCTTAGCTTTTTCGTATGTTAACTTATCCTCTGCTAACAGCTTTTTCTGTATATTTTCGTTTTTGAGACCCATCACCAATTTATCACGAAGCATCGTACTTAAATTGTTCCCAAAGTTACAGTGTATCGACAGTTTTTGTAATTCGGCACAATCATTTGCAATGGACTCACCTTCAAATTGCTTCCTCTTGTAGAAACGAAACCGTTCTGTCATCTCTAGTGGTTTAGGATTCAAATGTTCCGAAAGTAGTTTTACGATATCTTGATAAGTCAATTCAGAAGGAATGTTCGGAGTGGCCAGATTCTTTAACAATTTATACGTTGTTGCTCTCATAAGGCTTAAAATAGCAGGGACTTTCATTTTATCTTCGATCCCATTAACAACGAAGTAAGATTCTAAACGTTCCACATAACTGGACCAGTCTTCCACAGACGCATCATAAGATTCAAAATTAATGTTCGAAGATCCCATCCTCGTCGCCAACTCTTTTGTCATGTATGCCAGGTAGACCGAGAGACGATACGATTCGTTTTACATACACGCAGAGAACATTTATTAGCATTAAGATACATAGGCACGAACGAGCATAACAACAACTACACCGAACAAAAAGGTAAAAAAGCACGCGCGCGTCACACAGCTTGGAAGGTTCTCTAATCTGGCTGTTGCCAGATACATAACATTTATGCTACAACATCTAACATTTATAACAATAATCTCCCTTCGCATAATTTTCGCATACTCTAACATTGAAGCTTCATAATTACATGTCAAATATTGAGTATAAAAATATAAAGAAATGCAAAGTTAATTAACTTCCACTTTCGGTCTGTTAATCTTTTGCAAGCGAAATGATTAAGAGAAATGCTATTTAAATATCACAAAATATATTGCCGACCTAAAATCGCAAATAAATAAAGCTTGCTAAGGTATACTGAAAATGTAGAAATAAAACTTGGAATCATTTTAATAAAAAAAGCGTAATTTACGTTTCGATTTTATTTAAAACCGATTATTTAATAAATTTAAAAGAACGAGTATCAATGTTTTGGATTTAGTTCAATGTATGTAACGATGGTGCTGACTCTAATTTTATCTCCATGGATTCAACCGAGGCAAAATCGTTTGCCCGCTTGAATATTACACTTCGCATTTAAAATCATTTTTTCAGATACTAAAATGAATTTTAAAATGGATTCATTTTTGCTACACATTCTTTTTTCAATAAGAAGAGAATAAAAAACCTTAGGTATTTTAACTTTGAAAATATAAGTTAATCAGATTATAAAAAGAAAAAACATATTATATTTTGATGTTTTGGAAGAATTTATTTTTACGTAACAGTTTATTAACACGTCGTGGCAACTTTCGATATATAATCAGACGAAATAAAAATATCTTATTCCAATTTTTTTTAGTTGCGTAATGGATACTACCATGGACGAGGAGAATTCTATCCGAATTCATTTCGATGATGAAGAATGGGACGAACTTACGATACTTGAAAAGAAAAGATATGCCAACATCAAACGAAACTATGATATGATGAAGTCAACCGGTAAGAACATTTTAATTTTTGAGAGAGTAAGATTTTAGAATGTGTTAGCCATGTAATTAAAAAGAACATATACTGTGTTCGAAAAACTGATTACTGATATCTTACTGCAAAGTTTAGGGTACAGTGTATTATATTAATTATAAACTATAAAATAAAGAAGAATTTTTTTCAATGTTATTACTGTAGCTACGTAAATTGAATAAGGAATTCGAATGGCTTAAAACTAACAGTGTGACCTCTAATGGAAATATTGGCGATAAAATGCCAAATTGGCGATAAAATGCCAAATATGGGTTGTGTTTGTTAAATGCGTTTCAGTTAGCTGCTTATTGCTATGTTGGTTAAATATGTTGTTTCTAAATATCAGGGGAGAATTTTAAGATCGGATGATATATTTTGAATTTTTGTGCGATAAGCTTTGGGAAGCTTCTTTTTTACTGTACTACAGCCAGTGGTACATAGCGAAACCACCGGGGTGGGGATTTTCTGTAATGTTTTACGCGTAACGGAGCGTAGCGGGGATGAAGCAAGGGCATCTGAGCTAAGCGAAGATTCCATGTGGATACAGATGTGTTATACGCACCTCCCAAGTCTGACGATTTTGTGTTTGGCGTGGTAACCATGCGATTTTGGCGAGATTTTGTTATTTTGTGGCAACCCAGTTTGAATGGCTAGTTGTGTGCGTTTGTTTACGTGATATAATATGGCGGCCACGTTGCTGCGAAATATTAATGACGTATTTTGGATAGTATTAGATGTAGAAGAAATATATATTTAACCAAGGTGTATTTTATGTTTAGTTAAATGAGTTATTATTAGTTGCATTATACTGACTTTTTTTAGCGGGGGGGATGCCGCCCCCCCCATCTAACAAATTTCTAATTATTTTTAAGCTTTTGTTTTTGTATTTATGTAGTTTTAAGATTTATGTAGTTTTAAGATTCATGTAGTTTTAAGATGTGCGCCTACGAGTTTATTAATGCCAGCAGTAAGTTTGTTTTCCAATTTATTACGCTTACTACATCTGTTCCATATTTTGTTTACATTTCGCACTTTAAGCATAACATGTCTGCGGACACCCCCTTGGCAACAAGTTGGCGACAAAAAGTTTTGGCGCCAAGGGAGGTGCGTCTGACACATCTGTTCCCCCGTGTGCGCTTACGAGTTTCATAAAGCCAGCAGTAAGTTTCTTTTCTAATTTATTTGTTCTTTCTTGGTCGCCACATTTGTTTACATTTCGCAGTTTAAGCCTAACAGGTCTCCGAACGGGATTTTGACCCCAACTTTTCGCAAAATTGGCGATGGTACCGTGTATTGGGAATTAACCAGAAAGGCTCCCGAAACTGTCAAAGAAAAAGGGTTAATATTCATCCCCCTCCACCCCAAAAACCGAAAAATCCTGATTACTCCTAGAAAAACATTCTAGTTCCTTCACTGCTTTTTTGGTGACCTCCCAAGTTTTCAATTTTGAATTCTATGATGTGTTTTGTTGTCAGTTGTGCTGAAATGTTTTGTATTTTATTTTGTTGCAATTAAAACTGCTGAGCAATTTCAGTTATGCTTATTTTTATGCTTGTTTTTCGTTTAATTGATGCTAAACACAGAGTAACGAATTTCTAGTGACGTTTCTTTTCTTGAATCGGCCATAACAAGGAAAGATTAAAACGACAAAAATTCTAATGAAAACTGATTAGTTCAACCCGACATTTTAAAAATTGCCATTTTGTTTCTACCGAATATACAATAATAAACTTGTATTTAGTATTAATTCTAAGATAAATTGTTGGCAATTTTACTACTACACAAAGACTGTTAAGTTATTATTTTCCTCCTTTCAACACAAAATATTGATTTTTGTGTTCAATTTTTACCATGTTTTTATTAACTCGCTTTCTTGTTTGTGTGTGTGTTTGTCTGGTACAAATCTTGCAATCGATTTTTAACTAACTTCCCGACTAGCTAGACATTTGAAACTTTTAGAATTGCTCAGAACACGATGACAATGCATTATTTTAATACTTTTAGCCATCTTTAAGCAGTATTGAATTCATTTTCAGTTAATTTTGTTTTGTAGACTGATGCAGCCATCTATCGACCGGGACGGGAACGAAAAGTTAAACGCGAGTTAACTTCCAATTAACTTAATTTTCTTTCAAGTTGATGGGATAATTCATCAAAAAAAATTTTAAAAATTATTTATTAATACATAGAATTGTCAAGTTTATATGATTCAACAGAAAATTTAAAAACATGGTATATAAAAAGTTCTTTTTTTCTTGTAATTATTTTTCTTTAAAAAAATTACTCAGAATTGAAAAAAAAATTAAATGAATGTTTCTAAGTAAAGCATTTCTTGGGGTTTCAGTTGAATGCATTTTTTTTTTTTACACTGACAGCTCGTGCCCTGTCACTTTTGTAAAATGTTGCCAACCTGATTTCGAGTAATGATAATTAATTACTGAATTATATTTCGTTCATTTATCTTGTGTGTCCCTTTCATGGCAGGATTTGATCCGAAGGTTCCAAAGTTTATGCTGAAAAGGAGAAAAACCGAACCGAAGTCGTGTTCGAATAAACCCAGCAAAGAAGGTAAAGATGCAATTTTTTGTATTCAATGACTTCCGTGTTTTGAATCTAGGTTATATAATATATATGCGAGTTATAACTCTGTGTTCAATTGTCATTTTATGTCGATACTCGCTTCATTTTGTTCCATGAAAGTTATTGTCTTAGTTTAGCACAATATTCTGTTTTTACCATGTTTTTATTAACTTGCTTTCTTGTGTGTTTGTGTGTTTGTGTGTGTGTTTGTCTAGTACAAATCTTGCAATCGATTTTTAACTAACTTCCCGACTAGCTAGACATTTGAAACTTTTAGAATAGCTCGGAACACGATAACAATGCATTTTTAATACTTTTAGCTATCTTTAAGCAGAAATAAATTAATTTTCAGGTATTTTCAGTTAATTTAGTTATGTAGACTGTTGCAACCATCTATCGGCCGGAACGGGAACGAAAAGTAAATTCAAGTTAACTTCTAATTAACTTCATTTTCTTTCAAGTTGATGAATGGATAATTCATCCAAAAAATTTTAAAAAAGTATTTATTAAAACATAGAATTTTCAAGTTTATATTCAACAGAAAATTTAAAAACATGGTATATAAAAAGTTGTTTTTTTTCTTGTAATTATTATAAAAAAGACTTCAAAATGAACTGTATTTTCCACTAACACGTGCTGGTGTTTTCAGCTCTAGAATGCCGTGATATCTGTTACGGGGAGGTTCATGGTAAGTAAGGAAGAAATCAGCCTCGCATTGCGGCATTTTATTTAGGAGCTCGGTGTGAAGAATAAAGTATGTCTCGAATAACTTTCCAAACATCTCACTTGTGTATAGGGAATACTGGTCTTTCTGGCTGGTATGTCCAACTAGCATTATATGCTTCCCTAGAAAAAGTGATTTATCCTTTTAACTTAAAAAAATCAGTGGATTTACAAGAAACATTCAGTTTAATTAAATTTTTGTTGCAGTTTGCATTTAATTTTTATATTTATATACCAATAAATATTATAATAAAGAACCATAAAATTGCTCCAGAAATCGAGTTTGGGTTATAAAAATTATTATCTGGGCAGTTTTTCTTCATCTTTGATTTCATTCTAAGGAAATCAAAGATTTCATTAGAATGAAATTTTGCTTTAGGGTCAGATCACATAGAATCCATCATTGTCAGAGTTACTCATATTTCACCAATTACAAATCTCAAAATGATTCGCAACGAAATTGACGGGGTATTACTTTAAACTTAATTGACTGAAACAGTGCAAAGATTTAACACGTTCAGTACGTAAGATGGCCGAAGCGACCCGCTGAAAGATGGCACGCCCCTGGATTTATCCGTGTGTCGACTGTAACCTTCTGTCATACATCGCACAGTAGGGTCTGTTTAGCCCTCGTCTAGGAAAAGAGGATCGATTTGTTAAGAATAAATAAAATGAAATAAAAAAATTCCCTTAATTGAAACAGACAATAGAACCGAACGCAGTTCACGTTACTTGACCATACTATAGTCGCACATTTCTAGAAAACCAGTCTCTGACACAGATAACCAGAGCTAACCGAAGTCGTATTTTATGGTATGGAAATACTTAACATTTTTGGATACAAATCTTTGGCCCTGGCTTTTCATTCCACACTCCGATATATATATATATATATATATATATATATATATATATATATATATATATATATATATATATATATATATATATATATATATATATATGTTTGTATGTATGTATATATATGTATGTATGTATATATATGTATGTATATATATATATATGTATATATATATATGTATATATATGTATGTATATATATGTATGTATATATATATATGTATATATATATATATGTATATATATATATATATATATGTATATATGTATATATATGTATATATATATATGTATATATATATATATATATATATATATATATATATATATATATATATATATATATATATATATATATACAGTGGAATCTCGATCGATCGTTCCCCGAACGATCGTTTTCCCGTATGTATCGTTTATTTCACCCAGTCCCGAATAAATTCCATAGAAAACAAGCAAAAAAGACCGCATGGATCGTTCCTCGATACATCGTTTCCCCGCAATATTCGTTCAGAATATCGCAGCTTTACATTAATTTATCGGATCGATCGTTTTTTCATAATAACTGAACCTGAAATATAAATGTCTGGATTGAGCTAGAATGACGCTCTAATTAACCAATGAGCAGACCATTTGAGATGCACGGTCTCGTATTTTTGTTCTCCCTTGTTTAGCCTGGTTTCGCTTTATTGTACCACTCCCATTATTTGTTCGTCGTTGGTGTTCCTTAATTCTTTAGCCCCTGGAGTACCTTATTTTCGGCAACTCATTCCAAATTCACCAACTATTCAACATTTCTGTTCTTAGCAGCAATGGCTGACAGTCAGCTTTTTTGTTGGTCTTGGAATGGAGGCGCCCTGGTGTTTGGTCTGTGTGAGAAGTTTCTGATTACTGCAGTTCTACACTGACCGGTGAGTGTTTCACCCGGAAGCAGAACTTCCTGGTGGTCTTATGTCGGACCCCATCCAGTGCAATGGAATGGTTCTAGTTACAAACAATTCACGGCTACCGCTTCTTTATACTCTCACACAATAACCGATACCGAAAAGAATGCAATTTGCAACACAAAAAAAAATATTGTATACTTGGAGAGAAAACCGACAAAAAACAAACGACGATTAAGTACTTTTATTTGAATCAAAATTCCTGTGTATCTACGTCTATTTCTTATTTTATTATTATTATCTAGGATTTCTGTACAACTTTGCAATTTTATCTTCAGTTACACTACGGGTATGTATGCATTTATGTATGCGAGTAAATATATTTTAGGGATATCAAACTTTAAGGTATGTTAACACTTTTTTGAATGTTCCCGCATCTATCGTTTTCCCGCATCCATCGTTTAGTTCAGTCGGTCCCTACGAAAACGATAGATCGAGATTCCACTGTATACACATACATGCACTGAAGAGCCAAAGAAAATGGTACATGCAAATAACGGAGATATGCAACCAATCAGTATAGCGCGATGTGGTCGGCAGCGCCTATATAAGACAACATGTGTTTGATGAAGCTGTTAGATCGGTTCCTGCTCGTACAATGGCAGGTAATCACGATTTATGTGACTTTGAACGTTATGTGACTTTGAGAGTTATAGTCGTCGCTCACGAGTGTACCGTGAATATCAGGTATCCCGTAAAACATCGAATCTCCGTCAGCCGTGTGGCCTGAAAAAGACCTTGAAAGAACGGGACCGTCGACGACTGACGAAAATCCTTAAGCGAGATAGACGTGCAACACTTCCTCAAATTGCTGCGGATTTCAATCCTAGGACATCGACAGGTATCATCGTGCGAACTGTTCAACGGACCGTCATTGATATGGAATTTTGTAGAATCAAGCCCATTCGTGTACCGCAGTTGACTGCACGGCACAAAACTTGACGCCTCGCCTGGACCTGCCAATACCTCCATTGGATGTTGATGACTGGAAACACTTTGCCTGGTCTGGCGAGTCTCGTTTCCAATTGTATCGGACGGATGGACGTGTACGGGTATGTAGACAACCTCATGAATCCATGGACCGTACATGCCAACCGGGGACTGCTCAAGCTGGTGGAACCTCTGTAATGGTATGGGGCGTGTGCAGTTGGCATGATAAGGGACCCCTGATACATCTACAGACGACTATGACAGATGACGGGTACATAAGCATCCTGTCTGATCATCTACATCCATTAATGTCCATTGTGCATTCCGACGGACTTTCACAATGCCAGCAGGACAATGCGACAACCCATCCCCCCCCCAAAAAAAATTAAAAAAAATCGAGAGTTGCTACCGAGTGGCTCTAGGATCACTCTTCTGACTTTAGACAAATCCCCAGACATTAGCATTATTGAGCATATCTGGGATGTCTTGCAACGTGATGTTCAGAAGAGATCTCCATTCCCTCGCACTCCTATGAATTTGTGGAATGTCCTGCAGGATTCCTGGTGTTAATTGCCTCCAGGATACCTTCAGACATTAGTCCAGTCCATGCCACGTCGTGTTCCGGCACTTGTGCGTGCTCGGGGGGAGGGGGGAGGGGCCCTATACGATATTAGGCAGGTGTACCAGATTTTTTCATTTTTCAGTATATATATATATATATATATATATATATATATATATATATATACATATGTATGTGTGTATGTATATATGTGAGTGTGTGTGCGTGTGTGTGCGTGTGTGTGTGTGCTCGTAGCGATTCGGGATGGGCTCTACTCTGTAAGTCCTAATTTGAGTAGCCATCATGGTTGCAAAAGAGGACTCTGGCCTTCCAAGCACCAACTAGCCACTGGTATAAGTTTTCTGGAAATCTTTATTTTCAACATTAAATTGTTCACTGTATGAGCCTATCGTGTAGTTCAATGAGCAATGGCTATGAGATTCAGAATATTTACTTTAAAATAAAGACTGTTATAAATGAAAGACACGAAGGATATTTATTTTTTAAAAATCGTCATTGGGCATATTTACTATCTTTTTCATCATTTGTTTTAAAATGATACATTTATTTTTATATCAATAGTCCTCGAAAAACTCTCTTAAAGTTTTGAAATTCATCGTATTTGTGGCCTGGACTATATTACTAGAACGAGCGGGTTGTATTCTGGGGAATTTTTTTTTCTCTTTGGAGTAAGTGACTTTCTGTTGTCTCTCTCTGAATGGACGTGTACTCACTTCCACCGGTCCGAAAACTGTTTTCCAATGACTTTCTGTTTGTTTGTCAGGGGTGAACCCGGAATCGAGCGAGATGATGCAGTTGACGAAATTCGTGAAGAAAATAAGGAAGATCCACTCCGAAAACAATGGAGGTACTTCACTCTTCGAAATTTACTTAATTTTTATTTAGAACCAAATTCAATTTTTTTTGACAAATTTTCTTCTCTAGTTTCGATTCTATAGAATTATCTGTCAGAATGGCATGTTGTGAAAATATTTTTTTATGTATGTATATACAGTACTGTGCAAATTAATTGGAACAAACACAAAAATTTTAACATATGTCGTTTAATTAGTTTAAGTTCGCTTACATGCATGGTATAGCAATATAGTAGAGAATATGTCCTCCTCTATCTTTAATGACATCCTTTACACATTTTATGACACTCTCAATCGTTTATCTCTTGGTTGAGCAGACTATCTTACTCACACGTCTCTTCACAATGCTCCACACATTTTCGATAGGATTTACATCTGGAGAATTGCCAGGCCAATCCAAAAATGTTAATACCTTGAAAAAAATTTCTTTACTAGCTTAGAATTATGGCATGGAGCAAGATCTAGTTGAAACACACCATCACCGCCAGCGAACGTTTGCATAAAAGGCACAATTAAGTCCTCTAGTATTGGAATGTATTTTTTGGAGTTCATCCTTCCTGCAACTGGTACTAAGCTGCCAGGTCTGCCAGATGTAGAATAACCCCAAAACATCTGCTTTTGAGGGTGCTTAACTGTTTGATTAAAATGTCGTGTCCTGATGGGTTCTCCAGCGCTTCGCCTGGCAAATGTTGATCGAAACCCTGTCACCAAAAATGCGTATCGTCGCTCAATACAACCTTATTCCAGTCTTGTGCAGTCCAGGATTGATATTTCCTGGTCCGAAACAAACGTTTTCTCTTCATTGCAGGTGTTAATAACTGTTTTTGACTGGTGCTGTTGCAAATCTAACTGCTTCAATAATCCTTCGTCGTACTGTCGACGATCAGCGCTCACACCAGTAGCCAATAATTCTCTCTGAAGTGGTGTGAATCTGTGCGTGTCTTGCTAGGATGCATTTTACTATTTCGTACAAGAAATTTGTCTGTACGAGTTGTTGTCTGACGTTTGAGTCCACATTTACTCTTCCGTTGTGGAGAAACTGTCCCAAACTTATTTTGCTGATTAATAATGCTGGAAACACTGGATTTTCCAACTCCAACTGCTGCAGCAATATCCTCACAGTCATAGAGTTATGCTGACTAAGGGTAACAATTCTAGACCTTTTCCTGGGAGTGATATCCATCATTTCATACATGTGAGAACCAGACAACTGACACAATCGACCACTTCTTACAGCAGCTGAAACGCAACTGACGCGAACATGCTGTACGAGTGATGATCATATGTTCAAATCAGTTTAGACTAGTCAAGGACAACCTCTCTTCGTACGAAAAAGCAGTTGAAACCGGGTTCAGGCAGGAAATCCCTGGGAAAGGACGAATTTTATGAAAAAGGAAGCTTGTCCCATTTACTTTTCACAGTACTGTATATATATATATATATATATATATATATATATATATATATAGAGAGAGAGAGAGAGAGAGAGAAAGAGAGAGACAGAGAGACAGACAGGTAACAAATTTCTGTCTAACATTTCTTTGAAAGTTCCGAATTTTAAAACTTTTTGCCCTGTCAGAACAATTTCGTTTTCTTTGAAATTTCGCCAAAGACGTCAAGGAGACAAATCTTTTGTGAGAGATATTTTTTGTTCTGGCTCGGAACAGTTCCTGAATGGAAGCTAATGAATAGCTCCGGGTCGGATAAATATTACAAAATCTTCAGGAGCCACATCAAAACCAACCCAAAATAATGGTTTCATATGGATACGTAAATAAAAAATTCCACCGGAACCAATTCTACAGGAACTTTTCATTTTGGTCCATATTCATTTCAAGCCCAGATTAAAATCAGTACTTTAATGGTCAATACTCTGCAGATAGTGGTGACATTCTATTTGCGATGCAATAGATATCGAATCCTTTATTTGAAATACATTTTGTGGTTTCAAAATATTTTCAGGGTACTTTTCCGCTATCTAACAACTTGAATTTCGAAAATGCGGACAGATGACTGGTTTCTTGTGCTGATGTGTGACTAGGTTCATAGACGGGGGGCAGAAAATGTAATTGCGAGATAAAGTGGATTTCGGTCACAGTTTTGAAAATTTTATGTATAGTTAATGCTTGCAATAATAACTGAAGCTTATATTAAGAAGACGGTGACATAACAGAAAATTGTTTATGCCTACTTATTTAGGCTCTGCTTATTTCAGATAATGGTATACAAACATGAACTCTAATTTATGTTCAAAAGAGCCTACTCTGATAAAATTTACCACAAAATATGCAGGAGAAAAAAATAGATTAGAAAGGTAAAATTATAGGACAGAGTACACGCGTTTCTCCTTTATTCCCATGACAGTCGGGGATTAGTTTTGTCGTTTTTACGGGCATCTTCTCGAGACGAAAAGAAAAAAGAAGAGACAGAAATTAAAAGAAGAGACGAAACGAAAAAAGATGAGATATTTCCTTTCCTTCGCTTGTCGATCGCTCGCTGAAGAGAATAGGGCAAAACGGAATTGCGAAAATGCTGCGCATGCATGTGTATATTGTTCTCTAATAGATATAATGGGCTCAAATATAAACAGGTTGTACTAGAAATGTTCCGGAAAAAATGAAGAATACTTTAAAAAATTTTATGGTCAAACATTTTATTATCCTTTCTTAATAAACTTATTTTATGTAAGATTCATAACTTTTTTTAGACATTCCTCTGACGACGAAAACACGCCTCATGAAAGAACTTGGAGAAAAGATGGTAAGCGCTCGATATTTTAAAATATGATATTGGGTACAATAGTATACCTTGATATCTCAATTTCTGAAAAATAAAATTTTTTTTCGAAAATTATCATCGACATCCTATTTAAAATTCTAAGTTATATTTTTCTCATAATGTACACATTATAAAAGTACTCAATTTCCCTTATAACGAGTATTTGCGACACATTATTACGTGTTTAGTGTCACATTATTACGTGATTATTACCTATTTGATTATTGCTTAATATAGCATTTGCTAGACTAGGAATCGAACCCGGGAATGCAAATTCCTTTTCTTATTTCTAATCTAAGTTAAACCATATCTGGCAAGTGGTCTAACACTGCAATTTATCGTCTCTAACCACCTAATTGAAAAATAATTCCAGTCTGACTCTCGAAATCTGTTAACGCACGACGGTTCGTAATCTGTTAGATTTCGATTTGAAAACTTCAGTTCATTCGTGTATAGTGCCGGGTTCCTTTCGTTCTACTTAATGAAGTGTATTCATAGTTTAAGATTTTATTAATTACTAGCGGCCCGTCCCGACTTTGTCCGGGTTGAACAAAATGCTATACCAATAAATTTCCAGTTGATAGCCAATAAATTGTAAATCTTATTTTACCTTAAATGTGCAATAAAAAGCATAGTTCCAAATGTAGTTTTCTTCAATAAACCCTTTAACGTTGCCAGTTTCAAAAATCCTTTTTGTATTTATCAATACCTCCTCCACTTGAATCTTAAAAATATTAAACCTTTTCCTTACGGGGTGGGATAGCATATATCAAAAGGATATATATATATATATATATATATATGTATGTTCTGGAGATTACCCTCCACGTACAAAATTGCTCTCTTTATATATAAGTATAGATAGATAATAGAAAGAGGTTAAGAGATGAAATAAAAATACAAAAATAAAAAAAGGATTTTAAGTAAAGAATGTTTTTTTAAATAATATTAAAATTTTTTCAAATAATATTCCTAAAATAATATTCAAATTAATATTACGTTAATAAATAATTAAAGTTAATTTTTTAAAAGAAAAAGGCGTGCAGGAGAACGGCTAGGTTCGAACCACTATCGTCAGAACAGAAGCCCATCGCGATAGAACCACGATATGGATCGTTGCAGACTTCGACACAAAAAGCAGTAGAGGACAGTAGCGGTAACAATGGAGATTGTTAGGATTAAGCCCCTAACTTTATTTCTACTGATGAGATTTACATAATATATAGCCTATGTCCATCTGGAATAATGTAACTTTCAAACAGTGAAAAAATTTTCAAATAGGTGCAGTGGTTCCGGAGATTACCCTCCACGTACAAAATTGCTCTCTCTTTATATATAAGTATAGATTAAGCTGAATATTTTATTTATGTTTTCCCTCGAAATGAACGTGAGCGTTTATTGCACTTGGAAAATATTCTTCCACCATTGTCGCAATTTGTTAGGCGATAGACGTTAATCACGCCTCCATTTCGAAGCATTGTTCCTTTCTATATTTTAAGATTATTGTAATTTTGTATAATTTTTTTAAATGGATGGATAGATGACGTATTTCGAGAGGCAAAATCATGTGAAACGTGTAGCGCGTAATAGGCACTCGTATACTATGAATGTGCACAAAAGAAAACCCGGAAAAGTTAATTACGAATGCGAGAAAAAAATGAGTCTATCTTTTAATTTGCTTAAGTGTTTGTCACCACTTGCGATGAACTTGAAGGTACGCGATAAAAATTGAAAAATTCTTCATTTTCAACTGAAGCTTATGATAATGTGTATGATTATTTTTATCATTGAAAAACCCACTTTTGAGGCTGTTCTAAAGCATTTGCATGCATTCCTCAGTCTCAAGTAGACTGGACAAATTACGAAGTGAAATTGACTCGGAAAGAGAAGAAAGAAGTATCTGACCTGCTGAGGAAATCCGAGAACCAACTGAAGTTTCTGCAGGACATCATCGCGTTTGGAAGCGGGACGAGTTCGGAAAAAGACCCAGGATCCTCCAGTAAGTCGTTCGGAATGGGTGCAGAGTGAATAAAATGCCTTTTTGGGGTATTCCTAATTGTTTTGATTGTATTAAAGTTGTAAGAATTTAAAAGATATTCTAACAACGCATTTAAAAAGGTCCCTCAAATTTAGAGGCACGGGAAGGACGTTTTGGAGACGATGACAGTTGTGTTTTTACCATACTTCATATATAATACTTTATCATAACGAATGTAAAGCCATAAACAAATTAACCTTTTCCTTACGGGGTGGGGTTACATGTATCCCAACAATACGGGACAAAGAATGAATATATATATATATATATATATATATATATATATATATATATATATATATATATATATATATATATATATATATATATATATATATATATATATATATACAGAGGCTGTTCACACATTTTTTAGACGATGTATATCGTATTCACAAAACTAAATTACATAAAATTCTTGTGTTTTAAATGTTCTATTTGACATCCCTTATTCTGAACTTTCTTTCGACACCGCAATTTCCAGGATAATAATGCCTTTTGAAGTGTCCGAAGAAGTATTCTATCCCATTCCTCCTCAACAGCTTTCCAGAGTCCCGTAAGGGTTTTGGGACGACGTTTGGATAATGCAGATTTTAAAAATCCGAAAGCACAAAAATCCATAAGTGATACATCGGGAGATTTAGTAGGGATATCAGTTAAGGGTATGGCCTTGATACCAGTTTTTTGTTTCATTTCTTTTATGAAATTTACAGTGGATTTTGATGTGTGACTGTTAGCTTTGTCCTGATGGAGTCTCACAGATTGATGGCACTGTGGGTAAAGCGATGGTATTTCATTCAGAAAAATTGGCGATAAAATATGTTCCTGATAGTATTTGAAGTTAATCTTGACATTTTTTCCACTCTCTTTGTTTTTAACTTGCCATTATAAGAAAAACCAGAAACAATCATGAATCACTTAGAAAATCTGTCTTTCGATTCTTTGAACCATGTACTTAAATTTGTTTCTCCCCTTTTATGATAATAAATGGCTCTTTTTTGTTGCAATCATTTAAATACACCCATGATTCATCTATTGTGACAATTGTCTTCCATTTTTCTTTGGATAAGTGTTTCTCATATAGAATTCTGCAGCGTGTCCTGCGTTCAGCGATATGATTTGGAAGGAGACGATGCACATTGCATTTTTTCGCTTTCTTAAATCAACGTTTATCATTTTGTTTACAGTGGACACCGAGCATTTTAATGATTTTGCAACTGTCCTTTGACTAGGGGGATTTTCTTTTAACATTAAACAACGTACCTTTGCAATACTCGAAGATGTCCGTTTTTTCCTTGGATACTTGTTTGGAATTTTTGTCCCACTTGAGGCTCCAATTTGACGTTTTTTTCCTTTCTTGTTGACGATATTACCTATCGACGCTTTAGATATCACAAAACCATGACTCTCACAACGTTTTTGGATAACGGAGTATGCATATTTCTCTTCGGAAAGAGCATAAATGTAGCCTTCGAACCACAGGTTTCTTAAAAACGCCATTTTGAATAAAAACAAAACTTTCAAGCCGCAGACGATAATTTTGACTTTTAAAAACATAGTACAATTGCAATTATTTCTTTTGCAGCAAACGATTTTTTATTACCGCTTACCAAAATCGTCTAAAAAATGTGCGAACAGCCTCTGTATATATATATATATATATATATATATAGGCATTTTGCATGGCGATTCTTCTTATAGTGTAGGGGTGCACTAAGAATGATTTTTAAAAAATTCTTCTTACATTTTTTAAAATTAAATTTTTAAGCTGTTTTAGTGACTGTTTTAAGGTTTCATTTAAAATAATAATTTGAGGGTTAAAAAATTTATATCACGAGAAAGATCCTAAAAATTCCTTTAAAATGAAATCTTTTTTCTAATCTTTACCCCCATTTTCTGATTTTTGGTGAATTTTTAAACATTAATTTTTAGAATTTAATTTATTATGTGCCGATCACGTGGTTTCTTTTCTTTTTGTGATACTTTAAACTAATTTTGCGTCACGTGCATAACAACGTGACGCAAGTAGACAAAAAAAATTTCTTGCGAATGCGGCAGACGATTTGGACATTATCCAAAAATATATTAAACTACAGTAAAACATATGTTCCTCAAACTGTACTATATTAACTGTACTATATTCTTTAGTATGTTCTATTAGATTTAATTTGAATATTTTATTCTACATAATTTTGTCTATAAAAATATCCCTAACGATTTTTTGTGAATATATTTCTTTGTTTTTTTACATCAATTGCATACATTGATCGTTGTATTTATTATATATATATATATACACTGCTGGCCACTGTAAATGCAACACCCTGAAGGAAACATGCAAATAACTTGAAATTTACAACATGCATTAGCGGAGGTGAGATATGCAAATGATTAGAATTTCAGCGCAGACGCACATAACGTGCGCCTGTGGCGCCACTTCAAAGCGCTATTTAAGGCTTGGAGATTTCGACGATTTCAAGTTCGGCAATTGTGTTTTTCTTGTGGTTTTTTCAAAAAAACGATCAATTATGCCTCGTCGAAAACAGCGATCATCTTTTGATCAAGTATCCGAGTTCGACAGAAGAAGGATAGTGGCCTACCGAGATTGTGGATTATCTTTCAGGGAAATCGGTAGTCGTGTTGGACGAAACCAAACAATTGTAATGCGGATATGTGATCGTTGGATGCAGGAGGGTACGACAGACCGGCGTGTTCGAACGCATCCACCTCAGCGCACCATTTCAAGTGATGACAGGCAAATTGTGCGCATGGCAGTGACGGATCGCTCTGTCACATCACGAACCATAGCACAGCACATGCAGTCTGTAACGCATCATCCAGTGTCTGCGCGTACCATTCGAAGCCGTTTACAGCAGAGTGGTCTGTCCGCAAGACGTCCATTGCTTTGTCTACCCTTGACGCAGAACCACAGACGCCTCCGCCGCCAATGGTGCGATGACAGAAGGATGTGGACGGCAGAATGGAATGAAATTGTCTTTACTGACGAGTCACGCTTCTGTCTGCAACATCACGATGGTCGCATTCGAGTCTGGAGACACCGTGAAGAGAGGATGCTGAACAGCTGCGTTATGCACCGCCACACTGGTCCTGCACCGGGTATTATGGTATGGGGCGGTATTGGATATCACTCTCGCACACCTCTAGTACGCATTGCCGGTACTTTAAACAGCCAGCGCTACATCTCCGAGGTGTTGGAGCCAGTTGTCCTTCCTTACCTTCAGGGCTTGCCCACAGCCATATTTCAACAGGATAATGCGCGACCACACGTGGCACGCATTGTCCAACGGTTCTTCGTCAATCGCCAGATTGAATTGCTTCCCTGTCCGCCTCGCTCTCCTGATCTTTCGCCGATAGAGAACATGTGGTCCATGGTTGCTCTACGATTGACCCAGATTCCATCCCCAGCTGCCACAGCAGATCAACCTTGGCAACGTGTGGAAGCTGCTTGGTCTGCTGTACCCCAAGAACTCATCCAAAGTCTCTTTGAATCAATGCCGAGGCGTGTGGCAGCGGTGATCTCCAACAATGGCGGCTACTCTGGCTACTGATTTTGGCAGGAACCACACTTCACAGAAGTCTATAAATTTAATCATTTGATACTTGGTCAACATGTTATTTACAAAATAAATTTTGTTGTGATATCTCTTGTATTTCTTGGTGTTGCAATTTGGGTGGCCAGCAGTGTATATATATATATATTGGTATTTATTGCATACATTGACCGTTGTATTTAATTTGAATGTACTCCATAGCGAAGTACGGGTATTCAGCTAGTTTATATATCCATATATAAGCCCCTTAATGGCCGTTCTTACAAAGGGGGTATGAAATTTCCCGTTCTAAAGAGGGAATTGGTAAATAGGCCCCGTAAGCTAAAGGTTATATTTCTGAATGTAGTTTGGGAATTCTTCAAAAATTTTATTACTTTAGTTTAATGTTTCGAAAAAAGTGAACTTAGTTCCGCTAGACGTCAATACATTTTTATACCACATAAAAAATGAAGTCGAAAGTGTCGAAAATTTTAAAAACGACGTAGTCTTTACTGAAATCTCTCACTTCGTATGCAGAGAACAGAATTCTAAAATAGAACTTTGTCAATTTTTGATTGGAAGAAATACCGAAAAGAAAATTCCTCATAGCTTAACATGGGAATGGAAGGCCTGAGAGTTCAACTAATTCTCCACTTCGCCAAACAGGTCGCTGTATTTTTGGTTTTAATAAATTTGAAGCAAACAGGGCCCAGGGTAGCTTAGTGTTAGCACTTCGGCTTTCGGTAATGAGGGTGCTCGGATCAAATTCCGACATGCGCCATTAAATATCATCGTGTCTAGGCTGGATAGGGTCACGTTAAAACCGCAGATCGGAAAGTCCTTCTATGAAGTCAGAGAGGAGGGGGGAGAAGGTCCGATCCCCCAGATGTCACGCCTGGGGATGCTCGGTCAAAACGGATGTGGCACTTGTCTAAGTCGGACTCCGACCCTTGTAGTGACATTATAAACCGGAGACGCGCCCCCATCCAGCAAGCCTATATGGATCTGGTCTGGAATACTTCCGGCCAAGGGGCATGAGCAACAACATCAACAACAAACAAACAAAATCCGAAATTTCGCACCGTCGTTCATTTCACGCGTAATTCAGCTTTCTGGAACCCTCCGCGAGCATTGCGTCTCGTCCTTCCTCGACCCTGTCCTCTAAAAGAGCGATTCGAATGAAAATGTTTTCTAAAATAAAAACTAACGTTAATCGTTTTCCCTGTCAAAAAATGTATCTTTTTCACGACCCTTAATTCTCTTCCATTCCCTCGTCGTCTAGACCGGGGACCCAGAAGAAGGTATCCGAAGCGCCAAGTTCCGAAGGTCTGCTACGCGGAGGAGGAAATATCCAGTGAAGACGAGTTTTTGTGTGAGTAGAACCCTTACTGACCTGAGATTGTAATTGCGTCGCTCATGCCGTTCGAGTATCAAACGATTTAGAGATGGACAGAATGTAGCAGGCGGAGGCTTTTTGAGGCCTCAGAATGAACCGTTATCCCTTCTCAGTTACAAATTGGCCCACATCGTCTAGTGCTAACGTCTCGTGTTTCCCCTAAGTGGCCGGCTCGAATCTCGAATAATTGATGCTGTCCCCTTATAGAAGCAGTGCGGGTTCACCTAGAGGCGTGATTGCATGATAAAGTAGTAAATTTGTGGTGGGGATGAATCAGTGTCCTCGGGACAAACTACCCTCCCCCCATCAGGACTAAAAAGAAAACAGTTGAGAGTGTGGGATGATGTTTAACTTTTATCTTGGTTCCTGTAAGTATGCTTAAATCTCTGCTGGAATCATTGGGTTATTTTCATCCGTGTTTATTAATTAAATCGGGATTTGTTGTATCCAACGGGACGTACTTCGGCGTTTGGGTTTCATTGGATTTTGCACGCTTTAACGGCGGCAGATTTCGTTTCCGTCGGAATCCCAGGAATCGCGGAAATAAGTCCAAAATCGATCAGGGAGGTACATTTTTAAAATTTTAAGTTCTACGTTTCTGACGAATTGTTAATTTGGAATGACACATTGTACAGTTTGTTTAGAAATCGAAGTTAAAATCCGACTTTAGGCCCCAGAGTTCTTTTCCTGGGTGCGTCGGTACGGTCCAATAGTGTGTACAAAGAAGTTTTGTAATGTCAATATCCCAGTTTCCACGAGTTTGTGTCATACTTGACTTTTAATATTGTCAACAAACGTGTTTGGACGTGTCCATGTCTCGCGTTCCCCTGTTTCGTGTTACGCTTCACCTCCAACAGTGTGTCCAAAGGTGTTTTGTATTATTACGCACTTTTGTAATTCGACAAATCAACAATGACCACACATGGTCCGGTTTTTCTTTCACCCTTCGAGGAACCACCCACCTCGCTATAAAATAAATCGGATTTTATTCGCGGGCGAAATTTTCTTGTTTACTAAAAATTCCTTTTTTTAAATCCTTGGTTTATTGTTTTTCCCCAAAAAGTTAATTACTGAAATACTTTTAAGCCCATTATCATCTAAAAAACCAAATGTAGTTTGGACTCGGGTTGAAAAAATAAATACCCATTCCAGGCCGCAATATTTTCCTCGATGGCGGATCCATCTGCTTCGCTATCGCTTCTCCGTAGCTTTAAGGTATCGGAGGAAAGGCAGTCGCATTAGACGTACAATATTGCGCGCAAAAAGTGTATCACTGTGAAATTTCGACTCAAAGCGAGCTCGGTGCCAGCTCCAGATGTCAAATAGGAAGACTACGTTACCCGTCCGTCTTGCCTGATGTTTTCTTTTTTTTCCTCTCCGCAGACTGCGATGATTGCGGTCGCTCGTACGAGAGCTCCTGCCCCGTTCACGGCCCGATGTTGTTCGTCCCCGACCGGAAGGTACGTATCTGTGCCTGCACCGACGGAATAATAAACTAATATACAATATGTATGTACATAATGTTCCCTCCTGAATGGTTTTATTTCAGGTTCCCCCGGGTCTTCACGCCGATCTCGCTTACCGCACGTGCCCCGTCTTCCTGTCCGTGTGTCGTTCGGGCATCCCGGGAGCCGGGCTGGGCATCTGGGCGGAGATATCGGTGCCCAAGGGCGTGGTGTTCGGACCCTACAAAGGGAAGGTCATCAAGGGCCGCAAGCAGGCAGAAACGACCGGATACGCCTGGGAAGTGAGTCCGCTTTTCCACACATATTATCGGCGCTCGGCTTCGAGGGCGTCCTCTGAAAATAAGAATTTGTAATTTTTTTTTACTAGAAACATTCTATATAGTTGCGAGCATAAAATGACACGATGATGGCGACGATGCCTGGTACAACCTTTTTTTTTCGCGCCGCACTTTCACGGCGAGCTATGTGTAATATAAGATTACTAGCCACTGCACGACCAGCATGGTCGCTTTTAGTTTTATATTTTATTTTGCAAAACAATTCGACTGAAAGTAACATATGTCAGGAATGTTACCATTACCTGTCATCATAATTATACGTTGTTAAGGGGTATTCTCTATACGGCTGATTCTACAACATCGTGATCAAAAAATGTGAATTTCCATTACCTCAGAGTTAAAGAGAAGACTGAGAAACCCAGCGTCGATGATTTTAAAAATGACATCCCTCTTTGTATGTACTATTTTTCAAAATTAAGATATTTATACTTTATCATTACAACAAATAAGAAATTGTTGGGGAAAATTTAAATTATATTGTTGATTACATCACTCTCTGTATGTATTACTGTTCATAATTCAGATATCTACACTTATAAAATGGAGTGAAAATTCAGCAAGTACTGAAAAAAAGTGTAGAAAATTAACTATTACTGGTTGTTGATTGCCATGCCGGCGACGGTAAAGCCTAACATCGCGATTATTTATGCTCTCTCTTTCACGCCTCTCTCTTGATGAATTATTTCTTCGCTTTCTTTCTCGAGACTGTTCCCAATTTGCACTTGATCGTGCAGCGCGCTTTCGAACATTCCTGATTTCAGTGTGAAACTCCATGTTGACACGCGGTTGCAAATTGCGGACGGTCGCTAATGTTTACATCTGGTACTGGGAGCCGTTGCCATTCGGAGTGTATAAATATCGTCGATTTTTGTGCCGCATACCTACGCGTTTTATATATAGAGACTATAGCTTACTGAGCAAAAGTTATTACAAGGTACTCAGTAGTAATTTTAACTCGACCACAAGCTGGATCGATTCAGTTTTCCCGAAAGTAGAAAATCCTGTACTGGTAATCAGGAACCTTCTTAAAAACTTTCGGAATTGTTCCCAAAACTCTGCTGAAAGACGCTTAACTGACATGCCTGCTTATGTGCATATTTGAAGCCTAAAGGTTTCAATGTGGCTTCGGGCTTAAACACGCAATAGAAGACCATATCTCCCATCCTTGAACGACAATTGTTAAATAAAATTGTTATCTAGCACCATTTAATGGAACGACTGTCGTACACTTATAGGCACCTTCTATACTATGCTTTCCTGTTAAGCGATTCTGACGCAGAACTGTTCTTTGAACGTTCGAACGATGATTTTCTGATGCAGCATTGTTTTTAACTCAGAGCGTGTGTCATTAAATTGAAGATAAAACAAATATTACAAAGTGAATTAAGTTAAGCAATTTTCTTCTTTTTTAGGAGAAAGACGAAAGGCTCTGTTCCTTTCAGATGACAACTTTTGCCCGATTTGGGCAGTTTTACTTTGGGCAGATTATTCTCGTCACATACACTGCACATACGCGCACTGTCTCCGGAATAAGACGATTTCCATCGCTTTGGTAGGATTATACAGGAGCTATCACTGACGACTAAAAAATCAGTTACGATTGTAAGTTGGTGGCCAAAATTTCAGTAGTATAGAGTTGTACATCATTTGGCGTTTACTGTCGTTTTCAAAATAAATGAAAAGAAAAAAACATGCAACACTTCTCACTGATCACACCCAATAAAAAAAATACATCGTATTGGATATGACTAAAATTTAGATACTGCAGACTGCCATGGCAGATAAGGCGAGTTTGATCGAAACGACAGTTTTACGAAGCGCTGTGCCCAAAAAAAAACCGCTTTCGAACGTGTCTTTAAAGCTGAAATAATACAGAAATCCTGGAGTGATAAAGTCGTACTTGGAGCACGATTCTGTCGGTATAGTGTCTAAAAAGTTCCCCGAATGTTTCCATCTAGCTTTCATTCAAGATGACGGCAGCTACAATATGCTTCGAAAAGCAATATTTCTCGCGTTTTTGCATTTTAAGCAATCATTCTCAAATTGTTGAATCTGTAAGCTAACATACATACATACATATTAACTGGTAATACGTTTTTCTTCAGCATGTCGCCTCAGTTGTCGCTAGGGCGTCGCTAACCGACTGTTTCCTTCCTCTGGTTTGTTTCGTTTCATACATTTGAAATATGTAGATCTGAATAAACTTGAGAATAGTATTAAAGGTTGTTCTACTATACCGATCAATATTAGCTTTTCAGTAGAACGTATCTTTTGTATTGTCGCCATATTAGGAAGCTGGTTAAGAGCGGAGTGACCAGCTTTCTCGATTGTGTACTTCGCATTTAGAATAGTGGAAAGACAACTCTTAATGCGATGTGACCACTTCAGATGGTTGTCTGTTTTTCAGGTGCGCAAGGGAGGAAAGGTGGACCACCACGTGGACGGGTCGGACCCTTCGGCCTCCAACTGGATGCGATTCGTGAACTGCGCCCAGCACGAGGGTCACCAAAACATGGTCGCGTTCCAGTACGGGGGCGGCATCTTCTACAGGACCTACAAGGCAGTGTTGCCCTTCACGGAGCTCTTGGTGTGGTACGGAGACCGGTACGCCGTGGAGCTCGGGATAGACCTCAGCGAGGAGGAACCGGAAGGTGGGTTTCTAAGTCTCGGAGCACTTTTCGTGGACGCCCATACGTCCCCGAAAATTCCTTTGCCAGATTCAACGTTTTCGGGCTGCATGGCCTTTCGTAGTCTGCCGAACAATTTGTTTAGAAGCCTGTGTGTGATTTGCCACCACTGGCCGTTTATGCATCAAAAATATCTCTTTCTTTTTCTTTAATGTGATTAAAAACATTTACTCAGTACAACTTTTATAAATCCGGAAGATAAATCACATTAAATCTGTCCATCGTACGAAAGAAGAGAAAAAGGATTGTTTTGGCCGATATTTCAAATGATTTATATTTTCAATGTACAATTTTCAACTGGCTGATTTTCGGTGAAACTGGTCAAAAATGCTTTTTATCCATAATGAAATTTATAGAGATGTAGATTTGAGTGAATAAAATAAATTATGAAATGCGAGTGAAAAAAAATCTGTACAAGAATTTATCTTCGAAGCATTAAACCGAAATGCGGGAGATAGTTATCGAACCAAAAATCAAATTTTTTTGTACTCTGATAAAAATGCATCGGATAATTCTTTTTTAGTTAAAATTTTCAAAGTATCAGCCACTGAAAATCTTATACTACAAATATACTGATATACGGGAAAATAAATTAGTTCCAATGATTCATATTTAATAACAAGGAGAGGGAACTGTATGTTTTTCAGTTTCGTGTCAAATTGAATGATTTCGATCGAGTTAGGTAACAAGAATATCGAAATAATAATAAAAAACGTTTTTTGAAAATGACATCCTTTTTAGCACCGTTTTCGGATTTTTAAAAAATTTTCTGATGTGGAGCACTTTTCGTGAGTCATTCGCATAGAACTATGGAAATTATTGATTTTTTATTTGAGAGTACGATACAGGTGAGTCTACATTGCTCCCTTGGTACTACCTCAATTTTAATCAAACACCCCCAGGGGCGGCATCTATATTGCTCGCACTTTTCCCCACCCACTGACATCGCGCTACCACGTGACTACTTCGTGGCCCATCACACTTAATATAAAGGTTTTCCATATGAAAGACGTACTTCTATTTTCTCTTACGCAGGAGACGGAAGTGAAATGGACGAAGGCCGTTTAAGTTCAACGTCAAGATGCTTCCGAAAGATCAATTCTGACGCCGAGGAAACATCGGGAAGCAAGTGTTCCACCCTTAGCTCCGGCACATTCATTCCACTCGAGAATTCCGTTGCACGAAATGGTTGGCCCGAAGAAGTTACCCCCGAGTCGACCGCATCGGACACCAAATTAGATCGAGTGCGTCGAAAGATGCTGCTGTGTATAAATTGCGGCGAGACGTTTAATGACAGATGGAGCTTGAAATTACATCGGCAGACCCACGTTCAGAAGAATAGTCCTGAATCGACCCAAACCCCAAACCCCGAGACCATCCTTAATAGCCAGCGAGGGGAAAAATGTCCTCATTGCGAGTTCAGAACTGTTCGACCTGATCATCTTAAAAGGCACGTAACTGCAGTACACATGGGGCAGAAACCCTATAAATGCCCGCATTGCGAGTCCAGATTCGCTCAACCTGGCCATCTTAAAAGTCACGTAACTGCAGTACACATGGGGCAGAAACCCTATAAATGCCCGCATTGCGAGTCCAGGTTCGCTCAACCTGGCCATCTTAAAAGGCACGTAACTGCAGTACACATGGCGCAGAAACCCTATAAATGCCCGCAGTGCGAGTACCGAGCTTCTCATTCTGGCAATCTTAAAAGGCACGTAACTGCAGTACATATGGAACAGAAATCCTCTAACTGCAGATAACGTGAATACAGAACTATAAAACGCTGTATTTAAAAAAAAATAAAAATAAACTCGTAACCGCGCAGCAACTTAAGTTATAAACATTTGTGTTTGGCAAAACAATCCACTCATCTTGAGAAGCTGTTCGAAGCAGTACACGTGACGTTTCTATACACTGAAATCCGCATTGCGAGTGTAAGACTACGAAATGCGGTAGACCAAAATAAAATGTGCTCAATTTTAAAACATGATAGGCAGAATACTTACAAATACCGGAATAGTGTGAGGAAACGAACTCGCAATATTTTCATTACAAATGTGTGCAAATGTAAAACACCCATAAATTAAACCTTGAAAAACATAAATTGAGTACAGATAGACAAGCGAGTCTCCTGACGACATGCAACGTGCAGCTGTATCGCATACCTTTTTAGAAGCAGAATTTCGTTATTCTTTTCTCTTCTCTAGGAAGCATTTTGCAGCTTCAAAGAGTAACTGGTAAGGGACACAATTTTATCTGAATTGTTTCAGATTTTTCTGTAGATTGTTATGATACCGTAAGAAAAAATAAAGATTTGAATTGAATTCACCTGTATGTGTATCTTAATAAGTTCGTTAACAAACTTTAGAATAACTTCGTATTAGCATAAATAACTTTCTTGGATAAAAATAAGTGATGATTCCTTGAAATTGTAGCAGTAATAAAGCTAAGGGCATCGTGCTTTTTTTTGAGGGGGAGGGGGGGGGGACACCGTAAAATATCAAATCTTGCAGACCTTGTGAAAAGGGCAAATTGTTGGTGCGCGTTTAAATTGAAGTATCTGTTACTGCAACCCCGAGGCTAAAGGGCGCTTTTAGAGCTATGGTATCGAAAGTCATGATAGCATACGGAGTGCACGGAAAAACATCCTTTGCCAAACAGAATAGTGGACGAAAGGGAGAGCAGAGTGAAAGAGACGGACGAGGTATTGAAGCGGATTCCGACGTGAAGAAATAAAACAACTGCGAACAAAATGACTGAAGAGCTCAATCGGCATCTGCATGTCCCGGTACCAACCATTACAGGTAGAAGGGAACTTCACAAACAAGCATTTACGGAGGAGTAGCTATTCCCAAGCCACTTGCAATAGATGCCAAAATATCACCCACAATGGTGCCACGAACGCAAATCCTGGTCAAGTAATATGTCCAAAAACGGCAGTTAGTCCGACGAATCGCTGTTCACATTGTTCCTTGCAACAGGACGTGCGTATGTCTGGAGAACACCTACACAAGCGTAAGATTCTGGCTGTCTCATCTAAACTGTCAATCTTGGACGTAGATCTAGCAGGGTTTGGGATGGCATCTCATGGTTTTCTTCAGGCCCTATTGTAACACTAAAAGGGAGATTGAATGGGAAGGACTATGTCGAAATTTTAGCTCACTATGTTCATCCTATGGTGCAAACACTGTTTCTTGCAGGGGATGGCGTTCTTCAGGATGATAATCCCCCTATACATAGAGCTAAATCTATCAGGTATTTGTTTGAATAGCATGAAAAAGAAGTCAAATATCTTATGTTGCCCCGTACAATCCACTCGACTATATACCATCCAACCACTGTGATCTGCATAAGCGGATAGAGCCATGTATCGATATCCACCACAGCATCTCTACAGGAACTTTCCTGATTTTTCCCTGAAAAAAAGGTATAATATATTCTTAACCACTCTTCGTGACTTGTATAATCCAATTCCAAGATAAAACAGGTGGAATTGCATGAGAAAGGTGATCCTGCGCCATAGGTTTTCATGATGTTTCTTATTGTTTCCATTATTATGATAACCATATATATATATATATATATATATATATATATATATATATATATATATATATATATATATATATATATATATATATAAGTTCTTTTAAATAAGTTTTTATAAATAATTGTACACCGTAATAGAGAAAAAATTACACCTTGTAGAATTTTTCTATTTTTAAAAAATGTAAGTTATGTTTCAAAATTTTTAATAATCGGGGGGGGGGGGGAGATTCTGGTAAAGTGTGCTTTAAACACTCATAAATTCCATTAGTACGAAATTTCTTAAATGAATCCTGTTGCAAGGTGCAGAAAAGTTCCGGCTATCTTAAAGTACCATTTTTATCGGATAATCAGTATTTTTATAGCTGAAAATAGTAGACAAATTTTGTCCATAGATTAACATTGAAGTGAGTGGATCCATTAGGTCGAGCTAATCTAATATGTATACAGCAGTCTTAAGGAAAATTGTATCCCTGTAATCACTGAAATTTACAGTGGCTCCCAAAAGTGTTCGTACACTTACGATTTTCAATGAAATAGGGGTCTATCCATTAATTAAAATGAATATTTCAGAATGGGTATTTAAAGTTCTATAATCTATTCTGAACAAAACTACATGAAATAGTTTGAAAACATAGTAAAACTTTATTTTTAAGAAACCAGTAATCAAAAAGTAACAAAAATTTATTTCACAAAAGTCATCGTACACTGAAATATTTTTGAATAAATTCATAATAAAAATTATCGTCTGTCGCTTTATTTTTATTTTTGAATTGTGGTGGCATTTAAAATATCGTTTGGCTTTCATTTTTGCTTGCCTACTCCGTAATATTCTATTTATTATTTAAAAATGGCACGTAGTCGTAAAGAAACGACAAACAGCATTCGAAAATTGAATATTTTTCATCATAGTAGTGGTAAATCAGTTCGGAATATTGCTAAATTACTTAATTTATCCCACTCTACTGTGCAGTATGTGATAAAACGCTTTAAAGAAGAAAATTGGATCGAAAACAAGTTAAGAAAAGGTCGTCCGGCAAAGTTAACAAAACGTGATCAGACATTTATAATTAGAAAATTTGTGAAAAATCCACGTTTGAGTGCTGTAAAAGTTTCTGCAGAATTTAATGAAACATTTTCTACTTCAGTTTCACCTGAAACTGTTCGACGAGTTCTCAGAGCAGCTGGATTACATGTACCCTAGTCAAAATAGACCCGATTTTGAGGAATGGCTAAACAAAATATGAAAGTTTTGAAATTTGGTGGAGATGTTTGTTTAGGCATGCTAATGAACATACTAAAAGTCCCCACCGATCAGACTTGAGCTTTCGCCACCATCTTGGAAAATGTGTACACTTTTTGGGTTTTTTGGAAATATTTTTAAAAATATTGATTTTATAAAAAATAATTACATACAAAAATTAAAGAGCATTAAATTATGAACAAAAATCATTCATAACATTTTTTTATATGTCTAACAGGAACAAAGATAATTAACTTTGAAAAGAGTGCACTATCACACCAGGGACGAGCATGCGTGGGTGCCCATCGCGATGGCTGGAAGACACGCGCATGTGCATACCGTAAGGCGCCAAATCGGTCTTACCCTAGTATTTTCCTAGCCAGTTAATAGCTAGGGCCTGTTCACATAGGAGTCCGTTGAGTTGCGTTAAGAAAAAGATGACATTGAGACGAAAATAAACCAATCATAGGCGTTAAAAATTCAATTGCTAATCGTTTGGAGGCATATGATTGGTTTATTTTCGTCTCAACGTCATCTTTTCCTTAACACAACGCAACGGACTCCTATGTGAACAGGCCCTTAGTCACCGTTCCGTGTGCGTCTGTGAACAATGGCTGATACGTAACTATGTTTTATATGTAAAAAAGTAATGTCAAATGATGATTTCGTGAATGTAGGAGAAAAGGGGATCGACGCTTTAAAGAGAGCTAGTGTCCAAAGAAAAGACAATAAGCATGAACAGTTGGAACATTTAAAATCTGTTTCGGTGCATTCGTTGTGTCGGAGAATAATGACCAGACCAGGAATTACACCAGACCAGGAAGTATAAAAGTTGATTTAAAAAGAAATGCAGAAATCACGTCAACATCCCAAAGTGAAGAGTGCGCGGTAAGTTTACGATCTTTCTTACCTCAGTTCGATTTTTGAACAAAATGTTTCTTTTGTACGGCAGTGATAGACGAAGAATATTCAAAGCAAGACAAAAGAAAAAACCAACTGACAGGCGAAGAACTATATACGAAGTTAGTAGTCTCGAAATGAAAAACAAAGTTCTTGAAGCTGCAGAGAATAGACATGACCAGTGGGGAGAGGAAGTTCAGTGTCGTATAATAAACGTAGCTGATTTAGTTGCAGTTGATGCGATTTATCACCAAGCACCTTCATGACTTTTTTTCTACACACTGCACCAATCAGAAAGAGAGGGCGGCCTGAGTCGGATTACGCCTCAGCAGCTGTAGACGAAATATCCTTCTTCCTTGATAATAATGACGACTGTCAATTCTCACTACCCGAACTCAAATCTCAAATTACAGGGCTAGTTCCAGACGACATCACTTTGAGAAATAAGTTGAAACAAAAATACGGGGATGGCATTATTTTTGCTTCAAACTCCAAAAAAGTTACTGTCATATGTTTACGTAATACTGGAATGAAAGTCTTATCAGACTCTTGGTAGGTCAAAAGGATACGAAATGATCGTGAGTATACGTACGAATAGTACAAACTGCTGCAGCCATAATAAAAGAAGATATCCAGACACCAGTTTATGACACTCATTGCTACCCTCCAAGTGATAACTTTTTCAGAGATGTGAACAAGGGCATTCCAGAAAGCCTAAAATCTTTTTTGGAGCACTTGATTATTAAAAAAAAGACTGCTAAGGCGGAAAAAAGTCACTTCAATAGCTCACGTCATTATATCAGCGCTAAGGCTACGATCATTTATGTCTCCTCTGCTCAATGGTCTTGCTTTATTTTTGTACAAAAAGTTCTGTTTCAAGAATTTAATAACAATGCTCTCGAATTTGGGATTTTGTTCTTCTTACTATGGAGCCCAAACACTTGAGATGTCAGCCATAAATCATCCGCAACCCCAAATGCGCGAGGGATCATTCTGCCAATTCGTATTTGACAATGCAGATTTCAATGTGTCGACAATCGATGGCCTGAATACGTTTCATAGCATGGGGGGCATTGCTTGTTTTACTGCAGCGTCAGCAGTGGAACCCGGGAAGATAAAAAAATTAACCGAACTTACATCCGCATCGACCGTAGGCAAAACGGGAATCATTCCTCTGGAAACGTTTGAAAATTTTCGAGGGCCTGGGTTAAAAACAATTACAATCGAAGATTTGAATGTCTTAAATCCTTTAGCGGAAGATTTACCACTGCCTAAGCCATCTGATATCTCCTGGATGTGTGCTAAGTGGTTAGGTCTTCCACAGATACCTGAATGGAAAGGATTTTTCCATTGTATAATCAGAAACCAGCCTTGTGAAAAGACCAAAGTAATACCCCTTCCTTTTGTTAATTCCGCACGAAGCAAGTATGACACCATTTTCACTGTGCTGAAATATGCTGCCCAGCAGTGTGTTCAAATGCACAAAAAGTCTTGCATACTCACGTTTGAACAACCACTGTATTGTAACAGCTTGGCCTGTTGGCTCACTATTAAATAAATCCAATGTGTAAGGCGAAAAGCACTAAACATGGACGATTAACATCTCATGCATCTATTTATTATATAAAAAAGAACACACATTTTAAATGTACGTTACAATCACATCTCAGCGCGCGGAGATGAAATACAAAAATCCCGGCGCGCGGAAAAAACTCCCAGCGCGCGGAAAAAACTCCAAATCTCGCGCGTGGAAAAAGCTCCCAACGTTGTTGTAAATAAACAATCTTCGTCTACTGTCCAGTGGCGAACCATGGCTTTAAATTTTCAACTCTGGCGTTGTCACAAACTCCTCCCCCCTCCAGTGTTGAACTTGTCCGAACTCAGGATAAGTTCATGCTTGTTACTAGTTCAGATGCTGAAGGCAACAGATGTCTGAGTTCCATAATGTTCAGGAAATAAGCTCCAAATTTGGCATAGACAAAGACATCTCTCTTCCTAATACGGTACTGTGCCAATTCCCTATTTAAATTTTATTTAATGCTATTAAGTCCCTAACAATTTAGACTACCCGCAATAGCACTTTACAATGTACCAGTTACAACATAATATAATTCTTTACAATCATATACAATTTAAAAAATTTCAATCAATTTTAAACAGAATTCCTCAAAATACTATTACATAAAGAATTACTTAAACATGAGACTCTAAAGTAGTACAGTTAAATAAATATATTCCGGTAACTTATAACTAATACAAAACAATTTGTTTACACAAGGGATCAAATTTTATACACATTACAAAGTCACATGGTTTAATAGAAACTAAGTAGGATATGGGTGCCGGCTTAAGGTGTCTACATTGCAGTGATTTTTCCCTTTCTTGTGTTGAATTTTATAATTGAAGGGTTGTAACGCCAGGGCCCATCGCAAAAGTCTCTGGTTATTCCCGGCATGGGTTTTGAGCCACACCAGTGGGTTGTGGTCGGTCTGTATTATGAACGGTAAATGACCATCTAAATAACACTGTAACTTTTTCACTGCATACACTATAGCCGCACACTCTTTTTCAGTGGTACAATATTTCCACTCTGATGGTTTGAGTTTTCTACTCATATATAGAATCGGATGTTCTTCTCCTTGGTCGTCGATCTGTGCTAAAATTATGCCTAGACCGGTGTCGGATGCATCAGTTTGCAACAGGAATTCTTTTTGGTAGTTAGGTGCATAAAGCACTGGTTTGCTTGACAATCTTTCTTTTAATATACGAAAAGCATCTTCACAAGCATTATTCCATTTTATCTTCCCTTTTTGTTCTTTTCCCTTGAGAGTCTCCGTCAAAGGGGCGGCGATAGCTGAAAACATGGGAATGTACTGTCGATAGTACCCCGCTAAGCCAAGGAAAGCTCGAACCTCTGTTTTGCAAGTAGGAGTCGGAAATTCTCGGACTGCTTGTACTTTTAACTCTGCTGGTGATCTTTTCCCTTCCCCAATAAGGTGTCCCAGGTACTGGACTTCTTTTTGAGCAAATTTACATTTCTTGGGCTTGATGGTTAATTGAGCACTTTTTATTTTGTCAAGAACCCTCTTCAGATGTTCTAAGTGTTCTTCCCAAGTTTTAGAGAATATAGCAATGTCGTCTAAATAAGGTATTGCGAAGTTTTCACAATCATGTAGCAAGTCCGACATCATTTTGCTAAAATAATAGGGGGCATTTTTCAGACCAAACGGCATTCTCAACGGACGGTAGACCCCAAAGTTGGTTGTGAATGCAGCTATTTTCTGGGCCTTCTTACTTAAAGGAATCTGCCAATATCCTTTCGTTAGATCTAACAAAGTAATGTACTTTGCTGCAGCAACTGTTTCGACTCTTTGCTCTATGTTAGGCAATGGAAAGTATTGGGTTTTAGTAACTTCATTGATTTTCCTGTAATCTATACAAGGTCGAGGATCTCGTCCTGGGGATTCAACTAGTATCATGGGTGATGTATAATCTGATTCACCCGGTTCAATTATTTTGTATTGCAACATCTTCTGGATCTCTAACTGCAATATCTCGTTTTGTCTAGGTGACATACGATAGGGTTTCATACGAATAGGCTTATCGTTCATTAGCTCTATGTCATGTTCGCCGACGTTTGTTTTCCCTGGGATGTTAGAAAACAATTTGGCATATTCTACCAGTATTTTCTGCAATTGTTCTTGCTGTTTTTCATTTACAAGCTTATCTAAAGCACTATTCTCCCTTATTTCATTGAAATCGAATATGTTAGGATCCGATTCAATCTTCGGAAAATCATCTTCAATTTCCGCAGGTTCGTTGTCATCTAAACTCCATAAGATGTTCACAAGCTCTGGCCGTTTGTAATGCGGTTTTAGCATGTTAATGTGATAAACTTCATTTTTCTCTTGTCTTCCTTCTGAGCTAACAACATAATTTGTTTCTGACAACTTCTTAACAATTTTGCCAGGTCCTTTCCACTGAACTGCCAGTTTATTTGGTCTACAAGTGGATAAGATCAACACCAAGTCTCCCTCTTGAAATACTCGTTTAACAGCATTTCGATCATACCATTTTTTTCTTTTGTCTCTCATTTCTTCCATTTTTTCTTCAGCTAACTCCTGACTTCTCTTCATTCGATTGATTAGCTGAAACACATATTCAACTACTCCATTTCCTTCTTCATCTGGCTCCAACCATTGTTCGTACAATAAGGTGACCGGTGACCTTAGATTTCTTCCATGTACTAACTCGGCAGGACTGAATCCAGTACTTTCATGTGTGACAGTCCTTAAGGCAAATAGAGCTGCTGGAACATGTCTTTCCCATTCAGAAGCAGCTTCAATGCATAACACTCTCAAAATTCTTTTGATGGTCCTATGGAATCGTTCGACTGGATTAGTCTGAGGATGGTGTACAGAACTTCTAATGGTTTTTATTCCAAATCTCTGGAAAAATTCTACAGTTAAGTTACTCATAAATGAGGTCCCTTGATCAGTTTGTATTTCCTTCGGAAAACCCATAAGACTGAATATCTGCAATAATGCATCAATTACAGACGTTGATCCAATATCTGCTACCGCTACTGCATCTGGATATTTGGATGCCATGCACATAGCTGTAATCAGATAACGATTTCCATTTGGTGTAGTGGGCAAGGGCCCACAAGCATCTACATTTAGTTTGCTGAAAATCTCAGATATGACAGGTACCAAAGTTAATGGGGCTTTCTTCTTGTCATTACATTTGCCGGCTCGTTGACAAGCATCACAGGTTTTGACAAACTCCTCTATTTCTTTGTAACAATTCGGCCAGAAGAAATATTTCACCATTCGGTCCTTTGTTTTGGCGACTCCTAAGTGAGCCGACGTTCCTTCGTGGCACATGCTTTTGACTTGCTCCCTAAAACATTCAGGAACCACAAGTATATCAACTTCTTTCCCCATCTTGTCGACTTTCTTCTTAACCAGTAATTTATCTTTAACTATTCTGAAATCTTTTGATTCTGTCGAGGCCTTTTTGGCTAATGTAAACAACGGAGCCAGATCTTTGCTCTTCTGTTGTTCTTCAGCAAACTTTTCTGAATTGACTTTTACCAAGTCCAAAATAACTTCAGTTTCATCAATTTCTGGCAAAAGTTGAACTTCTGTACTTGGAAGATCATTTTCTTCCTCTTTCTCTAACTCTGTCTTTTTGGACATTTCAAATTTCTCTTCTTGGGATTTTGACAAGCTTCCTCCTTCAGCAAGATGTTTTCTCTGCTGCGCTCTTGTAAGTACTGCGTTCACAGTTTCCTTTTTCTTCCTACTGTCATCTTTAGTTTCTTCTAACAGAGAGGCGGTTTTATTTCCAAGGATGTACCTCCCTTGGTCCAAGTTATCTCTGAGAACGGCTGTCTTAGTGGTGACATGGCCCAATTCGCATTCAATTTCAATTTCGGCCAAAGGCAAGCAAGACATCTGCTCGTTCAGTAAATGTTGCACCCATACATGTTCCCCTGTCATTCTTTGAGGCGACACATATTTCTGGCACACTACATCTACAGTTGCTCCAGTATCTCTAAGTATAGGAATGCTAGTCCCATTTATTTTACCATGAATGGTGTATGGAGCTAATAGGTCTTCATCAACTTTATTCTTAATATAGTTTACGCTGCCTATACTGTTTTTCTTTTTGAGTTTAGGGCAATCAGGCCTGATATGTGTGGTATCCCCACATTCAAAACAATGAAACTGTTTCCTCTTATCGAAGTTGGGATCTGGTTTCTTAACCTTGTGGAAGTTTTCCATTTCTTTTACGGCATACGTATCTTCCTTTTTCTGGCTATTTCCCTTCCAAGGTTTCGATTGCCATGGTTTTTTTATTACTTTGATCCTTGTAACTCATCGAAGGAGTTTTACCCCGTATGCACTTTCTCACATCCTCAAATTCGTCAATCTTGGTTACAAGTTCAACTGGGGAAGTAATGGATGTCCAATGATCCAAAAAGTTTTCTTTAAATTCATTCGGTGCCCTTTTCTTTATCTGATCAACGATCATCAATTCTTTTAATTGTTCATAGGTTTCTATCTTCAATCCATTTACCCAGCCTTCTAGATAATTTTTCATCTCGTAGTAAAAATCCTGCCAAGTACGGTCTGGTGATTTTTGCAGTTTCACAAAATTTTGGCGAAACTTCTCTGGGCTCATCTTAAAACGCTTAAGTAATAAGGTCTTAACATATGGATACTCACTAGCCTGTTCTTCAGGTTCACGAGCTATCAAGTGAGCAATTTCTAATGGCAGAACACCAATTAATTTAGTGACCCACTTCTCTCGGGGTACCTTAAGAACTTTCGCTTGTCGTTCGAAAAGCTCTAAGAACAAACTTATCTCACCCCCTTTTTCATCAAATTTGGACATCAGCTTTTGAAGTTCAATTTTAGAACTAAAATCTGTACTAGAATTAATTGATTCCTAAGAGTTTTTGTTTTCCTTTAACTGTAACTCTAATCTTAGTTTTTCCAATTGAAAGTCCCTTTCTTCTTTCTTTTTTCTTTCTTCTTCTTTTCTTTCTTCTTCTTTCATTTTTCTTTCTTCTTTTTTCTCTAATCTTAGCTTTTCCAATTGAAAGTCCCTTTCTTCTTTCTTTTTTCTTTCTTCTTCTTTTTCTTTTCTTTCTTGTTCTTTCTTTTTTCTTTCCTCTTCTTTTTCTTTTCTTTCTCTGATCACAGTTGAAAGAAGTTCTTTTATATACTCTTCCTCATAATTACTACTTTTCAAAATTAAGTTACGCAGATCAATTACCTTTAAGTCTTCTGTTACATTTTCCCCTAATTCTCTCGCAATCACCTTCAAGTCCTCCTTCCGGCCTTGGCCAAGATAAGCCATATTAAATTCCGAATCTAACACTACTATATTCTAAATTGCACAAATAAATTATAATACACACTTAATATCTGCCAGTTTGGCTTTAGCAGTATTCAATACAAATAAAATATTCTTTATCTTTACAAAACACAAACACAATTTACTTAAAAATCAGTTCGATTTTTAATACATGAATCGTTATTCATTTAATTATTTCAGCCAGTTTGGCATTACACAATATCTCAACTATCTTAAGTTTTAAGAATTTAAATCGCCAGTTTGGCATTAAAATTTATCCCATCTATCTCAAGTTTTAAGTTATTAAATCGCCAGTTTGGCATTACACAATATCTCAACTATCTTAAGTTTTAAGAATTTAAATCGCCAGTTTGGCATTAAAATTTATCTCATCTATCTCAAGTTTTAAGATTTTAAATCGCCAGTTTGGCATTACACAATATCTCAACTATCTGAAATTTTAAGAATTCAAATCGCCAGTTTGGCATTAAAAAAAATAAATATCTCAACTATCTTAAGTTTTAAGAATTTAAATCGCCAGTTTGGCATTAAAAAATATCTCAACTATCTTAAGTTTTAAGATTTTAAATAGCCAATTTGGCATTAGATACACTTGAAACACGAACACACTTTATGTAATTCGAACTAACAGAGGATACACAATTTAATTATTACACATACGAAACCAAATCTAGAGTTTCTAGATAAAAATAAGTCAGTCTGGTACTTGTGAACTGCTATTTTAAACCGATGTATATAAGCCAGTTTGGCCCCCCAATATACATCCAAAACTTTCAACTAGTTTAGCCTAATAGCAAACACTAAGTTCCTAACTTTGCCAAGGCGGCAACAAAATCTCAGGCACGTACTGTATTAAATAAAAAGAAATACCTCCTTTTAGTTCCTCCACGCAATATTTTTTATCGCTGGATTCCGCATTCAAAATCTCGGTGGAACCTCCATTTTCAATATATATATATAGACTGTAACAGCTTGGCCTGTTGGCTCACTATTAAATAAATCCAATGTGTAAGGCGAAAAGCACTAAACATGGACGATTAACATCTCATGCATCTATTTATTATATAAAAAAGAACACACATTTTAAATGTACGTTACAATCACATCTCAGCGCGCGGAGATGAAATACAAAAATCCCGGCGCGCGGAAAAAACTCCCAGCGCGCGGAAAAAAACTCCAAATCTCGCGCGTGGAAAAAGCTCCCAACGTTGTTGTAAATAAACAATCTTCGTCTACTGTCCAGTGGCGAACCATGGCTTTAAATTTTCAACTCTGGCGTTGTCACAGTATATTAAAGCTCGAAAGATAGTCGCAGCAACATCCAATCCATTATTATCAAGTTGTATTGTGAGGCTTGGTGGATTCCATCTTTTAATGTTATTCTTAGGCTGCATTGGGTGCATAATGGCTGGAAGTGGGTTAAAAGAAATACTCACTTTATGCACCTACGTCAGTAGAAAAAATGTTGCCTGGCCATGCATACGCTAGGGCCGTCCGAGCTCATTTATTGACCCAAACAGCTTTAGCAAAAATAATTTTTGACGGCATCGACATATCGGATTTGGAATGTAAAAATCTCCGTGAGTTGTTTCGAGATTTTGCTACTGAACCACAATCGCAAGAAACCTTAAACGCACACACTCAAATACGAGCCATCGAAATTGAAATGAGGAAGACTTTGGAGCACCTGAAAAAGAAAGGCCCAACTGCCTATGGGGCTGGAAGCGTCAAGAGAAAATTCTTGTGCCCATCATAACTATGGATGCAGTAGCTCCCGATTCAGTTTTAAACATGGTGTTTTGCAACTGTAAGACTGACTGTGGAGTAAGATGCGGATGTCGAAAAGCAGGCATCAACTGCACAACGGCCTGCAATAATTGCAATGGAGTATGTCAGAATGGCATCAGCCTTGTTGATTATGACGATCGAATGAAAGAAGTTGATGAATGGGCCGATGCTAGAGGATCCATAGACGATCTATACATGCCTGAAGAAAGGGGAGAATCCCGTACCGAAAAAAGCACGTAAATCCTGAAGTAGGTAAGCTTGAATAATTATTCGCAATGGAAATCTGATAGTGAATACCTCCAAGTTTACTACATTCATGTATAAAATTAATAATGATTAATTATCTACATAGCCAAAAACATTAAAGTCTATTTTCTTGTGTTTAAAGAATGCCGAAATGTGGGAGCGGTTGGAAATTCAAAGAAGAGCGCCTGCAACGAGACTTTGAAGCTACCTCCATTATTAACGCGCATTTTATAGTCAATATCTTCGTTCCTGTTAGGTTTACGACAAAAATGTATAAAATCGACTTTGTACATAATTTAATGTTTTTTAATTTTTGAAATAAACTTTTTTTACGTAAAAATAATATTTCCCTAGTTATTTCAAAAAATACAAAAAACCTTCCAATTTAGTGTAAAACTAATCTGGCTAATTATGGTATGCACATGCGCGGGTATTTCCCCCCACCGCGATGGGGAACCACGCTTGAGCGTCCCAGGTGTGATAGTGCGCTTTTTTCAAAATCAATTATCTTTGTTCCTGTTAGACATATAATAAAATGTTATGAATGATTTTTGTTCATAATTTAATGCTCTTTAATTTTTGTATTTAATTATTTTTTATAAAATCAATATTTTTAAAGTTATTTCTAAAAAACCAAAAAGAGTACACATTTTCCAAGAGGGCGGTGAAAGCTCAAGTCTGATCGGTGGGGACTTTTAGTATGTTCATTAGCATGCCTAAACAAACATCTCCACCAATTTTCAAAACTTTCATATTTTTTTTAGCCATAAAATCTATTTTGGCTGGGCTAATGGGCGTTCAGCCCGTAGAAAACTTTTGTAAGTGAGAAAAACAGAATGCTTAGGCTTTCCTTCGCCTTATCAATGATAAATAAGCCCAAAACGTATTGGAATAATGCATTATTTTCCGATGAGTATTTTTGGTTCCAATGGGCGTATAATTGTATGGAGAAGAAAAAGTGAGGAACTTAATCCCAAGAACTCGAGTAGGAACAGTTAAGCATGGCGGTAGAGGTGTCCTCGTGTGGGGGTGCATGTCAGCATCAGGACTAGGTAATTTTGTATTTATTGATGCATAATGCTGTTTATATAAATATTTTAAGAGACAATTTAAAATTATCATCCCAAAATTATGGTACTGGAAGCAACTTTGTTTTTTTTATCTAGATAACGATCCTAAGCACACGGCTCTCAACGTTAGCCTCTGGTGTCTCTATAATTGTCCACAAGTTTTGAAACCACCACCTCAATCGCCGGATTTCAACCCAATAGAACATATTTGGAGAGAACTGGAGGTTCGAGTACGAAAACACGACATTCACACGAAAAGCGAACTAAACACAATTATGATGGAAGAATGGATGAACATCGATGCAGAAATTGCAAAAGAACTAGTGCAATCTATTTCCGGACGTTTAAAAGCTGTCGTGGATGCTAAAAGATATCCTACTAAATATAAATTTAACGAAAAATTACAATATTTACTAATATGTAGAGATTTTTTACAAGTGTACGATGACTTTTGTGAGATAAAGTTTTTGTTACTTTTGGATTATTGGTTTCTTAAAAATAAAGTTTTACTATGTTTTCAAAATATTTCGAGTAGTTTTGTTGAGAATAGATTATAGATCTTATTATTATATAGTCATTCTGAAATATTCATTTTAATTAATGGACAGATCCCTATTTCATAGAAAATCGTAAGTGTACGAACACTTTTGGGAGCCACTGTACGTCTGAGCAGTCAACAGTGTACATAACGATGGTTCTGAACTCTTATAAGTACACTGCTGGCCATTAAAATGGCAACACTGTGAAGAAAAGCAAATAACAAAACTTATTGTACGTATGATGAAATTTGTAGGCTATTTCGGGGTACACAGGGTCCGAAAGTAGTACATACAGCCTCTGGCATATAAAACGTCTTAACCCGGTAGGCATGGAGTCGAACTGGGCTCGGATGACGGATACGGGTAAGACATTCCATGCTGCTTCGAGTCTATGCCACACTTCATCCATCGTAGTGGCCGGAGAGCGATGGCGGCCCAGTCTCTGAGAAACCCACGACCGGATGTTTTCAATGGGTGAGAGGTCTGGAGAACGTGCCGGCCACGGCAACAGTCGAACACCCTCCGTGTCGAGGTAGGTGGGGACACGACGGGCAACATGCGGTCCTGCGTTATCTTGTTGAAAGATGACGTCTACGAGGCCACGAAGATAGGGCACGGCCACCGGCCTCAAGATCTGAGAAATGCAACGCCGGCTATTCAGATGACCGACGACGGGAACGAGAGGTGTTCGTGTCGTGTACCCGATGGCTGCCCATACCATCACACCAGGTGCAGGACCCGTATGACGATATCGAATGCGAGCAGGCCACGTGCAATCTTCTCGGTACCCACAGACACGGATACGTCCATCATGATGCTGCACGCAGAACCGGGACTCGTCTGAAAAGATGACGTGGTGCCACTCATGCATACAGTTTTGACGTTGGGCGCACCACCGTTCGGCGCGTCTCTATGCAGTGTCGAGGGAAGCCGCAATAACGGTCGCCGTGCATTCAGTGCTGCTCCAAATTCATCGCATTGTCCTTGCGGATACTTGTCGTGCTGCAAACAAGCCCATTTCCTGCCTCGAGGTCCGTGATGGGGCTGTACGATCCCGCAAGGCCCACCTGACGGCATGTCTGTCCTCTCGGGCGTCAGTGGCGAGAGGCCGTCGAGATCCTGCACGGCGTTCAGAATGACCCTCCCGAACCCATCGATTCCATATTCGAATGACAATCGTCGGATTCCGACCCATGCGAGTAGAAATATCGTGGAACGATAAACCGAACTCTCGACAGGCCACGATCCTGCCGCTATCGAATTCCGACACGTGCCGGTAGCCGTTTCTCCTTCTTATGCGAGGCACGACATGATCTTCTTACAAACAAACAACATTCAAATGCGATTTCCGAAGGAGAAACCCGCTGCGTATGTTTCCTTTTATAGAGCGTTTGAGATTCCGTTGCTCCCTCCTGCGTCGTTCGATTGCGCTCAAATGCTAATCGTTTGCATATCCCAGCATCTTCTTCCTTTCGTGCGAATTCGACTTTTGCATCATCCCTCCTTCATGGTATTGCAATTCTAATGACCAGCAGTGTAAATTCGATTGCAGAGAACACCTGGCTAAATCTACATCGCAATATAATGTCCCCCAGCCCGAAGTTATGTACTTCTCAGTATTTCCATACTGATTCACAAATTTAGCGCTGCCCCCTTGGTCAGTATGTTTCTTCCTCTGATTCGAAACCCACAGATCGTACTTTGTATAGGGTCGCTAGTCGTTTGGATCGAGACTGTCACTACAGCTCAGGATTATTCACCCATATTGGGTATGGAATAATACCCTACTCTCCCGGTTATGAGTTGTCCAGAATATCCTTTATGTTATATATTTTATGCTCCCATTTTCTTACCCAACACGCCTTTTTTTCACTTTCCGCTTTTTCACAATTGTATAGGCAATTATAAAAGCTAGGGCCTGACGCGAATCCGTTTGGAAAGAAAAGAAAAACAAACAAACTGCGATCAAATCACACAACTGACTGCGAGTTCACTATCAAGTCGACATAAAATGTTCCTTGTCACGAGACTGCAGTGACCTTCGAGTCTCACGAACCTGTCTCGAGAGCGTAAGTGATCTCAAATGGACAACACCCTGAGATTAATCTCGAGACTTTCTCTCGAGATTTTCTCTCCAGTGGACACTTAGCTTAAAAGGACCCTTTCGAAATCATAGTTCTGCGATTGGTATAAAAGCTACAAGTCGAGTTATACCTTTTCGATTGCTTGGTGTAAAACATTCAGGACCGTTATAAAAGGCTTGTGTCACCTTGTGTCTTTTTACAACGTTGCTCCACAAGCTACTGGTGGACAGAACAGATTTACGGCAAGTTGTATAAATGGTGAAAAATACGTTAATTTTCAGGAAAGTATTGGCGAAAATCAGGTTTCAAATGAAAATAAAGAGAAGAAAAGTTCCAGAAATGTCCGAAAAGATAGAAAAGATTAAATGAATTTAGGAAAAGTGTTCATAAACAGCAGTGGTAAATTAATAGATGTCAATCCAAGGGTTTTCAGATAATGTATGGAATTATACATCGACAAATGAACCAATCAAATATTGATTGAATGTGACGTAAGCATCTTATGTTGTGCTTATAGATATTCATAACACGATTTCGATGGGTCGCTATAGTTCATGCTGATTCTAACAGTCCTGAAATCAACTGTAAGTATCCATGATTTTGGATCACGAATAAAATGGCCGGTACTGTTGAAAACCGTTAAAGAATCTGCGACGGGAATGAAGCACGAGCCGAAAATCAGTGCTAACTCCAAAGTCAGCTAACCGGTTAGAGAATCGGAAAAAGCAGCCTTAGAGTCATCTTAAATATCGCGATATACTTGTCCTATATGGTCGCACAACGTTTCATTTGTACCTTGTTGTTTTCAAATATGAATCAAGTTCACCGACCTTACGGTAAAGATCAAGGCCAACCCCATAAACCGCCAAATAGTTGGATAATAGGAAAAACAGCCTTAGACCTTGTTCACCTTGCTTTCGGAGCTTAGCTCTGCGTTTCTCCGTTGGCGCCGGAAGTGTCGACGTGGCCCCTGATTGGTTTGACATGTCACGTGGTCGTTGCATTCAGCTCTGTGATGGGTTAACATTTGTATAGCCGCTCCAGAATCGGTGTGAACAAAGCCCAGACAATACAAAACTTGTACCAGTTTTAGCGCCACTTGTTTCATGAGATTTCAAATCATTTCAGGATACCGCATCCTGTTAGGAAATATGTCACTGCTTTGCACCTCTTTTCCAAACTGAATGAGACTCCGTGAGCCGGAAATATTTTCTACTGAAAGTATGTAATCGCATGATCGAGTGCTGATCGATACTTGCGGATTACGAAACAGCGTAAATGATATGGAAACACACTCATTAGGTAAGTCACTTTGAGACAAGAATCAGAAATAAATTTTTATTGCCAAATACAGCCGAAAATAAAAATTGAAAACATATAAGTTGAAATAAATGATGTGTTAACAAAAAATAAATGAAGTTCTGTAATCATTATAGTTTCAAATTCTGAAATAGATATAGTTTGAAGTTCTGAAATCAATATAGTTTGAAGATCTGTAATTAATATAGTTTGAAATTCTAAAATCAATTAGATTGAACTTCTGTCATAAACGTAGTTTGAAGATCTATAATCAATATAGTTGTAAGTTCTTTAATCAATATGTTTTGAAGTTCTGTAATCAATATATTCTGAAGTTCTGTAATCAATATAGTCAGAAGATCTGTAATTAGTATAGTTTGAAATTCTGAAATCAATATAGATCGAACTTCTGTCATCAACATGGCTTGAAGTTCTGTAATCAATAGAGTTTGAAGTTCTGTAATCAATATGTTTTGCAGTTCTGTAATCAATATAGTTTGAAATGCTGATATCAATATAGATTGAAGTTCTGAAATCATCATAGTTTGAAGTTCTGTAATCAATATATTCTGAAGTTCTGTAATCAATATAGTCTGAAGATCTGTTATCAATATGTTTTGAAGTTCTGTAATCAATATAGTTTCAAATTCTGAAATCGATATAGTTTGAAGTTCTGAAATCAATATAGATTGAAGTTCTGTAAACAATATAGTTTGAAGTTCTGAAATAAATATAATTTGAAGTTCTGAAATCAATATAGATCGAAGTTCTGTAATCAACATAGTCTGAAGATGTGTAATCAGTATATTTTCAAGTTCTATAATCAATATAGTTTGAAATTCTGAAATCAACATAGACTGAAGTTCTGTAATCAACATAGTTTGGAGTTCTGTAGTCAATAAAATTTGAAGTTCTGCAATCTATAGTCAGTGTTTCTCTATGCCGAGGTGTCATTCGAGAGAAGAACCTAAAAAGCGACAAAACAAATATTATCACTGGAGGCTATAATGTTAACAGTAAACAATTTTTTTTCAAATACGAATATATTTTCCCGCGTATGGGTACACGCGTTTGGAGGAAAACACCAAAATTATATGTTTTATACGGAAAATTATTGTCCCCTTTTCACTCATCACTTAATAATAAAAAAACTATTGACACACTCATTCGTGCACTCACTATCAAAATGATTTCTTTATTTTATAGTACCAACCCCAGCGTTAACGTTCGAAGTCTACGTACATACGGGTGTGGGTGTACTACTATCATTATGAGCACACATAGCTGGAGAGGTACTTATTAATAATAATGATGTCATCTTAAGTACTATTTAAATCGATGTCGTGAGCTTACAGTGAGCTGGCAATGGGAGGACAATCCTTTTGGCAAAAAAGGGGACTGCTGTCATTCAAAAATTCCTTAAACAACTGGTACTAAACCGATGGTCCACGAAATCGTCAGTAATAAAAAAACTGATGTCATCGTTTCAAAAAGACCGCAAATTAAACAATTTTATAAAACTGGGAACAGGTTTTCTTTGTTGTGGCTCTCACAGCTTTGAACAATATTAAGATAAGGATTTTGCAGCCAGTAAAGCAAATGCAAGATAAAAAATTTTGTTATATTTAAGTTTTCATAGGCTTTTATGCTTACTATTAAGTTTATTTTTACGTTAAACTCTTTATGCGATCGTCAATTTTAGACTTTTGACGGGGCATGGTTGTTTGTCCGACCACCGTCATGATTTTAACTTATTTCATTCCCCTTTGTGTGACTTATGTAATGCTCCACAAGTATTGAACGCTGATCATTTGGACAACTGCAGTGCGCAGTTTATTTTAATGCTATCCTACAAAAGCACTGAAAAGCTAATGATCGAACGGCGTGAAAGCCAATTGCAACATCAAATACTACGTAGGGCTTTTCTCGCATCTCTGGAAAACTGTGAATTCTCCGAGGAAAACCTGTCATGTCGATGGCTTTTAACGACTTCAAAGAGTGACCACAGCACAATGAATTAAGCCTGCAGTTTGGTATTCGTGAACGGGCGTAAGATATATAAATTTGACACGATTTACTTACATAATTATTTTTCTTCGGCCGTAACCGTCGAAACTTCTTCTTGAACCACCCTTTGATTCTATTTTTAAAGCTTTCTTGCCCACGGCTTTCTTTTCTTAAAATATCATTCACAGAAGTCCTAGGGGAACCATTTTCGACGCAGTTAGAATCAGATACAGACGGTGTGAAAGCTGTGTCCACAAAATCGCCACAGGCCATTGGCTCTTGGATAGTATTCTTTTCATTGTCCACAGACTTCTGGGTAGTTTCGAGTGGTTCTCCCCACACTGGAACTGGCGGAAGGAAGTCGCCAGAACCCAAGTTTACAGCAGCACCTCGCAGGAATGGATGTCTGGCAGCTTCTCTGGCAGTGGGCCTCTCGCCGGGAACTATTCTTAAGAGAGACAACAGGAAGTGCAGGGCATCAACCACCTCTGCTCGAGAAATTCTGACGCATGGCATAGCCTTCCGCATCAGTACGTACAGGCTTGATTCCTGAAAGGAAGCAAAGCAGAGTTAGAGCCGACATTGTTCGAAGTATTGGAAGTCAAAAACAGGCGATAAATAGTCCTAAACTTTGGCGAAGTTTTGAGGCCTAGTTGTCAGCAAATCGTTATTCTTCCATATTAGTCATAAATTAATTAGTCATAAAAGAAATTGGTACTTACGGAAAATCCAGTCGACCATTTTCGCCAAATGAAGTCAATGTCGCCAAGATGCGATTTTTTAGCCAATAATGGTAAAACCTGCCACACGTGATTCAAGGTGACCTTTATAAGAGTTTCTTTCTAACTCTCTCTGCGTTCTAAAAAACACAGATTCAATGGCGTTGTAATATTAAGACTTGTCAGAAGCGAATATCCATTCGGAAAGTAACATGGTTCGAGGGGTTCAACCATTTCATTTGTGACTGCACTAAGATATATTTATAGCTAGCCAGAGAATTGACTACTATTGAATGGGGAAAAGAAGAATTAGAGTTGAGTGACAAGACAGTTATCCATTGGAATAATTACTTAAGAGAAGTTTGTACACACAGTCTTTTAACTTGGTAAAAGAAAAAAAATCAGAGGGGCCTCATTGGCAAAATTGATGGGAGCCTTTTCTCAAAGCGTAAAAATCATGCAGGGAGAATAACCCCCGAGCAGTGGTTGTTTGGAGGCATTTGCAAGGGGACCAGCGAGTGTTTTATCGTAAAAGTTCCAGATAGGAAGGCGATAACGCTTATGCAAGTGATAAAAGATAACATCGAAGGAGGTTCTACAATGTACTCGGACTCATGGAAAGCCTATAAAACCTACGAAATAAGAGCTGCTAATTTCGAGAATTTCAAGGTTAATCATAAGTATAACTTCGTAGATCCGGATACCGGCATACATACACAAAACATTGAGCGATTGTGGGGTTCGGCCAAATGGCGGAACAAAAGATATTGTGGGACAGCACGACACCGATTAGATTCTTATATGGCTGAATTCCTGTGGCGTCGTCTTCACAAAGAAGACATATTTGTTTCTGTTTTGCGTGCAATTGGAGATTTTATGCCACCAAAATTATTGGCGGCCGGGAGGTTTGGCGGATTTACGCCAACGTTTATGGTCGACTGGATTTTCCGTAAGTACCAAGAAATTTTATTTTGACAAGAAATATTTTTGTTAACTAATTGTTTAACTGCCTAATCAAAGAGATTAAACTTGGTAACTAAAACTTGGCAACTAAGATATCAATCAAAATTTTTATTGAGTTCCGGTGAAAAGTTCTTACGTTATGAGACTAAAACTTGGCAAGTAAGATATAAAATGATGGGTATAAATATATAATGGTAAGTATCAATCAAATATTTTATTGAGTTCTGACGAAAAATTCATATATTATGGGTCTATTAGTGGTGTATAGTGTACTTCCCAAAATTGCCAAAAATAACATATAAGATTGTTAAGAGTAAAATTTTACACCATAAATCAGCATCAATAGGACGGCGCTCAAGTTCGGACAACGACATACATTTAAGAAGCTGTTGATTGAGGTAAGTACCCACTTCCTAAAGCCATTAGATTAAAATTGCTATTTTTTTATTATCTCAATGGGCGCATGAGTGCCTAACAGAGGCATTGATTTCTGTGGGGATATGGGAATTTAGGGAAACAAGGTGATCGCCCGATAGCCAGACAGTAAACTTAAGAACTCTTGCCTCGACAGTTACGGTTATCGTGCGAAGCATATTGATATGTAGAAGCCAAATTTTGCAAGAAACGGTCAACTACTAGCTTTACTTAATGTCATATTTGATCTCAAAGTATGTCTTTTTAGGATTAAGGAAAACTGTTTATATAAACAGAAAATTCATGGAAGAATTTAGGAATACCCCAAGATCCCTAAAATGTTTTTGGTTTCAAATTCGACTATGAAAATAAGGCAATAGGCACAACCTTCTTAATGAACTCACCTCCAAAGCTTTCATTAGTACTGGTCTCGTTTGACCGTCCCACGTCCATCCGGGACTGTCTTCCATATGGATCTGGGGCCAATGCCCCGTTAAGACGTTTAGGGCCATGAGGCCATATGTCCACATATCAAATGGTACGCCTTCGACACCACTGGAACCAATTGTGTGCCAGCACTCCGGAGGACGGAATTGGAGAGGAGCACATAGGCTGAAAAGGAAAGACATTCTGTCAAGTAATTTTATCAAAAAATGTTATGGTTTTATATCAAGTATTTTGTTGATAAATCAAGCGTAATTTATAAGAGTAATATTTTCCCAAACAGTAGTGACCATCCTCGGTAACATTTGCCGAGTTAAATTCGAGATCAGTTTTTCAAAACTTTTACATTCACCATCTACTTGTTTATTCTTCAAAATGTATGGACATATGTCTTTAAATACCGCGTGTTTTTTCATTACATCTGATTGGCCAGTATTAACCAATGGTTATCGATCAAAGGGGTCGGATGTCTTTCTTTTACTATAGTCGGGCCTAGAAGGTAGCAATTATCTCAATATACTCTTCTTGAATTTTTCGCAAGATTGTATTATATTTAGTGGCTAAAGAGTGCTTGACACACAATCCCAAGAGTTGAAAGCTTATCATAGAATGTTACCTGCAACCTATGACGGTCTGTCTCACCCACACATATGTCTGTGTTTAACGCAAGTACTCGTACCCAGAAAAGTTTTCATTCATTGCACCATCGACGCAGTGGACATTGTGAAATATATCCTCATCGGTATCGTTAAATTTTTCCCCTTAAAACTTAAAATAATTTTTATTGAATATAGTTTTATTAAAAGCATAACTGTAGAGAATAGTTCCCGTTATTCCTTAAACTACTACCATTTCCTGCCATTTTTCAAATCGGATGTCTCAAAATCTATTTGTTCCACATTGTCGATTGGTGTCTCATACTGTCTGGGATGAATAGACACTGGCACGTTCAATTTTCAAATTGGCGAGGGAAAATCCTCTTCGTAAGATTGAAGATACATTATATTATTTTGTAATTCTTTTAAAATGACTTGTGTTCAACTAGGAGAATTTTAATATTTGTGGCCAAATTTTAGCGTTTTCTGGAGAGTCCGTCATTTATTTATTTTTCACAGACTGTACAAGACTGCTTATCAATTACTGTGTCATACGTCATTCTAAATGCTATGTCGGCAAGAACGTCCCTGCTGGGAAGTTTGAATAAACCTCATGAGGGAAAGGAATGGTGGATGAAGGAAATGGATGCCTTTTTCCCCCAGGAGAATTATTTACGTGCATCCAATAATTACTGATATGTTACTCCAGCAAACCACTTCAGATTCTTATAACTGAAAACCTTGCTGAAAATCCCGTCAATTCATGATTTCTCCGGAAATAAAGAAAATGGATGAAAATAACGCCTTAATCTCTCATAAACCAGAATGGTGTAAAACAAAGCTGCAGATGTCATTAGACGATTTGTGGGAAAAAGAATTTTTTGTATTCTAATATTTTCATGTAAGAATGCGGAGGGAAGCCTCCATCTAAACGAAAAAAGGTTGGCAAAATTAAGTACGATTAATAAATCCGAACCTGCTTATCTTCCTCTCCGTGATACTGAGGCCCGAAAAATCGCAAATGACGGCCGAATCACTGGCCGTTATTAAGACGTTGTCCGACTTCATATCCATGTGAGCGAATCCCGCGCTGTGCAGGTAGTCGAGGCCACTGAGCGTATCTAGGAGCCACCTGCGGACGCGGTCCAGACCTCGGACGTCGGCGAGAAATTCCGTCCCGTGCACCATTTCGCAAAGTGCTGTGGGATGGCGGGGCGAAACGAACAGTTTTAATTCCATGTCGGGAACTGACATGACGTCCAAGACCGGAAGCACGTTTGGATGGTGGAGGCAGGGCCAGATCACGTCTTCGATCTCCCTGTAGCTTTCCTTCGTGATGACCTTGATGGCAACTTGAATTTTCCGAGGCGAGATAGCGGAGAGGACTTCTCCGAACGAGCCTTTGCTCAGTGGTTTGACATCCTTGTAGTTACGGCTTCCCAAGAACTTTACGACTGTACCTTGGTCTACTCGTTGACCGAACATTTTTTTTACTGTTTATTATTTTTCGCAGAACTACGTTGAATAGGCCGAAAGATATTGTACAAAGGTATGAGTTTTTAAATGCTTTTGGAGGAAGTACGTTTAAGTTTCTTAAACTTATAAGCTATTTAGGCCAAAATAAAGATCGGAAATTTCACAGAAAAATTATGTTTTGATGAATATTATGTTTTACAAAAAACAATCAAATATATCACAGTAAGTTAGTCGCACTCGTCAATAAATGTCGCTTTTAGTAGCAGAGTCACAAACCGCTTTGATAGCTTTTTATGAAATGCGAGTTCCAATTTGTTTCACGCGTTTACATTGTTTCCTTTGAGCATTGTTGATGAAAAGTAACATTTGTTTCATTGTTGCGTTTATTCCAACAGAAGATGAATTAACGGCACCTCTGTCGAAAACTTCATATTGTTGATTATTTTCCCTTCGACAGACAATACATGATATCAAGACACAAGTCTCGCTATTATATAGGGGTATAATGCGTAGTTAGAAGATATGAGAGCTAAGCGATCTCCTCAACCAATTTGTGCGTAGAAGGTACTTAGTTCAAATAACAACGCGCCAAAGCTGCGGGAAACGTTAAATATCTAAGCGTGAGAAGTGCAATTCATGATTTATTAGGTGTTATTAAAGGTTTGATATTGAAAACTTGGAAATCTGCTATTTCGGTGCACCAAGACTGCTGTTTTTATTGAGTTGAAGTCTATCTACGTAGGTTTCTGGAAAGAGAACCTGCTCTTAAAATTTTCCGATATTGGGCTACATTCCAGCAAGCCTTGATAGTTCCGCGTATTCCTCTGTCAACGTACGTGTAGTGTCAAATAATACAGCTGTTTTTCAAAGAACAAAATATTGAAAACTGGCTTACTCCACGGAACTGATACCAGTAGCACGCTCTTTAACATATATCATACATGACCTCGTCCTTTTTCTGAGATCAATCATTGGTCTCTTGTGTACCGATGACTTGATCTTGGACCGACTCCCCAAAGCATAATGTCGAATAATTCCCCGAACGCACCCTATACCAAGCTTTGAAAATTGGTACAATGTTAACAAATGAAAGTTCATTTAAATAAAACTGCTTATCAGCCATTCTCGGTCACCCATCAACTTTTTATCCACATCTACTTTATGAAGGGCCCCCGTCCCCCAAACAGTGGATGGATTGATGTGAAGATAGCAAAAATATATTGCTTACCTCCGTCTCGGCGGTACAGCTGTCTTGGTACTAAATAATTGACGGTACACGAACATTAAACATGTATTTATTCAATCTACTACGAAAAAAAAAGAACGTTACAGTGCTACGATACAAAAACGGAAAATTACATAAACAGAAGTAAGAAAGGAATCATGGGATAGCTTCTGGTTTGCTCCTGTTTGGCTCGCGCCTTGGCGACTTAAGGGTTGCATGAAAGGGTTGCATTAATTTTCTTAATTTGACTTAAGGGTTGCATTAATTTTCAAAATGTGCGATTACTTTTCAATATGTATTTGATTTGGGTTTGTCTTTTGACAGAAAGTAAACGTGTAAGTGGAATGCCGAGAACTCTGTCAATCGGGCCTCGGAGACCTTGACGTGCTCGAGATGGCTTGCTGGTCACAAGTGGGGTTGCTCCACACCTACTTTTATCCCGCCCGTGGTCACTCGCTGCCGTTAACCTCTGGCGGCTGCATTACAACAAGTAATTGATAAATTCGAGAGGCTTCGAAATTAAGCCCTTCGTTTGGTCACAGGAACTGGGAAATAAACCCCAATGGAAGAGTTTTTAATGGGCACCGTGACACCCATTAACTCAGTTGTTGAAGAAACATCCCTGCTTTTATGGGAAAATAATAAGATTTCCAGGTTGTCTTTCCATGTGGAACCATTATTCTTTTCGAGGCGAGCAAAATCTTAAAACTCGTCACGCTTTCGCTCAAAATGTCCCGTTCCTGAAGGACAGTCTCACTTTGAACATCGGTGCCGAACCCTGAATCGTGCCTCGTAACTCATCCCATATCATGGGGAAATGACGTTCGTACCGAAGTCATCGAACTACTATCAATATAAGTCTATTCAAATATCTTCATAAAATTTTAGTATACCTAATGCATTTATTAGCATTCCAGATTAACATAAGGCTAACGTACACTATGTACAAATTAATATTTAAAATTGCTACATAAAATGAGTTGTAGGCATCTTGATAAGTCGGTTGATTCTGCAGGATTCCGGCAAGAGCACGCGTCCGTCTCTAGGGACCGTCTATTCAAAGGTCTGTCATCGTCTAAAGAAACGAACGACTGACTACCCGCTGCGCTGCCGCGTTGAGTATATCTCGTATTCTCGGCCTCCCGGGAGGCTGTAGGTTACTCTCCTCTCACTACAGCTTGCCTCTTCCACGTGTCTCGTAGACTCCGGCCAGTCAGCACTAGGCTTCGTCATCGGGACTCCTTCGTCAGCGAGGGATGGACTTTTCAAAAGGCTGTTCCTTCCCAGAAGTAATCAGAAGAGTCTCTGCGCCTAGTCCATTGTGGCACTAAACGGTAAGATCACCTTTCGGCACTGATGAAACTGTTTTGTTAACAAAGGGGTGTCCGCTCCCTTGAAATTCCATGTGAGGAATGTCGAAGTCATTACACTATATTTCTCTCTCTAACTGTCATCTGCTTATTGATATTTCTACATAACACTCTGTAAATCTCTACATTATTTCTCTATTTTGCATTCTGTATTATCTCTATTTTATAATCTCTATATTATGCCGAGAAGCACCATAAAAAGTTGGTTTCGTGGGACTGTAAAGATTGCTTTACACATGGACAATTATACAGGGTGTCCCAAAACGACCGCATAAACTCTGCACAGCTAGATTCCTCGTTGGGAGTACATAAAAACTGCCCAAAGAAGCGTTCCTGTACGATCCATAGTTTACGAGAAAAATACGAAAAACAAAGTATGACGTCACTGCCAGTGCAAGAAAAAGCACATATCAACAGCATGCACAATTTAAAGCAGATGTTCAAAGTGTCCGCCGTGCATGTCGAGGCAGGATTGAGCACGCCGTGGAATGGCTCTCATCACACGTTGCAGCATCGCGGGGTCCACCAAAGTACAATCAGCATTCAGACGAGCAACTAAGTCCATTTGTGTTGTCACTACGTCTCGATACACCACTTCCTTGAGATGGCCCTATAGGAAAAAATCCAACGGTGTAAGATCTGGCGAACGTGGCGGACATAGAACCGGACCCCCACGTCCGATCCAGCGGCCGGGGTATTCCATATCCAGCCAACCACGTACAGGAGCACAGAAATGCGCCGGAGCCCCATCATGCTGGAACCAAAGTCCCTGTATTGCCACTAATGGTATGTCATCGAGGAACTCTGTTAGGACCTCATTGAGAAACACCAAGTACGACTGTCCCTAGAGCCGTTCAGGCAACAGATATGGTACAAGCAAGCGATCCCCGAGTATCCGGCCCACACGTTAAGGGACCAACGTTCCTGATGTTTATACGGCCGGATTGCATGTGGATTGACCTGGAACCACATATGGCTGTTGTGATGGTTGAATACCCCATCACGAGTGAAACATGATTCATCAGTCCACGGGATATGTGCAATGAAACCATTATCTGTGTTCTGTTGCTGCAACAGCCATTCACAGAAGGCCACGCGTTTCTGAAAGTCATCTGGTTTCAGACCTTGCACGGTTGTGTACCGAAATGGGTGTAGCCTCTCAGACCGTAAAAGCCTGTGCACAGTACTTTTACTCGAAGTCATCTCACGGGCTAATGCGCGTGTGCTTACCTCGGGCGTCTCTTCTACCCGCTGCAGTATTGCATCCGCCTGTGCTACCGTCGTGAAGATTGGCTGTTGGCAAGACGCTTCCCGTATTTCGCAGTCTGTCGTCCAGCCTACGGATGACGTTGACATCGGGAGGACGGCGGGACGGATATCGACGGGCATACTCCCTAGCAGTTCGTAAGGCATTTCCATTACATCGGCCGTACATCAAGTACATGTCGCAGTAGTCACGAACGGAGTACATGGCCACCATACGAAGACTACCGGTAGCTGCAAGATGCAGCCTTTTAAATACCAGTTCAACGGCGGCTTAACGTCATTGCATGGCGCGCGCGTATGCATGACGCGATATGCGCGGCGATATTTTTAAACATTATCGTCTGGAAAGATATGCAAATATTGTTGTTGATATGTCGAATAAAGTGTTTTTTTCTTGCACCGGCAGTGACGCCATACTTTGTTTTTCGTATTTTTCTCATAAACTATGGATCGTACAGGAACGCTTCTTTGGGCAGTTTTTATGTACTCCCAACGAGGAATCTAGCTGTGCAGAGTTTATGTGGTCGTTTTGGGACACCCTGTATGTTGGTCTCTCTAGGTCAGGAAATGCGGAGAAGCAATTTACTTTAAAACCTCAGAAAAACGAAAAATGTGGTATACGATGAAGTTTTAAAATAAATTATACCTACCTAATATCTACTTAAGATAGATAATTGTTCAACCCGGACAAAGTCGGGACGGGCCGCTAGTAAATATATATATATATATATATATATATATATATATATATATATATATATATATATATATATATATATATATATATATATATATATATATATATATGTTATATATACAGCATAAATGGGAAATGGATCGTGTTTGTATGTGTGTGTGAGTCACAAAAACTAGAGAACCACGAGCCCTACCTTGATGAAATTTACACGGTTTAATGTGCTTGGAAAATCAGGATGAACGTGACTATTTTCATTCCGCTGCGACGTTCCATTCCCGAATTATGTTAGAACAAGTTTGCGGGGTATCAACGGATATTTTCGTTGAAAGCCGTTGTAACATTTTATTGTTGCCAATTAAATTATAACATTTCCGTAAAAATAAATAGACATGAATTAAAAACGTGATTTATTCATATATTGGCGCATGCAAGAATGAATTTGATATAGCATTTTCATGTACGTGGCAGCGCCGGAATATGTCTTTTAAGAAATGAAAATATAAATATGGAAAGTCATTCTTTTTCAATGAATATGTTCTCAAAATATTTCATGCATTAAAAGTATCCGAAGCTACCTGTTCAAACTCAAATATACTGTAGGACACGTTGATTTAGCTAGAAACACGTGCGTTTAGCCTTGACGCGATGATTTATAGAACTGAAGTGACGATGAAACATAGCAGACGATTTAGTTTTGAGAAAGAGTTACAATCATGAAATACGTGTATATGCTTTTTCTGTAATAATTATCAGATTTGTCGTATTTTAATAGTGAATGTGTTCTCAATCCATTCAAACATTATTGATTCTTTTTCTATAATAATAAATCCTTGAACAAGTTTCATTCCCAGAATTCCAATCATTCCTACAGACTTGCCATTTTCTTTCAAAAGATTACAGTTTCCTGTTCGGCTTGCATTTGCAATAAGTATAAAGAAATCGCAGGGATAGTCATTACAAGTTACTGGACTGGATCTGACAGAAGAATGTTTTTCGCATGGTCAGCTATATGTGGGAATGTCTAGAGCAAAGAATCAATCAGAATTATACACTGTCACAGATGATAAAAAAGAAACAAAACATATTGTGTATAGGCAAGTATTAAAATAACAACAAATTAGTTAATAAATGAATCTTTTATTACTGAAAAAAAATGAAATTAATTTGTTTAAGAGTTGTTGTAACTTTAGAACATCATAACACGAGGCTAATCATTACAAAAAAAAATAATAATAACAGAAACTAAATCCCGAGGGAATCCGGGTAATAAATCTAGTATGTTATATTTCAGAAGTATGCAATTTTTGTATTCGACTGATAGCTCATTGATATCATGTTCGAAATTTCATTTCATAGACACTATAATAGAAGCCCGATGGGTGGCGTAGTGGTTAAAAGCGTCGAGCTGCCATCCCACAGGTCCAGGGTTCAACCCTGTGACTGGGCAAGGTCGACTCAGCCTTTCACCCCTTGAGCCGGTCGATAAAATAAGGACCAAGCATGATTGGGAACTAAACTCTGGGGGTACCACGTCAGGTTGACCACCTGACCGAGACATAAGCTGTATGGCACCCCAAGCCCACGGTTACGAAAGCGGAGATGGAACGGATGGAACGGGCCCTATCCAGTCTAGACATGGAGGGGAGGAATGGCACCCGACGCGCTACCCCTTGGCTAGCTGGGAGCCCTCCATTTCACCTGCCTGGTATTGGATGGTTTTTCTAATTCCCTTAGATCCCAAGAGGAACTTGAAATGGTGAACATAAATATAATAAATGACAAGGATCTTTTATTTCCAAATTATTTTTTGCTGCATTTGAAACGTATGTTGTAGTATTGGCATTTCACATGCGTTTCTAATAAAAATTCCTCCATTGAAATGAATAAACCAAAAAAAGAGTTTATCTTTAACGACATCGTGCATTTTTAAGTGTAGGTAATATGCATTTTGAAATTTGAAAATTCATTTGAAATGTACCTTTACTTGATGAAGCTGAAACATGCACTTCTGCAGGATGATTTGACGTACTGCGAACTGTCAATTTTAACCCCTTCTTCCTGCATCTAATTCTTAGATAACTTTTCTGTATGTTATCAATTATTGAGGAATGTTGTGAAATAAGAACGTGCTATTTGTTACGAACTCTAGAAGATTTTTAAAGGATGTAATGGCATAATTAATTTTTATGTTAACTAAACAAAGATGTTTCCATATTCGTAAGTGTTTTAAAAGTAATATTCAGTAATCTCTCTCTCTCTCTCTCTCTATCTATCTATATATATATATACTAGCTGAAAACCCGCGCTTCGCTACGGAGTACATTCAAATTAAATACAACGGTAAATGTATGCAATTAATGCCAAAAAAAATAAATATATATATTTATAATAAATGAGACGATCAATATATACAATTGATGTAAAAAAATATTTATATATATATATTTATAAAAAAATCATAAGGAATATTTATTTTTTTTGGATAATATCCAATCGTCTGCCGCATTAGAAAGAAAAAATGTTTTTTTTTTGTCTATTTAGTTGTTACGCACGTGACGATAAATTTATTGAAAGTACCAGAAAAAGAAATCACGTGATCTGCATTTAATAAATTAAATTCTAAAAATTAATCTTTAAAAATTCACCAAAATTCAGGAAATGGGGGTAAAAATTCGAAAAAAATTTCATTTTGAAGGAATTTTTAGGATCTTTCTCGTGATATAAATTTTATAACCCTCAATGTATTATTTTAAATGCAAACGTAAAAAAAGTTTAAAAAACAGCTTAAAAATTTAATTTAAAAAAATCTAAGAAGAATTTTAGAAAAATCTTTCTTAGTGCACCCCTACACTATTAGAAGAATCGCCATGCAAAATTTCAGCCCTTTAGGTCCAGCGGTTTGGTCTGTGCGTTGTATGTCAGTCAGTCAGTGAATGAATGAATGAATGAATGAGTCAGTTACGGAACTGTTTTATATATATAGATGATTTTGTACCAATTCAAAACTGAAGGTATAGGGGAAACCCTTGTACCTAGGGCCTGCTATTTTCAAATGGCAGTATCTTTACTTGTAACTAACTTACAATAATAAAAATAGTTTGTATACATTACGTGCTTTATTCTCTTTAAATAAAAATCGCATCAAGTGTAGAAAAAAAAACTTGTAAATGATATTAAAAATTTAAAAAAAATGACAAATGGCCCTAGGTACAATAACACTATTGTACTTAGGGCCAGTTATTTCCAAACGCTGAAATTGTTGTTTACAATAAAAAAAACAATTTGTATCCATTATTTCTTTCATGCACAACTTCTAAAATCTTCGTAAGGAAGAAATGTTAATTGTAGGCAGTGTATTAAAGGAGGAAATGTTTATTATTTCATCACTTTCTAATGTATGTTATTTCTCCATTGTCTTCTTAATGATCCCACATAAATTTTCTGTTTCAAACACAGATTTCGTAACCTTTTTTTATCAATTACTTTTTTCAATAATTGTGCTTGATTTTCATTTTTCTCGGGGGTATCAGTGAGAATTCTACACTTGCCAAGTTTTCGTCCACCTCTTTTCTACCAGAGGCCATGGGCCTAGGTACGAGACAAGATTATGGCCCTAGGTACAAGATGATGTTGTTTTTGGCAAAATGGTTTCCATAGCGAAAGACCTGCAGAAACCAAGCTTTGTTTTTATATAATTTTTTCCTTTAATGGTTACAAAAAATATCTGCTATACATTAAAACATAAGTTTGCACTTACTTTCACAAAATAAGACTTCATATTGAAGTGAAAAAATTTAGTTTTGATCATCCAATCGAGACTTTCTTTTCTATTTAACTATAGCTTCTTCTTGCTTTCATTAAAAATGGCTGTTATGATTTGAAACAATGTTGTCACTCACTCCAACGAGAAAAAAATGCTGTAAAATAATAATTATTTAAATAAAGCATGGTGGCCCTAGGTACAAGGGTTTCCCCTATCTTAGTTTTGTGTCACAAAACTGTTCCCTATTGGCTTCCCCAACACCTATGAGGACTATTCTTGACATTTTATATGAAAAAAATATATAACAAATCTATTTCTTTCATCATTCCTACATCATAATTACCAAAAAAGTGACCTCTAACCTCTACTCTGGAGCTAGTTCATTTCTTGATCTAAGGAGAAAAATGAACGACAAATGACATTTTAATTTTGTTCAGCCACTTGAATTTATTTTAGGAAGTCATGTCTAAATAGGTTTAAAAAATACATTGTGCATCTGTATCTGGTGCCTTGTTAAAGTTTTTAAAGCATAACGATATTTTTGTATAACTGGTCATTAGCCATCCAATGAGAAAGTAAGAGATATCTGCGAAAGTAAATTTACAAGAAAAAAATCCGTTTTCTAAACACAAGGAAATTGTAGCGTTTCGCTAATACTAGCACTCTACGTAAGACCTGTCCATTATATGCTGAAGTATTCGCATTTAATTTCTTATTATAACCGATACATTAAAATGAAGAATCAAAATTTATCTTTAACAACTTGACGTATTTAAAAGTTTATAAACAGGCAATTTGAAATAAATGTATTAATTGCACCTGCAGTGGAGCCGTTTAGACTGTTAAAAAATATATCTTTCGATATAGCAATGGCTATCACGCATGGAAGACCGGTGCTCCATAATGGAACTGCAGCTGAAATGTCGTCGAGAAAAAGTAATGTATAGATATATCGACCCCTTCCCAAGAAACGCAGACGTTTCGTTGAAAAGAAACTGCTTCCTTTTCAAGCATCATTTCTTGTTTTCTGTTATTTCAAAAATTTCAAATCTTGCTACCTTGATTTTTCCGACACTGCAGTAAAAACTCGGCAAAATCAAATCCGTTAATGTAGTAGGCGCGAGTAAGAATTTCAAAAGTTTAACTACGCGAAGATTGAAATCCATTTTGATTCTGAAATGCATCACATGTATGGAGTTTGTTTTACGTTTCATGTTAATAATCCCGCGTATACTGCAGCCGAAATAGTAACGTCTTGCTGACCATTAAATGAACCGATTCCGATTGCAGTATAAGACGTGTTTATCGGCTGTATACTAAATAGTTACAGCCGAAGATTAATAATACCACTCACATCAATTGAGCATCCATTTAGTAACAGAGATATTTTTTTGATTCCAAAATAAGTCTTGTGAATGATGGGGGCCCCCTGTTTCACTAAACAGATATATGTGTCAATTTATAAATAAAGTTTCTCCGTATTTGTAATTTTGTCTGCTGGGATTTTTTTTGATTGGAATGTGAGTTTATATTCTTTCTCATTAAACTTTGCATTTGGAACCGTCCGATTTAGCAGGCAAGGTGAATGTATACTGATAATAAATATCTTAGCACAATACAACATTTTCAGACTATGTGCCTGGTGCTGTTTTGTTTCGAGCAGGGGTTCCCGACCTGTGGGAAGTAGAAAGGGTTTCTGGGAGGCAGCGGAGGGGGGCGCCGCCACGGTTTATTCAAAACGGTTTATCAAAATAATATTTTAGTGATTTTCTCCGTAAAAATTTGCCAGTATTAATTTATTATGAAACTGCATCGCAAGGAATTTTTTCAAAGGAAAATGTCTCGTTGAAAGCGCAAAAACTCAATTCGTTAGACATCTGCAGCATTTACTCTGTGGTCAAATGAAAATCGCGGTTACTTTCCACGTCCAGTGCATCCATTCTGGACGATCGTTTGTCTTACACCAGTCTGTGCTGTCACTTTTGGCATTACTTCTGTAGTTTTCACAACGGAATAAATCAATTTTATTTCGGTACGAGTTTTTCAATTGTTATTGAAATATAATTCTGAATCCATAGGGATTACGTCGTGAAACAAACACCCAGCAACAATTTCCGGATAGGTCGAAGCTGGAAGAGGCAGGGTTAAGGTCTGGGGGATGGCATTCCCTGGATGGAAGGCACGATGCCTTCCTGCACCACACTTGCCCCACCGCTGATTTTGGATAGTGCCATTTTGCCATACACGGTACACTTTTACCACGGCGGCACGCAAAATGAGTCGTTTCAGAAATGCTGAAACGACTCAGAATCGCTCCGTTTCTGCATGACTCCAACGATTGCAATGGTTTCCGCTTCCCTTCGACATCCGTTATAACCCCCCCCCCCACACCACCACCAGTGTTGTCGCGTGTCTTCCGCGATTGGTTATTTCGCGCCAACGTCGGAAGTAAGCTGGGGTCACGTTAATGTGACGGGACTGTGTGTATCTTCTACACTTCAAACTTTTAGATTGCATTTCATCACTTGTTATAAGTTTGCAAGATTTTATAACAAATATTTGGCTTTCATTTTATAAAACTTAAACCTTCAAAAAAGTCCTGAAATTTTGATGCTAATGATATTCCTGATATGGGTGTATATTTCAGGATTACTGTTTTTCACAAAAAAACGGATATAAGAGAGTTGGGGTGATAAATTTACAACAAAGTAAATAATAAATTACTAGCATAAAGTCAGTTTAAATAACGACGGGGGTTGTATAACCCAAAATAAACTGAGATATTGAACTCGAATGAAGTATATTATAGAACACAGTAAGCAGAGTTCAGCCACTCATGTTGGCGTGTTTTACAACACACTCTGAAATTGAGTCGCATTACCCATTTTGTGAGTTGGTAACCCTGTTCGAGCAGGTAGCAGAACTCATTTTTGAAACCGCGTTCTTGGACCCGATTCCCAAAATAGGTTGTTAGACGCACATAACAACGATCCACCTCGATCTAAACAAAATTAAGAGATATATTTTTAAAGAAACACTATACAAATATAGAAGAAAATAGGTTTAATTACTTAATGCTACAGAAATATATATAAAATTTAGATTCTCTAAAATCAACACAGTGCCGAATTCTTGCCATCTCTCTCATTTCAACAAGATTTTTAAAGTCGAGAGATTCAAAAGTGGTTTTTCCAATCAGTCGGAAACTGCAATAAAAAAGTCATATTTTAGTGTAAAATTGTTAACAAATACACAACATCAAGAGTATATATATATATATATACTATATAAAAGGCATTTCATAGTTACTCCTCAAATAAGGAATGAACAAGCTTAAGTAGTTCTTAATGCTGACTGCGAATGCTAAACACCCTTTGACGTGTTCGCTTCCAGCGACAGCGAAAACGTCTGTCAAGTCTTGGCGCGAGATTTCGTAGTTGTAGATATCTCTTTCGATTCTACGAAAGATTTCTTATCGAGACAGTTAAACAATTTCACAATTTTCACGAGTTTTCGTGGATGTTTTGAAATTCCGGATTTATAGCATCAGAAAGGTCTTATCTAGATGTCCCCACAATTTTGATCGAGCATCCTCAGAGTCGACATATGGTTGGCTCGCACCTAGAAGCCCCAAGATGGAATTTCCTGCCTACAGATTTCACGTGCCCATACGAGGTGTAGACGTAAGGGCGTTCGGTGACGCTCCTTGGGATTCGAACCGAGCCCCTGGGACCGAAATCCAGTGCGCCAACCACTAGACAACCTAAGGCCCGTTTTGCAGAATGCACTGTGCGAGAGAGTACCTCGTAGAATTCGTCCCTCCCGACAACATGCGCACTTTGCACCATCGCGGGAGACATCTGCATGATGTATTCGATGATAAAGTTGAATCCCAATTTGGTCAGTTTCCATTTTTTATGACTCGCGTCTGCCTTTTCAACGTCTGTCGAGTTATTCTGTCCACATTCTTTACCCCTTTTAAAACACCCAGTGTGTAGTTTCAACCCATTAAAGGCAAAAAGTACATAACTCTCGACGTTATTTATTTCAACAATTTTTCGGGAAGTACGCATTGTAAATCTCCAACAGGCACTTTCAGGACGTGGTAAAGGAGTCATCGTTACCTTGAATCTGGCAGGATTGACCGGTCCAACCAGGCGAGCAGCCTCCCGGGCAGACACCGGTGATTCTGTTGCAATCTGCGGAACCAAGGGCACAGTGGCAAGGCTGCTTGCAATCAGCTCCGTACCATCCATCTTCACACGCTACAAGAGGAAAATAATCTTGTTAACATTAATGCTGACAACTTTGAACCAATTTTTGTATATGCGACACCTCTGTTTTCGAGATCGCGAAATGCTGAGATTTTAAGACGGCTGCATGTCATTTCAGGATTTTTGTTAAGTGCCACAAAGAGTCTAGATGGAGAATTCTAGAAATATCACTTTCTCATCTTTGCGGGTTGGACTCATCCCTTGATCCTACTTATATATTCCCCGAAACTAGCTACGCATTACCTAATCTGAAAATGATACACAGTCATCAAGGATCACTACACCGATAAATCGCGTAACTCCTAGAAAAAATGAAATGTGTGGGAGTTGGACCTCCTTCACACATGACTGAGGCAACTAAGGACACGACAAGATAGTGGTACTTTAGAGCAGTGGTCTCCAACCCCCGGGCCGCGGACCGGTACTGGTCCGTGGATCAAATGGTACCGGGCCGCCAGCTTAGAGCCACAAGCTAAGGGTTCGCATTGATTTAGCGTTCTAGTGAGTTAAAATGTTAAATCACTTTACATTCATTTTTTGGGGCAACTGTATTTTATTTTGAAGGCATGTTTAAGTACAATTAAATTAAATTATTAAATCAAAACAATCTAAAATATAAACAATCAACGTCCCCCCCCCCTCAGTGGGCCGCGGTAAAATTATCAAACGTTGACCGGTCCGCGGCGATAAAAAGGTTGGGGAGCACTGCTTTAGAATAGAAAGAGCTAAATATAAATAATGTTGGTAGTCAAGTCTTTGACTGGCGGTTGGCCATCAAAGTTGCATAACGGAGTTGCATGGCTACATAGGAGAATTTAGAGGCTAATGCATGCTCTGCAATTTTAGAACTTTGTTGAATCGAACCATTTCTGGTCAAGGCAGCCGTACGACAAGGAGTTTTCATGTCCTAAAAAAGAATACTTTCATTCAGTCCATCCACAAAAGTCCATCCATATCGTAAATCAGTGTTACGAATCGGGATCATGTTCGTAACACAAACAACCTGTTGTTTGCCAATGCGGGGCACTTCAAGACATTCGCACCTAATCCACGATAATAATTGTTGGTTGCTTTCCCCCGAAAATAACCATGAGAGATGTTACCACGAAAACTAAGTCCATATCGTCACGCTAATAATGCTGAACTATATGAGCGCTTCTCTTTGCAGATGGATACAAAAAAGGAGAGATGATACCATGAAAACTAAGTGCATATCTAATGAAGCTGAACTGTATGAACGCTTCTCTTTCGAGATGGATACAAGAATAGGAGACTCGTTACACTAGCATGCGTTTTCCAATCCACATCGGGACATTCATCGATGAAAGAGAGGATGTTGTAGCGCCTACTTTTATAGCATTGACGTGGGAGAGTGTCGCAAATGGTTATGCGAGAATGAAGCGTCTTCAAGGTTTAAATTTTAATATCTACTAAAGCAATGCTGACAATTTTAAAAGAGTATTCGAGTCACTAACTTTTCACAGCAAGTCCCCTTGCAATCATTTTGAGTAAGACGACAATTCCTACAATATATAGGAGAAGTTCTCCGACCGGCCACTCCAAATTAAACTGCCATAATTTGATCAGAACCGATTACAGACTCCATCAAGCCCAATAGTATGGAATAAACCTCTTTCCGACACCCACCCCTCAAATGGGTCCAATTTTTTCAGGACCATGACTGGCCATTCAATTGTCTCGCCATAGAAAAGTGTCACTGTCTATAGATATACTGTATACCAAAACATACACCGTATTCCAAAACATTATTGAAAGAAATCGCACCCACACACATCGACGTACAAAGAGATTTATGCCTCATACGTACAAATTATCAGCTCACAGAAATCTTTTCGTAACTTACTTTAACGCGTGTAGTGCAACACGCCATCCAATGCTTTATGCAGTTTAAAACGTCGTGAATGTGGGAGGGATATAAAGAACGAAACGGGAATTTCGAAAGATAACTTTTGGGTTCGTTGCTGAGATGTGAATGACGACGGCATAGTTCTTCTACTTTTCGGATCTTAGGGAGAAACAGGTCGAAATGAGTGGAAATCGGAAGAAAAAATTTTGGAATCTTTTTCTCATTTTTTTGGATACGAGTCATTTATTTTCCATACGAAATTAAGCAGGATAGTTTAAGAAAAGCTGGATCGAATTCAGAATTGGCTTAAAATTCGTACGACGAGGCTGCCATTACAGTTTACGATAGATGGCTATGACAACAGGGACGTTTTTTCGGTTCGTATTACAGTCATCGCTAGTTTTTCCTAACAGTTATTTCTTAGGAGAGGAGGTGGTAACTTGCATGTTCGAATTTTATCGGTACACATGCAGTGACAGTCTCCAGGGCCGCATTCGAGGATGTCCGCCAAAAGGGGGGTTTGAAATGCGTTTCTGATTTTTAATTTCTTAAAAGAGGGGTTATTATCCGTTTGGGGAAGGTTTTACTGCACTCGAGAAAACTACGTTGCTGTCGCATTTTCCTGTAACTACAAAACTGTGAATGTTCTTTGAACGGATATAAATATACATTTTCAATTCAAAAGAAGGAAATAATAAAGTTTCATCTCCTCTTCATTCACTAAATGTTTAAGTCGAAACGGAGGAAAATAGGACGAATGCCAGTGGATAGTAGCTTCGAAATGAAACGCGAAAAAATATCGGGAGCTGTCACAGTGTGTACTCGTGTTCGATAAGACTCTCATAGTAGAACGAGATGTTGGATCACCTGTACGGTGCGCCGATAATGGAGAAATGTTCCCGGATTCGAATAAAAATAAATAATTAAGGTAAAATATACCTTCAAGAAGCGAATTATGTCTTTTTGGGTTAAATGTTTTATTTTAAGAGTTTTGACCTGAGATTATTACTTTTCTTAAGAGTTGAATCGGACGCATTGATATATTACGTAATATAGAAGTTGCGTGCAATGAACGCATTCCCGAATCTGAAAGTTTAGGGCACTTAGAGGGGAGACAACTTCTGCATCCTGCTTGATATAGAAAAATGAATGGAATCAAAATGAGGTGTCATTTCTTAATTTTTAAATATCTCTCTGGTTTCTCATTCTGGGATTTTGACAATCCTAAAAATCCTTTTCTGCAATATCCCTTCACTACCCTTTGTCGACAGCCAATAAAGACACCTCCGAAACCGAATCGAACGACTCGAGTCCGGTGTCCTCTGAAGCCCCAATCGAAGTACGTCGAACGAGCGAACATTTCTAATACCCTCCGAGAGTAATATTTTCCCAGAAAATTTTATGAAATGGATCAAAAGAGGAACATTTAAGCCTCCTTCACGAGCATTCACTACCGCTCCTTTTGTCGCGTGATTACTCGCAAGGGGAAGGAAAAAGCCCAAAATTGAAATGTAAACGTCGGAAGTTGCATCAAATGAAAAAAGATTTATTATTGAATATGCTTTTAATCATAGAGCTGGATGCTTTTAATTGCTGTAGAGATTAAAAACTTGAATCAGCAGGCATTCGTGATCTCCAGGATAGATTTTTAAAATTATGAAAAGAGGCTGTAAGAATTTTAAACTCCCACAACCCCGCTTCCAGTTTTATTTGGCTCGAGCCATGTCTTGACACTCCCATTGTTCAGAGAAATGATACTCACGTTGACGGCACATGGGTCCATTCCATCCTCGAGCGCAGGAGCATCCGTACGGATCGGGGAGGCAAAACAGGCACCCTTGGCAAACATGATGACAATGTCCACAGTTTGGCTTTTGATCGTCAAAGTCACAAGCTGAAACATGTACAAGTTATATTACGGGAGTAAGAACGAGTCGACAGCGTTCTTATTCTTTTCATTTTAACTTTCGGCTCTCAGTAGCCACTTGTTTCATTCTCCTATATTACTCTGTTCATCAATCAATCGTTTCCCACCTCGTGCCTCGCGAGAGCCAATGAATGCGAGTCCTTCCAGATGAACGTAAAAGACGGGGGGGCGTGTACTTAATATATCTGTTACTATCATTCTCTTTTAAGTGTAGGCAGATACAAATACACACACACACACACACACACACAGATATATATATATATATATATATATTTATTTATTTCGAATGGCACATGAAAAGACAATTGAACATCAAAAAGACAACAATAAATCTATAAATGAAAGCGAGCAATCTCCAGTAGTAGCGTTCCCAGATTGATGTCCGAGGAAGAGCAGGACATCTGGACAGGTGAGGCAAGTCCATTTCCTCACATAAGGTACAAAGAGGGTCAGGAACCACGTTCATGCGACATAAATGTATACGCAAGCAATCGTGGCCAGATATCAGACGAAACATGGCGACAGATTTCATCCTAGGCCACTGGGGGGCATTAAGAATCTGGTTAAGCCATGGTTTATTACGGTTGCGATTTTTGAGTTCTTCGCGGAAAGAATCCCTGAAGATGTTCTTTATTAGACATTTGATACTATTAAAAGGAAGTCTGGGATTAGTTCTCTGAAGGACGGAGGCCCCCTTCTTTGCCACGGCCTCATTTACCTGGAGTCCACAGTGGGCCGGAATCCACTGGGGAACTACTATCTTATTATTACTGGCAAGCCAGTTGAAGAAATTTAAGCAATTATCGATGGCTTAAGTTCGGGAGTGGCCGGGTGCGTCAATTGCTTGAAGTGCGGCCTTTGAATCCGATAATAATACAACTTTCGAGAAGGAGTCTAAACGTGGCCGGAGTTGTGACAGGGCCTGGCAAATTGCCGCGATCTCACCACCGAAAGCCGATCTATGGATGCCGATGGGAGTATAAAGGCAAAAAAGTGCACAGTAAACACCAGCACCGGCGTTAACACAACCGCTCACCCTGGAACCGTCTGTATATATTCTTAACCATTCCTCCTCAGTGTAAAAGGATTCCATTGTCTCGAAAGGGAGAGTTCTTAACACTATAGCACTAGTCTCCGCCTTAGAGACATCCTTGATTAGTTCTAGGCGGATAGAAAATCTCTTATCAACAATGGGGCTGATGGGGAGAGAGAATTGTTCAACCTCGAAATGCAAATCTAGCTTAGGTATAATATCAGCAACTCCCTGCCAAAAACCATTTTGTGATTTCAAGTTTCTCTCACAGCCTAGAAAGTCCTGGTTCCACAGGGGCAAACACCGAGGGATTCTACGTATTCTCTCCCAAAGGAGAAGGGCTCTTTCTTGAATAATCATCTTGAAAGGCCTGTTATCCGTGCTGAGCAGCATGCAGTCAATGGGTTATGTTTTCACTGTCCCCGTAATCAATCATTCGCGATTTATGAAAAATCTCACAAAGGTGAAAAACTTGCTCTGATCCTGTAATCAGAGGCTCGCAACAGTAAACAAGAATGGGTAAAATATACGTTTTGTATGTAAATTCAAGTGGCTCTTGAACAGCCCCATTTAGAACCCGCTAATATTTTTAAGAGATTAGTCTTTCATAGCACGTCGGATGGTGTCCTTCACATGAGAACTCCATGTAACTTTTCTATCGAAAATGACACCCAAGTATTTCAAGTTATCAGACGATGGTATCTGACGACCTTTGAAGTAAATTTGTGGATGGAAACGTTGATGCGTGAGTGAAAAATATTCTACAAATGTCTTATCAAGGTTAACTTTCACATTATTCAATTCTATCCATTTATAAATAACTAACAAGGCCTTTCCCAAAGAACTTTCAATGATCACATTAGCTTTGTTCTTGGGAGAAGTAGTCCACCAGCATATAGCAGGCACCGTAAACCGTCAATCTTTTTCAATTCACTAACCAGATCATTAATGTAGATGTTAAAAAGTGGGCAAATAGAGACTGCACCCTGTGGTCTCCAGTGGCCATTTATATATATATATATATATATATATATATATTATATATATATATATATATATATATATATACAGGGCTAGATTTGAGGCGGAACGCGCCGGAACGTCCCGGTACCTCTCTTTAGGTACCTCTCTTAATCAATAATTTGGAATCCCCCGCCCCACACCCCGGAAGGTTACTGTTCCGGCACCTCTATTTCTAGAAATCTAGCACTGTGTATATATATATATATATATATATATATATATATATATATATATATATATAAAGTCGATTCCAGTTAATCGGACCACATGGGGACGCGATCATTTTGGTCCCAATAACCGACTGGTCCGATTGCACGAACATGCCCTATTAGACTTAAGCAATGGGATTTGTTTCGGTTTTTTATGATTCGATCCGAATAAGCGGCTAGTCGGATTAACCGGTGGTCCAATTAGGCGGATTCGATTGCAGAGAACAGACGCTTCGACAAACTACACTTAACAACGGTGCTTATGGCTACAAGAAAGACATTACCAGCACCAAACTTCGGAAGTGGTTTCCCAAAGCCCCTTCACGAAGCCTTGAATTGTGCGCGAGCATGTGTGCTGAAACTCGATTTATCCTCAGCATTTGGAAGCGTCATATGCTATACAGTACCACAAAATTAAATTTTTATGTCTTGCTAACGTGGCAGGCATTTTGTCTTCCTGCATTCGCCCCTTCAGCATCGCGGAATGGTTGCTTCTAAGTTAGGGCACCGTGTAGGGGATCCCCTATCATCCTCTTGTACCACGTCAGTCAGGACCGGCCTTCCCCAGGGGAGGCTTCCCGGGGGACTCGTAACCTCTTCCTACCCACAAACCACACGTAAGGACTAAAAAATTAAATCTCGTAAAGGTATCGCGACAGTGGACATAATTGTTTCGATCTCGGAGAGACACTGACTGAATCCTTCCCTCATTTTAGTGACACGCCTATGGAGAGGATTTTGAAACCTGGAGGAATTGTTGGTTGCAGAGAAGTGGCCTCTTTTCGTGGGTGCACAGCGATAGATAACTCATAGAGTCAGATGCTAGAGTGAAAGGAAGGATGATCAGGGAAGAGAAGATGTACAAACACTTATCTATCTTACAATATCTTAGAAGAAATCCCTCGTCGTTTTTGATAATGCAAAACAAATAGCACTTGACGAAGGTGATGAAAAACTTTGAAAGTGGACTTTTAAAGTTCTCAAGGATGGGTTTTAGTCGGTATTTGAGGTGAGGGCAGTCCCATTGCCAGATTTGTTGCTTAGGATTACATACACACACACACACACATATATATATATATATATATATATATATATATATATATATATATATATTGTTAGATACCTCAAGAAAATTCTACAAGTCCTAATGTGCGTTTAGTCAAAGATAACTTGATGTTGTTTGAGTCACAGCTTTCCTGGGACATAATTCACTATCTAATATTATTGTTTCTGGATTATAAATATGTTAATAAAAGATTTCTTCTACATTATCAAATAACTGCAATCGACAAAAAAAAAACACCAGTCGTCACGCTGTTCCAAGAAGTCCACTTCACGGTGCCTCCAGGCTGTACCGTTCAAACAATTAATGGAAACAGAGCTTCGGTTGAAACTGGTGCTTCCTCGAAGTCAAGCAGAAAGCAAACAAAGAAGCTGGTTTTACGCGTAAGCGAGTATTTAATTGTGGCGAAATGGTTATTTATAAGGAATAATTACCCGGGTATCAGTTGTATTTAAAAAAGCTGGTTAAGTGATACAAGGCATCGAATGACAGTTTGCAGTAATGCATGTATCTAAAACCTCTGCTGATGTTGGTGATATCAGGGCCTCCCCTAAAGGACCAACAAACATCAAAGAGGACATCCCGGAGCTCGTAGAAAATATACTTCCTGTACTGTTTCATTCAAAGCCGAATACTCGAGTGCATTTTTTTAGTACACGTGTCAGGACTTTGTTTTTTGGAAAACAATCTACTCAGCAAAGAAATGGGTCAGAACTAAGTCTGCAAGAAAAAATTGATTCGTTTTATTGAAAGTGCTATTGACAGAAACATATCAGACGGCAGTGGTCAACCTCGGATTTAATCTCGAAGATTTAAATAAAGTCTGAAATAGAAATTGCGTTTGAAGGAAACAATATTCCAAAGGTTTGAAACGAATCGCTGCCTTGGAACCGAGATGATTAAACATACAGAAAAGATGACTGTAGCGAGGAAGGTTGCTATTCTGAAAGTTGACGTCGATGATGTGGACAAAACTATAGTGTAGATGTAGGCACGCGTTTGATTCCCGGATAAGGCATGGATATACACGTGCTGTCCCCTCGGAGGGAGTAGCGTTGTTCCAATGATAGGGCGCTCCAGCAATAAAATATCCAACGAATTCGCTGCGTCAATGAACGTGATATAAAGTATCTGCCATATTGGAAAAACAAAACAAACAAAAACTAGGAGGATTTGTGAAACTGAACTTACCAACTTCACACTTGTTTCCTGTGAATCCTGGGGGACAGAGGCACACTCCGAGGTGGTCGTGACAAACGCCACCGTTGTAACAAGGAGGACATTGTTGGTCACAGTGTTCGCCGAACAGATTCTTCTTGCAATCTATGTAGAGAGAGATATACAAAAAACATTATCAAGTAACATCTGTGCATAAATGGACTATGGAATTTTAAAATTAGAACACAGATGGGATTTGCGTAATTCTTTTCTAACATTCTACATTTAAACTCGCAGGCGCTATAAATGCAGAAATTCAGTAAAAAGTTTAGAATCTATTATGCCTGTACAATTATACATGTCACTTTGTTACCAGCTAGTTTATTCATTACTTCGCTATCTTTATCTGAATCATGACAAATAAAAAAGGGAGGATGTATGCTTCAAACCCAATTCCAGCTTGTAACTCGAGATTTTATCAGAAGTATACCAAACATATTCATAGATTTACTTCTATTCTTTCAAATATACATTAAATGTTTTCACCCATATTGAAATGTCATTCCTGACAGCCCTTCCCAATGATCGTTCGGGTGGTAAATTTGTACCAACGCACCGATATAATCACCGATAAAACTTTAAGCTAGATAGAAAAAAAAATACCTAACCATCATTTCCGTTCATATTGCCTTCATTTTGAATATCCGACAACCTGCATCTCTCGCATACCAACACGGGTGTTTGGGGTTAAAAGTTGTTCAGATATTACACTGTGCCCAGGCAGTACATATAATATGATACCTAAGTTTCCGGGAAGCCACTAACTAGGCAATTGTTTGACAAAACCCTCCGGGAGCGACAGCCTCAGTTTACAATGAAGGAAGTCGCTGGTCTTTAGAATCACCATCCTATTTTGTATATTGGAAATTACTGTCGCAAAACTTCCATGTTATAGGTAAATGTAAAAACTTCCTGAAGAATATAAAATACTCTAGAATTCTATTATGTATGACGTTGGCTCAACGTTATCCCAAACGACTGAAAGAGTCTAGAATCACAGCCCTCCTATCGGTTTAAAGTCCGTTGAGAAACTCTAGGTTTATATGGAAGCAAGGAGTCGATGCCAAATTCCACATTAAGTGGAAATACAATATTTACGGGCTTTGGGCGCTTGAGTGAATTATTAGAATAAAAATAAACTTATACATGCATACATAAAAAGTAACACGTTGCTATACAAAACTGAAAAGGGTAGATATAAACGTTAGTTTTCATGTTTCAAAGCTTAAAACTTGGTTTGTTTCAATATGTTTGATGATTCCATATTTAAAAAGAAGAGTTTCAAATTTTTCCCTATAGAAATCAGGAACATTGATTGAACAGTTGCATTTTTTGACTTCTTGAACCCTTTTAATTTGTTGGGCTGAAACAGAAATAGTGGGTTCTGCCTAAGTCTAGGTAAATATAAACTGTTTTAAAAGATCTTTTACATCAAGAGTCATCAAAGTGCATCATTCGATTTCTGGTTCCCGAGAGATTGCTCTGTCCACTTCAGAAGTAAACTGAGGCCTATTTCTTGCACTTTACATCCAGAAATAGAGGAATTAGCTTTGCAAGAACCGGGAATCTAGAAATCTTTACAAGGGGAAAAAAATGTCTCATCCTCTGGTAGATTAAAATGATCTAAAACAGGCACCGTATAGACAACGAATAATTTTTTAATCAGTGGCATTCTTCTTCGCAGTTTTTGTACCAGTGTCTAAGTTCGATGTTTCAATCTTTTAAACAATTTTACTGACTAAAACAGAAGCAAGAATTTCCAACGAATGTGCTTTATAGCAGTAAAAGGAAAATGTATAGAAAGGGAACTTTTGTTAGCGGAGGGACGATAATTTTGTGACGTTTCTTGAATGCTTTGGTGAGGAGTATTATGTATTTAAATATGGTACTTTTTTTCAAAGGGATGTTCGATCGACGTCAGTTGTTCTGTTACGACCACTCGGAATCATCAAAATACTATTATTTGAAAACAAAAGTAGCGGAAAACAGAAGAATTTAGACACCGCAGATATTCGACATCATTTTGAACTAGATACGTCTTTCGACATTATGTCTCAGTGCCTTAAAAGCGATATGGTAATTTCATTTATAAGGTTAGATCACACGCGAGATACGTACAATGGAGGGAGCATTGCGGCCTTTCATCGACAAAATCAGTTGAATCGGATATCGATAGGAACCATATGGCTCAATTGTAGTTTATTGCAGAGATTTTATTAAACAGTTCCAGTAAAAAATCCTTCTTTTAATTGAACTACCTGTATTTTTCAGTTTTCGTTAAAGATACAGTGCGTTTTACTTTGAAGCAAATGTGCTCCTACAACTGATTCTGACGCGACTATCACCGGAAGAAACTGAAAGAGGAAGCGTCTTATTGCTCATTAGAGCTCATTAGAGTCAGTGTTGTAACTACGTTACTTGGGAACGAAAGAATTGACTCGATACAAAATGCTCAGGAATGGACTTCACATAGAAATGTCGTAATATTTGTTCATATACACACACACACATATATATATACACTCATGGACAAAAAATTAGCGCACCAAGAAGGAGTCATCAAAATGAAACAAATTTTACATACGTAATGACTACTTTAATATAAGTAAATGATAAGAAAATCAAAGAAAAGGATAATTTATTTCAGAGAAAAAGGCAAAAGAACGGAGGAGTTAATACTCCGTTGGACCCCTCTAGCGTGAATGCACGATGCGATACGATCGGGCATTGAGTCATACAAGTTATGTATGATGTCTTGAGACATTTCGTTCCATATTTGCTGTAACCTTGCCTCTAGTTCGTTTAAACTCGTGGGATGCCCAACTCGTCGTCCCAAATGATCCCAGATATGCTCGATTGGAGACAAATCTGGGGATCGGGCAGGCCAAGGAAGGGTAGTAACAGTGCGGAGACAGTCTTGCGACACCCTTGCCGTATGAGGCCAAGCATTGTATTGTTGAAAAATGGCTCCTGGGAGCCGTTGTATGAGTGGCAACACATGTGGTTGCAGGATTTCATGAACATACCGCTGGGCTGTCATGGTGCCACGGAACAATACTAGGGGTGACAGTGTATTGTAGGCAATGGCACCCCATACCATCACACCAGCTGTGGGAGCGATGTGTCACTGTACAGCAAAGGCAGGATTGAAGCGTTCACCACGGGCTCTCCACACACGAACACGATTGACATCACTGCCGAGATTGAATCTGGATTCGTCGTTAAAGACGACCTGGTTCCATTCCGCTGCAGTCCAGTTTCCTCGTGCGCGGCAAAACTCCAAACGGAGGCTTCGATGGGTGGGCGTCAAGGGCAGCACACGTAATGGGCGCCGCGATACCAACTGTCCTTCAGCCAGGCGCCTTCGTATGGTTCGAGAAGACACAGAGGCCCCTAGTGAAGGTGCTACCTGTGCCTGGATGGCGGCCGATAAAGCAGTTGGCTGTACGTGGGCATTTCTTACGATGTGGCTGTCTTCTCGACGACTGGTCTGTCGAGGGCGTCCTGAGCCTGGTCTTCGTGTACATGACATCTCTCGGGTCCACAGGTCCCAACACCTCCTCACAACACAATCAGAGCGGCCTAATTGACGAGCTACTCGCCTAGCTGACCACCCAGCTTCCATCATCCCGACGATTCTCCCCCTCTCAAACCGCGACAACTGCTTATATTGTCTTCGAACACGGCGTAATGGCATGTCTATCTCAGCTCTTCCTTTGTAAATGATTCAGCACACTCAAACAAGCTTTCGTTACCTGTTTTATACTCCACAGAGTACGATGTTCAACGCCCTCTACCGGCTATACCTAATGCGCAATAACGCTGTATTTCTAATCATTTGCATATCTCCCCGACATGTACCTTCATTACAAGTTTCGTTATGATCCCGCAATTATTTCTTGGTGCGCTAATTTTTTTGTCCATGAGTGTATATTATATATATATATATATATATATATATATATATGTAAGTGTCTGTGTGTGTGTTTCTACATATATACATCAATAAACATTTTGACACATCTATACATTTGTAGGGTCTGGCTTTCCCGCCTGACGCGTGCACCATATTCTCCCTGGTTTTTCCCCTGCCTGTAACCGCGCGTCGGAAGAACTGGTCTGGTGATGAGCCAGATTTTTCATCCAAAAAGTACACTGTATAGAACGACGCGAACGATGACACATGTGCACGTCGCACTCTGATAGCACTAGTTTTCCATAGTGGTTGTAAAAATGCATCCGTAGAAGTGGCATTAAATTTAAATTATAAACCTTCTGATGTGTGGATTTATCGAGGATATTTATTGTGTTATTTTATTTGGGTGAGTACCCCAAAAGTGGTGAGCCGGACTAAAAATCACTGTGAGGAGCGCCAACGAATTTCAATCCTACTTCATCGAGCTTATAGTCAGCTTATACGTCTTCATAAAGTGCTATTCTACATGGAGTATTATACATGGAGTATTATATATGGAGTATTCTACATGGAGTCCTATTTGGTCGTCAACGTGTGATTTTTATGTGAAGTTAGTTTTTTTCTCAACGAAACCACGTAGCACGTATACCAGGCACGGTGTTATAGAACCAATACACGTGCTCTCGAATTTTCTGCAACACTTAAATTATAAACATCACTCTGGAACGCTTGGAGCAATTTCAACCAAACTTGATACATGTATCACTTATAATCTGGAAAGAAACACTGGGGGCATAAGATACCCCTAGCATCCCTAGGGGGTTAGGGGGGCAGGGGGCACATGTAAAAATAATCGAAAACTTCTGATATTAGTGTCGAATCCATAGTTTTCGGGGTCACTGAGCTTAATAGAGACATTTCCGATGACGTTTGAGTGCAAGTTCAGCCCCCCATCAGCATAGGGGGGAGGGGGAGGGGAAGAAGGAGTGAATATAAAATGACCAAAATACCGAGAGTAGTGTCGAAGCCTTTTTTCTTTTCGGGGTCGCTGAGACGAATAGTGACATTTCCGATGCCGTTTAAGTGCAAGTTCAGCCCCCCCCCCCCGTTTAGCATTGGGGGGAGGCGAGGGGGGAAAGAAAGGGTAATTATAAAATGTCCAAAATGACTGAGAGTAGTGTCGAATCCATAGTTTTTGGGGTCGCTGAGATTAATAGTGATACTTCCGATGACGTTTGGGTGCAAGTTCAGTCCCCCATATGCATTGGGGGGGAGGCGGGGAGGAAGAAGGGGTGCATATAAAATGCCCAAAATACAGAGAGTAGTGTCGAAACAATAGAAAGTGGAGATGGGCACCGGTCGACAGCAGACTGTTGCGCCATCAGTTGAGTTTTTTAGTACTAACGATTGAGACTAATACAAAACGTACCGTATCAGGAGTGTGTCAAATACGAAATAGCGTTCTCCAGAAGAGCCGAGACTTCTTTGACCCTTCATTACGAGGGACCGACCCAAGTGGGGAACGGTACCCCCTCCCCAACAAACGAGAATTCAGCAATATTTGGTATTTAAATTTTTTTGTCTACTATTTACAACTACATAAATGCGGATAATGAAATAAAAAGGATATTTTCAGATAGCCCGAAGTTCACTGCACGCTCCAACAGGATTCATTTTATAAATTGCGTCCACCAAAGGAATTTAGCGTCGTATAAAACACACTGGAACACATTTCTTCCACGAATCATTTCAATTTTAAAATATAATTTGCATTTTTTTTTAAAAGCAAAAAATGTCTCCAGTTGTTAAAATTTCTTTCTCTATCACGCACTACAATTTTTCATTAGAAATATGTCCGTCCGATTCGGCCATCCCTGGACACATTTTCTGCACGGGTTGAGATGGAGTTGAGCGCATCCAATGGTGTTAGTCCAAAAGGCCCTTCAATACGCTTTCCAGTGGTCGAGCGACACTCTACCGATCGTCTGCTTCCACAGCGATTCGAATCCAAGTAATTTCAATCCAAGCGTTAAGACTCTATAAAGCTAACGTCATAGAGGAAACCTCTATTCGGTGGCCTCTAAACGGCAATTTTTTTTTCGGAACCATGACTGTCCGCCATACAGAAGTAAGTTAACTTTATACATATGTATATATATATACAGAGGGTGTTCGCACATTTTTTAGACGATTTTGGTAAGCGGTAATAAAAAATCGTTTGCTGCAAAAGAAATAATTGCAATTGTACTATGTTTTTAAAAGTCAAAATTATCGTCTGCGGCTTGAAAGTTTTGTTTTATTCAAAATGGCGTTTTTAACAAAACAGTGGTTCGAAGGCTACATTTATGCTCTTTCCGAAGAGAAATATGCACACTCCGTTATCCAAAAACGATGTGAGAGTCATGGTTTTGTGATATCTAAAGCGTCGATAGGTAATATCGTCAACAAGAAAGGAAAAAAACGTCAAATTGGAGCGTCAAGTGGGACAAAAATTCCAAACAAGTATCCAAGGAAAAAACGGACATCTTCGACTATTGCAAAGGTACGTTGTTTAATGTTAAAAGAAAATCCCCTTTGTCAAAGGACAGTTGCAAAATCATTAAAATGCTCGGTGTCCACTGTAAACAAAATGATAAACGTTGATTTAAATCTTACGAAAGCGAAAAAACGCAATGTGCATCGTCTTCTTCCAAATCATATCGCTGAACGCAGGACAAGCTGCAGAATTCTATATGAGAAACACTTATCACAATACAATTCACAATACAATACACTTATCACAGACAATTGGAAAACAATTGTCACAATAGATGAATCATGGGTGTATTTAAATGATTGCAACAAAAAAAGAGCGATTTATTATCATAAAAGGGGAGAAAAATTTAAGTACATGGTTCAAAGAATCGAAAGAAAGTTTTTCTAAGGGATTCATGGTTGTTGCTGGTCTTTCTTATAATGGCAAGTGAAAAATAAAGAGAGCGGTAAAAAATGTCAAGATTAACTCCAAATACTATCAGGAACATATTTTATCGCCAATTTTTCTGAATGAAATACCATCGCTTTACCCACAGTGCCATCAATCTGTGAGACTCCATCAGGACAAAGCTAGCAGTCACACATCAAAATCCACTGTAAATTTCCTAAAAGAAATGGAACAAAAAACTGGTATCAAGACCATACCCTTCACTGATATCCCTACTAAATCTCCCGATGTATCACCTATGGTTTTTTGTGCTTTCGGACTTTTAAAATCTGCATTATCCAGACGTCGTCCCAAAACCCTTACAGGACTCCGGAAAGCTGTTCAGGAGGAATGGGATAGAATACCTCTTCTGACACTTCAAAAGGCATTATTATCCTGGAAATTGCGGGGTCGAAAGATAGTTCAGAATAAGGGATGTCAAATAGAACATTTAAAACACAAGAATTTTATGTAATTTAGTTTTGTGAATACAATATACATCGTCTAAAAAATGTGTGAACAGCCTCTGTATTTATATTTATACTAGTTATCAAAATTTAAGGAAAAATCATAAAAAAAAGGGATAACACGTTGAAAACTAGGCTAATCTGTTTAAAATTTAAATATGTTGTTGAGTAAAAGGTGCCGAACAATACTACATTATGCAAAATAGTGGCGCTGCAGACGGAATACGTCATTTGCGAGGAGCATAATAGTGCACGTCTCAGAGCAAGGCGGCAATTGTCGCTGCGTGGCTGAGATTAGAAATCTGGCATAACCAAATTGTAAGAATGACCTCCAGGCATCATTTGACAGGAGAACTGCGATGGCGAGCTATTGGGAGACTAGAGGCGGGACAAAGTCAGATAGAAGTGAACAGATGGCTAAATGGGAGTCCGTCTGTGGTTCATAGACTTTGGCAAAACTTTCTAACCACGAATTCGGCATACAGGAGGTTCAGCCGAGGACGGCCATACGCCACGACGAGTGCCGTTGACAAATATTTATCATTATCCGCACGAAGGAAAAGAACCGCAACTCCGTCTGAACTCAGATCCTCCCTCGCTGCAAGCTCCGGAAGGTTGGTATCAACGTCAACCGTGCGTAGAAGGCTTCACGAAAGTGGTCTTTTTGCGAGGCGACCAGCCATTTGTGTCCCGCTCACGTCACGCCATAGGCGGGAACGTCTGCAGTGGGCACGTCAACATGTCCACTGGACGCGTGATCAATGGAGGACTGTTCTCTTTACGGATGAGTCCAGGTTTTGCCTCCAAAGCGATTGTAGGCGTATTTTGATATGGAGAGAACCTGGAACTCGTTTTCATCCATCACACATCCGTGAAAGAGATGCACACGGATCAGGCAGTGTCTGTGTTTGGGGTGGTATCTCTTTGGGTGGACGCACAGACCTCCATGTCTTTCACCGTGGAAATGGGAATGCTCACACCTATAGAGATGACATCCTTGATGTTTATGTGCGCCTTTATGGCAGGGCAGGAGATGCTTTCGTGCTACAGCATGATAACGCGAGACCGCACAGGGTCGCATCGTGGATGCTGATATTGAGCAGGAAACAATTCAGCTCATGGAGTGGCCAGCTCGATCACCGGACCTGAATCCTATCGAGCACGTTTGGGACGCTTTAGGACGACGTATAGCTGCTCTCAATCCTCCTCCTAGGACCCTAGCCACTCTTTCAACTGCTTTGCAAGAGCAATGGCTCTCACTTCCTACCGAACTCATAGACCGCATAATTCACAGCATCACTCATCGCTGTAAGTGCTGTATTGCTTCTCGGGGGGATCATGCGCCATATTAAAGGTACTTTTCCTATACCAAACTGACACATCCGATTTGTTGATTGTATACATATGCTAGTTTCTGTAACACCATAAATGTCTGGCGATTTCTTTTTATGATATTTTATACCTACATATGTGCTGTATAATGTGTATAACTTTCTTTAAATTCTACCCGTAACTTTTTGACTAATCGCTATTTTTGTGACTTTTCCTTAATTTTTGATATCCAGTGTATATATGTATATATAAACATATACATATATATATATATATATATATATATATATATATATATATATATATATATATATATATATATATATATATATTAGAACAGCCCCACACGCCCTGAAGGTTGCAGTTCCGGCATATCTATTTCTAGAAATCGAGCATTGTATATATATATATATATATATATATATATACGCTGAACACGCTGCTATCAGAATGGGACGTCATCGGCACTTGGCGGGTTCTCGAGCCACGGGGTTGTTTGGGAAATTTCGGCGCGATTCATGCTCACTTAACGTTTGAAGTGGACATCGGAATATAACAAAATTTGTTTCATCTCTACTCTCCCTTATCGGAGCTTGCATCTTGCTGGCGTCGGGAGAAAAAAAAGTTGAATGAAATCTCAATTCGAAGAATGAACAGATTTGAGATTCGTGAATAAGCTAGTGTTAAAGGAATAAGATGGTCAGAGTATTCGTTGCAAAAGTAAACACAGAACATTCCGTCTCGATTTAAAACGTGTCTCTTCTATGATGTGTACTGATAATTAGATTGAGATGCGATGCCATGGATAAAATTCCCGAATGAATTTAAAAAAAAATCCATATTCAAATTCCATTTTACCTTCAGCGAAAGCAAATTTATCGTAAATTTCCTGAAGTTGGAAGAAATTTTAAACAGAATCACTTGAATATGCATTCGAATTGTTCGTTAAAAACGGGAAAAGAAATATTTTGAATAAGAATCAGCTAGCGAATCCGTAAAGCATCAAAAGTTTTGACCACTGTCTTTTCGGCAAAGTGACAATTTCTTATTCACGACCACTGATCAACTGAAGATTTTGAAAGAGTTACGACGAATACTTAAAATTAAGATGAGGTGAAGGACACTATTGATTTGAAATCCTAAATAATTAAAACAGACATATTGTTCGATTTAAGATAGAAGTGACGGTGTATTTCAATGAAGAATTAGAATTTTTTCATCCGAGAAAAGGACACTTTCATTCCTATGACAATTTGTTTCCTTATATAAGAGCTGTTTGTGGGGGAGGGGGGGGGGTGAAACGCGCACGTCCAGGGGATGCGTCCGCATCTCACAGATTGTTCGGTGTTTCAGGCTTTGTTTCGTGCTAAATTTTAGAACTTCAAAACCATTAAGCTGTTCAAAACAAAGAAACGGACGGAATTTCATTTTTCACGTCCGTTGATTTCTCATTTTTCAAAATTGGAGGCACGAGAACCAAAAATACGGAAATCGGAAAACAGCGTGACCACGGTTCCTGACGTAAGCGGGGAGCAGTTCAGATAAACAAACTCACCAAAGTGGCCGGACACTCGCAGAAATATTAATGAATTAACTCCGCATTCCTGTCTTATTTTGGCTTCCGGGCCGCCATCGTGGAATAGTGGTTCGTATCAATCTATCTATCTATCTATCTATATATATATATATATATATATATATATATATATATATATACACGCGCACACACACACACACGCACGCACACACACACACACACACACACACACACACACACATATATATATATATATATACACATACACACGCGCACACACACACACACACACACACACACACACACACATATATATATATATATATATATATATATACACATACACACGCGCACACACACACACACACACACACACACACACACACACCACACACACACACACCACACACACACACACATATATATATATATATATATATATACAAGGTCGGCAAAAAGTCCGTATAAAATTTAAAAATTCATAAAAACCGGAAAAATAACCAAAATAAAATAAGGTTTGCAGGGTTAGCATCTCTATGTCACGGGATTTTTTTTAGGGCATGAAAAAAATAACTAAAAAAACAATCGATAGGTGGCGCTGACGTACACATGTCAAAGTGGTGTATCTATCTGGTCCATCCAATCTGTTGGAACTGAAAGATGCGATGTCGTGTACATATTCGGACCTGCTGCACTATGACGTAGCTGGATTTGTGACTAGCATGCAATGCCTGATACCATGTGGTGGGGGTCCTCTGGAACACCTACAGCTGTAATAAACAATTTAGAAGCATTCTTTTCGTTAATTGCATATCCTTTCTTTGACTTGTGTCCGTCAGCGCCACCTGTCGGCTGTTTTTGAGATATATTTTCCTGTCTTAAAAAAAAATCCCGTGAAATAGCGATGCTAAGCCTGCAAACCTTTTTTATTTTGTTTATTTTTTCCGGTTTTTTTGAATTTTTAAAGTTTCTACGGACTTTTTGCCCACCCGGTATATATATATATATATATATATATATGTACACTCTTAGACAATAAAAACGCACCAAGAAGAGGTAATGGAAATTGGACACAAATTGATATGTATACAGGTTTCGACGGAAAATGCAAAATTTTAAAGTTTGGCGGCCAATGAATGAACACGTGACGCGTCAGAGCATCTTAACTGCGCAACTGGCAGGATATTAAAGAGGAGAAATTTCGATTCCAGGTCATAAATTCTTTGCGAATTTCATTCCGTGTACTCAAATAGACAGTAATATGCCTCGCATACAGGTGCACGAACTATATGCGCAGATGTCAGCATTTGAGAGAGGACGCGCATTTGGGGTCAAATAAGTCGGTTGGTCTAATCGGCGAATCACTCGACAGTTGGATAGGAGCGATGCCACTATTAGACGACGTTGGCAGGAATGGTTGAACCATGGCCGAACACAGCGACAAGAACGAAGCGGTCGACTTCGAGAAACGACAGAACGTGAGGACCGAGCAATCGTCAGAGCGGCACTCACAGCTCCAGATTCATCATTACCATCGATCGTACTACCAACTGGTGATTCAGTGACCGCAAGTATCATTCACTGGCAGCTCAGCGAAAGGGGGCTGAGCTCACGGCTCCCCTTGTGCCGACTACCATTGACCTCTGTACACCGACAAGCCCGTTTGCAGTGGTGTCGGGCACATTCGACTTGGAATGTCACTGACTGGAGTAGAATTGTCAGTGGTGAGTCCCAATGACCAGCGAATACGTGTCTGGACAGCGGTGGGATACAAACCTGGCTGTCTTCCATACGGGCCGACAACCAGGAGTGATGGTCTGGGGTGTTATTTCATTTCATTTCATAGCAGGACCCCTTTGGTTGTCATCCGGGGCACCCTTACAGCTCAGCGGTACGTCGAAGATATTCTACGCTCCGTTGTGTTGCCGTTCATATCACGCCATCCTGGGTTACATTTCAGCGAGATAATGCCCGCCCGCACACGGCGAGACTTTATAATGCTTCTCTTCGTGCTTGCCCAACGCTACCTTGGACAGCAAGGTCGCCGGATCTCTCCCCATTGAGCACGTTTTGGGGCATTATGGGCAGGGCCCTCCAACCAGCTCGGAATTTTGATGATCTAACACGCCAATTGGACAAAATTTGGCACGATATCCCGCAACAGGACTTCCGCCACCTCTATTAATCAATGACAAACCGAATAACTGCTTGCATAAGAGCCAAAGGTGGACCAACGCGTTATTGAGTTTTCAACTTTGTGAAGCTCTTTCTCTTGAACAAATCATCCAATTTTTCTCAAATTGTAATCATTTTTTTTTCTGCACCTGTACATCACATCTTACGATTTTCGTCCCATTCGGATAATTCCTTCTTGGTGCGTCTTTTTTTCTAAGAGTGTATATATATATATATATATATATATATATATTACACACTCTGAAGAGCCCCCAAAAGTGGTACACTGAATAATATCGCGTAGGATCCCCACGAGCACGCAGAAGTACCGGATCACGACGTGGCATGGACCAAGGTATGTCTGAAGCTATCCTGCAGGCAATTCACACCATGAATGCTGCAGGGCAGTGAATTATGAGCTAACAAACTCTTGTGGATTTTAAGCAGGAGTTTGTGCTAATTCCGCGCAACGCGTTATGTCCCTCCTCTCTTGGCGAGCAGTACGTCCGTTCAAACACTGGGTGGCGCTTCTTTGTTGATTACTTCCCGTGGACTTATTTTGTTTATTATTTCCCGTATTATGCTGACTATTGCCTGCATTCAGAGTGAAAAAAAGAAATCCAACTTTTATTTAAAAACCGGCTGTTTGGCGAGTGAGTGTTAAATAAAGGCGTATAACATACTAAAATGTTTGACGTCCAATAATCGTACTGAAGAAGCATTCAAAATGAGAAACAGGAGACATCAGTTCATCCGTGTTGTCTGAAAAGTCAGACTCCACCTCAAATGATTCGAAGGTACCGCATCGTGTGTATTCGGAATTACCTAGTTACTGCGAATTCATACCGATGGGATTAATATCCAGTTTTATTTTGGGAGAACATTTCTTTGCTGTTACCGACTCTCGTGAGGGGAAGGCGGGGAGCACCCTGGGCGATTTTAGAATTCTTCAGTAGGATTCAGAATCGGCGAGAATACCGGTAGAATGATATCTTCAGTTTCAAAGTATTCATCCAGGTCGAGGATTATCCTCCCTTCGTCCCTTCTGAAAAGCCTGATTTGAGAACGTAGAACTTCATCCACATACCTTCGCCTGTTAAAGGACCACCGTTCGGATCTGCGGATCGGTAAGAGTACTCAGAATGATTCCTTCCCCAGCAATAAAATCCTCTGATAAAAACTTGTTCATTCACGAATATTCTAAAGAAAATTACGAATTCCAAGCTCTACCAAGGCAAAATTTAGCTAAGATTTAGAATCTACACTCTGTCTTTATTCATCAAAGATGAGAACACGTCACGAATGATTTGGATTCCATCGGCGATGTAAGCGACACCCTTTTAAGTAGTGAGGGGGGGGGACCATTTAAAAAAGATGACAAAGGGACACTGATAAGAATTGCTCTCCTAGCATAGTGGTCACTTTAGTTTAGTCTAAGTTAAGCAGCGACCCAACTTATTGTTGTACTAGGGTATTCTGCGAGGTCATATGTCCGTTGCCTTGGAGTTGGTAATGTGGCTAAGACAGATCGAGGTCTTCGGACGCAATAGAGTAACCCTCTGAATGCCCCGACCTCCCCGCCGACGAACATTGTCTGTGCTAATTAACAACTTCCCTACCTTCAAGTTCGCCTATTTAAGTCTATCCAGACTCCCGAATGGGATCGCTCGTTTTCCGTTTCGCTTAATTGGCAATATCTAGAGGCTTGCTAACACACGAAGAGAGAGAATATGTACTGAAGTCATAATACTCGCTTGAATTTTGTTCACTAGCGTTCTCTCGATTTTCTCTTTTTTTGCGTCTAGTGATGCGCGAATATTTATTTTCATTTTTCGGTAATTTCAAGTTAGCATAAGCACAAAGTTGCTTAGTTTGTTTGATCATAAGCTAATTCTTATTTACTGAATTTGAAGATGATTGTAATTTTTTACAGCAGTTTATTGCAGAGGAAATAGAGCGTTGTTAATCCTAATGAATAAATAATTACTCCCCTCTCTAAAAAAAACAGAAGGCGCCACAACCACTGACATCTATCCGCTGCAGGATCTTCACTTTCATTTTGTTTTCCTCGCACTTCTCTGGTCTCGAATAACACTTCTGAGAACTCTTGACGCCGTCTGCCCTTTTCACCTTCTCGATGAATGAAAACTGCCCGTCCACTCCTTACTGAAGCTGTTGCACTTCTCTCGAGCTTTTTCTTTTTCTTTCAAGCTGACACTCGGGCTGACCCAAGTGGGACTTAAAACCTCTTAAAGATAAGGTCTGGAGGCGGTCACCGTTAAGAGTCAGACTTTGCATCTGACTAACAAAACTCGTTTAAATACCCCGAGAAGCGCCCTGTTAGCAAGTACTGTTACCAAGCCATCCCTCGAAATGGAGTTTCACAGCTTTCGAGTTCTTCTCATTTCAGCTTCGCTGCTTTCATTTCTCCCGGTAGGTTCTAAAAACAATTTTTTTTCATGATTTTACTAGTCGAATAATGTTTTAGCTAAAATTATTAGCAAGGTTTATTGAATTATACTTTTCAAGTTTTATGCCCTAAAAATGAATTTTTTATTGTCTTACACTTACACACACACACACACACATATATATATATATATATATATATATATATATATATATATATATATATATATATATATATATATATATATATATATACAGAGAGAGAGAGATAATGTATTAGCTGATTACGCGTGCTTCGTGATGGAATACGTATTACTAACATCATTTATGTCAGTTGGTAAATTTAATTTAAATTATCTTTAGCAGCAAAGAGTTGCAATTCTTCATGGGAGTTTACCCTTTTCTTTAACGGCAGTGATCCGACAGTAAATATGGGATTTAGATTTTTTTTGGAGAGTGGAGAGGATTTAAGATACTATTTTAACACCCTTAAATTTTGAATTTAAAAAAAAATCTTTCTGTATGAGCCCCGGGTGTATTAGGGGAACCAGAGGGCAAAGTTTCGGCTTCCTAGACCCTCTGGTTACAAAGATGAAGGGATCAATCAGTGAGTGTTTTATTTTGTGGGTTCAGACCTTTAAACCACCTTAAAGTTTGAAGAACCTTTCTTAGTGATCCCCTAGGGCCTAAGAGGAACTCCTATTCAAAATTTCAGTTTTGGAGATTTTACGGTTCCAGAGATACTGTGACCAGTCAGTTACTTTTTTTTTTTTTGGGGGGGGAAGCCCTTTAAACCCACCTATTTGTACTTTTTAAATAAATTTGTATTTTTAAAATAAATTCCTATTGAGCACATAGGGCTTAAGGTTGCTATGTACTAACCCCCATTGGATTCGCTCATGTCAATGTTAATCTGTGGAGAAAATTTTCTCACGGATTGCCGACTTGGATTCAAAGATATTTTTTTTTTAAATTGTACTCCGTCATAGAGAAAGAAATTTTATATGGAAGGAAATTTTTCGTTTTGTTTTTAAATGAAATTAATATTTTAAAATTTAAATTATTCGGGGGAGAATCTGGTATAGTGTGTTTTAAACGCTCATAATTTCCTTCGGTGGACGAAATTTATAAAATGAATCCTGTAGCGCTTTGCAGAAAAGTTCGGGCTATCTGACAATACCAATTTTATTTGATTATCAGAATTTATGTAGCTTTAGTAGACAAAAAACATTTAAAAAAAATTCCTATTCGGCTCTCACTAACAATAACATTTAAGAAATATTTTTAAAAAATCTAAACTTTTAAGATGTGAAAAGGGACTTAAACTCTCAAAATTAAATACGGACTGACTGATCACTATATCTCTGGAACGATAAGACCTAGGAAGTTGAAATTTTGCATGGTGGCTCATCTAAGGCCATAGGTGCTCACTAAGAAAGCTAATAAATCCAACCATAATTGGGTTAGAAGGGGCACAAGGCCCCCAATATTAAAAAATAAATATAAATATAAAAACCCTTATTTAATGTTGTATCGCGGTCATTAAATTATAGGATGAACTCCTCTAAGAAATGACAACACTTTACTACTAAAGTTAATTTAAATTGAAGAAACCCGATTACATAACTGGTGGTATAATATAGTAATGTATTCTGTAGTCAAGCACGGGTATTTAGCTATGGGTATATATAGGAAAAAAAGAAAAAGGTAAGAAAATATACAGGACAGAGATAAACCTTTTTTTCGAGTTCATCTTAAAAGTATAAGAAATATTAAGAACGAATCAATGGAGTTTTGAATGTACTATTGAAAAATTTCGTGAATGCATTAAACACCGTTGTCCGAGGCCTAAACTATATCAATTAGTTTGAAACTAGTTGCTATTATTAGTTGCTATTATATTTTATCGTTATTTGTTCATAATTTCGTATTTTTACTCTGCCTCATTTTGGTGCGTCTTTCAATGTCTAATCCATGGGACCCGATATGTTTGGGGAAACTTACAACAAAACAATCTACCTTTTTATTATTCTAAGATTTCTACATTTGTGTCATGTGAAAACTTTTCAATAATCCTGCAAAATTATTTTATAGTACCTTTGTATATTAGACGATTTTCTCAAGACATTGAACCTTTTTCTGAAATTTATGTGCAAGAAGTGAGTGTTTGTTTACTTTAACGCACACAAAGACGACGTAGGGAAGAATGGTTTTCAAATATTCTTGTGCCACCAAAATGCATTAAAAAGGTTATTCAAATGGCTCAGTTATATCTAAGAAGTTAAGAATTCACGTGTTGAAAATACTCTTAATATACTTTATTTATCAAGGACAAGATAGCCAGTCCATTAAAGGTACATTTTAGAAATTAGAAAAAAAAAGTTTAATTTAAGTGTTATTTCCGAAGTAGAGAGACCATAATAATTTTATATCATTTCAAATATAATTTTTTTTTCAAATCCATAATTTCAGATTTAATATCAGATCCCTTTTACGTTACTGAATGGAAATGAATTTTTAAAAGACTTATTAAGTACGTATAAATTAAAGTAAAAAATGTAGTTCTTACTATGATTTAATTAAATAATTCAAAATACGATGTAATGGCTCTCAAATTTTCCAAAATACAGATACGTTTATCACATCAAAGTTCCGAATATTATTATGCACATCAGATAAGCAGTTTTTTTAGATAACAAATTACTAACTTCAATAGAAGGATAAAGTAAGATTTTCGACTTGTATTCGCTTCAATTGGAATAGGTTGAAATTTGTGAAAGCTGATCAAAAGATATCTAAAATTTTTATTACAGTCATGTTTTGTAATACTGACACAGGGCATTTATTAGCAGCAAACGATCGGTGATTTCCAAATGATTAGATCGAAATTACAATTAAAGATATCTACGATATCGCACGTCAGGGCGATATTGCAGATATCTTTAATTTATCGGAATCCTCTGAGCAATTCCTGGAAGATTCAAAGTTTTCTGAGATTATTTCTTTTAAACGTAATTTCATTTTCACTGACAAATCCCAATTTTTCAGAGACCTAGAATTAAAATCCGTAATTTGCTATTGTATGTAACGAACTCATATTAATAAACAGTTTCAAAGTTATAAATTTCTGTGTAGATAAGAATACTTTGCCGCACTGTTTCAACACACAAAATCAGAACTTTCTTTCAGTGAAAGTTATATTTTGTATTTTTTTTGCTTTGTTTATTTTCTCGTTGATTTTGTGAAGGTCGGTCTTAATTTTCCTTTAATGCTTATGGCGGGACCGATCGTAGCCATGAGTCAACTGATGGCAAAATCTTCAGTCGCGGACCGTTTTGAACTTTCTCCCGCTACAGACCAGTGGTTTGCGTCTTCACTTGAGTGTTTATTTGGAAAGGGGAGGTGATCGACGCTCAGCGCTTGACCCCCCTATATATAGAGAGAGCCATTACAATCCCTCAAAATGTCAATCCTAAGGGAGGGTGGAATTCTCGAACTTTCAACTGGACTCCCCCCACCACAAGAGTCCGCAAGAAGAGGAAAAGGGAAATACGATTTTTTTTCTTAGTAAATAGCAGCCTTAAGAGGAACCACGATTTAAATTTCGATTTCCTTGGCGTTAATCTTCCATTGATAGTATTTTTTTTTGGGGGGGGGGAGGTTTAGCCCCTTTGAAACCCTTAAAATTTGCATTTTTAAAACAAAGTTCGTAATGAGTTCTTAGGGATTAAGAGGAACCACTATTCAAAATTTCAGCGCCCTAGGTCTTATGGTTCCAGAGATACATTGTAATTTTTTGGGAGGGTAGGGGGTTAAGCTCGTTTTAAACCAATTAAAATTAAAATTTTTAAAAAAGAATTCTTGGTGGGGATCTAAACCTTTAGAACAGACTTCCCACACTTATTTGGTCTACCGCCCTCTTTTCAGAGAAAAAAATGACTTGCCGCCCCCTGGAAATCTATCTTCCTATGCGAGTAAACAATGGTAAATTGTCGGCCTTTTATGCATATTTTTTCTACCTATATAGAACATAGTAAATAAATATGTTGTTGTAAATTAGACAGCTTCAAATTATAAAATTATTTATTAAAATCAACCATAGTTACATTCGCATTGCGCACAGAAAATTTAGATAACGAAGGATAATAATCGTTTAGTACAAATAACAGTAAAACGAATGAGAAGGCTGCACTGGGTGCACAGCCATCAATTAATTTATACGGTTTTAGTCAGCAGTATTCTTAAATCACTGCAACCAGGAATTTGCAGTCGGTTTCCGTGTTTAGTTAAGAGATTTGTGACAGCAGTGAACGCACGTTCCACTAAATAGGATGAAGTAAACGTCAATAAAAATTTTTTACTACACCCCATAATCCAAGGTAAAGTGTCGCTATCTCTTTTTACAGTCAGAACTGTTGATAGCTGCGTGTGAATTTAAATTTTAATTCTTCATTTGTTGTTACTTCTATTAGTTCTTCTTGTAATAATTTTAGAGCTTTTTCTGAGTTGGATCCTGAAAAAGCGTCCAAAACCCAATCGGGTATGTTCATTTTAAGAATGTGTTCCAACCGTTGGTAGAATTCAGCATGGAGAGCCTCAAAATGCTGACAATAGATAAGCATGTCTTCGTCGTGTTTTTCTACTGTCAATAAATTTGAAAATTGGCTGAATTCCCCTCTTCCTAATTTTTTTTTTGCATAGTCCAAGTTCTGCCACAAACACAGAAATCGCAGTTTTTGTTTTTATTTTATTCAGCTCATCGCCTTGGAGTTTTTGATTTATGTCATTGAATTTATTAAACAAGTCTGACAAATAGGCTATGTCCCTTTTGGAATCGATTAAGTTGACTGAAATAGTTTCCTCGACAAAGAGGCTCTAGTTGGGCTAACAATTCAATTCATTTGTTAAAATCTTCGCTCGCATTCGCTTGAAGATACTGGAATAGTTGACATTATAACTTTTTAAAGTAATAGCTTTTTTGACACAATTTTTTTTCTCATAAATAATCGCAAAATCATCGCATAATTTCTCTCTCATTCAATTTAAATTTAATAGACAGATATCCCATTTCTTTCTCTCAAAATGTTAATTGTGATACATCATCGGGCCATAATTTCATATCAAGTATTTTAGCCGCTCGTACTAAATAAGCATTGTCACTATCAAGGAATCTATTTTCCTGTGAATTTTTTAAAGTTTTTAAAATTCTTCTGGAGTCATTTTTCCACCTTTCTCATGAAGTTCAACACCATGAAAACTTCAAATTTTGATCGCTCTGACAGAATATCTTTAGTGTGATCCAGGAGTCTTTTGTCTTTCTTCAAAAACCTGTACTACAGTTTTCATTTTTTAATTGGCCTTAAACATGTCAAGATCGAGGTCTTGTAAATCCAAGCTTAATTTACTCAATTCTTGAAGCGCATCACATATTAATCCTAAATCTAGGATAAATTTTGTTGTAATTTCTTTTCTAATCCTTCATATGTACATCTTTTTTTTTAACATCTCCCGTGAAATCAGTGTTCGCATATTGAAATTGCTTCCCCAAAACCTGATAGTCATTCCCAACTGCAGAAACTGTTCGAAAATTTCATGCAACCCATCGCGTGCTTAAAATTCGACTCGTTCTAGTTCAATCCAGTTAACTCTTTTAGTTATCTAGCATGTTTCCCAGATACTTTGTACAATACAAATTTATCAATAAATGATTTGTATCTGTCAGTACCGGAAACGGATTTAACAGTATCATTAACCGATAGTTCGAGTCTGTGATCAGCGCAGCGCCAAAGTATCAAAGATAAAAATCGATCTCTCATTCATTCCTCCCTCGGTGACTCCTTCTTACCCATTTGAACTGTCACAGGTAATACTTACTGAATCATCATACAAGAAATTTTATGGTATTCTTTGTGTCTCAAGACATTCAAAAAGGGAATTATAAATACCTTTTGCTGCTACACTTTCAGATTCAACTCAATCTAGATACAAGTTGACTGCAATTTACCGAGATTTGATTTCTCAACAAGCAGTCACTTGAGGGGTAGAACGTAAGTGAGGGGGAAAACGTATAGTGAGGAGGAGAACGTATAGTGAGGGTCGAAGGGATCTCAACCCCATCGTCTGACCAATGGCTAGGATTGTCGCCAATCATCCCTTACTCTTCGCCAAATATCAACACTTGCCCCGAGTAAAAGCTGCCAGTGATGGAACATGTGACTCCATCTGTCGAGGATTGATGTTCAATACATCAGCACGGAGAGAATGGAGGCACAGTTGATGCAAATTCAGAATGAGGGGTACTTCCCAAGATGCTCAGGGCTCTAAATTAGACCAAAAAAGGGAAACAAAATCACCTGATACGTAACAAGTATCACAAAACATGATTGTTTACCGCCTAGGTCTTTCCCGTACACTGTTTCTGCGGAATGTTTTAGAATTGTCTCGTCTTCTTTCTTTATGCTTCCACCGCCCCCTATTTTCGTTCACCATCCCCCCAATTGTCACCCGAGGCTACCGGGGGCGGTGTCGCCCACTTTGGGAAACCCTGCTATGGAGGAACCAGCATTCAGAATTTCAGATGCCTAGGCTTTATGGTTCCAAGAGGTGCAGTGTTTTTTTTTTTTTTTTTTTTTTTTTTGGGGGGGGGGGGGTAGAGCCTTAACACCCTTAAAATTCGATTTCTTTTTAAAATTTCAGCTTCCTGGGCCTAATGACTTCAACAGGAAGGTAATTAGGGGTTTTATAAAATTACTAAAATTCATTTTTAAAATCTAAGGAAACATTTTCTGAGAAGCCAACGGATTGCCTAAATCGTACTGCTTTGTAGTTTCCCAAATCTCACCCTGGTACCTGGTACATACCAGTACGAGGTACCAGGAACGACCAATATTGAAAAAAATTAAAAACTTTATTGGTACTTTATTTGGTTGTTGGCCAGTCAATCTCTTGGTTTTGAGTGATGTAGATTTTGTGGCCAGTCATATTTTTTTAAATAAACCTCAAACTTCAGAAATACAGAAGGTCGTTCGCACTTTATGGAATCGATTTTGATAGTTAAGCTTTATGCATAAATGACGTATTTTTATGCAGCGATTCGTTTTTATCTGATAGCCATGGTTCTTGACAATAGCTGTAGCTCGAATTTTCCACGAAAGTAAACTTTTTCTTAGTATTGTCATGTCAATTTTACCCCATTCCTCTTGGACCGTTTTCCAATGTCCGTTCAGTGTTATTGGAGGCCGTTTTCCTATGGCTCATTTAAATAAACCGAAAGCGCGTAAGTCCATTGGAGAAGCGCCAGGTGATTTTACAGGTATTTCATTAAATGGGATACATTTTATTCCTGTTTCTGATTCTTTCTTTGCTAAATAAGCGACAGTTGATTTAGACGTGTGACTAGAGGCTTTGTCCATAGGAAGCTCGTCTTTTCCCTATAAGGCTGGAATTTCTTCTTCAAAAATTGGTTCTAACATATTCTGCTGATAGTAGAGTGAATTCATTTTGGCTTTACTTGAGGCTTTTTTTTATCTTTAATTGGCCGCTGTAACAAAATACTGCAGCTATCATGAATCCCTTCGGGAACACTTTCTGTACACTCACGAAGCCATTTCATTCGGTCATTCTCCCGTCAGTTCAGCAATAGAAAATTGATCTATTTTTATTACAGTCACTTAAGTACACCCATGCCACATCGACTGTTACCACAAATTTCCATTTTTTAGCAGCTAGGTGTTTTTCGTATAATTTTCTACAATTTGCTTTTCTTTCAGCAATATGCTTTGGCAAAAGCAGGTGAACTTTAGGTTTAAACATCATTTTTTTCTTCAAATCTTTATGAATGATTTTACTTGCAATGCCAGAAGAGATTCCTAGTTTCGATGCAATGGATCTTTGAGTCGGAGGATTTTCTGTTAGGCCCGTTGCACACACAGCGTTTTTATCTCTAGCGGAAATTTTCTATCGGACGTCGTTCCAACAGTAGACCACAGAAGTCAATTGGAGCTTGCACACACAGCTGAAAATGAAATTTTTCTTCGACGGTAGCCTGTGCAGCTGTCGAGTGTCACTGTGTGCCGTCGGATTCGTTGAAGCCAGATTGAAGTAGTTATCCATGTGACCCTATGCACGCTTACACACACAGCGGACTCTACCGTCGTAGGGTCATTTGCGAGAGGGGTGTTTGGGGGTTTGCTGGGGGGGGGGCGCGCTGGTTTTCTTGGAATCGTAAAGGGGATTCGAAAAGGAGGGCTCCTCCGATCCCGGCTGGGGGGAGGGGGGCGTTGTTGCGACCCCTCTGGTTTTCTTGAACACGTGCAGGATTCGAAAAGGAAGGGTGGGCTTTTTCCCCGGCGACGGAGTTTTTCGCCGTGTGTGTAAGCTCTACTTTTAGAACGACGTCCGATGGAAAATCTCCGCCTACGCCGTGTGTGCAACGGGCCTTAGGATCAGAGACTTCGCTTTCTTGATATTTACCAGCGTTCGAACAGTCTAAGGATTAGGTTTCTCGGTCATGTTTTCCTTTTTACTTTCCGTTAGACTTTTTTCTTTCAAATTTAATATAATACAAATACCTTTTTTTTAATGTCATAACCGCGATTTTTACACCGCTTTATAATTTGTTGATAGGAATATTTCTCCTCGAAAAGCGCAGTTACGTAACCTTCGAGCCATCTATCAATTTTAGGAGCCCTTTACAAAATAAATCTTTTATTTTACATTCCAATCAAAACAAAACAGTATCAGACGATTAGTCTGAAGTTGGCAAATTTTTATCTCAAAATGTAAAGGACAAAAATAAATTGCGAAATCGTTTCCATAAAGTGTGAACGACCTTCTGTATACAGTAAAGATTATGTTGTGGGTTGCTAAACGTATTCTGATTTACCTATGGGTGTGAAAGGTTCATATAGTTTCATATAATTCTTAAAAAATAACTCTATTGACGCCCAGTAAGGAAAATTGGGGTAACTGGGCCATAGATTTTCAACTTTTTTAAACACTATTATTTTAACACATTAAAATTATCCTAATATGTATAATTTTCAAAAATCTTTGTATTACATGTATTTTAGTAAGTCTTAGGGAGTAGGATATTGGTTTTTATTATATATATATATATATATTTAATAGAGCTGGATAATTACAAGAATTTTTAGTTATATTTGACTTTTTCAATGTAAAGATATTCAGCAACTGCGCAATCTTTTATTGAAAAGTTATTTATGTTTTCAATGCTAGGGTAGGTTTTGAATTAATTTGTTTGGCAGTCTATGCCCGCCTATTTTTTATTTTATTTTATTTTTAGCTTATGTTGTTTCGTTTATATTTTCATACTATATATATATATATATATATATATATATATATATATATATACAGTAACCACCGCTTATAGTGATCAGTGGTTATAAGAATCAACCGTTTATAAGAATCAATATCGCGAAAACAAAAACAAATGTATTATTTCCATGTTAAAATTTTCGTTTTAAAGAATCAATCCACCGGTTTTAAGAATCAGTTTACACTCTTCGCTTTCCTTTCATTTTTCAAAAAAAGCCACTTAAACCCTCAAAAGGCACGAAGTTCTTTCTTTTTTTTAAAGAAAGATTGATAAGATGGGATGGAATATAGTAAAATTCACCCCTTTCTTTATTAGACATAACATAATAGTTTCCCCTTAAACGCTTTACCACAACACTGTCCTATTAGCTTGACCCGGGGGCATCTTTACCTGTCCGAGTAAATCTTCGTCTGAGACTATAAGTATTGAAAGAGGTATAAACAGCCTCCTGAAAACTTCATTACGTCAAACTACCGTAGAAAACTTTTTCTTGCTCCCTTCCTGTAGTTGAAATGTTAAAACTGTTAAGCAGGTATGTTGTAACTTGTAACAAATATTGTATTTTTTTCTTCTCTTACTATAATCATCTGTATCTACTTATAGGTCTAAAAGTTAAGTTTTATTTTTAAAACTATAAAAATTTATTTTAATAAAAGATAGTTAATGTAAATTAAAGAGTATTTTATGGTAAATTATCTAATATATGTATATATAGGTGTGTGTGTGTGTGCCTGTCCCAAAACCTAAATTTCGGTTATAAGAATCAACCGCTTATAAGAATCAAAAACAGTAATAACAAACGTGATTCTTATAAGCGGAAATCACTGTATATATATATATTTATATATATATATATATATATATATATATATATATATATATATATATATATATATATATATATATATATATATATATGTATGTATATATATATATATATACTAGCATTATTGCCCGGCGATGCCCGGGTAGATATATAGATGTAAAATTTTTGATGCATTCCATCAAAAAAATACTGGGCTGCACCCCCCGCTCTTCATGTTCATCTGGCTAGACAGATTGCGCTTAGCGCGTTTCTACTGAAATGATATACAAACAATAAGAAAGAAAGAAACTTTGAGCCTGCGGACCTTCGTCTGATTATACGTCTGATTTTATTGAGAATTAATAACACAGTGTTGCGTGATTCTCACGTTTGGATTGAATAAGTTTACCGTTTAATTATATTTGTTAGATTCTTTTTAATTAGAAATAAGTTTTATAATTTACATTTGCCTTTATTATTTATTTTTCCCTTAAAAGCTCAGTTTGTTCCACATCACCCAAGAGTCGCACTTTTTTCCACATCACAGAAGAGGTAAAGGGCAAGATGCATTATCCCCTTTATTTATTCAAAGTAAGGCGGGATTCCACATGAAGCCTATTTTCCTTACTTTGGTGATTAGGTTTTTTATTGTCGACAGGTTAAAAACCGTATAGGTTTTTAATTTTCCCAAGGCCAAAAACCATTGTAAAAGCAAATTGTAAATCGGTTCAAGCGATGAGAAAAACTGCAAATAACAAAGCACACAAAGCAGAGCCGGGAAAGTCGTGTTAAAACATACTAATTTGAACTGCATTCTTAAAAACTCCCATCTCTGTTAGACTAGTGGTTAAGTTTTATATTTTACCGTATTTTAATATTTCTTTTGTCAATTTATTTCGTTATTATGCACGCAACACAAAATTAATTTAAAGTATCACAAAAAGAAAAGAAACCACGTGATCGGCATTTCATAAATTAAATTCTAAAAATTAATCTTTAAAAATTCACCAAAAATCAGAAAAGGTCGGTAAAGATTCAAAAAAGATTTCGTTTTAAAAGAATTTTTATGATCTTTCTCGTGATGTAAATTTTATAACCCTCGGATTATCATTTTAAATGCAAACATTAAAAAAATTAGAAAAACAGCTTAAAAATTTAGTTTTAAAAAATCAAGGAAGAATTTTTCAAAAATTTTTCTTAGTTCACCCCTCCACTATACTATAGAAGAATCGCCATGCAAAATTTCAGCTCTTTATGTCCAACGGTTTGGACTGTGCGTTATCTGTCAGTCAGTCAGTCAGTTAGGGGCAAGGCCAAAGATAATTACCATGAAGCTCTCCCTCCTCCCCCCCCCCCCGCGCGGGTAAAGAGGGGTTGGTTATAACCGCGCGGGGGATAGGTTCAGATTTCACTGATAACATGTCGTGGGGAACGGCCTGTTTCCACAGGGGGTACTCGCACCTTTAGGGGCACAAAAAATCATTAAAAAATTAATTAAGAAAAAACTAATTGAGCCTCAAACTTCGTTTTTGCTGATTTAAGTTTCTCGGGTCCTAAACATTAACAATGCCGAATTTGGTCCCGGTGGGTTAAACAGTCTATGATTCTATAGCGGACAAACAAACAGACAAGCTCTTTTATATATATAATATATATATGTATATATATGTATATATATATATATATATATATATATATATATATATATATATGTATATATATATATATATATATATATATATATATATATATATATATATATATATATATATATATATATATATATATATATATATATATATATATATATATATATATATATATATATATACAGTTGAACCTCTATATCGAAGTACTTAAGAATACAGTACAGTTAATATAGTACGGTTTGAGGAACATATCTTTTACCGTATTTTAATATTTTTTTGGATAATGTCCAATCGTCTGCCGTATTAGCAAGAAATTTTTTTTTCTCTATTTCGTTGTTATGTACGAGACGATAAATTTATTTAAAGTACCAGAAAAAGAAACCACGTGATCGGCATTTAATAAATTAAATTCTAATGATTTATCTTTAAAAATTCACCAAAAATCTGAAAATAGAGGTAAAGATCCGAAAAAGATTTCATTTTAAAGGAATTTTTAGGATCTTTCTCGTGATATAAATTTTATAACCCTCAAATTATTATTTTAAATACAAACTTAAAAAAAGTTACTAAAACAGCTTAAGAATTTAATTTAAAAAATCCTAAGAATTTTCAAAAATCTTTCTTAGTGCACCCCTACACTATAAGAAGAATCGCCATGCAAAATGTCAGCCCTTTAGGTCCAGCGGTTGGGTATGTGCGTTGTATGCCAGTCAGTCAATCAGTCAGTCAGTTACGGAACTGTTTCATATATATAGATATTATCTATATATAAATATTGTATATATTTTTAAATACAGGTGGGCCCAGTTCCCCTGATAATTGGGGTAAGTGGACCACCCAGGTCTATTTCTCATAATAAACAACAGAATCTGTAACTGGGTAAATGGGTCCAATGCTTTTTTTATATCTAGAAAAAAAATTGCACCCAAATTTAAAAATAATTTTTAAAAGCAATTACCAATGTTGCGAGATAGAGTGTTGCAAACACCGGAAAAAATAACACACAAAGTGATTAAAAAACACAATGAAATTGATTATAAACACATTTTCAATAGTACAAACATACTTTCTAGCTCAGTTAGTAGATGTAATGGCATTTTATATTAAAAAATGCAATATTATTTTGAGTTTAACAAGCCCTGAGATAGTTAATGAGTTAATTGGCGAATTAAGTGTCACTTGCAAAAAAATGTTTTTTGTAATAATTTAACCAGTAGTAAGCTTAAGTGAAAGAGAACACAAATGAGTGTCTTAAATACTTAACTTATAAACTAACTTACTCATACTTAACTTAGTTAAATGGACTCTACTTACTCATACTTAGTTATACTTACTCATACTCTAATAAACAACCTTTAAACTGTGGAACACTGAAAATTCGACCTTTGATTAGATCCCCAATCCCCATCTACAATCTTAAAATACCGTCTTCATACCACAAAATATCCTCCTCTTCTGGCCATCGACAGTAAGTTAAACCAGCACTTTTCCTGTGATTTATTTTCACTTGGTCTCTGTTTAAATCTACAACTTGTCCAGGATATTTTGTACCATTATGCGATACAATAACATAGTCCTTCGATAACAGTGATACCAGGCACAACTTTGTCTGATTCACAGTCCGCAATAATCATGCCTATTGAGCCATCATCATCAGAGTCTGAATTCACTACAGGTATCGCATTTTAAACTTGCAGAGGCCAGAAGTTGAAGGCAATGGGTTTTCAAAATCTACTGAAGTCAGTGGTTTAAATCCAAACTTTATTTTATTTTTTTCCCTAGCATTGCATCTTCAACTTGCTGTTTCTCTCTCTCTCTTTTTACTTCCAAGTTGTGTCTTTAAGATTTTTCTTCACAATGTCAACTTTTTACAGTTTTTTTTAGGAGTTTTTCTTCTATTTTCTAATATTTTTCTTGCAAAGCCAAATCTTCCAACCTCTTTTATTCCTGTCTTTTTTCTATGTAAATAGGACGAAAATCTTGGGTGAGTTGTAAGAAAAAAAAGAAAACATGTTTGAAATCTCACAAGCTTTAAAAGTATAAATTTCTCCAGCAACATTCTATCTATAAGGGACTTTGTCTTGAAAGACTTTATTTCAACTTATTAACATAACTTAATTAGTTCAGTTACTTAGGTTAGGTTAGTAGTAGTTAATATAAGCATAAGTGGATCAGTATGGGGTAACCCAGTTCCCCTGAAGGTATCGTCCAGTTGCCCCAAATCACTAAATCTGATGGGGCAACTGGTTCATAACCCTCCACAGACCTTTAACATGCAGGATAGGTTAAAACACTACACAGAAGGTTATTTTGACATTAACTGAGCTACAAATTCTTACTTTCAATTTTTAAGAGATTAAAAATAGACTTATCAAAAATTATTGAATTCACCCTTTTAGAAAGATGTTTTGGGATGACAAATACAAAAAACATTAGCAGCCATAAAACATTCTTCAACCAAGCTGGAGACCAAAGGGCTGTTGTTTTGTTGACTTCTGCTTACCAGTGTTGCCACAACAGAGCGGAATTCCCCCCCCCCTGATATGTAAAGGAAAAATCTGGGAGGGGATGGCCCAGTTACCCCAACTTACCTTACACTATTTACGCATTTTTGTGCATTTCAAAAAGTATTTTTCTGTTTTACATCTGTATGTTTCAGAATTTTAAAAAAAAAGTTTTTAAGTGGGTTTGGTGGAGGTTTTCTGCTAATTAAATTCCAGTTTAATATAATTAAAGTTAGATGTTTATAAAAATAGATATTTCTTGATAATTTTATATTAAAAAGAATTGATAATCCAAATTTTCTAATATTTTTAATTTTATATCATTATTTTTTTTAATTAAAAAAGTTTTTTAGGTTGGTTTATAAATATAAGTAAAATTTTAATTCAATTTCAAATTTTAAAAAACGTGGTATTTCTACATTTTTGCATTTTTATAAAACTTTACAAGTTTTTATACCGTGATTTTTACATATTTTACCCATTTTCCCTTAGTTTTTAATGAAATTTTTATATAGATATTTACATATATATATATATACACTGAAGTGCCACTGAATTAGGGATAGCAAAGCCTATGCAAATTGTGTAGCGCAGCGCATCATGTATGCGCAAGTGAGGGCGCTGTGGTAACTGCATATATAGCGCGTACTGTGGTTGTTCTGAATTAGTTGTTGGAATTGCCAGTATGGGTAAACTGCCTGATTTAGACGCCTTCGATCGCGGACAAATCGTAGGTGCGCGACGCACGGGCCATTCAATTTCCGAAATAGTCAGACAGCTAGGATTTTCAAGGTCGACAGTGTCAAGAGTATACCAAAAATACATGGATGGTGGAAAAAAAAACTAGCGATCGGGCAAACTGCAAAGGACAATTAGCCTTGACAGTGCGTGGTCAGAGACGGCTCAGGCGTATTGTACGTAGCCAGCGAAGCCAAACATTAGCTCAAATTACCACCCAGTTTAATGACGGTGCCAGTGGTACAGTCAGTAAACGGACTGTGCAACGCTCGCTTCACCGTATGGGTTTCGGGAGCCGTCGACCTACGAGAGTACCATTGCTCTATACTCGCCATCGGGCTGCACGTCTTGCCTTTGCAAGAGAGCACAGAGACTAGAGTGTAGAGGACTGGAAACGAGTAGCATGGAGTGATGAGTCTCGATTCCGACTACTTAACGCCGACGGGAGGCTGGGAATATTGCGTCAGGCTCATGAAGCCATGGATCCTGCATGCCTGGCTGGAACTGTACAAGGGCACGGTGGCTCAATCATGGTCTGGGGTGTTTTTTCTTGGCACAGTTTGGGATCTTTGGTGCGTGTACCAACCTCCCTCAATGCAATTCGGTACGTAGAGTTGCTGGGTGATCACTTCCATCCGTTTATGCTGTTCTGTTATCCGCACGGTAATGGAGTTTTCCAGCAAGACAACTGTACCTCTCACAAGTCCCGGTTGGCTACTGGCTGGTTGGATGAGCATTCCTCTGACTTCTCTGTCATGAATTGGCCACCTAGAAGCCCAGACTTAAATCCTATTGAGCATCTTTGGGATGTTTTGGAACAAGGCGTGAAATGCCATAACACTGCACCAAAGAACCTTACTGAATTATGGATAGCTTTAGCCAATATTTGGCAAGCCATTCCCGTGAACGTTTCCAGAAACTTGTTGAATCTATGCCTCTTCGTGTGGCAGCCGTTATGAAGGCCAGAGGAGGCCCAACTCGTTACTAGGTAGGTATCCCTAATTCAGTGGCACTTCAGTATATATATATATATATATATATATATATATATATATATATATATACATATATATATACACACACACATATATATATATATATATTATAAAACCAATTGTTAAATCTAAAACGACAACTAGAAGAATGGATATTCATGGCTAAAAACAGTTGTTTCCTCGAACATTGACCATCCATTGAGGAAAAGTAAATTTCAGCCGTCGTATTAAATATTGACGATACAATGTATTGCTATTTATGTGTTATAATGGTGATAAAATTTAATTTAATTTAGTTCAAAATTTTATTAAAGTTTTATATTTAAGAAAATTTTGAATTTTAAGAGAATTTTGAATATTAAAACATGAATATCGAGCCTAAAAATAGTGAGATACATTTCAAGTACCGTCTCGCCAGACGGTCCACGGTATTCGAAGAGAGAAGAGTACCAAAAAAAATTCCACCTATGATTGAGGCGGAGAACTCTCTCTTTGGCCCAAAAGTTGGCCTTCGGGAGCGAAATCTCGCCAAAATCTCGCCAAAGTGGTCCCGATTTAGTACTTGAGCACGTTTTCCTTTCACCAGAAAGGCTGTGTACGTTTGGTTCAGTTGGACGCCTGAAACACGTTTCGAGAATCACCGCTTACTCATGCAGTTTTTATCTCAAGGGACTTGACTGATTCGACTAACTTTCTACTGAAAGCCCACCAGTGGATGTGGCTCCAAATAACGTATTTGGTACTCCGTCCAAAGAAACATAAGTTAGGTGTGTCCTATATTTCATTCGCAGGTTCTGAATAAATGCAATCGGTCTTCCGCCCCCAGTTTTTCGAATCAATTTTTTGTTTCATACATGCTTTCTGAAATTTGCGTTGTTGTTTGCATTTTGCTTAAAATGATAGTGTTTATCCAACAATATTCAATGGAATTTGTCGACATTTCGGCTTCCCAGTCTTAAGATCACGAGCTTTCCAGTTTCAATGCATGATATTACATTTGCAAATTGAATCTGATATTTCCTTCTTCCTTTACTGTCTTAACGTTGACATTTGTTTCGACAGATCGGCTCGACATTAGACGACCTCAGCGTAGAAGATACCGTGACGCATCTAAGGCAGAAAATAGCTCAGGTGGAAGAGAGGCTGTCGTCGATCGAAAACAAGGAAACGTCCGATCTTATACAGAAGCTTTCAATGGCAGTCCGAGAGGCCGAGAAGAGAATTCTAGACGACAAAAATCAGCTTTTGGAGAGAATGGAGGAAATGGAAATGGAGGGGAAAGATGCACGGAAGGAACTGCACGAAATGGAGGAAAGGGAATCGAAACGGGAAGAGGAATTCAAAAAGAGAGTTTTGGAAGTGGAAATGCGATGCGGGGATATTTCTTCAAGGCTGCAAAATGCAGAAGATCGATTCTTAAGGATGGACACTCGTCTATTGCGGGAAGTTCAGCAAGCGCAGGAGAAATCTGCCCAAGCTATCGAAAAGGTACGCGCTGCAAAACAGGAGGTCGAGAGTGCGATGGAATCGAAGACAGACATTTTTCAGGTATGTGTTCTGAAATGAAAATTTCGATGTTTTTCTTGGGGAAAATAGTTTCTACGAGCTACGCCAAGAGGGTCGAAAATGATTGTTCGACTTTAAGAGCAATCATGCATGCTAAAGAAAGATCGTAAACGCAATAATTTTAAAATTTAATTTTAAATTGTCGAGCATTGGTAGACGCACACTTGTTTTATATAATCATTTAGTAAAATGTCTAGTATGCGGTCATGTCTGCTTAAATTAATTACTTCCACGGACAAACGTTATAACATATTAGAACCTTCTGAGTCTAGAGAAATAGGGCCTTTCCTACTTTATGTTACTTAAATTATCAGTCATATTCTTTTCGGGGATTGGCAGTCGTTGATCTTTGCGCAATACTGATATTCTTTCCCGATCCCGCACTGGTTTGTTTGTCCATAGACATCGTGGTAAACTGACGGATGATTCGCTGATAGGCGCTAGAATAGAACGGCAAACAGTTCTGCTTAGATTCGATTTTTGTCACAACATCCTTTCACCTTTATGTCTAATGCATCGAGGCCGCTAACATTTTCAATTCGTCAGTTATTTGCGGAAGGGTGTTTCAAATAAATTTAAAGCAGTAAACGGACGGGAAATATTGGATATTTTTCTACTCTGCTGTCCCGATTAACATTTGATATTGAAATTTTTGATATCTGAAGATATTAAATGCGGGAATTTAGAATGGTTATAGGAAAAATGGTGTTCGATAAAAATAAAAACTGTTTTCCAAGTCCTATCTTTTGAGTCCCCATATCAGTTTAGGAGAATTGGGCTGCTAAAATTAAAAAACGAGGAACACATTCGAAATTTTAAGGGCTTCGTGTAAGCAAATAAGCTTCCCTCGTTACTTTTATTTCGTTGACATAACAAAAAAGGCATCATCTGAAAATCCTCGGACAGTTTGAAATTAGTTTTTTCAACAGGAAAAAGAAAAAGCTCTGATATGCCTTTTTTCCACTATGTTTAGGACCCTAACCTAGATAGTTATTTCCTCTCGGGAATACCCACAGTTTTAAAGCCGGACAGATTTTTCAGTGGTTCCACGGATATCAACTTTCCAATAAAAAGCCGCTTCGTTTGAAATAAGCCTACCCTCTATTTCAAATTCGGGAACACTTGACTGGGTCGTAATGTCAACTGCCTGAGGGTTTTCACGATGGTCGTGAATTTTTTCCTCATCCGAGCTGAAAATTGAAATTGACGCGCAGAGAACACAAGAGGTCAATTCATTAGTTGTATAGACCAATGATTCCGCGGAAAAATTTCACCGGTTCTCGGAGATTTTTACCTGTCCGCGTTAAACAAAATTCTGATTCAAAAAATAATAATAATAAATTTTGTACAGAATTTTTTACGTTAATGCCCCTAATTTTAGGATCTAGGTTCCAAAATATTGTCTTTCGAGGTTGGCATCACTGGAGTGTGCTCACATTTGTTACGTCTCGCATTTTTATTAAAACTGGACAGTGCTCACAGCAGGGAGAGGGTTGCAAAAATAATACGACTGTCCTAAAAAATAAATTTAGAAATCGGCTTTCGATTGTTTCACCTCTCCGACTTGGCTTGACTAATTTGGAACCCACAATTGAAAAGTTAATTGAAGCAGCAATCTTCTCATTAATCAATCGTCTCATTTGCCAAATAAACAAAAAATTATAGATACTAGTCGCTGCATGACCAGCATGGTCGCTTTTAGTTTTATATTTTCTTTTGCAAAACAACTCTAACTGAACGTAACATATGTAAGAAATGTTACCATTACCCGTCATCATAATTATACATTGTTAAGGAATATTCTTTATAAGGCTGATTCTGTAACATCGTGATGAAAAAATGTGAATTTCCATTACCTCAGAACAGAGTTAAAGATAAGACTGAGAAACCCAGCATCGATGATTTTAAAAATTACTTCCCTCTCTGTATGTACTATTTTTCAAAATAAGATATCTATACTTTATCATTACAACAAATAAGAAATTGTTGGGGAAAATTTTTAAATATAGTGTTGATTACATCACTCTCTGTATGTATTACTGTTCACAATTCAGATATCTACACTTAATCATATCAAATAATAAATTGTTGAGAAAATTTCTTCACTTATAAAATGGAGTAAAAATTCAGCAGGTACTGAAAAAAGTGTGGGTAATTGACTATTACTGATTGTTGGTTGCTATGCCGGCGACGGTTAAGACTAACCTCGCGATCATTTATGCTCTCTCTTTCACGCATCTCTCTTAATGAATTATTTCTTCGCTTTCTTTCCTGGGACTGTTCCCAATTTTCACTTGACTGTGCAGCGCGCTTTCGAACATTCCTGATTTCAGTGCGTAAATCCATGTTGACACGCGGTTGCAAATTGCGGAAGGCCGCTAATGTTTACATCTGGTAGTGGCAGCCGTTGCCATTCGGAGTATAGAAATATCGTCGATTTTTGTGCCGCATACCTACGAGTTTTATATATATAGATTTTTGTTTATTTGGCATCAGAGATGACAAATTAATCAGAGTCCTCAGTTATAATTAATCATCGTCCTCTAATTAATTTCGTATTAATCAGAGGATTGATTTTTAACTTAGGATTATGTTCCTCCATAACGGTCCTCCAGAAAGCAATATTTTAGACTCTAAAACCGTCCGTCGTCGTGAGGTATAATTTTAGAAGCCAACCCAGTCAGTATCGCTAGGGCGAGTAGTAAACAGTTAAACAGAAAAGTACCAAAATGCGTCAAAATTTTGACATACATATATATATAAATACTAGCGGCCAATCCCGACTTTATCCGGGTTGAACAATTATCGATCTTAAGTAGACATTAGGTAGGTATAATTTATTTTAAATCTTCATGGTATACCACATTTTTCGTTTTTCAAAGGTTTTAAAATAAACTTATTTTCCGCATTTCCTGACCTAGAGAGACCAACATGTAATTGTCCATGAGTAAAGCAATCTTCCCGTAAGTCAAGTCCAATATATTTGTATGTTTGACCTTGGGATTTGTTGATGGTGATGGCAAAAGAAATTTTTATTGTAAACTGTAACGCCAGGCAATGAATTGCGTCCGGGGGCCATCCATATGCCGATTTTGATACGATTCGACCCCATAGCTTATCCGCTACAGAGTCCTCACACAAAAAAGCACCAAAAATATAATAACTTTTTTAAAATTAAAAATTAAAAAATCCGGCTACGTCAGGCACTGAATCGTGTCCGGGGCCACCCGCGTGCCGATTTAGATACGATTCGGCCTCATACTCTCGCTGTCAGAGAGGACAGCCGCGGAAGCTGTCGAAATAAGCAACTTTTAGAGGCAAAATCATTAAAACATTAATTGAAAAAACTCCGGGGCCCAATTTTCAAAAAATAATATGCCCATGTTTTAATCTGAACTATCAACTATATCTATACCAAATTTCAGCTCAATTGAAGCAATACTTTTTCACTATAAAGGAACAGACATAGGCCTATTCGAAATAATCAATAAATTTCACAGTTTCAATGAAACACACTAATTTTTGAATAAAATTCAATATTTCAAGTTCGATTTACGCAAATTGTGCATAAAATTGTACATAAATTCAAAAACAAAGTTTCTAAGTTAAATAAAGTTCTGTAATATTATGCCAATAAATTGTAGATCTTTTTTTACCTTAAATGCCCAATAAAAAGCGTAGTTCCAAATGTAATTTTCTTGAAAAAATCCTTAAACGTTGCCAATTTCAAAAATCCTTTTTGTATTTATCAATACCTCCTCCACTTGAATCTTTAAAATATTAAATGTCTTACTGATAATTATCGAATTTATGACGAACAAAACACTACAAAATTTCCGCCGCATATGCACCACTATCGAATTTATGACGAACTACAGATGGACGACAACGAAGATTTGTCTTTTTGGTTTATTGTAACGTTAAACAAAACATATGTAAAAAATAAATAGAAAAATGTTTCCCCAGATAGGGATTCCAACGGTGGGTTACATGACCCTTTTTTACGAGGGCGAGGAGCGAAACTTCTCCCTCTCTACGGGCGTCGCAGCGCCCCCTCGATACAATTTTCTACACACCCCACCGTGAACAAAATGTTCACCTCTAATTACACAATATGTAGGGTAGATAAACTACTTAATAAAATGTCACTAACACTCAAAATACAATACAATAATCAAATTTACATCAATACGAGAACAAATATTATTATAAATTTACTGACAAAAACAGACCTAAATTTATGTACACAGTTCTTCAAAACAAATTTAAAATTTTCATAATCTAAGAAAAGGTATTAAAGTATATACAAAACATTAATCATTTAATTCAAGAGGATATATAAGTTGTATGGGACGTTTATACTGGCCACTTGAAGTACGAACAAGACAAGATCTTACGTGTCCATCACGACCTACGAATACTTCATCGATGATACCTAAAGGCCAAAGTAATTTAGATTTCGCTGACCCTTCCAACAAGACCACATCACCTTTTATTAAATTGTCTTTAGGAGAAGGAACTATAAAATTATGGGCATTTCTTAATTGAAGTAGATAATTTTCCTTCCACTAACGCCAAATTTGCTTCAAAAGTCTAGATTGGTACAAATTTCTGCGATTTAAATTTTCCTTTGTGGATAACTCATTGTTGCAAAGATCAGAAAAATGCACAGGATAACTATAATTTTGACCAGGAAACAAGAATTGAGCCGGAGTAAGAGGCTGTGCCTCATTTATCATTACTTACGTAGGTAAGTGGCCGATTATTTAAAACACATTCGATTTCTGTGAGGATAGTCATCATTTCTTCAAAAGATAATAAAGCCTTGCCTAGGATCTTTTTCAAAGGATCCTTAACATTTTTCATGAGCCTCTCATAAAATCCACCCCACCATGGAGCACTAGGCACAATAAATTTCCATGTTACGCCGTTAATAGCAACAAAATCCTTCAAATTTTTGTCTAGAATGATTTTTGAAAATTGTACTAAAATGTCATTTGTGTTTTTGAATGTTTTAGCATTATCCGAAATGATGACTTCACAATTTCCCCTTCGAGCCAGAAATCGCCTTAAAGACAAAATAAAACTTCTAGTTGACATGTCGGAAATGAGTTCAATATGAACTGCTCGTGTCACTCCACAGGTAAACAAAGCAATGTAGGTCTTACGAATGTCCTTACCTGATTTCAGATACACGGGTCCTGTGAAATCGACCCCTGTAACTGAAAATGGCGGCCTTTCCAAAATCCTGTCCTTTGGCAGCTGAGCAGTTACCTGTCTCGCAGGTTTCAAAGTATACTTCCGACAAATCAAACATTTATTCAAAATTTTCCTTACCTCTTGCCTACCCTTCACAATCCAAAATTTTGTACGAATTTTTGCCAAAGTAGCTGACACCCCACCGTGTAAAATTTTGCTATGTTCTCTAATTATCAATAATTCTACAAATTTTGATTTAGGCAAAATAATAGGATGAACTTCATTCTCAGCGAACTCATCCTGTTCAATCCTCCCCTTTAAACGAAGTATTCCGTTATTGTCTAAGAATGGGGCTAAGCTAAAGATTTTCGATTCGGTGGAAACTGGCTTGCCAGTTTTCAAACAATGCAATTCCGAAGGATAGGCTAGAGATTGTTCGAATTTTATCCAAGTATTTTCTGCAATTTCTAATTCAGTTGCAGTAAGTGGACCATTTTCATATTCTAAATGTTTCAATTTCGCGATAAAACGATTAACCAATGCAGTAATTCTTAAAACTTTCATTAAATTAGAAAAATTGTTCAAATTCAATATAAACCCTTCGTTCTCTGAAATACAATTATTTTGCACAATTACTTCACAGTTTTTTCTCAATTCAAGATCACAATTAGGTTCAAAATAATCTGAATCAAATGTTTCACAAGGGGTCCAAAATTCCGGTGGTTGTCTCAACCACGGCGTTCCATACCACCACAATGAACTTTCAGCCAAGTCTGTGGCGGACATACCCCTAGATAGCACATCAGCTGGGTTCTGTTTACCAGGGCAAAAATGCCATCTGCCAGGTTCAGTTAAAGATTGAATTTCTTCAACCCTATTTTTTACAAAGGGTTTGTATTTGCTAGATTTACCCTTAATCCAAAAACGTGTTATCTGGGAATCACTCCAATAAAAACATTTAGCATCAAATTTCAAGCATTCTTTCACTTCTTTAACTAACCCAGCAGATAACAATGCTCCCATTAATTCCAGTCTCGGAGAGGTTATAGTTTTCAATGGGGCTACCCTGCTCTTTGAGCATATGAAACTTGTGATTACCTTACCGTCAGCAGAAACACTTCTCAAGTTCAGCACAGTTCCATAAGCTGCTAACGATGCATCTGAAAAACAATGAAGTTCAAATGAAACAAATTCACAATTAAACTCGGAAAGGTAATATCTTGGAATCTTGACATTGGTCAATTGTTCAACATCCTTGCACCACAAGTGCCACTTAAGAGTCAGTTTGTCTGGCAATTCTTGGTCCCAGTCCAAACCCAATGTCCACAGTTCTTGAAGTAGACACTTCACCCTTACAATGAACGGTCCGAGGAAACCAATCGGGTCGAAGAGTCTACCGACAATTTGTAGAATAAAACGTTTGGTCTCTATTCTGCGAGATACGAATTTCACAAATTCTGTGGTGGAAAAGTATATCGTATCACTATCTGGATCCCAGGCCAAACCTAAGACCTTCGGCGATAAGCCAGAACGAACAAGAGTGTCCGGCTGTTCGACTTCAATGTTATTGGCTCTCCACAATTCACGAAGTTCGGATGAATTAGTTGTCCTCTTTCTGAGTACCATTCCAGCATCGCTGAATATTTTTATACTTTCTAATGAGGTTTTCAGAGCATCTGAAACCTCTTCTCTTCCTCCTATTAGATCGTCGACGTAGACACAATTCGAAAGTAGATTCGATGTAGCTGGCAGTTGTTCTTGGTATTTCTGAAAATGGTACTTCAATGATTTTCCGAATCTTTACCCCGGAAAGAGAAGCGAGACTGGAAGAAATCAGACAACAGCAGCAAATAGTTGGACAAAAACCACAGGATCGTCATGATTTGTTAGCAAGTGTTTCATCAAAAATAAAAATCACTTATGAGTCTCATCACAAAGGCAAAGATTTTTGGAGAATTTAGGTGTCATATGTACACCATAATTGCAGTTTTGGCTGATTTAAACTCTGTTTTCTCACATTTTGATGGCTGCAAGAAGGTATGGACTCGATGTTAGCCCAAAGAGAACCCGCGTGAAGTTGAGCACAAATGTTTGTTCATTAGGGTCATCAACCCAGAAGAAACGAGTGAATTGACGATCTGAATCATCCAATTCTATTTGCAGAAAAGCCGACTTTACATCAGCTGAGCACGCAACAGCATTCTGGCGAAATTTCAAAAGCAATTGGAATATGTTGGGATGCAAGTTAGGACCTGCGTGCAAACAGTCATTGAGAGATATTTTCTCTTTGTCATGTGCAGATCCATCGAATACTATGCGTACTCGACTAGTTGTTTTGTCTTTCCGTATGACTGCGTGAGGGGGCAAATAAAATTATCTTTCTTCCGGATTTTTTAGAGAAGTTTTTTCAACGATACCTTCTCTCAAATATTCATCAACAACACCTTTGTACTCATCGAAAAATCTGCTATCCATCTTAAACTTGCGAGTCAATCCTTCAAACCGTTTACGAGCAACTCCTATATTATCCTCTAGACCAGTGGTGCGGAAACCCTGTGGGGGTCGCCAGAAGTTTTTTGTGGGTCACCAAATTTTTATTAAATGCATTATCTTTGCATGTTGCATACCATACAGTGTATATATAACGAGTGAAGCGGCTTCACTCACTGTTTAATTGGAATTTCATGCTGTCCACTCTTTCTTTGATCGTAATGTGTAATGTATGTAAAGTGTGAAGACGCAAGTTTTTCACTTCGGTAGATCTTCCCGGTAATTCGCCAGTTTTATTGAAAAGCGCCTATTTGTCTAGACGTTAACCGCAAGGAAAGGGCAAAAATTCGCTTCCGTAATCAGCCAATCAGATGGAGAGGTGTATCTGATAGTCAGAGTGAAGACGTTAAGTGTTCGCATGAAGTTGTAGCATGTAGCAGTTGGCCTGCAATTGTTTTAGTTTATCCTCGAGTTTTATCATCTGACGTTGTGTAATTATGATTTTTTATATTTAATCGGGCTTTGCTATCAGGTATGTACTATCATTAGAGAAAGATCTCTGTTAATTTTATTGAATTTCTTGAAAAAAAAATGATAAAATTTTATATATTATTTGTTTTAGTTTAAATAATTTAACCCCTATCTTCATAATGGATAAATGGGTAAAACGTACACCAGGTACAACAAACGAACAAATACTGATGAGGAGTCGCAAAATACTGAACTAAATGCCCGATCTAAAAAAATAAGAAAATACAATGAGGAATTTATTAAGTATGGTTTTACATTTTGTGTTGTTGATGATGAAGAACGCCCGATGTGTGTCATTTGCAACGAAAAATTAGCAAATGAGAGCATGAAACCAGCTAAATTAAACAGGCACCTGAAAACTAAACATAAAGAACTTCAAAATAAACATGCCGATTTTTTTCAAAGACGAGCTGAAAATCTGAAAATTCAAAGTGCACATTTGAAGAAAACATTACGAGCTTCTTTAGAAGTTTCTTATCTAATAGGAAAAACAATGTAACCCCATACAATTGGAGAATCCCTTATCCTTCCTGCAGCAACTAAGATGACATCAATTATGCATGGCGATAAATATGGAAATGAGCTAAAAAAAATACCATTATCAAGAGATACCGTGTCTCGGCGGATTTCCGAAATGTCACGAAATATCGAGTCACAAGTCATAAAACGCATACAAAATTCATCTGTATTTGCTTTACAACTGGACCGATATCACTAAAATGTCACAACTAATTATTTACGTTAGGTTTATTTTTAATGAAGATATAACAGAAACGTTTTTATGTTGCAAAAGTTTGGAAGGAAAAACAACTGGAGAAAAAATATTCCAAGTAATAAATGAATATTTTGAAACAAAGTCCCTTACCTGGGCAAACTGTGAGGTTTGTACTGATGGTGCTGCAGCATTAACAGGTTCGAATAAAGGGCTCAGGGGCTTAATTCAGAAGGTGGCGCCTCATATGGTATTTAATCACTGTATGATTCATCGGCAAGCTCTCGTTGCAAAAGATATGGATGAAGAGTTGCACAACGTATTACAAGACGCTGTTTGTTCAATCAACTACATTAAATGCAACAGCCACAACAGCCGTCTCTTTTCAATACTTTGCAATGAGATGGGCTCAACGTATGAGAGATTACTGTTACACACCGAAGTCAGATGGCTTTCACGTGGGAAAATACTACGACGAATATTTGATTTGAGAAATCAAGTATACATGTTTTTAATCGAAAAGAAACATAGATTAGCAAGTTATTATATCAATGAAGTTTGGCTAGGGAAGCTGAGCTATTGAGTTGACATTTTCGAAAAACTTAACGACTTAAATTTGAGCTTGCAGGGTGAGAATTCAACTATCATAACTGCAGCCAGTAAAATTCAAGCTTTTAAGAATAAACTTAGTCTCTGGCAAACTGAACTGAATAAAAACAACTTCGACATGTTCCCTTGTTTTAACGATTTTATAAATGAAAGTAATATAGATATATATACTTTTAAAAACATCATTTCCAATCACATTGAAAAGTTAAAGAAAAATTTTTCGAGACGATTCGAGGATTTTCCTGAAAACTATCTTGGTTGGATTCGAGATCCATTTTCCTTTGACATATGCAGTTCAACTCTTCAAATTAGTGAGAAAGAGCAATTGATAGATCTAATTAGTGATTATACTCTTCGAAATCAATTTAAGACCCAGCCTTGCCAAAAATTTTGGCTATCAGTGGAAAAACAATATCCCGTTTTATGCAAGAATGCCATCAGAGTGTTAATACAATTTGCATCAACGTATTTATGTGAAACTGGATTTAGCAAACTAGTTTCAATAAAAACTAAATACCGCTCGCGTTTAAATCCTGAAGATGATATGCGAATTGCAATTAGCAACATACATCCAAACATTGATGAGATAATTAGAAACATGCAGCCGCATACATCTCATTAAAAAACAATTTACTGACTTTTGTGTTATTTAAAAATTATTTTCTTAAAATTATAAATAAAATTAATATGAGTCAAATATGATGATGTTTTTATTCGATGAAATGAAAGAAATGCGCAAATATACATCGTATTTAAGAAAATTTATCTCTAGGGGTCGCCAAAAATTTTCTCTCCACAAAAGAGGGGTCGCAGTCGAAAAAAGTTTGCGCACCACTGCTCTAAACCATCCTTCACACCCGACATCCACGGCAATTTTACACGATAGCGCCCATCAACAAAACGAATCAACTCATTGAACTCTCTAATCATCTCCTGATCCCTAATATCAACACCTGAGTCACAATCCTGCACCCCTAAACTCTCCAACTCCCAAAACCTTCTCAATTCTGCCGAAATTGACTCTTCTTGATTGAGGACCAGATTGACAGATGTAAGTTCGTCAGCCTCACCACATCTCCCATGAAGCGACCGACTCTAGACAAGTTTCAATTGCCACTAACGAAGAATTCAACCTTTCGACACCTCTAGTTAAATTCCAGTAGTATTCCGATCCTATCAGTAGCGAAATAGACTTGTCTGATGACTCATCTGAACATGTCAACACAAATCCCTTAGACTTCATTTCTTCCGACACCTCTTTACTGGGAAGTTTCACAACAGCGTTTGATATTTCCTCGACCTCTAGCGCTTCAACGATAAACTCCTCTCCGTTCAACACATTTTTTAAAACTATCTCTACTCTGCGACAAATTTCGGTATTAGGAGCCTTAGCACCAAACGAATAAATTTTCAAATTTTCGGAACCCAAAACCTTTAAACCTAGTCTCTCCGACACACTTTTTCGAATAAAAGTACGTTGCGCGCCGTTATCAAACAAAACTAAGGCTAATTTCGATTTTTTCCGACCCACTATTTCTGCTTTAACGCGCTGCAACAAAACCCCACTCAAATCATTTACCACATGATTCAATGATACATCATTCTGAACCTCCTCTCTCGGCTTCTTATCATTCTCGAGTTTAAAGCAAATGGCTTTGGCGTGGCGACCCTTACAAAAGCTACATGTTGGCCCCTTGCATCTTTTTACGAAACAGTTAATCTTACAACTCATCAGACAACGTTTTTCACGGACTAGCTTATCTCTCCTTTCCTGGAGAGTCAAAATATCACACTCTGAGCTCCCATGCTGTGAGTCATTGCAAAAAAGACACCTGCTAGAACTCACGTTCTTCGATACATTGGCGTTAAGTTCCAAACTGACTTATTTGTGCGATTCGGCTGAGAGTTAGACCCCCCTCTGAGTAGCAATGGGGAGAATTGAGGGGTGGAGTGACCTTGGATTCGCTGAGCTTTCTCCCTAGAGAGAACCGCTTTGTACAAGAAGCTCATTAACTCTTGCAGATCATGACATTTCTCTGCACTGACTTTAGCAAATTCTAACGTTATATCATGTGGGACATTTTTCAAGATTATGTTTGTCAAAAGAGTAGTGTATGTTTCAGAATCTATTCCCAGACTTTGCAAACACCGAATCTGTGTTTGACAATCGAAATACAAGTTACGCAAAGCCTGAACGTTAGAAGAATTTTTGACTGGTTTAATATTAAGCAAATTTGAGATGTGCGAGTTTATTAAAATATCCCTTTGGCCAAAAGTTTCAGAAATCAACTTGATTGCTTGCGCGTAATTTTCTTTATTAATTGAAAATCCCTTTATGCTGCAGAGAGCCTTCTCGCCTAACATGGACTTTAAATAGCAAAACTTATCAACTTCACTTAAATTTGGATTATTGTGGATTGAATTTTCAAATTGATTCCAGAATTCAAGAAATTCGGACGGCTCTCCATAGAATTTTGCAATAGACAATTTGGGAAGTTTAGCAGCAATTTCTACACGAGTTTTCGATGGTAACGAATTTTCGGTGGTTCTATGTTCAGTGGTAGAATTTAAGTTTAACGATTTAATTTTATTTTGCAATTTAATTTTTGCAGAAATTACCTTTTCACAATATGCATCTACAAATAAAACTTCAGCCCTTATTTCATCCTCATCATTAATTAGTTTATCTATGTCCTCATTTAACATACTCAAAATTTCACTTTTACTAATTAACTGTTCAAACAAAGACTCACAGACATCAGGATTCAGATCCGGTTCTAACAAATAATTTTCAATTTTGTCAATTATCTTTGTTAATTGTTCTCTATGAACATCCCGTTTGGTTTTGAGCTTTATCAATTTCGACATTTTGACAATCGCTAACACAAAACAACAAATAATACAAAATCAACCTCAACTACAACAATTTCTAACACAATTACTACAACAATGAACCGAAACCAAACTAACGAAAACAGAATGGCAAAGTTAACAAAATAACTAACGACAATCAAAACAAATGTCACAATAAACCAATTCAACAAAAATTTCTCACCCAAAACGACGACTTGAACACACTTCGAAAACGAAACGATGATCACAAAAAGGTCCAATTACGACACACTACAAAATTTCCGCCGCAAATGCACCACTATCGAATTTATGACGAACTACAGATGGACGACAACGAAGATTTGTCTTTTTGGTTTATTGTAACGTTAAACAAAACATATGTAAAAAATAAATAGAAAAATGTTTCCCCAGATAGGGATTCCAACGGTGGGTTACATGACCCTTTTTTACGAGGGCGAGGAGCGAACTGAGAAGCGAAACTTCTCCCTTTCTACGGGCGTCGCAGCGCCCCCTCGATACAATTTTCTACAATAATAAATGAAAATGCAGTTTGAAGTGTTGCTATTGTTACTTGACTATGGTTGACAAAGTAAAGTTGTAAAGGTGATGCATCAGCTCAACATTTAGGCCCCTAACTTTCCTTCTACTGATCAGATATACTTAATATATAGCCTATGTCCATCTGGAATAATGCACCTTTCGAATAAAGAAAGAATTTTTCAAATAGGTGCAGTGGTTCCAGAGATTACCCTCCACATACAAAATCCGCTCTCTGTCTTTATATATTAGTATATATATATATATATATATATATATATATATATATATATATATATATATATATATATATATATATATAACACATAAATACATATATACATACAAAATAGGCAAGCAACGATAAGTAATACTACCTTAATAACCTGCGGTAGTCTTTTTAGAAGAGACTATCTGAATTTTTTTTATATGCAATGATTTTGTGATTATTTTTTATAATTTTCTGTCATTTTTCTCAAAGGTTAATTTACTTCCATATAATATTTACAAAAGTTACTTTTCTTCACATTTGATGTAAATGATAATAAAAAAGTTACAATTAAGTTATGTAATAAGTTTTTAATACCTAGTAAAGTATTGTGTTAAAAAAATCCCACCGGTCCGCGAAATTGTTTTGCACAAATTTTACCGGTCCGGGGGCCAAAAAAGGTTCAGAAACGCTGGTATAGACCATGTGCCACGTATGAAATCATTGTCGTATTGTCCAAAGCATTTCCTCTTCTCATTCGCCTGAATTTTTCCACTATAAAGAACAACAACACAATAGATTAGGACTGATTTTAGATGCGTAGGTCGATGGCGTAAAATGCACAAGAACACAAGCACAGTGAGCAAAACTTCTTGGAACGGGCGTTCATAGAATGAGTGTCGCGGATGTATATCATTGCATCAATAGTTCCCAAGTGCTATTACAAAACCGAAACATAGTTATTTGGATTCAACGTACGCTAGAATCTTTGAACTAGTACTGCATAGCCGAGTGACGGTACTCCTCAAAGAAAGAAAATTGTTGTTCGTATTTCTCGCTAATCTTCAGATTTCCTCTGATTCTCCGAATGCAATTTTAGGGTAACATGATCCGATCACCCTTTCTTTACAAAAGCACTCTGTAGGGTGACATTGTATCAATTATTACCCGAAATTAGTACTTATATAAATAAGTATGACATGCCCCTTTACCTACCCCTCGACACGTCATCGATTTGCGAACTCTTGATCTGAGCGGTATTATAAACTCTTGGATAACTGGCCATAAATTTCTTGAAATGTGCGGGTTTCGACGTTATAGAAAGCATAAATCTCAAATTGGTTCGAGGGCTCTTCAGATTTTGAGACTATAGTGACAGCTCGAATCTCATAAACTTCGAACACTTACCAGCACATCAAACGCAAAAAGAATTCCTTTGAATTCGCCGACAATATAAAGATAGACGGTAAGAGTCACAAGCCAGAAATATGTGTTGTAGTGGCAGACAGACGGAGCTCTTCTGGTCAGAGACCTTTTAGGCCAAAGGCACCGAAAAGCCAACCTGATGATCTAGCTATATGTTTTAACTTGCTGTACATACTTCCATTAAATGTAGTGTTTGTAGTATGTTAACGTGTCATAGTAAATAGTTGAAGGGAAAGGATTCTCTTATTATTGACTACGGTACAATAGGTTTAGCTCCCATATTAACTAGTCCGATGGCGCGGCCGTCCCGTTTCTTACCGACCTACCAGCTGGAGCTGAAACCACAATTCCTCCGTCAGAACCATCGATTCAGTAAATCTTCATCAAGAAACGCAACCTCACTCCGAAATGATGCCTTTTACTCCCCCTTAACCAGATTCTTTTTCTGTCTTCTTTATTCCAGGTGAAAATGAACGAAACGTTAAATTATTTTGTAGCCTCTCATCGTGATACTGAGAATGTCATTCGAAAGAACATATCGTCCTCCACTGAAAAGCTGATACATTTGAACAACAACCTATCCTCGAGATTGGACAGTCTGGCAACGAAAGTGAGGTAAAACAGTTCCCTTTTTTATCGCTGTAGCGTGAATAACTAATACGTTTCGAGAAAAAAACCTTTGGAGGAATCAAACTCAAATCTCTACATATAAAACCCTCGCTGTTCAATTCACGTATGAATGAAGTTTCAAAGTTTAGCTCCTAAAACTCTCAAGCGGTGATGAGTCGTTTTTAGCGAGCATTTCAGAGAGGTTCTTGAATGGGGCGAGTTATTTTAGTTTTTGACAGGTGCTGTTGTTGAACATTGTCGTTATAATTTCTAATAACATATGGACATCGAGCGTAATATTGAAGCAGAGCGAATCGCTAGTATCATCCTCGGAGCACCCTGCTACCTTCCAATACACCTCGTGCCGGCAATGAACAGGTAACGTGGAGTGGCGACGGAATCGGACATTGCCAGCAAGCAAAAAATATAAGCTATTGGTTACTTTTGTCATCAGTAAGTAAGCAGGGCAAAAGAAAATTGCCAATTTTCACATATTTAGAGAGTGGTTTTTGTTTTATTACGTCATTGAATTGTGTTTATCGAATTCGACTTACTGCGACAAATAGACGGCAACGATCGTTGGTCTTTTTGGATTTATTGTAACATAAAAAATGTATAACATAGTATATAGACATGTTCCCCAGACAGGGATTCCAACGGAGGGTTACATGACCCTCTTTTGCAAGGGCGAGGAGCGAACCGAGAAGTGAAAACATCACCCTCTCTACTGGCGTCGCAGCGCCCCCTCTATACAATTTTCTGCAGTAGTCGAGGTTAAAACAAATTCTATGCATGCCACTTGGACTGCTTGCAGGGATCTCGTAAGTTTAAAATTGTTCGTTCTAGGTCAAAAACGAATAACTTTACTGTTACTTCGAACCCGAGAAAATCTCTTCCAAAATCGAAAAAAGTATCTAGTTAGTATTGATGCAATTTCTTTTATTTCAATCCCTCACTGCCGTTTACAAGATTTACGAAATTTTATAACCTCTCAACTTCGGGGCTTGCAAAAAAGTTCTCTTACAGCAATTTTATGAATCGGCCTTTTGATCTTGGCAGGCAGCTCCAGTTGGTAACTTGAGATAGAATCGCGATCAACTCATCTCTGTCGTGGTCTTCCTATTGTTCTTTGGCCATCAGGTTCCGTTCAGCAGTTGTGCCCATTCGACGGATTATTCTACAAGCATCGTGTTGTCGAATGCAATGAATTCAAAGACATTTTTCTTAGTAAATTTTTGGAATTTCCGAGGTGTTCTCTAATCGCTCACAAAAGTAAAATGTTTGACTGCTTCGCAACTTCGGAACCCAAACGTCCTGATTCTTCCCGTTAGAATGTTAAGAAACCACGACTCGAAACCACGACATGTCAATTAAAATTTAAGTTAATGGTTGATACTTAAAATTTCACTGCAAGATTTCTCCCTCTCTCATAAGGAAAGTTGATTTCACGCGAATGACTCCGTTTTCCCATTGCAGGAATTTCGAGGAAGATTATGCGAACATCAGTTTTGTCTCCAAGCTGGACCAAAGCTTGAAAAATCTCGACAATACGATGAGAACTGACATTCAATCCCTCGAGTCTCAACTTTCTCCCCGTGTGAAAGAACTGGAGGAGAGGTGTACCCAAAGCGAGAATGTGACAGAGCTGAACTTGAGAAATCTCACTTCGCAAATCGCTGCGTTGAACACAGATTTACTCCACATTCAAAGTGAGTTTTCACGCAGAATTACACATTTTGTATATTGCCGTTACATTACTATTTTTGAGATTCGAAAAATCAAAATTACGAAGCTTTGAATTATTTTGTAGCCTCTCATCGTGATACCGAGAATGTCATTCGAAAGAACATATCGTCCTCCACTGAAAAGCTGATACATTTGAACAACAGCCTATCCTCGAGTTTTGACAGTCTGGCAACGAAAGTGAGGTAAAACAGTTCCCTTTTTTATCGCTGTAGCGTGAATAACTAATACTTTTCGAGAGAAAAACCTTTGGAGGAATCAAACTCAAATCTCTATATATAAAACCCTCGCTGTTCAATTTACGTATGAATGAAGTTTCAAAGTTTAGCTCCTAAAACCCTCCCGCGGTGATGAGTCGTTTTTAGCGAGCATTTCAGAGAGGTTCTTGAAAGGGGCAAGTTATTTTAGCTTTTGACAGGTGCTGTTGTTGAACATTGTCGTTATAATTTCTAATAACATACGGACATCGAGCGTAATATTGAAGCAGAGCGAATCGCTAGTATCATCCTCGGAGCACCCTGCTACCTTCCAATACACCTCGTGCCGGCAATGAACCGGTAACGTGGAGTGGCGACGGAATCGGACATTGCCAGCAAGCAAAAAATATAAGCTATTGGTTACTTTTGTCATCAGTAAGTAAGCAGGGCAAAAGAAAATTGCCAATTTTCACATATTTAGAGAGTGGTTTTTGTTTTATTACGTCATTGAATTGTGTTTATCGAATTCGACTTACTGCGACAACTAGACGGCAACGATCGTTGGTCTTTTTGGATTTATTGTAACATAAAAAATGTATAACATAGTATATAGACATGCATCCCCAGACAGGGATTCTAACGGAGGGTTACATGACCCTCTTTTGCAAGGGCGAGGAGCGAACCGAGAAGTGAAAACCTCACCCTCTCTACTGGCGTCGCAGCGCCCCCTCTATACAATTTTCTGCAGTAGTCGAGGTTAAAACAAATTCTATGCATGCCACTTGGACTGCTTGCAGGGATCTCGTAAGTTTAAAATTGTTCGTTCTAGGTCAAAAACGAATAACTTTACTGTTACTTCGAACCCGAGAAAATCTCTTCCAAAATTGAAAAAAGTATCTAGTTAGTATTGATGCAATTTCTTTTATTTCAATCCCTCACTGCCGTTTACAAGATTTACGAAATTTTATAACCTCTCAACTTCGGGGCTTGCAAAAAAGTTCTCTTACAGCAATTTTATGAATCGGCCTTTTGATCTTGGCAGGCAGCTCCAGTTGGTAACTTGAGATAGAATCGCGATCAACTCATCTCTGTCGTGGTCTTCCTATTGTTCTTTGGCCATCAGGTTCCGTTCAGCAGTTGTGCCCATTCGGCGGATTATTCTACAAGCATCCTGTTGTCGAATGCAATGAATTCAAAGACATTTTTCTTAGTAAATTTTTGGAATTTCCGAGGTGTTCTCTAATCGCTCACAAAAGTAAAATGTTTGACTGCTTCGCAACTTCGGAACCCAAACGTCCTGATTCTTCCCGTTAGAATGTTAAGAAACCACGACTCGAAACCACGATATGTCAATTAAAATTTAAGTTAATGGTTGATACTTAAAATTTCACTGCAAGATTTCTCCCTCTCTCATAAGGAAAGTTGATTTCACGCGAATGACTCCGTTTTCCCATTGCAGGAATTTCGAGGAAGATTATGCGAACATCAGTTTTGTCTCCAAGCTGGACCAAAGCTTGAAAAATCTCGACAATACGATGAGAACTGACATTCAATCCCTCGAGTCTCAACTTTCTCCCCGTGTGAAAGAACTGGAGGAGAGGTGTACCCAAAGCGAGAATGTGACAGAGCTGAACTTGAGAAATCTCACTTCGCAAATCGCTGCGTTGAACACAGATTTACTCCACATTCAAAGTGAGTTTTCAAGCAGAATTGCACAACTGTTGCATTTTTGTATATTGCCGTTTAATAACTCTTTTTGAGATTAAAAAAAATCAAGGTTACCAAAGGTTGTAAGAAAATCTACCTCTCAGCTAGTGAAAAATAAGGAATAAAGCATTTTAGAAAGGCAAAATCTGTTTCTTCACCAGGAGCTTATAATGACTTACGCATGTCATTGATTTCTAAGTTCCATCGAAAGTTTCCTTTAAAAAATCCAAACGCACAACGTAGCTCAAAAACGCCTACGCGTTTTTGAGCTACGGTGTGAGTTTGAAGACGCTCTGAGGGCACGGAACTCAGCAAGTAAGAAAATTAAATGTGAAAATGGAGAAGCATAAAAATAACGGGACTGTTCTATTAAAAAAAACGACTAAAAGATCGTTGTTCCGAACGAGCCTTTTCCACACTTTTCTTTTGCTTACTTTGATGTGAAATGTTACTAGAACTATAAATTGCAATTGTAAAGTGTAAACGATTGTTTCGGGGACAAGCTAGTTTCTTGTTCTGGGTCTCTACGCAGATTCCGAGCAATACATCAGTCGTGTCGAATTCGGTTTTGAATTCTGTAATACCGCTTAAAGTACTTGACAGATTAACTAGAAATTGATTGTTAGCCCTTTGATCAATGAAAGCATCATTGTCATGGAAGAGGTCACGTGCTGGCGGTATTAAACTTGACACGAATGTACAGTCTTCTGCTTAAAGTGCCGTGGAACACAAAAAAGTATTCCCACATGTCTTGCCGTCGTACATCCCACACCAGCTGTTGTGCCCTCAGGCAGCAAGTTTTCTCCAGTTCTTTCTCTGGCCTGTTTTACATATTCCATCACTACCAAATATGGACATTCTGGTTTCGTCACTGCCCATGAAACAGTTCTTCTTTTGACCCATTAATGTGCCTTTTTAATCACTTTTCGGTTCAACTGTCCTGGCACTTACGTTCATACCCTTTTCACGTGAATCATTTTTAATTCTGTCACTCAAAGCTATTTCATTTACCTATCACTGCACGGTGTTGTGGATATTTCCTACTTTGACCACTTTGAGGTTTTCAATCTGTTGATACTTGTTCAGAAATTTCTCTTTAGGTAAGTTTCCACCGACTTTTCTTATAATTTCTTCGCAAGTGTTACCTTCTTCCCGTAAAGTAATTCATTTGTACCTGTTTCTGGGTGACCAGACACCTGTTTTTACTTTGCGTGTCATCCTGAACGAGCTCGCTTAAAGAAATTACAGCAAAATAACGAATAAAATACATTGTTTAAACATCTCAATAAGATGCTTTACTATCAATTCTGGGCACGAGGTAGCCTAGTGGTAGCGCGTCGGCTTTCGGTGCTGAGATCGAATCCCGAGAAGCGCCATTCAATTCCTCCGTGTCTAGGCCGGATAGAGGCAAGTTAAATATCTCTATGAGGTCAGATAGGGTGGGAGAGTGTAAGATCCCCCCAGGAGTCATCTCTGGTGAAATTTGAGGCTCAATCGGACTACAACTCTTGTGGTGCCATTCTAAACCACAGCCGCCGCCCCCCCCCCCCCTTCGCCTATATGTACCTGGTCTGGAATACCTCCGGCCATTCGAAACAACAACTATCAGTTGAGATGTGAGCTTACTGATGCTAACACCTTATTAGATCCCTTTTGTAGCATCCTCACTCCTTTGGGTCGGTTTCCCCTCACTCGACATACGACGGTTGTGTTCTTTCTATATATTTCATATCTTTTATGTAATAAAGGTCATATATCGCGCATTAGATTTCTTATAAAATTATCTCTCCAATGATGCACAACTTCACAGGATGTATTTTAAAAGTGATACGCAAAAATCCCGCAGTTAAACTCTAAAAACACACACTTTCTCCAAAACGTTTTGGCCACCGATGTATAACCCCAAAGTATTCAGAGTCAAACAGATACATAGGTACTTTATCGCCCTAATTGTATTAAAATAGTTCAGTACACGGATATTTAAATTGGATTTAAAATTCAATTTTTAGTTCGTTTAGACAGCTGCCAGGGTGACCCACCTGTTCTACCGAACGGGAAGGCGATTGACTTCGAACGGAAGCATGGCTCCAAAGTTCCATACGAATGCGACGAAAGCTACGTCCTGACCTCTCGTTCGACAGTCCACTGCAGCCGAGGACATTGGGAAGGACGGCCGCCAGTTTGCAGTAAGTACGGTTCCTTTTGCATGCGATTGAGTCTGAAACGATGAAATGCAGACGCACGTCGTTCCGATCCACTGCAAGAGAACACAATTTCTCTTCCCGCATCACCATAAGAATGAGAGACACGATTCCAGATGAATCGGAGGTCCAAAACATTTCCGATATTTACCCAAAGCGAAAGAAGGCGAACTGTGAGCCATGCATCCTATTTAGTGTCTGGAGTCTTCTGGTAGGGGACAAACAGCCTTCTTTCGGTTTCGGCGTGGAAAATTAAAAACCTTTTTTTAAATTTATTTTGTTTTCTGAGGAGAATCTTATTCTTTTATATTGAATATGGGGAAAGCTGAAGACAGAAGGAAGTGATTAACTATTGCCATGGAAATTTTCCGTTCAGTGACCGCAGGTTTCGTTGAGTAGCAGAGGAAAGCAAAAGGTGTTGTGGGAACAAGTGCATCCATTTTCCGGTCTTTTCGTTTTTTAAAGTCCATTAACTCAATATTTGCCCAATTCGCGCTACTTTTTGGTAATATTGTAGCGGGATGAGACGACACATCTCAGAGATCGGAAGAAATGAATGTCCATTTCTCGTGCGCAATTGTCGGAATTTAGGGCTCATTTCGTTCTGATATCTGACGCTTCGGGTACGGACTTGCTCAAAGAGGACGCTCGTGCTTAAATCACCCAGTCGTTTTTTCTAGCCGTCACTCGATAATGCTGAAACGCGACACTGTGCATTTCAGAGAAATTCTTGTTGTGAGGCTCAAACTCGTCCTTACCTTTAGACATTAATGGAAGACATTTCTTTTTGACGCTTCATTTCAAAGCGGTCACGTCCCACCTTTTTCACGTCAAGATTATTATTTGGATTTAAAAAAAAACGCATCGGGTAAAGATAAAGTGCGGGAAGGTGTTCCATTTAGACACAATAATGTAATTCAAATAGTCACTAGTAGGAAATCGCTTCAGCAGGAAGAAACATAACATCAGGCTGTGTTAGGGGATTCAAATCAAAATTATTTTGTTTGCTTGTACTTGTGGGCTTTCAGATTTTTGAAAAGGATGACATTTTATATTGCGTAAACAGTCATTCGACACAGTGCGGAGATATGGATGAACTACACCCTTAGTTTCCCGAGCTTTTATCTCTAGCCCACAGTTCTACCATTAGTGGGCACGAACTTGAGTCATACCCGTTGAAAGTTAAGCAATTTTGTTTTTATTGGAGGATGCTGAAATACATTTCAAATGTCTTGCATCACTTACAGATCAAAACATGAATCCTATCTTCAAATTGCAGGAGATACTTCTATACCAGGGGTCGGCAATCATTTTTACTAGGAGGGCATGTTTCAGAAATGCGGGAGTTCGGCGGGCACCGCTGGATCAAGAGGAGGGTTAATATTTAAACATGAAAATATTAATGCGACATAAATTTTTAATTTTGAAATTTAAATTTTATTTTAAACAAAATAGTTTTAAAATTGATAATTAATGCAATATTTGGCATTGCAAACCTGCGGCCAACTCGTTGTAATGTGGCACTTAGTCGAATTCTCCCAGTTCTCAGGCAGTGGTCCAAATGAGTGTCAGTAAGGCTTGGTCGGTACTTTGATTTTAAGAATTTCATATTGGAAACCAAAGATTCACAAGCATTTGTTGACGTGCAAAGAGAGTTCATTTTCAGAGCACGTTTTTCTCAACAATGTAAAGCTATTTCCATTTACTAAATTCCAGAATTTTTCTTCGTTATGATGTAATTTTAATTCAGTGTCCTTTCCTATATTTATCGTTTCCAATTCTCAGTCCTCCGTATTGGAAATATCAAAATATGTTGCGATTTTATGAGCCACATCGTCCTCTCTATGAGAGAGAGGATTAATAAATAAAACGTCAGGAATGCTTCAAAATTAGTAAAATTCTTCAAATCTGGTATTAAATTCTTCCAATAAGGAATCAAAATGTTTTGGAAACTGATAGGTGGTAGTATTTTCATCGTAGTAATTTTCTGTCACCATTTTTAAATTGGGGAAATGTGATAAATTATCTTTCTCCGTATGCGATTTCAAGAGCGCCAATTTACCTTTAAATGCATTTTTCGTACTTGTCATAGAAGCAATATGAGGATTTCTACCCTGTAGTTTCAGATTTAGTTCCTTCAATTTTACAGTTAAATCAGTTAGAAAGCCTAGCTCAATTAACCAAGGTTTTTGATCTAATTCTAAACAAATTTCTTTCACCTGTGATAATAAATTTAAAAATAGCTCGAGTACCTTTCTTCTACTGATCTCTCTCAATCAAATATCTAACCTCAAATAATCAACAATATCTAAAATCAAATTTTTAAACCCAAATACTTAAAATTTCGATATTTGAACGGCGGGCACTTTAAAATTGTTTCGCGGGCCGACCCCTGTTCTAACCCTTTTGGGAAAATAGGTTTGGCTTCCAATGACCTTTACCTCTCGCAGAAAGGGCTTATATGCATGTCATAGCTATGAAAGATTATATCATAGATATGTTTCCGCTTATCTGTTTTAGAAACTGAAACCGTCGATATTATTTTGGAAACATTTGGCATGCCAGACAATATAATGGCGGATGAGTTTCATATCGGACAACATTGAGCATGTTTATGATAAACGCAACATCCGCAAACACGTTAGCTACCATCCACGGGCAGATGGGACTGCATAGATAGAGTTCACGAGACAGTCATCAAGGCTTTATCCCTTCAGTCAAAGACGATGGAATCAATTGGGACCAGTATGTCGCAATGTTTCGATATCAGCACGCAATTCACTCTTCCACACGAGACATCCCTCTTTATAATGTATACGACGGCGTCCAATAGAGTTGAGAAACTGCAGTCCTGAACACGCTACGCATTTTGCGGAAGGTTTCGAAATTCGATTTTCATCCTCTTTTGAGGCCACCTAATATAATCTTATTCCTCCAATGAAGAGATTGAAGTAGCAGAGGGTGACATTCTCAGAGCAAAAACCACGAGAATAAGTGATTGGGTCGTGATTTATGATTCTGAAACAACATACGTCGAGAAAACAAATGATTTTCGAAATTTAATAGAGGAGTCAATATTTGACTCCCGAATTTAATGGAGGACTGAAGTCAATTTTTGTTCTACTCACATCAACCATCTAAATAACTGTGAACTAGACATGTAGATAGGCTAACTAACATAACCAGATACAGTTGTAAAAAATAGCAATTTGTTCGGCTCGTGCCGTTGCATGGCGCGTACCGACTGAACTCGTATGTTTATCCCGAACCTCGCAATCATTCGTCTCCGAGCACCCTTCGAATGATAGTCTGAGAAAATGATCGTCGTCTGTGACACGGTATGGAATCGGTCAATAACAAACGGTGCGTTCCATTCCGAATCCCACATGCGCTTCACTGCTGATATGCGTTTTTATATTTCCAGTGCTTCCAGGGGACGCTCGTCTTCCCACACCTTCTCGTTGACTTGTACCGTTTGGTCGCTCTCAGTTCGGTGTTTCGTGTGAGGCCACCACAAATCGGAAAAATTTCTCTCGAGCTCGAACTGTAGTCATTTTTACAGACATTTATGTCTTTCAGTTATGTGCACACGAGAAATTATTATCATTTTTGTTTTCACTCGCAGGTTATTTTGATGCCACATTTCTCCTCTTGACATCTTTACAACATCCTTTCGTCCGATGCGGCAGCGACTTCAACTCCCAGAAGATAAACTTTTCACGGGTGCTCGACACTGGATCGGTAAGATGGAGTATTGCCTAATTCGACGTTTAATATGCCAGTTAATGGCTTGAAAACAGCTATTTAAATTGTGAACCTTGTCAGTTAGCAAAAACTCGTAGAAAATCATTTAAACCCATTGCCAAAATTCGTTCAAATAAACCTCTCGAACTACTTCACATGGACTTATGTGGCCCTTTTCCTAATGTGGCCATAGGTGGTTATAGGTATTTTTTTCTATAATCGATGACTTTTCGAGCAGTGGCGGACGAAGGGGGGGGGAGGGTAGTCCGCCCCGGGTCCCACGACAAGGGGCCTTTTTTTAAATTAAATGATAACTTTACTACAAAAAATTACATTTTTAATTAAAAAAATATCTGACAAGAACGTTATTGTTTTTATAAAATATTACACTTGCATATTTTAGCGACTTCCAACATTTCACGTGCCCCCCCCCCCCCTCACAACTTAACTTGAAATAAATTAAAACGTTAAAAGAATTTCAGTTAAAACCATAAAATTGTAGAAAACTTTTAAGAAAGCTGGGTTTTTTGCCGCCTTTTCAAACTGTGAAACTGAAGATTCCGATTATGTCTTTAGCCTTAACATATTTTTTAACAATTCGATGGTATATTTTTTCTGATTTTATTAATATTTTATTTATTTTTCTCATTGTATAACTAACTACTCAAACATCAATTCTATTTTTATTCAATTTAAAAAAATCCCAATATTTCATATTTTAAGGACCGTCCGGTAGTCAAAGCGCCGAGGAGGGCCCTAACTGAATTCAATTCATGCCCCCCCCCCAAAAAAAAAAAAAGTTAGAAGCACTCTACGCCTATGGTGCTGGAAGATGCTATAGAGCTGACGCTGGGTTGCTGAGAATCGCCCGACAATCTTCGTCGTATTCCAGAACCCACGAACTTTTCCTGATGAATTTTAAAATTTTGTACGTAACCGAATTTATGCTAGAAGTGCAATAAACGCATGAAAAGCATTAAATAGGCTGATAGTCTTTATTTTAGGCAAAGTACTTATATACCAGGTCCTGATTTTCCATTAAGCCGGGCAGGCCCGGGCCTAGGGGCCCCCGAATGTTGGGGGCCCCCAAAAAGTTTTATTTTAAAAGAAAAAAAAAGAGAAAATTTCCAATTCAGTTTTTTTTAATTTTACCTTTTTCAATATCAATTTTTTATATATCCTTTCAAATTTGATTGATTGGTTCATCATATGTATTGTTATATGTATAGTTCATATGTATGTTATAGTACATATAAGGGATTACTAAGTTTTTCTGGTTGCATTGCATTGGTGTTTTAATTTAATGAAGAAGTTAATATGTTGTATAGCTTTTTGTTATTTGATAATCCTCTAGGCTTCTACGCTTCAAATAGCCAATTCTCGGGAAAATGATATTTTCACAATGATTCATGATTATTTTTTGTGTGTGTCAATTTTGGAAATTTTACGCCCACATCACTGTTAGGGGGCCCCCATCGCCCCATCCCGAGTTGTGCCTAAAGTCAAGAATTTTCTAAATCGTGCCCTGTTATAGACTGGTTAGTTTTCTGGTGTCAGAATTCCTGATTTAAGCATTAGGTTGAGGAAAGACTGACGGATCACGACGATGAGCCTGGAAATTACAGGTAAGCTGATTTTTTTGTGTCAGATTCTGGGTTTGGCGTAAAAATTTGAATAATGTTGTGTGTTTTGGAAAATTTGGAAAATTGATCGATGCAGTGGAGAAGCTGTGCGACGAGTCTGAAAACCTAGATACAAGAGGATCAGCTCAGATTATAATGGCAAATCTTTGCGATTTTAAGTTTATAGCGTTTTTACGCCTGTGGTCAGACATTTTGGAGGAAATCAACCACACTCAACACTACCTGCAAATTCAGGGGATTTCCTTGGACAAGGCTTTAAATAAACTAAGAGCATTGGAACTTTTTATTAAGGAAAGCAGAGAATCTTTAGTTAGTGATGCTTTGGACTTCGCTTCCCAGAAATGTGAAGAAATGGGAATTGCTATTGAAAAGAGAGGCAGAAAAAGATCGAAAAAGATGATGCCGGGTGAAAAAGCTAAAGAGGAGGGTTTATCTTTACAAGAAGAACTAAGGAGGTCCATGTTCCAATGTGTAGATAGGTTGTATTTGGAACTCCAAACAAGAACAAAATCCATGGAGAACATATCCATAACAAATTTCCATAACAAATTTGATATCGATAACAAATTTGAAGTCTTGCAGTCGGTTAATTTGAACAAAGCTCCAGATGAGAAATTGCCAGAACTTATTTCTCGTCTAACTGAAAGTTACGACGAATTTTCTAAGGACAAGGTTTTGCCAGAAATAAAAAGACTAAGACGTAACTGGTCGAATAGCCCTTACGTCTAAGGACCTCCATCAATCATTTCTGCATAGATTGAACCAGTTTGAATGTTTCATTAGGAGATATTTTATTCCATTCAATAATGATAACCTTCAAGTATTAATACAAAGGAAGTCAAAAAGTGGTCAGCTCTTCAAGTTTTGCAGTTCATTCTTGGTATGGAATTTCAAGAGTCAGTACCAAACTTGTGTTTAGCACTAAAGTTGTTTTTGACGATTTGCATTTCAGTCGCAACTTGTGAAAGAAGTTTTTCGAAATTGAAAGTCATCAAAAACTATTTGCGCTCAACAATGAGCCAAATCAGACTAAATGGCCTAGCAATGTTATCCATCGAGAACAAGTTGGCTATGAAAATAAACTTTCATGAGACAATTAGACAATTTTCTGATGCAAAAGTTAGAAAAAGACAATTTTAAAAGGAGGCTTTTACCTATTTGAAATTAATACAGAATTCTTAATTTAACTTGCTTATATGGAATTTTTAAAAAATGTTTGTTTTTAATAAGTTTTCAGAACGCACCCGCCCCCCCCCCTTCTTGGAAATGTCCCTGGGTCTCATATAACATGGTTTCAAGCAACACGGCATTTTCTAGGTGATGTATTCCCATTCTATTTTTTTTCATACTGATACTGTGAATGTGTATAGCCTTGTGAAAAGTAAAAATTTTTAAAGTTGAATTACCAATAAAGTTAACATAGATCAAAGTAAGGTATTTCTTTGGTTTTCCTTGAAGCTACCTGAATATTAAGTAAGTATTGGCGCCAAAATAGCTCCTTTTCTTTTTAATATGAATTTTGTATTTAACTATTATCGCTTTTATTAATCAAACGGCCAAGCCTTTTACCTTTCACCTTGGCCTGACGAAAAATTCATACAACGAAAACCAGCGCCGTACAATTGATTTTAACCTTGTACCGAATAGTAAGTTAGCGAGCTCATGGCTCAGGCGGTTATAACGTTGGTCTCGGAGCTGTGCCGTGCGGTACGTCATTGGTTCGATTGCTCGAACCCAGGCCTTAACATAAGACTTTTTTATTAATTTAACGCTTAAACAGTAATGATCATTTCTCACATCGTACTGCACGAGTTCGCTCCCTTATTCTGTCGATTTCTTCTCTGCACACAGGGGCGTGCCGACGAGGGGGGAGCGGTACAGGACCCCCCCACAGAGCTAAAATAAATTTTTAAAATTTACAAAATAATGCAAAAATATTTCGTATAGGCCTAATAGTAATTGTGTTATTTATTCTTTACCATTACGATCTTTATTGCACTTACATTTTTAGTGATCTTTATTGTTACAATCAGAAACAGTATTTCTAAAGCCAATTGCCGAGCGCTGTTTATACACTTCTACAGTATTATCCGCGAACCGAAACCTTGCCTATCAAAGTATTGAAGGCGTCTTTTTTTCAACAGGGCACGCACGCACTGTTTCGTCCCGTATCTGCTTTAAAAAGCACTTCTTGTTAGATTTTCATTCCAATAATGACGAGGACGTCGCTTTAAATATTTTATCCGAATTCATAGATATATCATTTTTAAGAAGTGACATCTAGTACTCTAGATAGCCTAAATTGGCACTATTTAACACCTAATTTTCAAAATTTTCCGGGGGAGGACCTCCAGACCCCCCTTCGGCTGGGGGGTATTCCATACCCCCCGGAAGACACCTCCTTCTAGTCCACCCTGATAATAGGGCGTCAGAGAAATGGTCGACCCCTAGCACATGGAGGCCTTGACCCCCCCAGAGCAAAATCCTGAGCACGCCACTGTCTGCACAGGTCAATAGCCTGAGCAGGAGACTGTCTGGTTAAGGCAAAGAAAGGCTAGATGTCATTAGAAAAAGTTAAAAATTACCATTCTTTTTTGTGGGGCCCAAAAATAAATCCGCCCCGGGCCCCAAATGGTCTAGGTACGCCACTGTTTTCGAGGAAAGTCACTACATACCCCTTAAAAGAGAAGCGAGATGCTTTTAAATGTTTTACTAGTTATCAGAAAAGAGTACAGCGTTTTTTGAATTCTAAAATTATAAGTGTTAGAACGGATAATGGATTGGAGTTTTGTAGTTCAGAATTTGAAGAGTTTTTAGGAGAGCAAGGAATTGGAGACGAATGGACAATCACCTACACCCCAGAACAAAACGGGGTCGCTGAGCGTTACAACTATACTGCAGTCGATGCAATATAGGTAATGTTAAAATCCAGCGAACTCGGGAATGGCTTTTGGGCTGAAGCCTTATTTTGCCATACCTATGTATGGAATAGGGTTTGTCATGGTAACCTCACAAAGACTCCCCTTGAGTTGTTTGAGGGCCGTAAGCCTTCAGTAAAGCACCTCAAAGCTTTTGGTACTCCAGCTTTTGTAGATGTGCAGAGGCAACTGAGGCGTAAATTTGATATGCGTGTCAAGAAAGGCATAATGGTAGGTTACGCTAAAAAAAAACGAGGGCTTACAGGATTTGGCTTCCTTCGGAGCATAAGATAGTGGAAACTATCAACGTAACATTTGGTGAAGAACCAGTTAACAGTGGAGCTATGCTGGACCCTCAGCAGAAAACTGCTGTAGTTAATACTGAACTAGAAACTGATTCCGAATCAGACGAGTCCGATATTGGTGTAGAAAAAACTGATAAAACGATTTTCGCTAAAACTGACGAATTAGATCAGAAATCGAGCACCGATACGGAGCTTAAAACTCCAATTCCCATTGATCAGATTAAATGGTTAAGGCAAGCTGTTCCACGAAAAGACGGTTCGCGAACAGATATTTACTATAGAATTGAGGGGTCAAATGCAAGAATCAGGTCTGATAACGATGCAAAAAATTATTGTAAATTATATAATATAGAATATGAAAAAGACTATTTTAATTTCAGTGGGAGAAATTTATATTCGGGGCCGGTAAAACGAGACGAATGCAATATATCAAAAGCATGCCTAGAAATTAAAATCCCCACTTGTTACAATGATGCATTGAAAACTCCCCAAGCTGAGAAATGGCATCAAGCTGCGAGCGAAGAAATGAAGGTCATGCATGACCGAAAAGTATGGGACCTTGTTTCTAAACCTGTAAATACTACCATAATAATTGGATGTCGCTGGGTTTACACCGTAAAATACGAATCAAGAGGTAAAATAGCTAGTTTTAAGGCGCGACTAGTAGCACAGGGTTTTGGACAAAAGGAGGGAATTCATTATGACGAAGAATTTAGCCCCGTTGTTAATTTTTCAATTATTAGATTCTGTTTTTCAATTTTAGTTTGCAAACTAAATTGGTGTCATTGTTAATTAAACATTAAATGTGCATATTTGTAGGCCCCTTTAACTCAAAGCACTTTTATGTACCAACCCGAGGGATTTTTAGATGAAAGTAAACCTAATTACGTTTGCAAATTAAACCGGGCTTTATACGGTCAGGACGTGAGTGGTTTTTAGAAAAACATGCAGTTCTGGAAGAACTTGGTTTTCAAAAACTACAGTGGGTAAACTGTGTCTATATTTTTCAGATAAAGGTTGATTTACTTCTGCATGTCGACGACATTATTCTGTTTTCTAAAACTCAAGATTTTATAAAATATGTGATAAGTCTACTTAATAAGAGATTTGACCTGGAAGTCGTCGGCAAAACAAGTAAATTTCTTGGTGTACAATTTGAGGAAAAAGGCAGTGACATCAGTCAGACTACATTGACAGAATATGCGAGAAATTTAAAGAGTTTAGTTATCCAATAACCTCCTTGCCCATTGCAGCAGGCACAGTTCTATCCAAAAACCAATGTCCTAGTACTGATGAAGAAATAAAAATGATGTCAAAACTTCCATATCGCAGTATCCTTGGTTCTATAGCATTTATAGCAAATAGGACACGCACTGACATATGTTATGCTGTAAATATTCTTTCTCATTCCAGAATAATCCTAGTTCAACTCACTGGAACACATAGTTACAAGTGTTAGGATATTTGCATTATACAAAATCGTATAAATTAAATTTGTCTAAAATATCGAATTATAATGTGAATTGCTATAGTGATGCTAACTATGCAGCAAATAGGGATGACCGCATATCAATTGGCGGATTTGTTTTATTTATAGACGAAGTACCAATTACCTGGCGAACATTCAAACAAAAATGTGTTAGCTTATCCACAATGGAGGCTGCTAAAGAGTTAGTCTGGGTAATTCTCATTTTCAATGAACTTTTAAAAATGAATGTATTAGATATAAAATTTTCTAGCTTTCTATATATATACAATCAAGCAGCCATTAACTTTTCTAAATCCCCCATTGAGTATAGCCGTACGAAACATATCTCTCTATTCTAAAAAAAACTAACTGCCGCTGCCGCCGCCGCCGCTGTCAAAAGCTTGTCACGCTATCTCCTCCGAAACCGCTGGGGGTATGGGGTCGAGACCAATACCAATAGATGCAGAACAATGTGGGGAAGAAAGTAAGACATGTCTCATATTCGTCGGACTTTAAGCTTTTTTTAATTTTATGTTTTGTGGGAAAATATTGACTTTTTCATGTTCAGATTACGATAACTCGCCAAAAAAGGATCGTAGAATTTTTTTTTTACAATTTAAGGCTACAGACATTTCTCCTTCAAACAAGACCTAATTTGTTTAAAAATAATTTAAAACAGACAGATATTTTTATTAAAATTGAAAACCCACTTTTTGGAAAAATTTATGCGTTTCAAGATATATAAATTCGATTCACTCAGACTTATTATGTTACAAAGAAAATATTTATATCAACGGGAAGATGAAAGCTTTCTCATTCATATAAACTTCATTTCAAGTCTCTATCTTAAAATTTCGATTTTTAATTGAATTTTAAAGGAATACTTCAAAAAAATCTTCTCATTCGCTTCCTTTGCAGAAGGGCATGAAAGAAGACCCGATTTTTCACCCATAGCGGGGCTTCATCCATTTCGCCGGGAGGGGGGATCGCTGTAAACAACTATTGAGTCATTCATTCACTTGATTCACCAGAGGAGCGAAGTCCCTAGTAGATATAAGATATCATTTGGTTAGAAACTTAGTTTTAGATAACCTATTCGAATCGAAATACGTAAACACCAAAGTTAATTTTGCAGATATTTTTACAAAACCTTTGCTTAAAATTGGATTGAAGATGTTGACTAATAGAATTTTCGTTTAAATATATATGACCAGTCCCATTTTGAATGGCAGGTGTATACTGGTAGTGGTAGGGATTGAAAAATTCACGCTGACTTCAACATTTACTTAGTAAAGTCTATATTTAAGTAAATATATGAAAGTACTTATGTGTTTATGCATATATAAGTATGTATTTAGTTAATAGAGAAAGATTATAAACGAAGTTTGTTATTTAAATGTTGGTATTTTTTCTTTCAAGTAGAAGAATTGTGAAATGTTATATTTAATCTTAAAGGTGTATAAGTATGGACTGTATTTTCACAAATCGTGAATTACACCTCATTTTGAGTAGTGCATTTGTTTCTTTAAGTGTATCAATGACATATCCATGTTCTTTTGCTTTAAGAAAAAATATATATTTTGTAAAACTGCACCGTGTTTACCTTACACAAATCTTCTGTTTTAAGAATAATAGAAAACTTTAGACTGTTTGAAGCTTCTTTGAGAAATTTTAAATAAATCAAAAAGGGTTTCTAGCTTCTGGTCATACGTGATAGGGAAATACGCATTTCCTCCTTGGTTATTCTCTCGCCTGACCGCTCAGCTTTTTCCCCGCCAGGCGATTAATCGTGAGGTAAACTGAGCTGCAGTTACTGAGCATTTTTATGCAAATCTGTTTGTAGTATACCGGGTGGTTATAATAAAATTTCCCCTATAAAAATGGCATCTTACAGAGCAAACGGGTGAACGGAATGCAACGAAATTTTGTATATGGGCTATACACGAGATGCGCTCGCGGAATTTCGAAAACAAAAAAATTTAGTTCCAAAATGTCCACCTGAGGGCGCCTTTTCATGGATTAACATAAAATTTAACACAATAAACGACCAAAACGGAATACAGAAACAATATTAACATTTACTGACTAGTTTCTGATCACCTTGTCATCGAACCACATTAAGTAAAGGTAAGGAAATAAATAACAGTACACCTTTGCTGTTTGAGAAGAAAAAAAACAGTTGAGTTTGCAGAAACAGGTACAGATTATGACGTAATGTCACGAGAGGAGCTAGTTGTTAATCGTGTCCAGGACAATGTAAGGAAAGGTTAATGTTTTCCTTACATCACGCTTCATGTGCGAAGCATCACAACTGATCCGTTACGATCTGCTGTTGAACACACTGTCCAGCGCCTTCAAACTTTGCAGGTGACTCACGGTGGTCACATTGAGCAACTTTCCTTACATCGTCCTGAACACGATTGACAACTGCTCATTTCGTCATAATCTGTACCTGTTTCTGCAAACTCAACAATCTTTTTTCTCAAACACCAAAGGCGTACTGTTATTTATTTCCTTGCTGTTATTTAATGTGGTTCGATGACAAGGTGATCAGAAACTAGTCAATAAATGTTAATATTGTTTCTGTATTCCGTTTTGGTCGTTAATTGTGTTACATTTCATGTTAATCCATGAAAAGGCGCCCTCAGGTGGACATTTTGGAACTAATTTTTTTTTCGAAATTCCGTGAGCGCCTCTCGTGTATAGCTCATATACAAAATTTCGTTGCATTCCGTTTGCGCTGTAGGATGCCGATTATATTGGAAGTTTAATTCTAACCACCCGGTATATAAAGGCGGTTTGGCCGTCTCTCTCACGTACTTGATGTTTCGTTTGTAGTATGCTTTTATGTTTTAAGTTTCTTGAAGGCTTTTTAATAAACCTTTTGTTTTAAGTAAAAGCTGAATGTTATAATTCTTTTAAAGGGCTACTGTTCTTCCACTACTCTGCTAAAACATGTTTAAATTTTTGAAGCGCGAATATTTTATATGTGGGCAGAGAGACACAGGCATAGGCTTACAAGCTTACAAAGAAGTATTTAATGATACATAAATCTAGGGGCAGTATTTAGAGTTTGAAATTTAAGGGGGACAATTCAACATGGCGGTCGCGACTCCTGCCCAGTCGTTTCTTCCATCCGTTGAGGGGCGTTCTTCCATCGCGTCTGCTGGCTAACTCCTCTCTTACTCACAGAGGTCGCTATCGTCGGTTGAAGTTGGCGAGTGCGACATCTACACTTCACACACACACATGGTGGTTATCAAAATAATAGAAACACTTAGGAAACACATGAAATTCTTTATTAATATGGCATAGGACCATCTATGGCATTCAATACCACGTGGATTCACTAAGAAAGTGAAGTCATGAATAGTGGTTAAGGGTCCATTCTTTATGGATGAATCGTCAATGTTCCTGTAGAGATGCTATTGCTGGATATTGATCCCTAAAACAGACCACAGCAGTTCGATGATATTGAGGTTTAGGGACTGTGCTGGCCAGATAAGGTGTTTGACTTGGTCTTTATGTTCCTCAAACCACGACTTGAGACGTCTAGCTGTATGGATAGGAGCATTATCATCATTGAGAACGCTATCTCCTCCAGGAAACAATTTTTGCACCATAGGACGGATCTGGTCGGCTAAAAGTTCGACATAGTCCTTCCCGGTCAATCTCCCTTTCGGGGTTACAATACATCCCTTTTAAAAACCATGAGATGGCCCCCGAAAGTCTAAGAAATTTCCTCTCCATGTTTGACTGCTGGCATGAGACAAGCATGATAATACGCATGTGTAGGTGTTCTTTAGACATACGCACGTCCTGTTGCAGGGAACAAAGTGAACAATGATTCGCCTAACCAAATGTCACATTCGACGTATCATTCGACCAGGATTTGTGCTGGTGGCACCACTGTAGAGGACGGTTTGTTTTCACATCTCTTACAAGTAGCTTGGGAATTACTACTCCGTCGAAAATGTTTTGTTTTTCAAGTTTTCTCCTACCTGTAATGATTGGAACTGCAGATTCAGATTGAGCTCTATGGTCACTTTGACTGCAGTTGTTTTCGTTTTTGATGTCACAGTCCGCCTCAACACCCGTCAGTCTCTTTCACTTAGCTTTCCCTTTAGTCCACTATTCTGTTTCACAGAGGATATCTTTCCGTGAACTGTATATGCCATCATGACTTCCGATATCATAGCTCGGTAAACACCCAAACCCATAGGGTCTGTTGTAACAGATGCTCCAATTAAACGCGCTCCAACAATTTGCTCTTCTGCACGGTCTACAAAATTTTGACATCTTACGCTATTCCCCAAAGAGCCTTATGCCCATAGTTTCATTACTGCTACTTTAGAGTAGAATAATGTATACACTATATTCTATAAAGAAAATATTGGTCCCTAAACTTGTTTTTTAAGGAATACGAAGCACTTCCATAAACACTACTAATATTGATGTCTTTCCATTATTTTCATAACCACCTGTATATATGTGTGTGTGTAGCATAAAAGGGAGATGATGAAGTAATTCGTGCAACTTGTCCTGCTACCACTGTCATCGTCCCTTCGTCCTAATGCCTCTTTCTTTCGTTGCAGGGCACACGTTTAGCGGTGACAGTCCAACATAGAAGTACTTTTACCGATTGGTATATCGATTCTCCAGTCGTCCTTGATCGGTTTGGTTCCTTCCAGTGCAGCTTCAGCGACGAACGGGGAACCATGAATATTGCTGTACAGAAGCAGGCCATATTAGGTGAGTTTCCGAAGTGATGGCAGGAGGATGGGCTGTTTCTCGAGCAGGATGGGTTTCCACCCTCGCGCTCGTCCATTAAACCGCGGGGTGTCTCGGAAATACATAAAAAATAACAAGAGCGCCTCGTGCCGCTCTCCTCTCCAGGAATGTGTCCAAGTTCAGAGAGCCTGCTTACACAAAACAATGGAACACAAAACAATGGTAACACAAAACAATGGAACGAACACACACACACACACACACATATATATATATATATATGTGTGTGTGTGTGTGTGTGTGTGTGCGTGTGTGTGTATGTATATATATATGCACTTTTTATTATTATTTTAAACCAAGTGGGGTAGCTGTCAATAGAGGTATCGCCATTAGTGATGTCCAAATCTACCTGTGTGCTGAAGATATATATATATATATATATATATATATACACTGGTTGTCAAAAATTAAGGAAAAATCACAAAAATAGCTATTACTCAAAAACTTACAAATTTGAATTTAATAAAACTTATACACATTATACGACACATAGGTAGGTATAAAATAGCATAAAAAGAAATCGCCAGACAATTATGGTGTTATAGAAACTAGCATATGTATACAATGAACAAATCGGATTTCTCAGTTTGGCATACGAAAAGTAACTTTAATATGGCGCATGATCCCCCCGAGAAGCAATACAGCACATACAGCGATGTGTGATGCTGTGAATTATGCGGTATATGAGTTCGGTAGGAAGTGAGAGCCATTGCTCTTGCAAAGCAGTTGAAGGCGTTGCTAGGGTCCTAGGACGATGATTGAGAGCAGCTATACGTCGTCCTAAAGCGTCCCAAACGTGCTCGATAGGATTCAGGTCCTGTGATCGAGCTGGCCACTCCATGCGCTGAATTGTTTCCGGCAAAAGATAAGTATCCACGATGCGAGCCCTGTGCGGTCCAGAGTTATCGTCCTGTAGCACGAAAGCATCACCTATTGCCCCGGCATATGGACGCACTTAAGCATCAAGGATGTCATCATCTCTATAGTTGTGAGCATTCACATTTCCACGGGGAAAGACATGGAGGTCTGTGCGTCCACCCAAAGAGATACCACCCCAAATACAGACACTGCCTGATCCGTATGCATCTCTTATACGGATGTGTGATGGATGAAAACGAGTTCCAGGTTCTCTCCATATCAAAATACGCCTACAATCGCTTTGGAGGCTGAACCTGGACTCATCCGTAAAAAGAACAGTCCTCCATTGATCACGCGTCCAGTGGACATGTTGACGGGCACACTGCAGACGTTCCCGCCTATGGCGTGACTTGAGAGGGACCCAAATGTCTGGTCGGCTCGCAAAAAGACCACCTTCGTGAAGCCTTCTACGCACAGTTGACGTTGATACCAACCTTCCGCAGCTTGCAGCGAGGGAGGATCTGAGTTCAGACGGAGTTGCGGTTCTATTCCTTCGTGCGCATAATGACAAATATCGGTCATCGGCACTCGTCGTACCGTATGGCCGTCCTTGGCTGAACTTCCTGGATGCCGAATCCGTGGTTAGAAATTGTTGCCAAAGTCTATGAACCACAGACGGACTCCCATTTAGCCATCTGGCCACTTCTGTCTGACTTTGTCCGGCTTCTAGTCTCCCAATAGCTCGCCATCGCAGTTCTTCGGTCAAATGATGCCTGGAGGTCATTGTTACAGTTTGGATATGCCATATGTCTAATCCCAGCCTCGCAGCGACAATTGCCGCCTTGCTCTAAGACATGCACTTTTATGTTCCTCGCAAATGACGCATTCAGACTGCAGCGCCACTATTTTGCATAATGTAGTATTGTTCAGCGCCTTTTACTTAACAACATATTCAAATTTCAAACAGATTGGCCTAGTTTTAAACGTGTTATCCCTGTTCAATTTTTTGTGATTTTTCCTTAATTTTTGATAACTAGTGTATATATATATATATATATATATAAGAATATAATATATATATATATATAAGAATAGCCATACTGAAAGTCATTCGTTCATTTGAAGCATGCTTAATGTGAAAGCACCAACAAATTTCTGCATCGTCCGTTGGATTTTGGGCAGTCGTAAAATGAATGTGGCATTATATGTAAATTATTGTATAAATACATCCACTAAAAAAACTTTTAAAAAGTAAAAAAACGCCAAGCATTAACACAAAAGTTATGACTAAAAAATGGTGTGATATCAAATATCCAAGCTTATTAAGTTCTGGTACTTAATTTCCCAATCACGAATTTTTCTCTTCAAGTGAAGTGATTAAGCATGACTTGTTGATAGAAACCCTTCTTCCCTAGACCAAACTCATCATAAAGTAACTCTAATTTTTTTTCCATCAGTGGCCCCCGAATGTTGGGGACTCCCCAAAAATTTTATTTTAAAAGAAAAAAAATTCCCAATTCAATTTTTTTTTTAATTTTACCTTTTTTGATAGCAATTTTTTTATATATCCTTTCAAATTTCATTGATTGATTGGTTCATCATATGTATGCTATAGTGTATATAAGGGATTAATATATTTTTTGGTTGCATTGTATTGGTGTTTTAATGATGAAGTTAATCTGTTGTATTGTTTTTTTGTTATTTGATAATGTTCCCGACTTCTACGCTTCAAATTGCCAATTCTTGGTAAAGTGGTACTTTCACAATGATTCATGATTTTTTTTTGGGGGGCGTCAATTTTGGAAATGTTACGCCCCCATCAGTGTTAGGGAGGCCCATCCCGAGTTGTGCCTATAGTCAAGAATTTTCTAAATCGGACCCTGAGCTTAAATGCCTTCGCACACTCCCAGTCGAATGACTGGGAGTGTTCGAATTTCCCGTCAAATTGTCAAATTTTATGGACCACACTTGCTAATACCTGACGAAAACTCTTCTTTTTTTCCCTTAAGTTAATATCAATGTATAGATGTGTCAAAATGTTTATTGGTTTATATATGTAGAAACACACACACACACACTTATATATATATATATATATATATACAGAGCCTGACTAAGGCAGGGGCATACGGGGCAGTTGCCCTGGGCCCCCACATGCTTTCGGACTTTTCACTTCCTACCGAACTCATAGAAAATCTGCATTATCCAGACGTCGTCCCAAAACCTTTACAGGACTCCGGAAAGCTGTTGAGGAGGAATGGGATAGAATACCTCTTCTGACACTTCAAAAGGCATTATTATCCTGGAAATTGCGGTGTCGAAAGATAGTTCAGAATAAGGGATGTCAAATAGAACATTTAAAACACAAGTTTTTTATGTAATTTAGTTTTGTGAATACAATATGTATTCACAAAATGTCTAAAAAATACAATATGTCTAAAAAATGTATGAACAGCCTCTGTATATATATATGAGATGTACCGAAAGGTCATCTCATGAAATAGGAGCGTACATCGAGGCCGAAATAAGGGGAATTGGATGCATGAAGAAAATATTTTATTTTACGAGAACAGCGACATGACACGTTACTTGGGTCGAGCCAACTCGCCGTCTGCCTTACGCGCGAAAATAGAATTAGGTGAAAGAGAGGTTGCCAGGAATTGGCGGAGAGTGTTAGTGTTGGCAAAAGCGGGGCATCTCGCCAAGGCGTCGGAAAGGTTACCAGATGAGAAAGAAAGTACAGAAAGTTCGATTAAAGGTTATTAATATTATTATATATATATATGTATGTATGTATGTGTGTAAGTAAGTAAGTAAGTAATGTTTATGCGAACAAATATTACGACATTTCTATGTGACATCCATTACTGATCATTTTGTATCGAGTCAATTCTTTCGTACTCAGTTTTCAAAGCTGATAATTTTTTTGGGTTTTGCTTCAGGTGATTCATATTTTGAGGATCATTCCAAAGTCGCAAACATCGGGGACGCCGTCGATCTCGAAGTCACTTTCAACAAGGATCTGCCGATCGTATGGAGGCACAACGGAGTGGACGTACCCTCGTGGAGGAACAGAGGGAGGGTGGAAATTCCGAGCGTACAACCCTCTGACGCCGGGATTTACGAATGCAACTACGAGGGATACAGGGGTAGGAGACCTCCTGCCCTCCTAAGGCTGATCGTCCGAAGTAAGTCTATAATAGTATTTGGATGATTCCGAGTGGTCGTAACAGAACAACTGACGTCGATCCCGAAGATCCCTTTAAAAAAATTCCGCATTTAAATATGGAATACTCCTCACGAAAGCATTTCAGAAAAGTTTCAAAATTGTCCTCCTCTCCGCTAACAAAAGTTGCCTTTTCGTTTTACTGCTATAAAGTACATTCGTTGGATATTCTTCCTTCTGTTTCAGTGAGTAAAATGTTTTAAAAGATCGAAACATCGAACTTAGACACCGGTATTACAAAAACTGCGAAGAAGAATGCCACTGATTAAAAAAATTATTCGTTGTCTGTACGGTGCATGCTTTAGGTTATTTTAATCTACCGGAGGGTGAGACCTTTTTCTTTCCTTGTAAATATTTCTAGATTCACGGTTCTTGCAAAGCTGTTTCTTCTATTTCTGGATGTGAAGTGCCAGAACTAGGTTCCAGCTTACTTTTGAAGTGGGCAGAGCAGTCTGTCGGGAACCACAAATCGAACAATGTACTTTGATGACTCCTGATGTAAAAGGTCTTTTGAAACAGTTCATTTTTACCTAGACTTAGGCAGAATCCACTATTGCTGTGCCAACCCAACAAATTAAAATGGTTCTAGAATTCAAAAAAAGTAATCGTTCGATCAATGTGCCTGATTTCTGTTGGGAAAAATTTGAAACTCTTCTTTTTAAATATGGAATCTTCAAACTTATTAAAACGAATCAACTTTTAAGCTTTGAAACGGGAAAACTAACGTTTATATCTCCCCTTTTCAGGTTTTTATAGCAGCGTGTTACTTTTATGTATGCATGTTTAAGTTTATTTTATTATAACAGTTCACTCAAGCGCCCAATGCCCGTAAATAACATAATGTGGAATTTGGCATCGACTCCTCGACAAATTCCTTGCTTCCATATAAACCTAGCGTTTCTCAACAGACTTTAAATCGATAGGAGGGCTGTGATTCTTGACTCTCATCAGTCGTTTTGGATAACGTTGAGCCAACGTCACACAGAATAGAATTCTAGAGTATTTTATATTCTTCAGGAAGTTTTTACATTTACGTAAACATGGAAGTTTTGCGACAATAATATCCAATATACAAAATAGGATGGTGATTCTAAAGACCAGCGACTTTCTTCATTGCAAACAGAGGCCGTTGCTCTCGGAGGGTTTTATCGAACAATTGCCTAGATAGTAGCTTTCCGGAAACTTGGGTATCGTATTATGCGTACAGCCTGGGCACAGTGTAATATCTGAACAACTTTTAACCCCAAACACCCGTGTTGGTATGCGAGAGATGCAGGTTGTCGGATATTAAAAATGAAGGCAATATAAACGGAAATGACGGTGAGGTATTTTTTTTTCTATCTAGCTTAAGGCTTTATGGGTGATTTTATCGGACCGTGGGAACTGAATTTACCACCCGAACGATCATCGGGAAGGGCTGTCAGGAATGCCATCTTAATATGGGTGGGTGAAAACATTTAATGTATATTTGCAAGAATAGAAGTAAATCTATGCATATGATTGGCAGACTTGTGATAAAATCTCGAGTTACAAGGGGGAGTTGGGTTTGAAGCTTACATCCTCCTTTATTTTTTTGTCATGATTCAGATAAAGATAGCGAAGTACGAATGAACTAGCTGGTAACAAAGTGACATGTATAATTGTACAGGCATAATAGATTCTAAGTTTTTAACAGAATTTCTGCCTTTATAGCGCCTGCGAGTTTAAATGTAGAATATTGTATCTGTGTTCTAATTTTAAAATTTCATAGTCCATATATGCACAGATGTTACTTGATAATGTTTCTTCTATATCTCTCTCTACACAGAGTGCAAGAAGAATCTGTTCGGCGAACACTGTGACCAACAATGTCCTGCTTGTTACAACGGTGGCGTTTGTCACGACCACCTCGGAGTATGCGTCTGCCCCGTAGGAATCGGAGGAAACAACTGTGAAGTTCGTAAGATCAGTTTCACAAAATCTCCTAGTTTTTTTGTTTGCTTTGTTTTTCCAATATGGCAGATACTTTATATCACGTTCATTGCCCCATCCACGCAGCGAATTCGTTGGCTATTTTATTGCTGTTGTGCCCAATGAGTGAACCTACGCTACTCACTCTGAGGGGACAGCACGTGTATATCCATGCCTTATCAGGGAATCAAACCCGTGCCTACATTTACACTATAGTTTTGTCCACATCATCGACGTCAACTTTCAGAATAGCGACCTTCCTCGATAAAGTCATCTTTGCTGTATTTAATCATCTCGATTCCAAGGCGGCGGTTCGTTTCAAACCTTTAGAATATTGTTTCCTTCAAGCGATTTCTATTTCAGACTTTATTTCAACTTTCGAGAGTATATCGGAGGTTGACCACTGCCGTCTAATATATTTCTGTCAATAGCACTTTCAACAAAACGCTTCAAATTTTTCTTGTAGACTTACTTCTGACCTATTTCTTTGCTGAGCAGATATTTTTCCAAAAACAAAGTCCTCACACGTGTACTAAAAAAATACGCTCTGGTATTCGGATTTGAATGAAACAGAACAGGAAGTAGATTTTTTTACGAGCTTCAGGAAGTTCTGTTTGATATTTGTTGGTCCATATTTGGTAATCAGCAGAGGTTTTAGATACAGGCATTACTGTAAACTGGCATTCGATGCCTCGTATCACTTAACCAGCTTTTTAAAATACAGCTGATACCCGGTTAATTATTCCTTATGAATTGCCATTTCGCCACAGTTAAATACTCGGTTATGCGAAAAACCAGCTTCCGTATTTGCTTTCTGCTTGACTTGGGGAAACAACCGAAGCACTGCTTCCATTAATTGTTTACACCGTACATCCTGCAGGCACTATGTAGTGCATTTTCTGAAAGAGCGTGACGACTGGTGTTTTTATCATCGATTGCAGTTATTTGATTAAAATAATGTAGAAGAAAACCTTTTATTAACATATTTTATAATCCAGAAACAATAATTTTACATCGTCAATCATGTCGCAGGAAAGCTCTGACATAAACAACATCAAGTTATCTTCGACTGAACACACATTAGGACTTTGATAGTAGAATTTTCTTGAGGTATCTGACAATCTATATATATAAAACAGTTCCGTAACTGACTCATTCATTCATTCATTCACTGACTGACTGACATACAACGCACAGACCAAACTGCCGGACCTAAAGGGCTGAAATTTTGCATGGCGATTCTTCTAATAGTGTAGGGGTGCACTAAGAAAGATTTTTAAAAAATTCTTCTTAGATTTTTTTAAATTAAATTTTTAAGCTGTTTTTTAAACTTTTTTTACGTTTGCATTTAAAATAATACATTGAGGGTTATAAAATTTATATCACGAGAAAGATCATAAAAATTCCTTCAAAATGAAATTTTTTTCGCATCTTAACCTCCATTTTCTGATTTTTGGTGAATTTTTAAAGATTAATTTTTAGAATTTAATTTATTAAATGCTGATCACGTGATTTCTTTTTCTGGTACTTTAAATAAATTTATCGTCACGTGCAAAAAAAATAGACAAAAAATATTTTTTTCTTGCTAATGCGGCTGACGATTGGACTTTATTTTGTCTATAAAAATATCCTTTACGATTTTTTTATAAATATGTTTTTTTTTTACATCAATTGTATACATTGATCGTCGTATTTATTATAAATATATATATTTATTTTTTTTTGGAATTAATTGCATACATTGACCGTTGTATTTAATTTCAATGTACTCCGTAGCGAAGCGCGGGTTTTCAGCTAGTATATATATATATATATATAAAAGAAAAACGGTGTCGGCCGGGAACAACTCTGGGTAGACTGTTCCCGGTATGGCATTCGTTATGAAATTCGGTCATGTTTGAAAATGTCGAAATCGATGTATTTTTTTTTTCATGAAAGTACATAAATGTTACATATTTGGCAAGAGCTTGAAAAACTGATATTTTTTTTCTGCGTACACTTATTCTGTTAATTCAATAGTTTTAGAGTTATTTGGATTCTAATGAGCCGTCTCAAGTGAGATCATCCATCTTTGACGTTGTAAACAAAAGGTTATTCTTTCACAGCTTGATTCTCACTAAAAAATCACTGAAAAGAAATGTTTCATCGTGTGTCTAATCTTTAATTGTTTTTCTATTTTTCATAGTCTTAATTCAAACTTTTTAATCATAAATAGATCATTTGAAGATGTACTGATTTTGGGAGGATTGTTTGGCAGTTAAAAGTGAAACAAAATTTTAAATTCAAGTGAACTGTGATTCGAGTGTCAAGTGATTCGATTTTGGTTTTCGATTAATAGCCGGCAACAAGATTCTTTTTGTTCATAGTTCTACATCTATCATCATTTTTGTTTATACGTGGTTTTCAGTTTTTATATTAGATGTATAGAATCATGTTTGAACTGTCCAAACAACAAATAATTGTTTAATTTTTATTTTCATTTTACCAATTTTTTTTCCAAAACTGTTCATATTTCATGCATTTCTTTCTTTGCTGATTAGTTTAGTTTTTGGTTTTAGATAAATATTCTACTAAGACATTTTTGCATGGAGTTCACCATTTCGTTTTTCTTTTGCCGATTGCACGCTAAAATATTTAAAAAGTGCATATTCGCATTTCCTTTATATAAATATTTATATTTAGGACATTTTGGTGTTTATTGAGAATGTATTTTCTTCCGTCGATTTCATGTGCGCTGGTTCAAACAAAAGTGACTAGACTGGTGTTTTGTATATTTAATAGATCGATGCTGATTTTATTTCAAAATTACGAAACGAATACGAAGGTTATGGCGAACTGACGCACGATAGGTCAGTGCCATTCGAACGACAATAAACGACTGACTAACAGTAGCGCTTCTCGCTAGAGGGCGTTGCAGACGATTTCACATAGGAGGGTGCCTTAATACCGAACAGAGAGATTTATTTGTTTTTCCCCAATACCATATGCACGGGAAGCCTGTTAAATATTTCAATTGTGCTTATATTTTGACTAAACCGAATACAGAATATCTCGCAACATAGACACGTGCAATTCTGCCTAATACATGCACTCATACAATTTCAAGGTACTATGCCTTATCATATCATCAATAACACACATTTCAGGAAATTTGAATTTTTGTATTGCAGGAATATAGGTTAAAGCAGCCAGCCTATTTCTTTTCACATCAAAATTTATCTTTTTGTAATGCAGGTATGCTCATATCATACTAGGTGGTGGTGGGTGTTAATACGAATAACTAATTTTTACTTTTTGTGGTTTTGTGAAGGGGGGGGGGGTACTGCAAATGAATAGTGCCTCTTATGAAAATTCTCCCTCTCAATCAATCAATTCAAAGCCGTCTTTCTGGTTGACGGATGGCCCGAGCATATATATATATATATATATATGCTTGTGTGTGTGTATCTGTCTTCACTTAAAAGAGAATGATAGTAACAGATATATTAAGTAATCCCCCCTTTTACGATCATCCGGAAGGACGCGCATCCATTGGCTTCTCGAGGCACGAGGTGGGAAACGATTGGTTAATGAGCAGAGTAAAATGGGAGACTGAAACACGCGGCTACCGAGAGTCAAAAGTTCAAGTGAAAAGCATAAGAACGCTATCGACTCGTTCTTACTCCCTTAATATAACTCGTACATGTTTCAGATTGTAACATTGGAGATCATGGGCCAAGATGTCGATATTTTCGGGATGCTAAAGGGTTCCTGTATTGCCCCCCCGATCCGTACGGATGCTCCTGCGCTCGAGGATATAAAGGACTTGATTGCAATGAACGTGAGTATCTGGTTATTCCTTTTTCTGAACAACGAGAGTGTGTCTCGAGCCAAATAGAGCTGAAAGCGTGCTTCCTTCACATTCTTACAGCCTCTTTTTATAAATTACTAACGGCCCGTCCCGATTTTGTCCGGGTTGAACAAAATATTATACCAATAAATTTCCAGTTGATAGCCAATAAATTGTAAATCATTTTTTACCTTAATAATAACCTAAATAATAACTTAAATTGATATTACGTCATTTAATAATTAAAATTAATTTTTTAAAAGAAAAAGGCGTGCCGGAGAACGGCTCGGTTCCAACCGCTACCGTCAGAAAGACCCACCGCGATAGCACCACGCTAAGGATCGTTGAAGTCTTCGGCACAAAAAGCGGTAGAGGACAGTAGCGGTAACAATGGAGATTGTTAGGATTAAGCCCCTAACTTTATTTCTACTGATCAGATATACATAATATATAGCCTATGTCCATCTGGAATAATGTACCTTTCAAACAGTGAAAGAATTTTTCAAATAGGTGCAGTGGTTCCGGAGATTACCCTCCACGTACAAAATCGCTCTCTCTTTATATATAAGTATAGATAAAATGTGTCCCGGAGATCATAATTGCCTAGTTTTTAATCTCTATATTAATTAAAAGCATCCAGCCCTGTTATTAAAATCATATCGTATAGTCAATATTTATTGATTTGATATGCAACGTTTACATTTCAATTTTGAGCATTTTCCTTCCCCTTGCGAGAAAAGGAGCGGTGGTGAATGCTCGTGAAGGAGGCTTAGATGTTGATCCATTTCATAAAATTGTCCGGTAAAATATTGCTCTCGGAGGGCATTAGGAATGTTCGCTCGTTCGACTTACTTCGACAGAGGTCACCGGACTCGAGTCGTTCCATTCGGTGACGGAAGTGTCAACAAAGGGCAGTGGAGGGATATTGCAGAAAAGGATATATAGGACTGTCAAAATCACAGAATTAAAATCCAGAGAGATATTTAAAAATGAAGAAATGACACCTCATTTCGATTCCATTCATTTTTCTATATCGGAAGTTGTCAAAGTGCCATACACTTTCAGATTCGGGAATGCGTTCATTACACGTAACTTCTATTCTACGTTATATATCAATGTGTCCGATTCAGCGCTTAAAAAAAGTACAGTTCGAAACTGTTATAATAAAAAATTTGGAACAGATGTAGTATACGCAACGGGCTATCGCCAATTTGGCGCCAAAATCCCTTTCGGAGAGCTGTTAGGCTTAAACTGCGAAATGTAAACAATAAGTTGGAAAACAAACTTACTGCTGGCTTTATGAAACTCGTAGGTGCACACGGGATCTTCGCTTCGCTCAGATACCCTTGCTTCACTCCGCTACGCTCCGTTACGCATCCGTCCAAAAACATTACAGAAAATCCCCAGCCGCTGGCTTCGCTACATACCGCTGGCTGTTGTACAGTAAAAAAAAGCTTCCGCTGGCTGTAGCGGTCAGTAAAACAAAGCTTATCGCAAAAAAAAATTTAAAAAATACCATCCGATCTTAAAATCCTCCCTGCCAGAATATAAAAACCGCCAAACAACCATCAGATTTGGCGAAAATTCGCCCCTTGGCGTTCGTTGCGTATACTACATCTGTACCAAAAATTTATCCCAAAGAGACAGAATTCGTTTCTTGAAGGTATATTTTACCTTAAGTATTTATTTTTTAAAATTCGAATGCGGAAACACTTCTTCATTATCGGCGCACCGTACAGGTGATCTAACATCTCGTTCTACTAAGAGGGTCTTATGGAACACGAGTACACACTGTGACAGCTCCCGATATTTTTTCGCGTTTCATTTCGACGCTACGATCCACCGGCATTCGTCTCATTTTCTTCGGTTAACTGCGAGATTCCCACATTTAGTGGATGAAGAGGAGATGAAACTGCATAATTTCCTTCTTTTGAATTCAAAATGTATATTTATTTCTGTTTCCAAGAGCGTTCACGAATTTGTAGTTACACGAAAATGCGACAGCAACGCCGTTTTCTTGGGTGCAGTAAAACCTCTCCGAACGGATAATAACCCCTCTTTTAAGCAATTAAAAATATATGCCCCTCCAGAAACGTATTTTAAACCCCCATTTGGGTGAACATCCTCGAATGCGGCCCTGGACACTGTCACTACATAACGTGTAACGATTAAATTCCAACATGCAACTTACCACGCCCTCTCCTAAAAAACTGTTAGGAAAATACACGCTATGACTGCAATACGCACCGAAAAAACGTTCCTGTTGTCATAGTCCCCTATCGTAGACTGTGATGGCAGCCTCGTCGTACGAATTTTAATCCAATTCTGAATTCGATTAAGTTTGTCCTAAACTATCCTGCTTAATTTCGTATGGAAAATAAATGACTCGTATCCAAAAAATGAGAAAAAATTACAAAATTTTTCTTCCGTTCTCCACTCATTTCGACCCGTTTCTCTTTAAGACTCGAAAAGTAGAAAAACTATGTCGTCGTCATTCACATCTCAGCAACGAACCCAAAAGTTATCTTTCAAAACTCCCGATTCGTTCTTTATACCCCTCCCACACACATGGCGTTTTAAACTGCATAAAGCATTGGATGGCGTGTTGTATTACACGCGTTAAAGTAAGTTACGAAAAGATTTCTGCGAGCTGATAATTTGTACGAATGAGGCATAAATCTCTTTGTACGTCGATGTGTGTGGGTGCGATTTCTTTCAATAATGTTTTGGAATACGGTGTATGTTTTGGTATACAGTATATCTATAGACAGTGACACTTTTCTATGGCGAGACAATTGAATGGCCAGTCATGGTCCTGAAAAAATTGGACCCATTTGAGGGGTGGGTGTCGGAAAGAGGTTTATTCCATACTATTGGGCTTGATGGAGTCTGTAATCGGTTCTGATCAAATTATGGCAGTTTAATTTGGAGTGGCCGGTCAGAGAACTTCCCCTATATATTGTAGGAATTGTCGTCTTACTCAAAACGATTGCAAGGGGACTTGCTGTGAAAAGTTAGTGACTCGAATACTCTTTTAAAATTGTCAGCAATGCTTTGGTAGATATTAAACATTAAACCTTGAAGACGCATCACTTTCCGATTCATTCTCGCATAACCATTTGCGACACTCTCCCACGTAGATGCTAAAAAAGCAGGCGCTTATACAACATACTCTCTTTCATCGATGAAACACCCGATGTGGATTGAAAAATGTATGCTATTGAAACGAGCCTCCTATTTTTGTATCCATCTTCAAAGAGAAGCGCTCATACAGTTCAGCATCATTAGAGCGAAGATGTGGACTGAGTTTTCGTGGTAACATCTCTCACGGTTATTTTTTGGTTCACCCCATGGAAAGCAACCAACAACTATTATCGTGGATTAAGTACGAATGTCTTGAAGTGCCCTGCATTGGCAAACAACAGGTTATTTGTGTTACGAACATGATCCCGATTGGTAACACTGATTTACGATATGGATGGACTTTTGTGGAGGGACTGAATGAAAGTATTCTTTTTTAGGACATGAAAACTCCTTGTCGTACGGCTGCCTTGAGCAGAAATGGTTCGATTCAACAAAGTTCTAAAATTGCAGAGCATGCATTAGCCTCTAAATTCTCCTACGCAGCCATGCAACTCCGTTATGCAACTTTGATGGCCAACCGCCAGTCAAAGACTTGACTAACAACATTATTTATATTTAGCTCTTTCTATTCTAAAGCAGTGCTCCCCAACCTTTCTATCGCCGCGTCCCGCTGAGAGGGGGGGGTGTTGATTGTTTATATTTTAGATTGTTTTGATTTAATAATTTTAATTTAATTGTTCTTAAACATGCCTTCAAAATAAAATACAGTTACACTAAAAAATGAATGTAAAGTAATTTAACATTTTAACTCACTAGAACGCTAAATCAATGAGAACCCTGAGCTTGTGGCCCTAAGCTGGCGGCCCGGGGGTTGGGGACCACTGTTCTAAAGTACCACTATCTTGTCCTGTCCTTAGTTGCCTCAGTCATGCGGGAAGGAGGTCCAACTCCCACACACTTCTTTTTTTCTAGGCGTTACGCGATTTATCGGTGTGGTGATCCTTGATGACTGTGTATCATTTTCAGATTAGGTAATGGGTAGCTAATGTCTGTGAATATATAAGTATGATCAAGGGATGAGTCCAACACGCAAAGAGGAGAAAGTGATGTTTCTAGAATTCTCCGTCTAGACTTTTTGTGGCACTTAACAAAAATCCTGAAATGACATGCATCCGTCTTAAATGCTCAGTACTTCGCGATCTCTAAAACAGAGGTGTCGCACATACAAAAAGTGGTTTAAAGTTGTCTGAGCATTAATGTTAACAAGATTATTTTCCTTTTTTAGGTTGTAAAAGAGGATGGTACGGAGCTGATTGCAAGCAGCCTTGCCACTGTGCCCTTGGTTCCGCAGATTGCAACAGATTCACCGGTGTCTGCCCGGGAGGCTGCTCGCCTGGTTGGACCGGTCAATCCTGCCAGATTCAAGATAACGATGACTTCTTTACCACGTCCTGAAAGTGCCTGTTGGAGATTTACAATGCGTACTTCCCGAAAAATTGTTGAAATAAATAACGTCGAGCGTTATGTACTTTTTCCCTTTAATGGGTTGAAACTACACACTGGGTGTTTTAAAACGGGGTAAAGAATGTGGACAGAATAACTCGACAGACGTTGAAAAGGCAGACGCGAGTCATAAAAAATGGAAACTGACCAAATTGGGATTCAACTTTATCATCCAATACATCATGCAGATGTCTCCCGCGATGGCGCACAGGAACGAATTATACGAGGTACTCTCTCGCACAGTGCGTTCTGCAAAACAGACCTTAGGTTGTCTAGTGGTTGGCGCACTGGATTTCAGTCCCAGGGGCTCGGTTCGAATCCCAAGGAGCGTCACTGAACGCCCTTACGTCTACACCTCGTATGGGCACGTGAAATCTGTAGGCCGGAAATTCCCTCTTGGGGCTTCTAGGTGCGAGCCAATCATATGTCGACTCTGAGGATGCTCGATCAAAATTGGGGGGACATCTAGATAAGACCTTTCTCATGTTAGAAATCCGGAATTTCAAAATATCCACGAAAACTCGTGAAAATTGTGGAATTGTTTAACTGTCTCGATAAGAAATCTTTCGTAGAATCGAAAGAGATATCTACAACTACGAAATCGCGCGCCAAAACTTGACAGAAGTTCTCGCTGTCGCTGGAAGCGAACAGGTCAACGGGTGTTTAGCATTCGCAGTCAGCATTAAGAACTACTTAAGTCTGTTCATTCCTTATTTGAGGAGTAACTATGAAATGCCTTTTATATAGTATATATATACTCTTGATGTTGTGTATTTGTTAACAATTTTACACTAAAATATGACTTTTTTATTGCAGTTTCCGACTGATTGGAAAAACCACTTTTGAATCTCTCGACTTTAAAAATCTCGTTTAATGTATTTAAAAATCTTGTTGAAATGAGAGAGATGGCAAGAATTCGGCACTGTGGTGATTTTAGAGAATCTAAATTTTATATATATTTCTGTAGCATTAAGTAATTAAACCTATTTTCTTCTATATTTGTATAGTGTTTCTTTAAAAATAGATCTCTTAATTTTGTTTAGATCGAGGTGGATCGTTGTTATGTGCGTCTAACAACCTATTTTGGGAATCGGGTCCAAGAACGCGGTTTCAAAAATGAGTTCTGCTACCTGCTCGAACAGGGTTACCAACTCACAAAATGGGTAATGCGACTCAATTTCAGAGTGTGTTGTAAAACACGCCAACATGAGTGGCTGAACTCTGCTTACTGTGTTCTATAATATACTTCATTCGAGTTCAATATCTCAGTTTATTTTGGGTTATACAACCCCCGTCGTTATTTAAACTTTCTTTATGCTAGTAATTTATTATTTACTTTGTTGTAAATTTATCACCCCAACTCTCTTATATCCGTTTTTTTTGTGAAAAACAGTAATCCTGAAATATACACCCATATTAGGAATATCATTAGAATCAAAATTTCAGGACTTTTTTGAAGGTTTAAGTTTTATAAAATGAAAGCCAAATATTTGTTATAAAATCTTGCAAACTTATAACAAGTGATGAAATGCAATCTGAAAGTTTGAAGTGTAGAAGATACACACAGTCCCGTCACATTAACGTGACCACAGCATACTTTCGACGTCGGCGCGAAATAACCAATCGCGGAAGACACGCGACAACACTGGTGGTGGTGGGGGGGGGGTTATAACGGGTGTCGAAGGGAAGCGGAAACCATTGCAATCGTTGGAGTCATGCAGAAACGGAGCGATTCTGAGTCGTTTCAGCATTCCTGAAACGACTCATTTTGCGTGCCGCCGTGGTAAAAGTGTACCGTGTATGGAAAAATGGCACTATCCAAAATCTGCGGTGGGGCAAGTGTGGTGCAGGAAGGCATCGTGCCTTCCATCCAGGGAATGCCATCCCCAGACCTTAACCCTGCCTCTTCCAGCTTCGACCTATCCGGAAATTGCTGCTGGGTGTTTGTTTCACGCCGTAATCCCTATGGATTCAGAATTATATTTCAATAACAATTGAAAAACTCTTACCGAAATAAAATTGATTTATTCCGTTGTGAAAACTACAGAAGTAATGCCAAAAGTGACAGCACAGACTGGTGTAAGACAAACGATCGTCCAGAATTGATGCACTGGACGTGGAAAGTAACCGCGATTTTCATTTAACCACAGAATAAATGCTGCAGATGTCTAACGAATTGAGTTTTTGCGCTTTCAACGAGACATTTTCCTTTGAAAAAATTCCTTGCGATGCAGTTTCATAATAAATTAATACTGGCAAATTTTTACGGAGAAAATCACTAAAATATTATTTTGATAAACCGTTTTGAATAAACCGTAGCGGCGCCCCCCTCCGCTGCCTCCCAGAAACCCTCTCTACTTCCCACAGGTCGGGAACCCCTGCTCGAAACAAAACAGCACCAGGCACATAGTCTGAAAATGTTGTATTGTGCTAACATATTTATTATCAGTATACATTCACCTTGCCTGCTAAATCGGACGGTTCCAAATGCAAAGTTTAATGAGAAAGAATATAAACTCACATTCCAATCAAAAAAACATCCCAGCAGACAAAATTACAAATACGGAGAAACTTTATTTATAAATTGACACATATATCTGTTTAGTGAAACAGGGGGCCCCCATCATTCACAATACTTATTTTGGAATCCAAAAAAAATATCTCTGTTATCAAATGGATGCTCAATTGATGTGAGTGGTATTATTAATCTTCGGCTGTAACTATTTAGTATACAGCCGATAAACACGTCTTATACCGCAATCGGAATCGGTTCATTTAATGGTCAGCAAGACGTTACTATTTCGACTACAGTATACGCGGGATTATTAACATGAAACGTAAAACAAACTCCATAAATGTGATGCATTTCAGAATCAAAATGGATTTCAATCTTCGCGTAGTTAAACTTTTGAAATTCTTACTCGCGCCTACTACATTAACGGATTTGATTTTGCCGAGTTTTTACTGCAGTGTCGGAAAAATCAAGGTAGCAAGATTTGAAATTTTTGAAATAACAGAAAACAAGAAATGATGCTTGAAAAGGAAGCAGTTTCTTTTCAACGAAACGTCTGCGTTTCTTGGGAAGGGGTCGATATATCTATACATTACTTTTTCTCGACGACATTTTAGCTGCAGTTCCATTATGGAGCACCGGTCTTCCATGCGTGATAGCCATTGCTATATCGAAAGATATATTTTTTGACAGTCTAAACGGCTCCACTGCAGGTGCAATTAATACATTTATTTCAAATTGCCTATTTATAAACTTTTAAATACGTCAAGTTGTTAAAGATAAATTTTGATTCTTCATTTTAATGTATCGGTTATAATAAGAAATTAAATGCGAATACTTCAGCATATAATGGACAGCTCTTACGTAGAGTGCTAGTGTTAGCGAAACGCTACAATTTCCTTGTGTTTAGAAAACGGATTTTTTTTCTTGTACATTTACTTTCGCAGATATCTCTTACTTTCTCATTGGATGGTTAATGACCAGTTATACAAAAATATCGTTATGCTTTAAAAACTTTAACAAGGCACCAGATACAGATGCACAATGTATTTTTTAGCCCTATTTAGACATGACTTCCTAAAATAAATTCAAGTGGCTGAACAAAATTAAAATGTCATTTGTCGTTCATTTTTCTCCTTAGATCAAGAAATGAACTAGCTCCAGAGTAGAGGTTAGAGGTCACTTTTTTGGTAATTATGATGTAGGAATGATGAAAGAAATAGATTTGTTATATATTTTTTTCATATAAAATGTCAAGAATAGTCCTCATAGGTGTTGGGGAAGCCAATAGGGAACAGTTTTGTGACACAAAACTGAGATAGGGGAAACCCTTGTACCTAGGGCCACCATGCTTTATTTAAATAATTATTATTTTACAGCATTTTTTTCTCGTTGGAGTGAGTGACAACATTGTTTCAAATCATAACAGACATTTTTAATGAAAGCAAGAAGAAGCTATAGTTAAATAGAAAAGAAAGTCTCGATTGGATGATCAAAACTAAATTTTTTCACTTCAATATGAAGTCTTATTTTGTGAAAGTAAGTGCAAACTTATGTTTTAATGTATAGCAGATATTTTTTGTAATCATTAAAGGAAAAAATTATATAAAAACAAAGCTTGGTTTCTGCAGGTCTTTCGCTATGGAAGCCATTTTGCCAAAAACAACATCATCTTGTACCTAGGGCCATAATCTTGTCTCGTACCTAGGGCCATGGCCTCTGGTAGAAAAGAGGTGGACGAAAACTTGGCAAGTGTAGAATTCTCACCGATACCCCCGAGAAGAATGAAAATCAAGCACAATTATTGAAAAAAGTAATTGATAAAAAAAGGTTACGAAATCTGTGTTTGAAACAGAAAATTTATGTGGGATCATGAAGAAGACAATGGAGAAATAACATACATTAGAAAGTGATGAAATAATAAACATTTCCTCCTTTAATACATTGCCTACAATTAACATTTCTTCCTTACGAAGATTTTAGAAGTTGTGCATGAAAGAAATAATGGATACAAATTGTTTTTTTTATCGTAAACAACAATTTCAGTGTTTGGAAATAACTGGCCCTAAGTACAATAGTGTTATTGTACCTAGGGCCATTTGTCATTTTTTTTAAAATTTTTAATATCATTTACAAGTTTTTTTTTCTACACTTGATGCGATTTTTATTTAAAGAGAATAAAGCACGTAATGTATACAAACTATTTTTATTATTGTAAGTTAGTTACAAGTAAAGATACTGCCATTTGAAAATAGCAGGCCCTAGGTACAAGGGTTTCCCCTATACCTTCAGTTTTGAATTGGTACAAAATCATATATATATATATATATATATATATATATATAGAGAGAGAGAGAGAGAGAGATTACTGAATATTACTTTTAAAACACTTACGAATATGGAAACATCTTTGTTTAGTTAACATAAAAATTAATTATGCCATTACATCCTTTAAAAATCTTCTAGAGTTCGTAACAAATAGCACAAGTTCTTATTTCACAACATTCCTCAATAATTGATAACATAGAGAAAAGTTATCTAAGAATTCAATGCAGGAAGAAGGGGTTAAAATTGACAGTTCGCAGTACGTGAAATCATCCTGCAGAAGTGCATGTTTCAGCTTCATCAAGTAAAGGTACATTTCAAATGAATTTTCAAATTTCAAAATGCATATTACCTACACTTAAAAATGCACGATGTCGTTAAAGATAAACTCTTTTTTTTTGGTTTATTCATTTCAATGGAGGAATTATTATTAGAAACGCATGTGAAATGCCAATACTGCAACATACGTTTCAAATGCAGCAAAAAATAATTTGGAAATAAAAGATCCTTGTCATTTATTATATTTATGTTCACCATTTCAAGTTCCTCTTGGGATCTAAGGGAATTAGAAAAACCATCCAATACCAGGCAGGTCAAATGGAGGGCTCCCAGCTAGCCAAGGGGTAGCGCTTCGGTGCCGAATCCCGACGAGTGCCATTCCTCCCCTCCATGTCTAGACTGGATAGGGCCCGTTCAATCCGTAGACAGATGTGGTCAGAGAGGGTGGAAGAGGGTACGATGCCCTTCTAAACCGGACCCGCACCCCTCAGCCTTTGTGGACCTGTTCTGGGGCATTAGAAAACGACAAAAGTTCTAAAGGAACTCATTTGGTCTGAAAATAGCGAACAAGACCTAATGAAATGCAGTTTTTACGAAGAAATGTGTTCCCTACCCTAACCGATTCTAGACAAAGTGGCTAAATTAACAACAATTTAACTAATCCTAAAAACTAGTAACTGTTTAGCAGCAAATTATACATGTCCAATACTTATGATAAAGTATTTAAAAATTGTTTAAAACAGGATGTTTAAGTATCTAATGCCCCATAAGACATGCTTAATGCCTGACAACATATATCTTACGTTAAAGTGCATAATAAGAGCCTATGAAAATTTTTATTATAGTTTCTTAAACTCACGGCGCAACAGTCCGATGTGTACCAGGGCCGGCGGTACCCATCTCCGCTTTCGTAACCGTGGGCTTGGGGTGCCATACAGCATATGTCTCAGTCAGGTGGTCAACCAGACGTAGTACCCCCAGAGTTTAGTTCCCAATCATGCTTGGTCCTTATTTTATCGACCCGCTCAAGGGTTGAAAGGCTGAGTCGACCTTGCCCAGTCACAGGGTTGAACCCTGGACCTGTGGGATGGCAGCTCGACGCTTTTAACCACTACGCCACCCACCGGGCTTCTATTATAGTGTCTATGAAATGAAATTTCGAACATGATATCAATGAGTTATCAGTCGAATACAAAAATTGCATACTTCTGAAATATAACATACTAGATTTATTACCCGGATTCCCACGGGATTTAGTTTCTGTTATTATTATTTTTTTTTGTAATGATTAGCCTCGTGTTATGATGTTCTAAAGTTACAACAACTCTTAAACAAATTAATTTCATTTTTTTCAGTAATAAAAGATTCATTTATTAACTAATTTGTTGTTATTTTAATACTTGCCTATACACAATATGTTTTGTTTCTTTTTTATCATCTGTGACAGTGTATAATTCTGATTGATTCTTTGCTCTAGACATTCCCACATATAGCTGACCATGCGAAAAACATTCTTCTGTCAGATCCAGTCCAGTAACTTGTAATGACTGTCCCTGCGATTTCTTTACAGTTATTGCAAATGCAAGCCGAACAGGAAACTGTAATCTTTTGAAAGAAAATGGCAAGTCTGTAGGAATGATTGGAATTCTGGGAATGAAACTTGTTCAAGGATTGATTATTATAGAAAAAGAATCAATAATGTTTGAATGGATTGAGAACACATTCACTATTAAAACACGGCAAACCTGATAATTATTACAGAAAAAGCATATACACGTATTTCATGATTGTAACTCTTTCTCAAAACTAAGTCGTCTGCTATGTTTCATTGTCACTTCAGTTCTATAAATCATCGCGTCAAGGCTAAACGCACGTGTTTCTAGCTAAGTCAACGTGTCCTACAGTATATTTGAGTTTGAACAGGTAGCTTCGGATACTTTTAATGCATGAAATATTTTGAGAACATATTCATTGAAAAAGAATGACTTTTCATATTTATATTTTCATTTCTTAAAAGACATGCCACGTACATGAAACTTTGCTCTGCCACGTACATGAAAATGCTATATCAAATTCATTCTTGCATGCGCCAATATACGAATAAATCACGTTTTTAATTCATGTCTATTTATTTTTACGGAAATGTTATAATTTAATTGGCAACAATAAAATGTTACAACGGCTTTGAGCGAAAATATCCGTTGATACCCCGCAAACTTGTTCTAACATAATTCGGGAATGGAACGTCGCAGCGGAATGAAAATAGTCACGTTCATCCTCATTTTCCAAGCACATTAAACCGTGTAAATTTCATCAAGGTAGGGCTCATGGTTCTCTAGTTTTTGTGACTCACACACACATACAAACACGATCCATTTCCCGTTTCTGCTGTATATATAACATATATATATATATATATATATATATATATATATATATATATATATATATATATATATATATATATATATATATATATATATATATATATATATATATATATATATAAACTAGCGGCCCGTCCCGACTTTGTCCGGGTTGAACAATTATCTATCTTAAGTTGATATTAGGTAGGTATAATTTAATTTAAAACTTCAAGGTATACCACATTTTTCGTTTTCTGAGGTTTTAAAGTAAATTGATTCTCCGCATTTCCTGACCTAGAGACACCAACATATAATTGTCCATGTGTAAAGCAATCTTCCCGTAAGTCAAGTCCAATATCCCGAGGTCTGTTTGACCTTGGGATTTGTTGATGGTGATGGCAAAGAAGTTTTTTTATTGGAAACTGTAATTGTGTCGGAGGCCACCCGCATACCGATTTTGATACGATAGCCTACAGAGTCCAGACACAAAAAACACGAAAAAAGCACCAAAGATGGCACAAAAAATTTAAAAACTTTTTAATTAAAAATTAAAAAATGCCAGGCACTGAATCGTGTCCGGAGCCACCCGCGTGCTGATTTTGGTACGATTCGGCCGCATGCGAGGACAGCCGTGGAAGCTGTCGAAATAAGCAACTTTTAGGGGCAAAATCATTAAAATATGGGTACAGATGTGTTTCACGCACCATTTTCAATTTGGCGATATTTTTTATGTTTGGCGATTTTTTTATTTTTAGCGATTTTTTTGTTTGGTCTGGCAGCCATGCGATTTGGCGTGATGTTTGTTTTTTGTTGCAACCCTGAATAGGTGTTGTGGTATTGTGTAGTGTTTTTGGAATTTTAATATACCGGTGTTCGATATTTTTGTTGGCGTTTCATAGTAGCGGTTTAGGATTTCTGTAATGTTTTTGGAAGTTTAATGTCTTCGTTTTTTGATATATCTGCGTATGTTTTAAATAGATGTTGCGGATATGTGTAATGTTTTTGGAAGTTTAATATCTTCGTTTTTTGATATATTTGCGTATGTTTTAAAGTAGCGGTTCAGCATTTCTGTTTAGGTTTTGAATTTTAATATAGCCGTTTTTAGATATATTTGCGTATGTTTTAAATAAGTGGTTGAGTATTTCTGCTGAGGTTTTGAAGTTTAATACAGCTGCTTTTAGATATTTTTGCGTGTTTTTAAGTAGCGGTTGGGCATTTCTGTTTAGGTTTTTGAATTTTAATACAGCCGTTTTTAGATATATTCGTGTATGTTTTAAAGTAGCTGTTGTGGTTTTGTGACATGTTTTTGAAAGTTTATTATTGCCATTGGTAAGTTTGTTTTGAATTTATTTTTATATTTGAGTTGTTATTGATATTTTGTGTATATTTGTTATTTTAAGTGTAAAATGTCCGCGTAGGCCTGTTTTGGCGACAAGTTGGCGACAAAATTTTTTTGACGAGTATTTGGCGTCAAAAAAATTTTGTCGCCAAGGGAGGTGCGTGTAATACATCTGTTACAAAATATGAATTAAAAAAACTCCGGGGTCCGAATTTTAAAACATAATATGCCCATGTTTTAATCTGAACTATCAACTATATCTATACAAAATTTCAGCTCAGTTAAACGTTAGTAAAACGTGCGTTATTGGTGAAGCTTTTACGAAAACAAGGGGAATGCTTCTGCTGCAGTTCGTGAATTTCGTCGTAGAAAGAACCTACGGTGTGGACCAATGTCTACTAAAGGTATCCGGGCCATGGTTAAGAGATTTGAAGAGACGGGGAAATCAGGAGTTCAACCTGGAAGATTCCGTAACCGTGTCACACCGGTACTTGTTGATGACGTCAAGACAGCTGTTGACGCACAGTCATAGACACCAGAGTTTGAGAGCAGTAGCGCGCGTGCAGTTTCTCGACAGACAGGCTATTCTTACAGCACCGTCCGAAAAGTACTCAGAAACATAATGCACTACTTCCCATACAAGATCCGCCATGCCCAGGAGCTGCTTGATAGGGACAATCTCTTTTTGGCAGACAGTTTTCTCAACAGAATGACTGTTGATCTGTCATGGCCTTGGAATATTCTGTAGAGCGACGGGGTTCATTTCTACCTCAATGGGACAGTCAATACACAGAATTGCCGCATTTGGGCTAAGGAAAATACGCGGATTCAGACTGACAGTCTCCAAAGGTCACTGTCTGGTGTGGATTCACGGCGACATTCATCCTTGGACCATTCTTCTTTGAGGAAATGGGTGAACGTGGCCTGTCACATGTTTCGTTACGGGCCGTCGGTACCATGACATGCTGCAGACTTTATTGTGCACCACTACAGCAAAGGCGGATCCTTACATCGACCATTTTCGTGCAGGATGGTGCGCCCCCACATATCTATGCGTCCTTGAAGGCGTTATTGCTCCAACACTTCACAGAGGAACGTATTATTAGTCGCTCCTTTCCTAATCCATGGCCACCACGTTCGCCGGATCTAACTCCGTGCGATTTCTGGTTATGGGGCTATTTTAAAAGTCTGGTGTATCGTGGAGGTGTTCCGACGTCGAATGACTTAAAGAACTCCATAACGCCTCAAGCCTCACAACTGATCAGTTACGATCTGCTGTTGGACACACTGTCCATCGTCTTGAAATTTTGCAGGTGAATGAAGGTGGTCAGGTGGAGCAGCTTTCCCTACATCGTCTTGGACACGTTTAACAACTGCTCCTCTTGTGCAATTTCGTCCTAATCTGTTCTTGTTTCTGCAAACTGAACTGTTTTTGTTTCTCCCTTACATTTACTTAACGTGCTTCGATGACAAGGTGATCAGAAACTAGTCAATAAATGTTAATATTGTTTCTGTATTCCGTTTTGGTCGTTTATTGTGTTAAATGTTATGTTTTTCCCGAAAAGGCGCCCATCTTGAAACATCTTGGAACTAAATTTTTTTTTCGAAATTCCGTGAGCGCATCTCGTGTATAGCCCATATACAAAATTTCGTTGCATTTCGTTCACCCGTTTGTGATGTAGGATGCCGTTTATAGGGGAAGTTTAAATATAACCACCCGGTATATATAACCCCACTAATAATTTCATATATATATATATATATATATATATATATATATATATGTAACGTACTGGACAACCCAAGGAAAGACTGGGTGTCCAGCACATCACTGGGAATGAAGAGTAGTCGTGGGTCGAAAAAACGACGCGGCAAGTTACGGCATTGAATTTTATTAGACGGCGAATACGTCTTCTCAAGGCAATTACAAAATCAAAAAAGCGTACAGGTTTCCGCTCATGTGGTTTAAATAAACTTTGTCATGTGATCATCATCGCGATTAGGGATTTGCTGTTGTCGATAAGTCACATGTGGTTTTATATAATCTGCGCAGAGCTTATCTAAAATATTGGGGACGCCGCGCCTATTTGAAAAGGAAGCCATTTAATATTTTCTCTCGAGGTTATTAGAGTTTAGAATCAAAAGCGAAATTTAGCTCGTACGCCCAAGGGAATTTAGAATAATGTTAGATTTTAAAATGGTATGGGGTTTTTTATGTTATAGAATATCCCCCCCGTCCGAGAAGAGGCTGACCAACAATGCCTGCATTGGAGGACAGACTCACCCGACCATGTGAGGAAAATGGGCGTCGACCACAAATTTGGAAAAGTTTGAAAAGGAACATATGTTTTAAGTTAATTTAGTATGATGACCACATGGCAAGACATGGCACATTTCAAATTTGAATACATAAAAATACACTAATGATTTACTAATTTATGAACACAATAAAAACAAAAAAAATTATAGTAACTAATGATCAATTATAGAAAATTGTAAATTATGTAAATTTCTTCCTGTATTGTTGCTTTGAAAAAAAATTAAACTTAAAAATAAATTTATCATCAACTGAAAATTGCTGTGCAGGGCTGCAGTCCCCACACAACACAATCTCAGAAAAAAAAAATCAATTAACATAACCAAAAAAAAAACTAAGTTATCAAATTTTCACTTTACATCAATTTTAACTTTGAGTCGACTCACACAAACAATAGAATATAACAATGAAAATATCAAAATCAACAAACAAACATGTTAAGTAAATGGAATAGAACATGACAATAATAATTTGAAGTTATTGTACGTTCCTCCTCAGCGTTCACTACTATGGAGTGAGTCCAAAAAAAAAATCTTTATTTACTTATCTTGTAATGAATTGCAACATTTTTAGTCCTGTCACAGTCATTAGTATGTTGAGGAAAATACACCAATTAAAAAATCACAGTCTTTGTGTTGCTGTTTCTTATTTTTGCTTCACCAATGTAGAATACATAAAACATAACATTATTTGGTTTGTTTACATATCAAGAAAAATAGTTCTTCAGTTATATAATAAGAATCACAGTTTATAATAAAAATCACACTTTCAATAAAAATCACAAGATTTAATAAAATCACACTTCAAATATATCAATTGTATGTAAAAATTACAAAACATATCACTCATTATCTAGTTTTCGTATCTTTATTTATCTCATCATTTTTTCTTAATATCCATTATCTCCTTTATTTCAATATTACTTACTATCAACAAAAATCTCTTTTTAATATCTTTTATATTTCTTATTATTCTCATTTCATCATTTCTTATATTCATTTTATTTCGACAATATTTATTCATTCCAAAATTCTATTCAATATTCTTTAATTATACTTATTCATATTTATTCTAACTTTATTTATTAATTCTCAATACTTTTCACTTTAATTTCAAATTATTATCTACTATTCATTTGTGTACACTTATTTTAATTCTACGTGGATATCCATTTTTTGTGTTGAAGGTACCTTGTTGTATGTGTGTTACCCAAACTCTTAGTTTCAAATTTTTTAATTCTACCTCTAAGCAGTGAGGGTTGTGTTTATGTTTGTGTAACAAGTGGGTTTTCTTTCTCCATATTGTTCTCTGACTAATAAGGAGGAAGAGTCTTTTAGCCGTACAGTGGACTAACCGTAAATCTCCGACAGAATATGACTGCGTTGGAAAACAGCATCTTGCATAGTACACAGATGGAGAAAAAGGAAAAGGTGCAGTTGTCATACCTGTGGGAGTATAATATATAGAAATGGGAGGACAAAAGGAGTGGCCATCCCAGCCCTGTTTTAGTCATTACTCAAGCATATGATCTTCAGCACTTTAAGTGACTGAGTTGTTGAATTAAAAAACAAATAGTAAAAAAATTAATAAGATCTTAAACAGTTGGGACGACATCCAACGCGCTTGTAGAGTTGGGTGATAGGAAAGTGTTTTTCAAGAAGTAGGAAATTTACTGAAAGGTTAAAGAAGTAGAGTTGTCATAGTCGGTGTTTAAATTGAGATCCAAAAAAAATTCACATATAATAGTATTCTTAAGAAGAAAGTTTAAGTTAGACAGTTTTTTTTTTTTTTATTTTTTTTATATACCTTTAGTAGGACAACACATAATTAATTATATCGATTTAAAAAAAAATATAATGATGTTAAGCATCACATAGAAAAGAAAGAAAAATGGATCTAATGTTTGTCATTATTCGTGGTGTAGTTTTAAGCTCTCTGGTGCATTATAATATCTCAATCTGCAAGCATGGACAATTTCAGAATCTCGTTTAGTGTGAAAGTTTGGTCTATCAATTTCATAATTAACTTTTGACATTTGTTTTAGAATAGTGTAAGGTCCAGAATAGGGTGAGCTTAATTTTCTAGTATTAGGATAGTGAAATTCTTCGAATAACACTAAATCTCCAACATTAAATTTAGATTCTACAAAACGTGCATCATATTTTACTTTATTCCTATTATGGTAATTAATTGTCCTTTCTTTAGCTAATTTTCTCGCCTCATCTACCTGAGGATAAAAATCTTGTTTTTTAACATGAGGTTCATAAGGTAATATTCCAAAAAGTAGGTAAGCTGGGGTCATTTGGGTAACTGAATGAGGCGTATGATTGTATTCATTAATTACTTCATTTAATAGGTTTGTCCAAGGAGTTTTGCTTGTCGAGTTATGTACTTTGCACCTTAATCTAGTAATTATTGTTTGATTTACCCTCTCTACCTTTCCGTTCGTTTGTGGATGATGACTCGAGGTAAGTAATTGTTGCACATTGTTATGCTCTAAAAATCTTCTAAACTTTGAACATGTAAAAGCTGCATTTCTGTCGGTTAGCAATTTTTTTGGTGTTTGAATTTGGAATATTTGTTTTAAGCAATTCGTATAAGTTTCAGTAGTTACGCTTTTTGATGGAAAAGCCCAAATATAACGCGTTGCATGGTCAATTATCAAATGTAAATATTTCTTTGTGGAATTATAGTAATTAAATCCGCCTACTGTGTCTAAACTTAAGCACTCAAAGGGTTGGTCTGTCGGAGGTACTTCTTGCAGCAATCCAAACCTTTTCTGTCTTTTCTTTTTGTTTAATTGACAAGTATGGCAATGTTTAACATAATTACTAATGTCCTCATTGATTTTGGGCCAATAATATTGGGGTGTAAGTAATTGCATTGTTTTATTTATTCCAGGGTGTCCATAATCCTCGTGGGCTCTTTTTAAAATTTCTAACCTCAATGAAAATGGTACTACAATTTTTAAAAATCCTTTCTTTCTCATGTAGATTACATCATTTAGTTTTTTATATTTAAGTCCCTGTACATTGTCTTTATTTTGAAATTCTACAATTTTTCTTAGTTCAATTAAATGGTTTATTTGGGTTTTAGGTTCTAGAATAGGGTTCCTTGAAAGCATGTCAGCTTCAATATTTGCAGTTCCCTTCTGGTATTTAATTTCATAGTCGAACATACTTAGTTTTAATGACCAGCGAAAAAGTCGACCTCGAAGATTTTTCACATTTTTAAGCCAAACTAAGGCAGCATGGTCTGTGTGAATTGTGAACTTTTTCCCGTGGAGATAATGATAATACCTGTCTAAACTGTCCACAATTGCCAAACACTCAAGTTCAGTAATAGAATAATTTGCCTCATAGTCCTTTAATACACGAGAGTGATATGCTATGGGATGCAACACCCCATCTTCACCTGGCTGTTTTAAAACAGCTCCAACCTGTTGTTTACTAGCATCCACAAATAAATGACAGTCTTTGTTTACATCATACAATTGCAATATTGGTTTACAAATCAATAAATTCTTAAGATCCTCAAAAGCTTCTTGGCACTTGTCTGACCATCCCCATTTTACTCCCTTTTTCAATAATGTATTTAATGGCTGTCTTACTTTTGCATATTTTGGAATAAACTTATTATACACATTTATTGTGCCCAAGAATCTTTGGAGTTCTTTTACATTAGTTGGTGGTTTCAAACACTTTATCTTTTCAATGTTAATGTTGTCTGGGGCAATTTTCCCATTTGTTACATTATATCCAAGAAAATTAATTTGTTGTTGCAGAAAAGTACATTTAGTTAATTTTAACTTGATATTCTCTTTTTTGAAAATGTTAAATAGTATCTCTAAATGTTCAAGGTGTTGTTCTTTGGAGTCTGAAAAAATTATAATATCATCGAAATAGTGGCATGCAAAGTTAACTTTATATTTATCCAAAATTCTCCTGATAGTCCTATTGAATATTGCAGGGGCGTTCTTTAAACCAAATGGGAGTCTTAGCCATTCGTATAAGCCAAAAGTAGTGGCAAATGCCAATTTCTCAGTATCTTTTGGGTGGACGGGTACATGCCAATACCCTGAGGTAAGGTCTAAAGTTGAAAAGTAATTAGCTCTGCTTAATTTATCTAGAATATCATCAATTCTGGGTAAGGGTTCTGCATCTGTCTTAGTAATTAAATTTAGTTTTCTGAAATCAATACAAAGTCTAGTTTTTCCCTCATTTCGCTTCCTTGCCAAAGTCACAGGACTTGAGTATGAACTATGTGATTCTTTTATGATTCCTGCTTCTAACAAATTTTTAATTTGGGTCCTGATCTCTTTTTCCTCAGTTGGCGAAGTCCTGTATGCTCTTAGACTCACTGGTAAATCAGAATTTAGGATTATTCTTTGGGGTTCCATCCTTATTTTGCCTATGTCATATTTGTTAGTTGAAAACAGTCTATTATTTTTGTGCAATAAATTCTTTAATTCCCTATCAACATCTAAATTTTTGATTTGATCATTAATGTCAACATTTTCATAATTTGGATTACTTTCTGCTTTGATTTCACCAGAGCTTTCATTAAAATTGTCATTTACATCATAATCAATACAGAAAATATCATTTTCTTTCTGCGAATTTTCTTCATAAGGGTTAAACATATCAGAAACTTCAATTTCATGACCATTACTATTATTATCCACATGCTTATTATCACATTTATTTTGTAGGTGTAATGAAATTTTACTTATATCACAAATATTAACCATTTTCAAAGCAATTCTATTTTGATACACACACAATTGGTTACAATCAATTACTAATTTAAACTCTTTACACTCAGGAAGTCCCAGAATAAGATAAGGCAAGTCATTGTCCAAAACATATGCAGAAATGTTTCTAATTATTTTCCCTATTCTCAAAGTTAATACACATTTAGTTGTAATTAAGATTTCACCCTCAGCTTGCCTGACCTTAATTGGAGAGCTTGAATAGCATTTCAGTTGACATTGCTTGACCAGTTTTTGTGACATCAGACTAATAGTCGAAGCAGTGTCAATCACACAATTTAAAAATTTCTGTTTCTCATTTTCATATAGTCTTTTTGTTTTGTCAACCCTATTATTTCTGATAATGTTTCCCCTCAATGACAGTAATTGTCATTCTGGCGCCTGATCTCTTTCAAATTCAGATTCCTCATAATGATGTTTATTGTCTGACACCGACATCTTATCAAATCTCTCATTAATAGAGCAAGTTTGTTCCCAATGATAAGCATTACTTATGCCAAAGTTAGAACATTTTCGACAGGGTCTAGATGGTAAGTCTGCATATTGTTGGTGGTGATTAATTTGGTTATTGGGATTGGGTGCAAAATTTCTATTCAACCTTTGATCTCTGGGTTGCCATTGTCTGAATTGTTGCTGCTGACTATAATTAGGTCTAAACTGAGTTTGTTGATTATTATTAGGTCTAAATTGAGGCTGGGAAGAGTAATTTTGTCTAAATTGGTGAGGTGGGCTATAATTCATCCTAACTTGAGGTTGGTTGTAATAATTCTGTCGTAATTGGTTCCTATTTTCAAATCTAGTGTTAAAAAAGTTATCCCGATCCCCTTGATTAGTTTTGTTTTCTTCATTATTTATTTTGTTTACCTTATTAGCCAACTCTATCCATTCTGTTGTGGTTTGAGGAGGATTTGCAGCTATGGTCATTCTCATTTGAGCATTTAGGCCTTGTGTTAGGCCTTCTAGTATTAATTTCTGTGATAACCCCAATCTCTTTCCTACATCAATTTTTTTATGAAAATATTTAGTTAAGTCATCATTATATTCAAATTTCAAATTGGAAAATTCAGAGAATTCCACGCTATCTGCCTCAAAGAATAATTCTTGCAAAGTGTCTTTTAATTCTGTCCAATCTTGGATGTCTAGGCAATTATTTACAAAAATTGTTAGAGCCTTTCCCCTGAGAAATTTTGAAATCCTTTTTATTTTTTGTTCATTTGGAACATTTGCTTGGGAAAATTTCTGCTCAATATAGGCAAGCCATTTTTGTAATTTCATTCCCCCCTCTGGGTCAAAAGGAATAAAATCCCTGAATTCCCTCTCTACATATTCAAGTTGAAAATCGTCCTTGCATTCTGTCTCAATTTTATCTTCCCCCTGAAATTCTGTCTTTATAGATTTATCTTCCATCTTATAAGTTTAACACAATATCACAATTATATTTCAATTTAAAACAAGAATATAATATCATATAATCATAGTTTACTACACAATTTTAAAAAGTTTATGATGGGAGACATACAACCTGGTCATGTGATGCTTGTCTTGTTACTGTAAAATTCTCGGTTGCACAAATTTTTTTATTTTTATTTATTCACGGTACAGCGCTAGGGCTTGCATACCGGCTAAATTAAATTCACACACAAGAACATCGATGATTTTTTAAATGGTGGGGATTATTTCCTGACGACAATCGTGAAGAATTTATCACACGGAGCACTGGAGAACACAAATCGTAAGTATACACATTCCGGCACAAAATTTTTGAAAAGGAAAATACACAATTTTTGAAGAAACACCGGACTTGGACGCCCACACGTTGAAACTGATCCAGGATGAATCTCACAGCAAGCCGAAGCACTTATTGACAATCTCACTTACACCGAAATGGAGCCGTTCACGCTGGCCTCCGATCGAAGGTCGCAGATGGAGCTGATTCACCATCGTAAGACAGAAATGCGCACTCATGCACCCAGCCAAAGCGAAACTTAAATACGCGGTGACGCTGAAACGAAAACGCCGAAATGCCTTGGAAAATCCAGTGGGATGGTCGCAGCAGGTGAGAATGCTGCCGTCTCTATGTAACGTACTGGACAACCCAAGGAAAGACTGGGTGTCCAGCACATCACTGGGAATGAAGAGTAGTCGTGGGTCGAAAAAACGACGCGGCAAGTTACGGCATTGAATTTTATTAGACGGCGAATACGTCTTCTCAAGGCAATTACAAAATCAAAAAAGCGTACAGGTTTCCGCTCATGTGGTTTAAATAAACTTTGTCATGTGATCATCATCGCGATTAGGGATTTGCTGTTGTCGATAAGTCACATGTGGTTTTATATAATCTGCGCAGAGCTTATCTAAAATATTGGGGACGCCGCGCCTATTTGAAAAGGAAGCCATTTAATATTTTCTCTCGAGGTTATTAGAGTTTAGAATCAAAAGCGAAATTTAGCTCGTACGCCCAAGGGAATTTAGAATAATGTTAGATTTTAAAATGGTATGGGGTTTTTTATGTTATATATATATATATATATATATATATATATATATATATATATATATATATATATATATATATATAATTATGTTATTAAATTATTAGCCGTGTTGTAAGAGAGACAGAGAGAAAATTCAAGGAATATATGGATTTCTCTATACATTACAACCAATTTTGTTTCCATGTTTTTATTAACTCGCTTTCATGTTTGTTTGTGTGTTTGTGTGTTTGTCCCGTACAAATCTTGCAATCGATTTTTAACTAACTTCCCGACTAGCTAGATATTTGAAACTTTTAGTTAAATAGCTCAGAACACGATGATAATGCATTCTTTTGATACTTTTAGCCATCTTTTAGCGGTATTGAATTCATTTTCAGTTAATTTTGTTTTGTAGACTGGTGCAGCCATCTATCGGGCGGGACGGGAACGAAAAGTTAAACGCAAGTTAACTTCCAATTAACTTCATTTTCTTTCAAAATGATGGGATAATTCATCAAACATTTTTTAAAAAAGTATTTATTAATACATAGAATTGTCAAGTTTATATGATTCAACAGAAAATTTAAAAACTTGGCATATAAAAAGTTCTTTTTATCTAAATTTAGCCCAGATAACTGCAATTGCCTTTCGGCGTATGCAGAAACCCATAATAATTGCTCTTACTCTGATGTACAGAAGTAATTAGCTATATACATTATAATACACACTTTTCTGTTATGTCTACAATAATTATCATTTTAATATAAAAACTATGTTCAAACAGAAACTATAAGGATCTCGATACCAGATTTTACATCAGCACCAGGGTGTTTTTGAGTAAACTCCTTATTTTTTCACCCCTTTAGAATGTCGAAAGGCCTTGTTATGCTGTTCGTTTTAATAGAAATTTTGTCGAACTTGACAAAAGCAGTAAAGTAAATCTGTCAAAAGGATAACAACAGCACCTCAGTGCTAACTGTAAGCGACGTGACGTAACAAAGGACAAGCTTCTATATATATATATATATATATACAGATAGAGTACAAAATAATACGAACACCTGTGAAAAAGTATGACGTATTTCACACCTGGAGTACAGCCGCGCCACCTGCAACAGAAGTCTGCCACCTAGTGAGCGTGAAGCGGGAGGTATCAGTCCCTCAACAGCAGTCACCTACGTTGTATGCTTCTATCGAACTGTCTGTGATAAGTTGAAATGTCAGACCTGTCAGAGTTCCAAAGAGGAATGATAGTTGGAGCGCGTTTAATTGGAGAATCGATTACGGAAGCAGCAAAACCTTTTGGGGTTTGCAAGGAGTACGGTATCAGCCGTTATGACAGCGTACACGAAAGAGGGCAAGACGACGTCTTCAAAGCACAACAGTGGCACAAAAGTCCAAGCACAAAAGTCCAAGCTTGCTGATAGGGATAGACGGGTCTTGAAGCGCATAGTAGCCCGAAAGCACAAGCAATCGTTATCTGAGATAACATCCGAAATGAACAGTCATCTCCAGGACCACGTTTCAACAAAAACTGTCAAAAGGGAACTTCATGCTGCGATCATTTATGGCAGAGTGGCAATTCGTAAACCCTTGGTGACAGCAACTAATGCTTTCGAGTGACGCCAATGGTGCAGAGATCACAAAGGCTGGTCCCCACAGTAGTGGCAACAGGTAATATGGTCAGATGAATCGTCATTCACCCTATTTCAGACGACCTGACGCGTTTATGTCTGGAGAACGCCCAAAGAAGCGTTTCATCCTGAATGCCTCTTGCCGACTGTGAAGCATGGGGATGGCTCCATTATGGTATGGGGTACGATATCTTTGCGCGGTCTTGGGCCACTTGTTATTCTGCAAGGGAGGATCAAATCCGATCACTATCTAAGCGTTCTAGGGGATCATGTCTATCCTTTTGTCCAGACTGTATTCCCTGGAGAGCGACCGCTTTTTCAAGACGACAAAGCCCCTATCCACACTGCTAGGTGTGTTCAAGAATGGTTCAAAGAGCATGACGATGCAGTTGAACATCTCGCCTGGCCCACTCAGTCTCCGGACTTGAATATTATTGAACATTTATGACAATATTTGGAGTCCAAACTTCTTTCCCGATTTTCACCTCCATCCGGACATTCGGAATTAGAGACCGCTCTGCAGGAGGAATGGCTAAATATTCCTTTAAATATTGTCCATGACCATTATGCATGTATCCCACGTCGCATTAAATCAGCTTCAGTCAAAGGGTGGTCCAACCCCCTATTAATAAAGATTTTCCATTATTTCACAGGTGTTCGTATTATTTTGTCCACCATCTGTATGTATTACTCTTTCATTGCAATATAAGAACTAGAACATTAAGACACACATATGAATAGGAAATATAAAGACAAAAAAAAAATGATCACAAATAAAATATTTTTAATAGCATATCTCTGACAACAAAACCGTCATTATTATCAAGCGAGAGATTGTATCTGGAAGTTGTGATTATCAAGACAGACACGACTTAGCTCTGGCCAATTCTTCAAAATGCAGAGAGAGGGAATGAAAATCCAATGAACAGTAGAAACATGTGGTTAGTATGCTTCTCACACAATCTTTCGGAACAATGGGTGAAGTTATTTCTTGTTTATTATTTATGAAAAGAAATCAATCATGATGTTTAAAGGTATCGATATTTTCATTCAATCCTCTATCTCTCAGCTCGCTAATAATTCAACGTAATACAGAGGCTGTTCACACATTTTTTAGACGATGTATATTGTATTCATAAAACTAAATTACATAAAATTCTTGTGTTTTAAATGTTCTATTCGACATCCCTTATTCTGAACGATCTTTCGACACCGCAATTTCCGGGATAATAATGCCTTTTGAAGTGTCAGAAGAAGTATTCTATCCCATTCCTCCTCAACAGCTTTCCAGAGTCCCGTAAGGGTTTTGGGACGACGTTTGGATAATGTAGATTTTAAAAGTCCGAAAGCACAAAAATCCACAGGTGATACATCGGGAGATTTAGTAGGGATATCAGTGAAGGGTATGGCCTCGATACCAGTTTTTTGTTCCATTTCTTTTAGGAAATTTACAGTGGATTTTGATGTGTGACTGCTAGCTTTGTACCGATGGAGTCTCACAGATTGATGGCACTGTGGGTAAAGCGATGGTATTTCATTCAGAAAAATTGGCGATAAAATATGTTCCTGATAGTATTTGGAGTTAATCTTGACATTTTTTTCCACTCTCTTTATTTTCACCTTGCCATAAGAAAAACCAGCAACAATCATGAATCCCTTAGAAAAACTTTCTTTCGATTCTTCGAACCATGTACTTAAATTTTTTTCTCCCCTTTTATGATAATAAATGGCTCTTTTTTTGTTGCAATCATTTAAATACACCCATGATTCATCTATTGTGACAATTGTTTTCCATTTTTCTTTGGATAAGTGTTTCTCATATAGAATTCTGCAGCGTGTCCTGCGTTCAGCGATATGATTTGGAAGAAGACGATGCACATTACGCTTTTTCGCTTTCTTAAGATTTAAATTAACGTTTATCATTTCGTTTACAGTGGACACCGAGCATTTTAATGATATTGCAACTGTCCTTTGAATAGGGGGATTTTCTTTTAACATTAAACAACGTACCTTTGCAATAGTCGAAGATGTCCGTTTTTTCCTTGGATACTTGTTTGGAATTTTTGTCCCACTTGAGGCTCCAATTTGACGTTTTTTTTCCTTTCTTGTTGAAGATATTACCTATCGACGCTTTAGATATCACAAAACCATGACTCTCACATCGTTTTTGGATAACGGAGTATGCATATTTCTCTTCGGAAAGAGCATAAATGTAGCCTTCGAACCACTGCTTTGTTAAAATCGCCATTTTAAATAAAAACAAAACTTTCAAGCCGCAGACGATAATTTTGACTTTTAAAAACATAGTACAATTGCAATTATTTCTTTTGCAGCGAACGAATTTTTATTACCGCTTACCAAAATCGTCTAAAAAATGTGCGAACAGCCTCTGTATTAACGTAGTTATATATATATATATATATATATATATATATATATATATATATATATATATATATATATATATATATATATATACAGTGGAACCTCGCTTAACGAGCACCTCGCATAACGAGTATTTCGCATAACGAGCAAAGTAAATCGTAAAAAAATGGCTCGCTTAACGAGCAACATTTCGCATAACGAGTGATGTGGAAGGAAGTCCCCTCTTCACGTCACTCGGATCTTCACGTCACCAGGATCATCAACGGCCAAAAAATAAGTATTTAAGGGTAGTCATGGATGGTACGAGAAGCAAATATCACGGGACTGGAGGATAACAATGATAGTGAGGAGCTTGTGGAAGAGCACGACCAAGAGCTGACCACCGAAGAGCTGATAGGATTGCAGTGTCTTTCACGGCAAGCAGTTGTAGAGGAGAGTTTGTCGGTGGAGAAGGACGAAGAAACAGCAAAGAAACAATCTTCTGGCGTAATAAAAGAAATAATGAAAGCACGGGAAACTGTTGCATCGGAAGTTACAAAGCATCATCCTGATAAGACGGTGGCTATGCACGCTAGAAATTTATTCGGTGACAATGCAATGACACATTTTCGGCAAATTTTGAAGCGCCGAGAAAATCAAAAGTCGCTAGATAGCCTTCTAGTAGAAAAATTAGATATGTGTCATAAATAAATAAATAATAAACTGCATATGGACGATTTTGCTCCTTAAGAATTTATGTATAAGTAATTTTCATTAAATAATAAACGTTACATCTAAACAATTTTGAGCATTTTTTTGCATGGAACGCATTATCGTAGTTTACATTAATTTATATGGGAAAAATTGTTTCGCTTAACGAGTGTTTCGCATTACGAGTAAGACTCTAGAACGAATTATGCTCGTTATGCGAGGTTCCACTGTATGTATATATATATATATATATATATATATATATATATATATATATATATATATATATATATATATATATATATATATATATATATATATATATATATATATATGTGTGAAACTTCTCTAAGGCAGCCAGTCGTGTTTTCGAAAAAAAATAACCATTTTCAGTGGTGGCCCTCGAAAAGAGGTCGATTTCTCTATGGCCGCTGGTAGATATACCGAAGAAAAGTAGTCGTTTTGAGGGGTGGCCGGATAGAGCATTGTCTCTCTCTCATACATTATTTGCACCGTACAATCAAGTTACAAAATTTTTATGTCAAATGAATTGTAACTTGACAAAAAAATTTCCCATTAAGATACTTTTCTTTTCTACAGAAGAAGATAAGTAGTGTTAAGTTTGAAATCTTAGTCTTGGAGGAAAACTAATGCCAAAAATCATTGGAAAATAAAGTTTGATGATTCTGTTACGCTGCTAACAGAGTTGACATAGTAGTATTTGAACGAAGGACAGTATCTGAAAAATGTGTTGTTTGAAAGAAACGCATACTGCAATCTGAAAATCCCTCAAAAAATTGGAGAAAACTTAGATGCCAACTCAGCTAAAGAATAATTAAACATAAATTCTATTAAACCTTATTCATAATTCACTGGTTTCAGTCACTTTCCATTATCCATTTGGCTTCGGAATTTCTTCCAAATGTTGGAATGAAGCTGATTAATCCAATCCTAGATTACAGTCCCACGAAACCAACTTTTTATGGTGCTTTTCGGCATAATATAGAGATTATAAAATAGAGATAATACAGAATGCAAAATATAGAAATAATGTAGAGATTTACAGAGTGTTATGTAGAAATATCAATAAGCAGATGACAGTTAGAGAGAGAAATATCGTGTAATGACTTCGACATTCCTCACATGGAATTCCAAGAGAGCGGACACCCCTTTGTTAACAAAACAGTTTGATCAGTGCCGAAAGGTGATCTTACCGTTTAGTGCCAGAACGGCCTAGGCGCAGAGACTCTTCTGATTAAGTGTGGGAAGGAACAGTCTTTTGGAAAGTCCATCCCTCGCTGACGAAGGAGTCCCGATGACGAAGCCTAGTGCTGACTGGCCGGAGTCTACGAGACACGTGGAAGAGGCAAGCTGTAGTGAAAGGGGCGTAACCTACAGCCTCCCGGGAGGTCGAGAATACGAGATATACTTAACGCGGCAGCGCAGCGGGTAGTCAGTCGTTCGTTTCTTTAGATGATGACAGACCTTTGAATAGACGGTCCCTAGAGACGGACGCGTGCTCTTGCCGGAATCCTGCAGAATCAACCGACTTATCGAGATGCCTACAACTCATTTTATGTAGTCATTTTAAATATTAATTTGTACATAGTGTACGTTAGCCTTATGTTAATCTGGAATGCTAATAAATGCATTAGTTATACTAAAATTTTATGAAGATATTTGAATAGACTTATATTGATAGTAGTTCGATGAGTTCGGTACGAACGCCATATCCGAAGATATGGGATGAGTTACGAGGCACGATTCAGGGTTCGGCACCGATGTTCAAAGTGAGACTGTCCTTCAGGAACGGGACATTTTGAGCGAAAGCGTGACGAGTTTTAAGATTTTGCTCGCCTCGAAAAGAATAATGGTTCCACATGGAAAGACAACCTGGAAATCTTATTATTTTCCCATAAAAACAGGGATGTTTCTTCAACAACTGAGTTAATGGGTGTCACGGTGCCCATTAAAAACTCTTCTATTGGGTTTATTTCCCAGTTCCTGTGACCAAACGAAGGGCTTAATTTTGAAGCCTCTCGAATTTATCAATTACCTGTTGTAATGCAGCCGCCAGAGGTTAACGGCAGCGAGTGACCACGGGCGGGATAAAAGTAGCTGTGGAGCAACCCCACTTGTGACCAGCAAGCCATCTCGAGCGCGTCAAGGTCTCCGAGGCCCGATTGACAGAGTTCTCGGCATTCCACTTCCACGTTTACTTTCTGTCAAAAGGCAAACCCAAATCAAATACATGTTGAAAAGTAATAGCACATTTTGAAAATTAACCTTTCATGCAACCCTTAAGTCGCCAAGGCGCGAGCCAAACAGGAGCAAACCAGAAGCTATCCCATGATTCCTTTCTTACTTCTGTTTATGTAATTTTCCGGGTACAGATGTGTTTCACGCACCTTTTTCAATTTGGCGATTTTTTTTATGTTTGGCGATTTTTTTATTTTTAGCGATTTTTTTGTTTGGTCTGGTAGCCATGCGATTTGGCCTGATGTTTGTTTTTTGTTGCAACCCTGAATAGGTGTTGTGGTATTGTGTAGTGTTTTTGGAAGTTTAATATACCGGTGTTCGATATTTTTGTTGGCGTTTCATAGTAGCGGTTTAGGATTTCTGTAATGTTTTTGGAAGTTTAATGTCTTCGTTTTTTGATATATTTGCGTATGTTTTAAAGTAGCGGTTGAGCATTTCTGTTTAGGTTTTGAATTTTAATATAGCCGTTTTTAGATATATTTGCGTATGTTTTAAATAAGTGGTTGAGTATTTCTGCTGAGGTTTTGAAGTTTAATACAGCTGTTTTTAGATATTTTTGCGTGTTTTAAAGTAGCGGTTGAGCATTTCTGTTTAGGTTTTGAATTTTAATACAGCCGTTTTTAGGTATATTCGTGTATGTTTTAAAGTAGCTGTTGTGGTTTTGTGACATGTTTTTGAAAGTTTATTATTGCCATTGGTAAGTTTGCTTTGAATTTATTTTTATATTTGAGTTGTTATTGATATTTTGTGTATATTTGTTATTTTAAGTGTAAAATGTCCGCGTAGGCCTGTTTTGGCGACAAAATTTTTTTGACGAGTATTTGGCGTCAAAAAAATTTTGTCGCCAAGTGAGGTGCGTGTAATACATCTGTTCCATTTTCCGTTTTTGTATCGTAGCACTGTAACGTTCTTTTTTTTTTCGTAGTAGATTGAATAAATACATGTTTAATGTTCGTGTACCGTCAATTATTTAGTACCAAGACAGCTGCACCGCCGAGACGGAGGTAAGCAATATATTTCTGCTATCTTCACATCAATCCATCCACTGTTTGGGGGACGGGGGCCCTTCATAAAGTAGATGTGGATAAAAAAGTAGATGGGTGACCGAGAATGGCTGATAAACAGTTTTATTTAAATGAACTTTCATTTGTTAACATTGTACCAATTTTTAAAGCTTGGTATAGGGTGCGTTCGGGGAATTATTCGACATTATGCTTTGGGGAGTCGGTCCAAGATCAAGTCATCGGTACACAAGAGACCAATGATTGATCTCAGAAAAAGGACGAGGTCATGTATGATATATGTTAAAGAGCGTGCTACTGGTATCAGTTCCGTGGAGTAAGCCAGTTTTCAATATTTTGTTCTTTGAAAAACAGCTGTATTATTTGACACTACACGTACGTTGACAGAGGAATACGCGGAACTATCAAGGCTTGCTGGAATGTAGCCCAATATCGGAAAATTTTAAGAGCAGGTTCTCTTTCCAGAAACCTACGTAGATAGACTTCAACTCAATAAAAACAGCAGTCTTGGTGCACCGAAATAGCAGATTTCCAAGTTTTCAATATCAAACCTTTAATAACACCTAATAAATCATGAATTGCACTTCTCACGCTTAGATATTTAACGTTTCCCGCAGCTTTGGCGCGTTGTTATTTGAACTAAGTACCTTCTACGCAAAAATTGGTTGAGGAGATCGCTTAGCTCTCATATCTTCTAACTACGCATTATACCCCTATATAATAGCGAGACTTGTGTCTTGATATCATGTATTGTCTGTCGAAGGGAAAATAATCAACAATATGAAGTTTTCGACAGAGGTGCCGTTAATTCATCTTCTGTTGGAATAAACGCAACAATGAAACAAATGTTACTTTTCATCAACAATGCTCAAAGGAAACAATGTAAACGCGTGAAACAAATTGGAACTCGCATTTCATAAAAAGCTATCAAAGCGGTTTGTGACTCTGCTACTAAAAGCGATATTTATTGACGAGTGCGACTAACTTACTGTGATATATTTGATTGTTTTTTGTAAAACATAATATTCATCAAAACATAATTTTTCTGTGAAATTTCCGATCTTTATTTTGGCCTAAATAGCTTATAAGTTTAAGAAAGTTAAACGTACTTCCTCCATAAGCATTTAAAAACTCATACCTTTGTACAATATCTTTCGGCCTATTCAACGTAGTTCTGTGAAAAATAATAAACAGTAAAAAAAATGTTCGGTCAACGAGTAGACCAAGGTACAGTCGTAAAGTTCTTGGGAAGCCGTAACTACAAGGATGTCAAACCACTGAGCAAAGGCTCGTTCGGAGAAGTCCTCTCCGCCATCTCGCCTCGGAAAATTCAAGTTGCCATCAAGGTCATCACGAAGGAAAGCTACAGGGAGATCGAAGACGTGATCTGGCCCTGCCTCCACCATCCAAACGTGCTTCCTGTCTTGGACGTCATGTCAGTTCCCGACATGGAATTAAAACTGTTCGTTTCGCCCCGCCATCCCACAGCACTTTGCGAAATGGTGCACGGGATGGAATTTCTCGCCGACGTCCGAGGTCTGGACCGCGTCCGCAGGTGGCTCCTAGATACGCTCAGTGGCCTCGACTACCTGCACAGCGCGGGATTCGCTCACATGGATATGAAGTCGGACAACGTCTTAATAACGGCCAGTGATTCGGCCGTCATTTGCGATTTTTCGGGGCTCAGTATCACGGAGAGGAAGATAAGCAGGTTCGGATCTATTTATCGTACTTAACTTTGCCAACCGTTATTCGTTTAGATGGGGGCTTCCCTCTGCATTCTAGCATGAAAGTATTAGAATACAAAAAATGCTTTTTCCCACAAATCGTCTAATGACATCTGCAGCTTTGTTTTACACCATTCTGGTTTATGAGAGATTAAGGCGTTATTTTCATCCATTTTCTTTATTTCCGGAGAAATCATGAATTGACGGGATTTTCAGCAAGGTTTTCAGTTATAAGAATCTGAAGTGGTTTGCTGGAGTAACATATCAGTAATTATTGGATGCACGTAAATAATTCTCCTGGGGGAAAAAGGCATCCATTGCCTTCATCCACCATTCATGTCCCTCATGAGGTTTATTCAAACTTCCCAGCAGGGACGTTCTTGCCGACATAGCATTTAGAATGACGTATGACACAGTAATTGATAAGCAGTCTTGTACAGTCTCTGAAAAATAAATAAATGACGGACTCTCCAGAAAACGCTAAAATTTGGCCACAAATATTAAAATTCTCCTAGTTGAACACAAGTCATTTTAAAAGAATTACAGAATAAAATAATGTATCTTCAATCTTACGAAGAGGATTTTCCCTCGCCAGTTTGAAAGTTGAACGTGCCAGTATCTATTCATCCCAGACAGTCTGAGACACCCCTCGACATTGTGGGACAAATAGATTTTGAGATATTCGTATTTTAAAAATGGCAGGAAGTGGTAGTAGTTTAAGGAATGAAGAGATCTATTCTCTACAGTTATGCTTCTAAAAAAACTATGTTCAATAAGAATGATTTTAAGTTTTGAGGGAAAAAAATTAACGATTCCGATGAGGGTCTATTTCACAATGTCCGCTGTGTCGATTGTGCAGTGAATGAAATCATTTATGGGTACGAGTACTTGCGTTAAACACCGACATACGTGTGGTTCAGACAGACCGCCATAGGTTGCAGGTAGCATTCTATGAAAAGCTTTCCCCTCCTGGGATCGTGTGTGAAGATCTTTTTAGTCTCTAAACATAATACTATCTTGCGTAACATTCAAGAAGCGTATATTGAGATAATTGCTACCTTCTAGGCCCGACTATAGTAAAAGATAGACATCTGACCCCTTTGATCGATAACCATTGGTTAATACTGGTCAGTCAGATGTAATGAAAAAACACACGGTATTTAAAGACATATGTCCATACATTTTGAAGAATAAACAAGTAAATGGTGAATGCAAAAGTTTTGAAAAACTGATCTCGAATTTAACTCGGCAAATGTTACCGAGGAAGGTCACTACTGTTTGGGAAAATATTACTCTAATAAATTACGCTTGAGTTATCAACAAAATACTTGATATAAAACCATAACACCTTTTGATAAAATTACTTGACAGCCTCTCTTTCCTTTTCAGCCTATGTGCTCCTCTCCAATTCCGTCCTCCGGAATGCTGGCACCCAATTGGTTCCGGTGGTGTCGAAGGCGTACCATTTGATATGTGGACATATGGCCTCATGGCCCTAAACGTCTTAACGGGGCATTGGCCCCAGATCCATATGGAAGACAGTCCAGGATGGACGTGGGACGGTCAAACGAGACCAGTACTAATGAAAGCTTTGGAGGTGAGTTCATCAAGAAGGTTATGCCTATTGCCTTATTTTCATAGACGAATTTGAGACAAAAAATATATTTAGGTTCTTGGGGTATTCCTAAATTCTTCCATGAATTTTCTGTTTATATAAACAATTTTCCTTAACCCTAAAAAGACATACTTTGAGATCAAATATGCCATTATGTAAAGCTAGTAGTTGACCGTTTCTTGCAAAATTTGGCTTCTATATATCAATATGCTTCGCACGTTAACCGTAACTGTCGAGGCAAGAGTTCTAAAGTTTACTGTCTGTCTATCGGGCGTTCACCTTGTTTCCCTAAATTCCCATATCCCCACACAAATCAAAGCCTCTGTTAGGCACTCTTGCGCCCATCGTAATAATACAAAATAGCAATTTTAATCTAATGGCTTTAGGAAGTGGGTACTTATCTCCATCAACAGCTTCTTAAATGTATGTCGTTGTCAGAATTTGAGCGCCGTCCTATTGATGCTGATTTATGGTGTAAAATTTTACTCTGAACAATCTTATATGATATTTTTGGCAATTTTGAGAAGTACATTATACACCACTAACAGACCCATAATATATGAATTTTTCGTCAGAAATCAATAAAATTTTTGATTGATACCATTACATATTTATACCCACAATTTTATATCTTACTTGCAAAGATTTAGTCTCATAACATAAGAACTTTTCACCGGAACTTAATGACAATTTTGATTGATATCTTAGTTGCCAAGTTTTAGTTACCAAGTTTAATCTCTTTGATTAGGCAGTTAAACAATTAGTTAACAAAAATGTTTCTTGTCAAAATAAAATTTCTTTTATGACCAATCAATCTATGACTAAGATGGAAGAATAACGATTTGCTGACAACTAGGTCTCAAAATTACGCCAAAGTGTAGGACAATTTATCGCCTGTTTTTGACTTCCAATACTTCGCACAATGTCGGCTCTAACTCTGCTTTGCTTCCTTTCAGGAATCAAGCCTGTACGTACTGATGCGGAAGGCTATGCCATGCGTCAGATTTTCTCGAACAGAGGTGGTTGATGCCCTGCACTTCCTCTTGTCTCTGTTAAGAATAGTTCCCGGCGAGAGGCCCACTGCCAGAGAAGCTGCCAGACATCCATTCCTGCGAGGTGCTGCTGTAAACCTGGGTTCTGGCGACTTCCTTCCGCCAGTTCCAGTGTGTGGAGAATCACTCGAAACTACTCGAAAGTCTGTGGACAATGAAGAGAATACTATCCAAGAGCCAATGGCCTGTGGCGATTTTGTGGACACAGCTTTCACACCGTCTGTATCTGATTCTAACTGCGTCGAAAATGGTTCCCCTGCGAATTCTGTGAGTGATATTTTGAGAAAAGAAAGCCGTGGGCAAGAGAGCTTTAAAAATAGAATCAAAGGCTGGTTCAAAAAGAAGTTCCGACGGTTACGGCCGAGGAAAAATAATTATGTAAGTAAATCGTGTTAAATTTGTATACCTTACGCCCGTTCACGAATACCGAACTGTCACGGTTTTTTGTGCAGGCTAATTCATTGTGCTGTGGTCACTCTTTGAAGTCGTTAAAAGCCATCGACATGACAGGTTTTCCTCGGAGAATTCACAGTTTTCCAGAGATGCGAGAAAAGCTATACGTAGTATTTGATGTTGCAATTGGCTTTCACGCCGTTCGATCATTAGCTTTTCAGTGCTTTTGTAGGATGGCATTAAAATAAACTGCGCACTGCAGTTGTCCAAATGATCAGCGTTGAATACTTGTGGAGCATTACATAAGTCACACAAAGGGGAATCAAATAAGTTAAAATCATGAAGGTGGTCAGACAAACAACCATGCCCCGTCAAAAGTCTAAAATTGACGATCGCATAAAGAGTTTAACGTAAAAATAAACTTAATAGTAAAAATAAAAGCCTATGAAAACTTAAATATAACAAAATTTTTTATCTTGCATTTGCTTTATTGGCTGTAAAATCCTTGACTTAATATTGTTCAAATCTGTGAGAGCCACAACAAAGAAAATCTTTTCCCAGTTTTATAAAATTGTTTAATTTGCGGTCTTTTTGAAACGATGACATCAGTTTTTTTTATTACTGACGATTTCGTGGACCATCGGTTTAGTACCAGTCGTTTAAAGAATTTTTGAATGGCAGCAGTCCCCTTTTTTTGCCAAAAGGATTGTCCTCCCATTGCCAGCTCACTGTAAGCTCACGACATCGACTTAAATAGTACTTAAGATGACATGATTATTATTAATAAGTACCTCTCCAGCTATGTGTGCTCATAATGATAGTAGTACACCCACACCCGTATGTACGTAGACTTCGAACGTTAACGCTGAGGTTGGTACTATAAAATAAAGAAATCATTTTGATAGTGAGTGCACGAATGAGTGTGGCAATAGTTTTTTATTATTAAGTGATGAGTGAAAAGGGGACAATAATTTTCCGAATAAAACACATAATTTTGGTGTTTTCCTCCAAAAGCGTTTACACATACGAGGGAAAATATATTCGTATTTTAAAAAAAAATTGTTTACTGTTAACATTATAGCCTCCAGTGATAATTTTTGTTTTGTCGCTTTTTAGGTTCTTCTCTCGAATGACACCTCGGCATAGAGAAACACTGACTATAGATTGCAGAACTTCAAATTATATTGATTACAGAACTCCAAACTATGTTGATTACAGAACTTCAGTCTATGTTGATTTCAGAAGTTCAAACTATATTCATTATAGAACTTGAAAATATATTGATTACAGATCTTCAGACTATGTTGATTACAGAACTTCGATCTATATTGATTTCAGAACTTCAAATTATATTTATTACAGAACTTCAAACTATATTGTTTACAGAACTTCAATCTATATTGATTTCAGAACTTCAAACTATATCGATTTCAGAATTTGAAACTATATTGATTACAGAACTTCAAAACATATTGATAACAGATCTTCAGACTATATTGATTACAGAACTTCAGAATATATTGATTACAGAACTTCAAACTATGATGATTTCAGAACTTCAATCTATATTGATTTCAGAATTTCAAACTATATTGATTACAGAACTTCAAAACATATTGATTACAGATCTTCATACTATATTGATTACAGAACTTCAAACTCTATTGATTACAGAACTTCAAGCCATGTTGATGACAGAAGTTCGATCTATATTGATTTCAGAATTTCAAACTATATTGATTACAGAACTTCAAAACATATTGATTACAGATCTTCATACTATATTGATTACAGAACTTCAAACTCTATTGATTACAGAACTTCAAGCCATGTTGATGACAGAACTTCAATCTATATTGATTTCAGAATTTCAAACTATACTAATTACAGATCTTCTGACTATATTGATTACAGAACTTCCAACTATATTGATTATAGATCTTCAAACTACGTTTATGACAGAAGTTCAATCTAATTGATTTTAGAATTTCAAACTATATTAATTACAGATCTTCAAACTATATTGATTTCAGAACTTCAAACTATATCTATTTCAGAATTCGAAACTATAATGATTATAGAACTTCATTTATTTTTTGTTAACACATCATTTATTTCAACTTATATGTTTTCAATTTTTATTTTCGGCTGTATTTGGCAATAAAAATTTATTTCTGATTCTTGTCTCAAAGTGACTTACCTAATGAGTGTGTTTCCATATCATTTACGCTGTTTCGTAATCCGCAAGTATCGATCAGCACTCGGTCATGCGATTACATACTTCCAGTAGAAAATATTTCCGGCTCACGGAGTCTCATTCAGTTTGGAAAAGAGGTGCAAAGTAGTGACATATTTCCTAACAGGATGCGGTATCCTGAAATGATTTGAGATCTCACGAAACAAGTGGCGCTAAAACTGGTACAAGTTTTGAATTGTCTGGGCTTTGTTCACACCGATTCTGGAGCGGCTATACAAATGTTAACCCATCACAGAGCTGAATGCAACGACCACGTGACATGTCAAACCAATCAGGAGCCACGTCGACAATTCCGGCGCCAACGGAGAAACACAGCGCTACGCTCCGAAAGCAAGGTGAACAAGGCCTAAGGCTGTTTTTCCTATTATCCAACTATTTGGCGGTTTATGGGTTTGGCCTTGATTTTTACCGTAAGGTCGGTTAACTTGATTCATATTTGAAAACAATAATGTACAAATGAAACGTTGTGCGACCATATAGGACAAGTTTCAATTTAATCGCTATTGAAAGAATCTAAGATGACTCTAAGGCTGCTTTTTCCGATTCTCTAACCGGTTAGCTGACTTTGGAGTTAGCACTGATTTTCGGCTCGTGCTTCATTCCCGTCGCAGATTCTTTAATGGTTTTCAAGAGTACCGGCCATTTTATTCGTGATCCAAAATCATGGATACTTACAGTTGATTTCAGGACTGTTAGAATCGGCATAAACTATAGCGACCCATCGAAATCGTGTTATGAATATCTATAAGCACAACATAAGACGCTTACGTCACATTCAATTAATATTTGATTGTTTCATTTGTCGATGTATAATTCCATATATTGTCTGAAAACCCTTGGATTGACATCTGTTAATTTACCACTGCTGTTTATGAATTTTTCTCCTCTTTATTTTCATTTGAAACTTGATTTTCACCAATACTTTCCTGAAAATTAACGTATTTTTCACCATTTATACTACTTACCTTAAATCTGTTCTGTCCACCAGTAGCTTGTGGAGCAACGTTGTAAAAAGACACAAGGTGACACAAGCCTTTTATAACGGTCCTGAATGTTTTACACCAAGCAATCGAAAAGGTATAACTCGACTTGTAGCTTTTATACCAATCGCAGAACTACGATTTCGAAAGGGTCCTTTTAAGCTAAGTGTCCACTTGAGAGAAAATCTCGAGATTAATCTCAGGGTGTTGTCCATTTGAGATCACTTACGCTCTCGAGACAGGTTCGTGAGACTCGAAGGTCACTGCAGTCTCGTGACAAGGAACATTTTATGTCGACTTGATAGTGAACTCGCAGTCAGTTGTGTGATTTGATCGCAGTTTGTTTTCTTTCCAAACGGATTCGCGTCAGGCCCTAGCTTTTATAATTGCATATACAATTGTGAAAAAGCGGAAAGTGAAAAAAAAGGCGTGTTGGGTAAGAAAATGGGAGCATAAAATATATAACATAAAGGATATTCTGGACAACTCATAACCGGGAGAGTTGGGTATTATTCCATACCCAATATGGGTGAATAATCCTGAGCTGTAGTGACAGTCTCGATCCAAACGACTAGCGACCCTATACAAAGTACGATCTGTAGGTTTCGAATCAGAGGAAGAAACATACTGACCAAGGGGGCAGCGCTAAATTTGTGAATCAGTATGGAAATACTGAGAAGTACATAACTTCGGGCTGGGGGACATTATATTGTGATGTAGATTTAGCCAGGTGTTCTCTGCAATCGAATTTACACTGCTGGTCATTAGAATTGCAATACCATGAAGGAGGAATGATGCAAAAGTCTGAGTTCTCAGAGACTGGTCCGCCACCGCTCTCCGGCCACTACGATGGATGAAGTGTGGCATAGACTCGAAGCACCATGGAATGTCTTACCCGTATCCGTCATCCGAGCCCAGTTCGATTCGATTTCTAACCGGGTTAAGACGTTTTATATGCCAGAGGCGGGAGCTGTATGTACTCATTTCGGACCCTGTGTACCCCCAAATAGCCAACAAATTTCATCATGTTTTCTACCATACGTACAATAAGTTTTGTTATTTGCTTTTCTTCATAGTGTTGCAATTTTAATGGCCAGCAGTGTACTTATAAGAGTTCAGAACCATCGTTACGTACACTGTTGACTGCTGAGACGTACAGTGGCTCCCAAAAGTGTTCGTACACTTACGATTTTCAATGAAATAGGGATCTATCCATTGATTAAAATGAATATTTCAGAATGGGTATTTAATAATAAGATCTATAATCTATTCTTAACAAAACATGAAATATTTTGAAAACATAGTAAAACTTTATTTTTAAGAAACCAATAATCCAAAAGTAACAAAAACTTTATCTCACAAAAGTCATCGTACACTTGTAAAAAATCTCTACATATTAGTAAATATTCTAATTTTTCGTTAAATTAATATTTAGTAGGATATCTTTTAGCATCCACGACAGCTTTTAAACGTCCGGTAATAGATTGCACAAGTTCTTTTGCAATTTCTGCATCGATGTTCATCCATTCTTCCATCATAATTGTGTTTAGTTCGCTTTTCGTGTGAATGTCGTCTTTTCGTACTCGAACCTCCAGTTCTCTCCAAATATGTTCTATTGGGTTGAAATCTGGTGATTGAGGTGGTGTTTTCAAAACTTGTGGACAATTATAGACACACCAGAGGTGAACGTTGAGAGCCGTGTGCTTAGGATCGTTATCTTGATTAAAAAAAAACAAAGTTATTTCCAATACCCAAATTTTGAGAAGATAATTTTAAATTGTCTCTTAAAATATTTATATAAACAGCATGATTCATTATGCCATCAATATATACCGAATTACCGAGTCCTGATGCTGACATGCAACCCCACACAAGGACACCTCTACCGCCATGCTTAACTGTTTCTACTCGAGTTCTTGGGATTAAGTTCCTCACTTTTTCTTCTCCATACAATTATACGCCCATCGGAACCAAAAATACTCATCGGAAAATAATGCATTATTCCAATACGCTTTGGGCTTATTTATCATTGATAATGCGAAGGAAAGCCTAAGCTTTCTGTTTTTCTCATTTACAAAAGTTTTCTACGAGCAGAACGCCCATGTAATCCAGCTGCTCCGAGAACTCGTCGAACAGTTTCAGGTGAAATTGAAGTAGAAAATGTTTCATTGAATCCTGCAGAAACTTTTACAGCACTCAAACGTGGATTTTTCACAAATTTTCTAATTATAAATGTCTGATCACGTTTTATTAACTTTTCTTACCTTGTTTTCGATCCGATTTTCTTCTTTAAAGCGTTTTATCACACACTGCACAGTAGAATGGGATAAATTAAGTAATTTAGCAATATTCCGAACTGATTTACCGCTATTATGATGAAAAATGTTCAATTTTCGAATGCTGTTTGTTGTTTCTTTATGACTATGTACCATTTTTAAATAATAAATAGAATATTACGGAGTAGGCAAGCAAAAATGAAAATCAAACGATATTTTAATGCCACTACAATTCAAAAATAAAAATAAAGCGCCAGACGATAGTTTTTATTATGAATTTATCCAAAAATATTTCAGTGTACGATGACTTTTGTGAGATAAAGTTTTTGTTACTTTTTGATTACTGGTTTCTTAAAAATAAAGTTTTACTATGTTTTCAAAATATTTCATGTAGTTTTGTTAAGAATAGATTATAAATCTTTAAATACCCATTCTGAAATATTCATTTTAATTAATGGATAGACCCCTACTTCATTGAAAATCGTAAGTGTACGAAAACTTTTGGGAGCCACTGTAAATTTCAGTGATTACAGGAATACAATTTTCCTTAAGACTGCTGTGTACATATTAGATTAGCTCGACCTATTGGATTCACTCACCTCAATGTTAATCTATGGACAAAATTTGTCTACTATTTGCAGCTATAAAAATGCTGATAATCCAATAAAAATGGTACTTTAAGATAGCCGGAACTTTTCTGCACCTTGCAACAGGATTCATTTAAGAAATTTCGTTTACTAATGGAATTTATGAGTGTTTAAAGCACACTTTACCAGATCTCCCCCCCCCCAATTATTTAAATTTTGAAACATAACTTGCATTTTTTAAAAATAGAAAAATTCTACAAGGTGCAATTTTTTTTCTCTCTATTACGGAATACAATTATTTATAAAAACTTATTTAAAAGAACTTTCTATATACATATACATATATATATATATATATATATATATATATATATATATATATATATATATATATATATATATATATAGGTGGTTATCATAATAATGGAAACACTAAGAAACATCATGAAAACCTACGGCGCAGGATCACCTTTCTCATGCAATTCCACCTGATTTATCTTGGAATTGGATTATACAAGTCATGAATAGTGGTTAAGAATATATTATACCTTTTTTCAGGGAAAAATCAGGAAAGTTCCTGTAGAGATGCTGTGGTGGATATCGATACCTGGCTCTATCCGCTTATGCAGATCACAGTGGTTGGATGATATATTGTCGGGGGGGATTGTACAGGTGTAGGGTTCGCGTGTTGCTCAGATGCAAATTTCTGGTAGCTGCGCAGTGCAGGCCAGTCGAAGTGAGTTCGGAGCAGGTATCTGGTCTATTTAAGAGACACACGCTGAGTTGGCAAGAGCCCAAGAAGGGTGTGGAGATTTGTACGGTAGTACGTTACGCTATTAGTAGAGATACGAAAGAGTCGAGAAAAGTTAGATTGAAGGTGATAGCGGTATTTAACTGATAGAGCACGTATTAGTATTTAGCCTAGGTGGCTGCAGCATTTCCATAGTTAGTTCAGAGCCCGATGGTTACGGGTATTGCTAGTGAACGTATATTCTGCCTGAAAGGGTTCATTACGACTTTAAAGTTCAGTTTCTTATTACCGCAATTTGCGGTACTGTTGTGTTATTATTTGAAGCCCCAAGTCGGTCTATGTTAGTCTACCTCTACGTAGAAAATAAAGGAATTATTTATATTTATGCCTAATTACTTTACAGTGTGCCTGGACCGTTAGAGGATTCACTGGGTACATAAGAATCAGAACCATATACAGGGCAAGATAAGATATTTGACTTCTTTTTCATGCTATTCAAACCAATACCTGATAGATTTAGCTCTATGTATAAGGGGATTATCATCCTGAAGAACGCCATCTCCTGCAAGAAACAGTGTTTGCGCCATAGGATGAACATAGTGAGCTAAAATTTCGACATAGTCCTTCCCATTCAATCTCCCTTTTAGGGTTACAATAGGGCCTGAAGAAAACCATGAGATGCCATCCCAAACCCTGCTAGATCTACCTCCATGATTGACAGTTGAGATGAGACAGCCGGAATCATACGCTTGTGTAGGTTTTATCCAGACATACGCACGTCCTGTTGCAAAGAACAACGTGAACAATGATTCGTCGGACTAAATGCCGTTTTTGGACATATTACTTGACCAGGATTTGTGCTCGTGGCACTATTGTGGGTGATATTTTGGCATCTATTGCAAGTGGCTTGGGAATAGCTACTCTTCCGTAAATGCTTGTTTGTGAAGTTCCCTTCTACCTGTAATGGTTGGTACCGGAACATGCAGATGCCGATTGAGCTCTTCAGTCATTTTGTTTGCAGTTGTTTTATTTCTTCATGTCGGAATCTGCTTCAATACCTCGTCAGTCTCTTTCACTCTCTTCTCTCTTTATTCTGTTTGGCAAAGGATGTTTTTCCGTGCACTCTGTATGCTATCATGACTTTCAATACCATAGCTCGAAAAGCACCCTTTAGCCTGGGGGTTGCAGTAACAGATACACCAACAATTTGCCCTTTTCGCAAGGTCTGCAAGATTTGATATTTTACGCTGTTCCCCCCCTCCCCCCCCCCCAAAAAAAAAGCACGATGCCCTTAGCTTTATTACTGCTACAATTTCAAGGAATCATCACTTATTTTTATCTAAGAAAGTTATTTATGCTAATACGAAGTTATTCTAAAGTTTGTTAACGAACTTATTAAGATACACATACAGGTGAATTCAATTCAAATCTTTATTTTTTCTTACGGTATCATAACAATCTACAGAAAAATCTGAAACAATTCAGATAAAATTGTGTCCCTTACCAGTTACTCTTTGAAGCTGTAAAATGTTTCCTAGAGAAGAGAAAAGAATAACGAAATTCTGCTTCTAAAAAGGTATGCGATACGGCTGCACGTTGCATGTCGTCAGGAGACTCACTTGTCTATCTGTACTCAATTTATGTTTTTCAAGATTTAATTTATGGGTGTTTTACATTTGCACACATTTGTAATGAAAATATTGCGAGTTCGTTTCCTCACACTATTCCGGTATTTGTAAGTATTCTGCCTATCATGTTTTAAAATTGAGCACCTTTTATTTTGGTCTACCGCATTTCGTAGTCCTACACTCGCAATGCGGACTTCAGTGTATAGAAACGTCACGTGTTCTGCTTCGAACAGCTTCTCAAGATGAGTGGATTGTTTTGCCAAACACAAATGTTTATAACGTAAGTTGCTGCGCGGTTACGAGTTTATTTTTATTTTTTTTTAAATACAGCGTTTTATAGTTCTGTATTCACGTTATCTGCAGTTAGAGGATTTCTGTTCCATATGTAGTGCAGTTACGTGCATTTTAAGATGGCCAGATCGAGCAGCTCTGTACTCGCATTGCGGGCATTTATAGGGTTTCTGCCCCATGTGTACTGCAGTAACGTGACTTTTAAGATTGCCAGAACGAGAAGCTCGGTACTCGCAATGCGGGCATTTATACGGTTTCTGCCCCATGTGTACTGCAGTTACGTGCCTTTTAAGATGGCCAGGTTGAGCGAATCTGGACTCGCAATGCGAGCATTTATAGGGTTTCTGCCCCATGTGTACTGCAACTACGTGACTTTTAAGACTGCCAGAATGAGAAGCTCGGTACTCGCAATGCGGACATTTATAGGGTTTCTGCCCCATGTGTACTGCAGTTACGTGACTTTTAAGATGGCCAGGTTGAGCGAATCTGGACTCGCAATGCGGGCATTTATAGGGTTTCTGCCCCATGTGTACTGCAGTTACGTGACTTTTAAGATGGCCAGGTTGAGCGAATCTGGACTCGCAATGCGAGCATTTATAGGGTTTCTGCCCCATGTGTACTGCAGTTACGTGCCTTTTAAGATTGCCAGGTTCAGCGGCTCTGTACTCGCAATGCGGGCATTTATAGGGTTTCTGCTCCATGTGTACTGCAGTTACGTGCCTTTTAAGACTGCCAGGTTCAGCAGCTCTGTATACGCAATGCGGGCATTTATAGGGTTTCTGCCCCATGTGTACTGCAGTTACGTGCCTTTTAAGATGATCAGGTCGAACAGTTCTGAACTCGCAATGAGGACATTTTTCCCCTCGCTGGCTATTAAGGATGGTCTCGGGGTTTGGGGTTTGGGTCGATTCAGGACTATTCTTCTGAACGTGGGTCTGCCGATGTAATTTCAAGCTCCATCTGTCATTAAACGTCTCGCCGCAATTTATACACAGCAGCATCTTTCGACGCACTCTATCTAATTTGGTGTCCGATGCGGTCGACTCGCGGGGAACGTCTTCGGGCCAACCATTGCGTGCAACGGAATTCTCGAGTGGAATGAATGTGCCGGAGCTAAGGGTGGAACACTTGCTTCCCGATGTTTCCTCGGCGTCAGAATTGATCTTTCGGAAGCATCTTGACGTTGAACTTAAACGGCCTTCGTCCATTTCACTTCCGTCTCCTGCGTAAGAGAAAATAGAAGCACATCTTTCATATGGAAAACCTTTATATTAAGTGTGATGGGCCACGAAGTAGACACGTGGTAGCGCGATGTCAGTGGGTGGGTAAAATTGCGAGCCCTATAGATGCCGCCCCTGGGGGTGTTTGATTAAAATTGTGGTAGTACCAAGGGAGCAATGTAGACTCACCTGTATCGTACTCTCAAATAAAAAATCAATAATTTCCGTGTTTCTATGCGAATGTCTCACGAAAAGTGCATCATCACGAAAAGTGCTCCACATCAGAAAAACTTTTAAAAATCCGAAAACGGAGCTAAAAAGGATGTCATTTTCAAAAAACGTTTTTTATTATTATTTCGATATTCTTGTTACCTAACTCGATCGAAATCATTCAATTTGACACGAAACTGAAAAACATACAGTCCCCTCCCCTTGTTATTAAATATGAACCATTGGAACTAATTTATTTTCCCGTACATCAGTATATTTGTAGTATAAGATTTTCAGTGGCTGATACTTTGAAAATTTTAACTAAAAAAGAATTATCCGATGCATTTTTATCAGAGTACAAAAAAATTTGATTTTTGGTTCGATAACTATCTCCCGCATTTCGGTTAAATGCTTCGAAGAAAAGTTCTTGTACAGATTTTTTTTCACTCGCATTTCATAATTAATTTTATTCACTCAAATCTACATCTCTATAAATTTCATTATGGATAAAAAGCATTTTTGACCAGTTTCACCGAAAATCAGCCAGTTGAAAATTGTACATTGAAAATATAAAGCTTTTGAAATATCGGCCAAACCAATCCTTTTTCTCTTCTTTCGTATGATGGACAGATTTAATGTGATTTATCTTCCGGATTTATAAAAGTTGTACTGAGTAAATGTTTTTAATCACATTAAAGAAAAAGAAAGAGATATTTTTGATGCATAAACGGCCAGTGGTGGCAAATCACACAAAGGCTTCTAAACAAATTGTTCGGCAGACTACGAAAGGCCATACAGCCCGAAAACGTTGAATCTGGCAAAGGCATTTTTTGCGACGTATGGGCGTCCACGAAAAGTGCTCTGAGCCTTTGAAACTCACCTTCCGGTTCCTCCTCGCCGAGGTCTATCCCGAGCTCCACGGCGTACCGGTCTCCGTACCACACCAAGAGCTCCGTGAAGGGCAACACTGCCTTGTAGGTCCTGTAGAAGATGCCGCCCCCGTACTGGAACGCGACCATGTTTTGGTGACCCTCGTGCTGGGCGCAGTTCACGAATCGCATCCAGTTGGAGGCCGAATGATCCGACCCGTCCACGTGGTGGTCCACCTTTCCTCCCTTGCGCACCTGAAAAACAGACAACCCCTGAAGCGGTCACATCGCATTAAGAGTTGTCTTTCCACTATTCTAAATGCGAAGTACACAATCGAGAAAGCTGGTCACTTCGCTCTTAACCAGCTTCCTAATATGGCGACAATACAAAAGATACGTTCTACTGAAAAGCTAATATTGATCGGCATAGTAGAACAACCTTTAATACTATTCTCAAGTTTATTCAGATCTACATATTTCAAATGTATGAAACGAAACAAACCAGAGGAAGGAAACAGTCGGTTAGCGACGCCCTAGCGACAACTGAGGCGACATGCTGAAGAAAAACGTATTACCAGTTAATATGTATGTATGTATGTTAGCTTACAGATTCAACAATTTGAGAATGATTGCTTAAAATGCAAAAACGCGAGAAATATTGCTTTTCGAAGCATATTGTAGCTGCCGTCATCTTGAATGAAAGCTAGATGGAAACATTCGGGGAACTTTTTAGACACTATACCGACAGAATCGTGCTCCAAGTACGACTTTATCACTCCAGGATTTCTGTATTATTTCAGCTTTAAAGACACGTTCGAAAGCGGTTTTTTTGGGCACAGCGTTTCGTAAAACTCTCGTTTCGATCAAACTCGCCTTATCTGCCATGGCAGTCTGCAGTATCTAAATTTTAGTCATATCCAATACGATGTATTTTTTTATTGGGTGCGATCAGTGAGAAGTGTTGCATGTTTTTTCTTTTCATTTATTTTGAAAACGACAGTAAACGCCAAATGATGTACAACTCTATACTACTGAAATTTTGGCCACCAACTTACAATCGTAACTGATTTTTTAGTCGTCAGTGATAGCTCCTGTATAATCCTACCAAAGCGATGGAAATCGTCTTATTCCGGAGACAGTGCGCGTATGTGCAGTGTATGTGACGAGAATAATCTGCCCAAAGTAAAACTGCCCAAATCGGACAAAAGTTGTCATCTGAAAGGAACAGAGCCTTTCGTCTTTCTCCTAAAAAAGAAGAAAATTGCTTAACTTAATTCACTTTGTAATATTTGTTTTATCTTCAATTTAATGACACACGCTCTGAGTTAAAAACAATGCTACATTAGAAAATCATCGTTCGAACGTTCAAAGAACAGTTCTGCGTCAGAATCGCTTAACAGGAAAGCATAGTATAGAAGGTGCCTATAAGTGTACGACAGTCGTTCCATTAAATGGTGCTAGATAACAATTTTATTTAACAATTGTCGTTCAAGGATGGGAGATATGGTCTTCTATTGCGTGTTTAAGCCCGAAGCCACATTGAAACCTTTAGGTTTCAAATATGCGCATAAGCAGGAATGTCAGTTAAGCGTCTTTCAGCAGAGTTTCGGGAACAATTCCGAAAGTTTTTAAGAAGGTTCCTGATTACCAGTACAGGATTTTCTACTTTCGGGAAAACTGAATCGATCCAGCTTGTGGTCGAGTTAAAATTACTACTGAGTACCTTGTAATAACTTTTGCTCGGTAAGCTATAGTCTCTATATATAAAACGCGTAGGTATGCGGCACAAAAATCGACTATATTTCTACACTCCGAATGGCAACGGCTCCCAGTACCAGATGTAAACATTAGCGACCGTCCGCAATTTGCAACCGCGTGTCAACATGGAGTTTCACACTGAAATCAGGAATGTTCGAAAGCGCGCTGCACGATCAAGTGAAAATTGGGAACAGTCTCGAGAAAGAAAGCGAAGAAATAATTCATCAAGAGAGAGGCGTGGAAGAGAGAGCATAAATAATCGCGATGTTAGGCTTAACCGTCGCCGGCATAGCAATCAACAACCAGTAATAGTTAATTTTCTACACTTTTTTTCAGTACTTGCTGAATTTTCACTCCATTTTATAAGTGTAGATATCTGAATTATGAACAGTAATACATACAGAGAGTGATGTAATCAACAATATAATTTAAATTTTCCCCAACAATTTCTTATTTGTTGTAATGATAAAGTATAGATATCTTAATTTTGAAAAATAGTACATACAAAGAGTTATGTCATTTTTAAAATCATCGACGCTGGGTTTCTCAGTCTTCTCTTTAACTCTGAGGTAATGGAAATTCACATTTTTTAATCACGATGTTCTAGAATCAGCCGTATAGAGAATACCCCTTAACAGCGTATAATTATGATGACAGGTAATGGTAACATTCCTGACGTATGTTACTTTTAGTCGAATTGTTTTGCAAAATAAAATATAAAACTAAAAGCGACGATGCTGGTCGTGCAGTGGCTAGTAATCTTATATTACACATAGCTCGCCGTGAAAGTGCGGCGCGAAAAGAAAAAGGTTGTACCAGGCATCGTCGCCATCATCGTGTCATTTTATGCTCGCAACTATATAGAATGTTTCTAGTAAAAAAAAATTACAAATTCTTATTTTCAGAGGACGCCCTCGAAGCCGAGCGCCGATAATATGTGTGGAAAAGCGGACTCACTTCCCAGGCGTATCCGCTCGTTTCTGCCTGCTTGCGGCCCTTGACGACCTTCCCTTTGTAGGGTCCGAACACCACGCCCTTGGGCACCGATATCTCTGCCCAGATGCCCAGCCCGGCTCCCGGGATGCCCGAACGACACACGGACAGGAAGACGGGGCACGTGCGGTAAGCGAGATCGGCGTGAAGACCCGGCGGAACCTGAAATAAAACCATTCAGGAGGGAACATTATGTACATACATATTGTATATTAGTTTATTATTCCGTCGGTGCAGGCACAGATACGTACCTTCCGGTCGGGCACGAACAACATCGGGCCGTGAACGGGGCAGGAGCTGTCGTACGATCGACCGCAATCATCGCAGTCTGCGGAGAGGAAAGAGAGAAAAATGAGGTAAAACGGACGGGTAACGCAGTCTTCCTATTTAACAATTGGAGCTGGCACCGAGCTCACTTCAGTAGTATAAAAATGACAGTTCCGCCCCAGGAGCAGGAGCAAGAAGGGGGAGGGGCTTAAAGTGGGCGGAGCTAACTGAGTGACGTGGACCAATCAGAGAGCAGCTGGCCACCTGGCGGTCGATTTGGACCAATCAGGAGAGGGCAGCGCTGCTATCGCCCCCTAGCGGGAAAACCTGGAACCTTGTAGTTCAGCAGAATCTTGAAGAGAGTATGTGCTCCGCGGAGCGCCACCTATAGGTCAAATATGGAACTAAATTTCGTACAAGGATTGGAGGTCAGGGCATATTTTTTTCAGTGCTGCCATCTGCTGGTAAAATAGGGAACTACATTTTTGGGACTTAGAAATTTTTTTAAAAGTATTTTCCATGGGAATTGAACCCGTTAAGGAAATATTACCTGACTACTTTTAGCGACGTAATACCGTTACGCTATGAATCGGCGGAAGTTCATTGAATTATATTCTATAACAGAGCGAATATTTTTATGAATTTACTAAAATTAATTATCAAAAATAAATATAACGTCATCTATTGATTAAAAATGAAACTTAGAAAATTTAATACATGGTTTTGAGTATATTTTTCAAAACTTTAAATATTTTTAGTCGAAGGGCTTATTTTCAGGACTTTAAAATTGTTTTGCTATGTTTTTTAACGTGATATATAATTTTACATAGATACATTCACAAAATAATACAAAATAATAAGAAATTTTTACATAGATAGGCTAAAACGAATATTTTTTTTTCTTTTACTTGATATTTTTACACATGAAATTATTTTACAACAAGCGTTAAGTTTAAAATATCTATAATTTTTCTTAAGAATATTACTTTACAGTATAATATAATTTAGATAGAGCTTTGAAACCATTGTATCATTTAGTATAGAAAAAATTATTATTTGATCTTACCTTGAAAAACATTCCATGAAAGCTAACAAGGGATATTTTTAGACATGAAATTATTTAAACAAAGCGGGAATTCCCCAGTAGAGTTATTTTTTCCTTTTAATATTAGAAATAAAAACTGAAATATGATTCAATCTAGATAATTATTTAAATTAAATACACATAACATACCAATCCATACTATTAAATCTGCAAGAGAAGATATTAAATTTACGCTAAAAAAATTTTTTAATTGTCGACATATGCATACTGCAATAGTCTACATTATTATCAAAAAGTTCATTGAATTATATTCTATAACAGAGCGAATATTTTTATGAATTTACTAAAATTAATTATCAAAAATAAATATAACGTCATCTATTGATTAAAAATGAAACTTAGAAAATTTAATACATGGTTTTGAGTATATTTTTCAAAACTTTAAATATTTTTAGTCGAAGGGCTTATTTTCAGGACTTTAAAATTGTTTTGCTATGTTTTTTAACGTGATATATAATTTTACATAGATACATTCACAAAATAATACAAAATAATAAGAAATTTTTACATAGATAGGCTAAAACGAATATTTTTTTTTCTTTTACTTGATATTTTTACACATGAAATTATTTTACAACAAGCGTTAAGTTTAAAATATCTATAATTTTTCTTAAGAATATTACTTTGCAGTATAATATAATTTAGATAGAGCTTTGAATCCATTGTAACATTTAGTATAGAAAAATTATTATTTAATCTTACCTTGAAAGGCATTCCATGAAAGCTAACAAGGGATATTTTTAGACATAAAATTATTTAAACAAAGCGGGTATTCCCCAGTAGAGTTATTTTTTCCTTTTAATATTAGAAATAAAAACTGAAATATGATTCAATCTAGATAATTATTTAAATTAAATACACATACCATACCAATCCATACTATTAAATCTGCAAGAGAAGGTAACAAATTTATCTCACAATGTTAATAGAGAAGATTCTTACATTATCTGAAATAATACAGACTTTATCATGTTTAGAAGATATTTACAAGAGTTCATTTTAGAATTAAATGAATCATGGTTTGAATCCTACAACAGTAGGGGGTATATGCAAACATGAAGACTTTAAATTATACAATTACCATCTAGAACCTGAAACTTAAAAAATATATGCACCAATTTAAGTATCTTTATATAGTTTATGTACAGTTTTGAATATATTTCAAACCTTAAACGTTTTTTCAACTTTGAAACTATATTATAAGTTAAGACGCTTACTAAAATTAAAAACATTTTATAGAGGTAAAGACTTGAAAGATAAAATTTACAAGTTTTAATCCTAAATATTATATTTTATCCAGAAATGTAGACTATTAATATATGATTTTAAACCTAACATGCTTTCAACGATTACCTAAATTGCGATATAATGTTAAATTCCACTGATATTAGTCTATTAGTAGTAAGCATTTCATTAAAGGTTAATAGAAGTATTTAATAAAGTTTTAATATTAAATGAACATCAAACATATATTAACTTAGATGTTTTAACCCCAAACAGTAATTATTAAAAATAATTATAAAATATATGATTCAAAACTTTAAAACATACTATTATATATACAATAGAAGATGTTAAATTTGTATTGAACTTAAATTATAAGATTGTTTCTACCATCGTCGCTTGATATATAACATTACAGTTTTAAATATTCTGCAAACGCTATGAAACATTTTGTATAGAAAATAATTACCATTTGATCTTACCTTTAAAATCTATAGTTTATGCACTTAATTCATATAATTTTTTACAAAAACAAGCTTTAACTGCATAAAATGATATTATATTTGTCCCGCACATACATATAAACATTATTCCACAGAGAAGATATATTTGTCCCTCACATACATATAAACCAAAAAACATATTAAAACTTACTAGTTCCCTTATAAAGGTTTCACGACTTTAAAATTTTTTTTACTGCGTTTTAAATCTAATCTATAATTTTACATATATATAACCACTAATAAATTGTTTTACAAAGAAAAAAGCATACATCACTCCTAAAATTTTAGTTTTCTTAACAAACAAAAAAAAAAGCAAAACTTTGATCAAAACAAATGTTTATTATGTTAAAAAATCAATCACATATTGATATTACTTTGAAATATTACGCAAATAATAACTTTGAATAAGTTTTACATCAGAAATTATTTTCCGACGACTGTTAAACTTAAAAATCTAATCTTAAATTTATTCATCTTTGCACACTTTACAAAGAAAAGCATACATTTTAACCAAAATTTTAATTTTCTTAACAAAAATATCTGCTGAACTTTGAAGTAAAACTATGTTTAATACATTGAAAATCAATGATCTATTACCAACACTTTGAAATATCATGCAAATGCTAACTTAGAATAACTTCTAAATGAGTAAATTTTAAGGTTTGCCTAAACCAACCCCTACATAAGATAAGTGCGATTCAACGTTAGATAAGATAAGTACGTTTCGTCAATAGATAAGATTACTGGCACCTACTATTAGTCACACATTTTTCTAAAAATATTTTTTAAATTATTTTTCTAAAAAATTATTATTCAAATTAAAAGATATAAATATAATAATTAATCTTTAAATACTATATTGAACACAGAAAAAGAGTACTCACAGTTGATGAATGGACTTTAGTCTTCTAATATATCCTCATAAAAATATTTATGAATCATTTTCAAGTTGAACTTAGCGAAAAATTCACTGCTGTTATAGACACATGTGCAATAATTTTGTACAATTCAGCATATTTTTAACATAGATGTTGAAAATAGCAGCTTTGCCCACTGCACGATATTTTTCATTCTCGCTTGTGGATAAGCAACTATGCTGGCGCTGTGATAGATGGTCAATTTCGCATCCATGACATTCAAATAATTCACTGCATGCACGTATTAAACTTGTTTTTAAGACTTTGAAATAATTTTCTTTTGCAGCAAATAAGTCGCAATGATTTTTTACAACATGATCCGTTTTTATAAACTTTGTATTGTAGCATATTAGGAATGCTTTCACACAACGAACTGTTTTCAACATAACTTATAATATCGTCAGGATATTCTTCCATTTTCAATATCTGCTCTCTATTTAATTTAATAGACCAGGTTTTTAATTTGTAACCAACTCCGTTTTCATTAGCAAACATTTGTTGTAAGCAACATTGTTCGCCGACGTTTACACCTATTAGCTGATTGTTACAGATGAATGATTTCTTTTATAAACAATTTTATATATTGAAATTTTATTCATTAGTTCCCACCATGTAGCGACAATCATCACTACTGCATTTTCGGTAGGGATATTGCTAAATACATCCGTGAAAAGATTCAAAGTCCTAGGTATGTCTTATCCAATTGCAACGTAAATCAACCCCTCCTTTATAATAAGCGCTTTTAAGAATTACCATCTTTGAAAAGGGAAATAACTGAATCACTTACGATTTGTTAGTAAATGTTGAATGATTATTTTTCGTGCAATATAATTTTTCAGGAGAGATAAAAAAAAGTTACTTCTACTTTGATATATAACATTGCAGTTTTAAATATTCTACAAACGCTATGAAACATTTTGTATAGAAATTAATTACCATCTGATCTTACCTTTAAAATCTATAGTTTATGCACTTAATACATATAATTTTTTTACTTAAAGCATATTAAAACTTAATAGTTCCCTTATAAAGGTTTCAAGACTTTAAAAATTTTTTTACTTTGTTTTAAATCTAATCTATAATTTTACATAGATATAACCACTAATAAATTGTTTTATATAGAAAAAGCATACATCGCACGTAAAATTTTAGTTTTCTTAACAAAAACCTTTAAAAACTTTGATCGAAACGTTTATTACGTTAAAAAATCAAGCACCTATTGAATAACTTTGAACAAGTTTTACATTAGAAATTATTTTCCGACGACTGTTAAACAAAATTTATACTATAAGTTTAAGACACTTCCTAATACTTACAATTTTATCATTCTATAAAGATTATAATTTCTTTTGAATCGTTTTCAAATATCTATAATTTGTTTTAATAATAGCATAAAACTTGAATAATTTTGAATTAATTTCATATAAATTCTCTCTCATTAAAATAACATAAAAATAAGTTATGTGTTTCAAAACATGCATACAACTTATGTGAGAACACTTCAAGTTAGAAGATGTGATAGCTCCTTAAATGGAACATAATTCAGAGTTTCACACAGGTTGAGATAGTGCACATTCATTAGTAAGTTCCAATGCAATCAATATTTCGTTAAATTTCCTAAGCAGGGATTCCAAGATCGTTAAACTTAAAAAAAGTTTAAGTAAATTAATTAAGAATATCCAATTATTTTAATTATTAAAAATTATCATAGTTCAAAAAGATATGACATGATTATATTTTCATTTTTTAAATACTATTTCGAAAACGGAATAGTTTAAATGTAATTACTTTAGGATCATTCTAATGATTAGAAAAACTTTTATACCAAAAAACTAAGAAAACCTGAAAAAATATTCAACTAATCCCGGGTTTATTACATTGAAAAAGTATCATTAAAAATAATCAATCATAATACGTTTAAAATAAATAATAAGTTTACGTTAATATCCATTTACGTTCAAAAATAAAGTTAAAAAACATAATAAGTTATCATCATTTATGTTTAAAACATAAATGATAAAATATAAATAAAACAATAAAATATAAATTTTTAAAAATGGTTAGAAGGTCATAAACAGAAGTACTACATACCTACTTTTTTCAATCTCAAGCATTTAGCTTCTAGTACATTTTACAAGTTCAGAACCTGAATACCTTATCTCATCTATTTCCAAATCGGTATGCAATAGAGTCCTGGAAAACCCCCTAATGATTGCACTTAGGGGGTTTCTAAAGACGCTATTGCATACCGATTTGGAAATAGATGAGATAAGGTATTCAGGTTCTGAACTTGTAAAATGTACTAGAAGCTAAATGCTTGAGATTGAAAAAAGTAGGTATGTAGTACTTCTGTTTATGACCTTCTAACCATTTTTAAAAATTTATATTTTATTGTTTTATTTATATTTTATCATTTATGTTTTAAACATAAATGATGATAACTTATTATGTTTTTTAACTTTATTTTTGAACGTAAATGGATATTAACGTAAACTTATTATTTATTTTAAACGTATTATGATTGATTATTTTTAATGATACTTTTTCAATGTAATAAACCCGGGATTAGTTGAATATTTTTTCAGGTTTTCTTAGTTTTTTGGTATAAAAGTTTTTCTAATCATTAGAATGATCCTAAAGTAATTACATTTAAACTATTCCGTTTTCGAAATAGTATTTAAAAAATGAAAATATAATCATGTCATATCTTTTTGAACTATGATAATTTTTAATAATTAAAATAATTGGATATTCTTAATTAATTTACTTAAACTTTTTTAAGTTTAACGATCTTGGAATCCCTGCTTAGGAAATTTAACGAAATATTGATTGCATTGGAACTTACTAATGAATGTGCACTATCTCAACCTGTGTGAAACTCTGAATTATGTTCCATTTAAGGAGCTATCACATCTTCTAACTTGAAGTGTTCTCACATAAGTTGTATGCATGTTTTGAAACACATAACTTATTTTTATGTTATTTTAATGAGAGAGAATTTATATGAAATTAATTCAAAATTATTCAAGTTTTATGCTATTATTAAAACAAATTATAGATATTTGAAAACGATTCAAAAGAAATTATAATCTTTATAGAATGATAAAATTGTAAGTATTAGGAAGTGTCTTAAACTTATAGTATAAATTTTGTTTAACAGTCGTCGGAAAATAATTTCTAATGTAAAACTTGTTCAAAGTTATTCAATAGGTGCTTGATTTTTTAACGTAATAAACGTTTCGATCAAAGTTTTTAAAGGTTTTTGTTAAGAAAACTAAAATTTTACGTGCGATGTATGCTTTTTCTATATAAAACAATTTATTAGTGGTTATATCTATGTAAAATTATAGATTAGATTTAAAACAAAGTAAAAAAATTTTTAAAGTCTTGAAACCTTTATAAGGGAACTATTAAGTTTTAATATGCTTTAAGTAAAAAAATTATATGTATTAAGTGCATAAACTATAGATTTTAAAGGTAAGATCAGATGGTAATTAATTTCTATACAAAATGTTTCATAGCGTTTGTAGAATATTTAAAACTGCAATGTTATATATCAAAGTAGAAGTAACTTTTTTTTATCTCTCCTGAAAAATTATATTGCACGAAAAATAATCATTCAACATTTACTAACAAATCGTAAGTGATTCAGTTATTTCCCTTTTCAAAGATGGTAATTCTTAAAAGCGCTTATTATAAAGGAGGGGTTGATTTACGTTGCAATTGGATAAGACATACCTAGGACTTTGAATCTTTTCACGGATGTATTTAGCAATATCCCTACCGAAAATGCAGTAGTGATGATTGTCGCTACATGGTGGGAACTAATGAATAAAATTTCAATATATAAAATTGTTTATAAAAGAAATCATTCATCTGTAACAATCAGCTAATAGGTGTAAACGTCGGCGAACAATGTTGCTTACAACAAATGTTTGCTAATGAAAACGGAGTTGGTTACAAATTAAAAACCTGGTCTATTAAATTAAATAGAGAGCAGATATTGAAAATGGAAGAATATCCTGACGATATTATAAGTTATGTTGAAAACAGTTCGTTGTGTGAAAGCATTCCTAATATGCTATAATACAAAGTTTATAAAAACGGATCATGTTGTAAAAAATCATTGCGACTTATTTGCTGCAAAAGAAAATTATTTCAAAGTCTTAAAAACAAGTTTAATACGTGCATGCAGTGAATTATTTGAATGTCATGGATGCGAAATTGACCATCTATCACAGCGCCAGCATAGTTGCTTATCCACAAGCGAGAATGAAAAATATCGTGCAGTGGGCAAAGCTGCTATTTTCAACATCTATGTTAAAAATATGCTGAATTGTACAAAATTATTGCACATGTGTCTATAACAGCAGTGAATTTTTCGCTAAGTTCAACTTGAAAATGATTCATAAATATTTTTATGAGGATATATTAGAAGACTAAAGTCCATTCATCAACTGTGAGTACTCTTTTTCTGTGTTCAATATAGTATTTAAAGATTAATTATTATATTTATATCTTTTAATTTGAATAATAATTTTTTAGAAAATAATTTAAAAAATATTTTTAGAAAAATGTGTGACTAATAGTAGGTGCCAGTAATCTTATCTATTGACGAAACGTACTTATCTTATCTAACGTTGAATCGCACTTATCTTATGTAGGGGTTGGTTTAGGCAAACCTTAAAATTTACTCATTTAGAAGTTATTCTAAGTTAGCATTTGCATGATATTTCAAAGTGTTGGTAATAGATCATTGATTTTCAATGTATTAAACATAGTTTTACTTCAAAGTTCAGCAGATATTTTTGTTAAGAAAATTAAAATTTTGGTTAAAATGTATGCTTTTCTTTGTAAAGTGTGCAAAGATGAATAAATTTAAGATTAGATTTTTAAGTTTAACAGTCGTCGGAAAATAATTTCTGATGTAAAACTTATTCAAAGTTATTATTTGCGTAATATTTCAAAGTAATATCAATATGTGATTGATTTTTTAACATAATAAACATTTGTTTTGATCAAAGTTTTGCTTTTTTTTTTTGTTTGTTAAGAAAACTAAAATTTTAGGAGTGATGTATGCTTTTTTCTTTGTAAAACAATTTATTAGTGGTTATATATATGTAAAATTATAGATTAGATTTAAAACGCAGTAAAAAAAATTTTAAAGTCGTGAAACCTTTATAAGGGAACTAGTAAGTTTTAATATGTTTTTGGTTTATATGTATGTGAGGGACAAATATATCTTCTCTGTGGAATAATGTTTATATGTATGTGCGGGACAAATATAATATCATTTTATGCAGTTAAAGCTTGTTTTTGTAAAAAATTATATGAATTAAGTGCATAAACTATAGATTTTAAAGGTAAGATCTAATGGTAATTATTTTCTATACAAAATGTTTCATAGCGTTTGCAGAATATTTAAAACTGTAATGTTATATATCAAGCGACGATGGTAGAAACAATCTTATAATTTAAGTTCAATACAAATTTAACATCTTCTATTGTATATATAATAGTATGTTTTAAAGTTTTGAATCATATATTTTATAATTATTTTTAATAATTACTGTTTGGGGTTAAAACATCTAAGTTAATATATGTTTGATGTTCATTTAATATTAAAACTTTATTAAATACTTCTATTAACCTTTAATGAAATGCTTACTACTAATAGACTAATATCAGTGGAATTTAACATTATATCGCAATTTAGGTAATCGTTGAAAGCATGTTAGGTTTAAATCATATATTAATAGTCTACATTTCTGGATAAAATATAATATTTAGGATTAAAACTTGTAAATTTTATCTTTCAAGTCTTTACCTCTATAAAATGTTTTTAATTTTAGTAAGCGTCTTAACTTATAATATAGTTTCAAAGTTGAAAAAACGTTTAAGGTTTGAAATATATTCAAAACTGTACATAAACTATATAAAGATACTTAAATTGGTGCATATATTTTTTAAGTTTCAGGTTCTAGATGGTAATTGTATAATTTAAAGTCTTCATGTTTGCATATACCCCCTACTGTTGTAGGATTCAAACCATGATTCATTTAATTCTAAAATGAACTCTTGTAAATATCTTCTAAACATGATAAAGTCTGTATTATTTCAGATAATGTAAGAATCTTCTCTATTAACATTGTGAGATAAATTTGTTACCTTCTCTTGCAGATTTAATAGTATGGATTGGTATGGTATGTGTATTTAATTTAAATAATTATCTAGATTGAATCATATTTCAGTTTTTATTTCTAATATTAAAAGGAAAAAATAACTCTACTGGGGAATTCCCGCTTTGTTTAAATAATTTTATGTCTAAAAATATCCCTTGTTAGCTTTCATGGAATGCCTTTCAAGGTAAGATTAAATAATAATTTTTCTATACTAAATGTTACAATGGATTCAAAGCTCTATCTAAATTATATTATACTGCAAAGTAATATTCTTAAGAAAAATTATAGATATTTTAAACTTAACGCTTGTTGTAAAATAATTTCATGTGTAAAAATATCAAGTAAAAGAAAAAAAAATATTCGTTTTAGCCTATCTATGTAAAAATTTCTTATTATTTTGTATTATTTTGTGAATGTATCTATGTAAAATTATATATCACGTTAAAAAACATAGCAAAACAATTTTAAAGTCCTGAAAATAAGCCCTTCGACTAAAAATATTTAAAGTTTTGAAAAATATACTCAAAACCATGTATTAAATTTTCTAAGTTTCATTTTTAATCAATAGATGACGTTATATTTATTTTTGATAATTAATTTTAGTAAATTCATAAAAATATTCGCTCTGTTATAGAATATAATTCAATGAACTTTTTGATAATAATGTAGACTATTGCAGTATGCATATGTCGACAATTAAAAAATTTTTTTAGCGTAAATTTAATATCTTCTCTTGCAGATTTAATAGTATGGATTGGTATGTTATGTGTATTTAATTTAAATAATTATCTAGATTGAATCTTATTTCAGTTTTTATTTCTAATATTAAAAGGAAAAAATAACTCTGCTGGGGAATTCCCGCTTTGTTTAAATAATTTCATGTCTAAAAATATCCCTTGTTAGCTTTCATGGAATGTTTTTCAAGGTAAGATCAAATAATAATTTTTTCTATACTAAATGATACAATGGTTTCAAAGCTCTATCTAAATTATATTATACTGTAAAGTAATATTCTTAAGAAAAATTATAGATATTTTAAACTTAACGCTTGTTGTAAAATAATTTCATGTGTAAAAATATCAAGTAAAAGAAAAAAAAATATTCGTTTTAGCCTATCTATGTAAAAATTTCTTATTATTTTGTATTATTTTGTGAATGTATCTATGTAAAATTATATATCACGTTAAAAAACATAGCAAAACAATTTTAAAGTCCTGAAAATAAGCCCTTCGACTAAAAATATTTAAAGTTTTGAAAAATATACTCAAAACCATGTATTAAATTTTCTAAGTTTCATTTTTAATCAATAGATGACGTTATATTTATTTTTGATAATTAATTTTAGTAAATTCATAAAAATATTCGCTCTGTTATAGAATATAATTCAATGAACTTTTTGATAATAATGTAGACTATTGCAGTATGCATATGTCGACAATTAAAAAATTTTTTTAGCGTAAATTTAATATCTTCTCTTGCAGATTTAATAGTATGGATTGGTATGTTATGTGTATTTAATTTAAATAATTATCTAGATTGAATCATATTTCAGTTTTTATTTCTAATATTAAAAGGAAAAAATAACTCTACTGGGGAATTCCCGCTTTGTTTAAATAATTTCATGTCTAAAAATATCCCTTGTTAGCTTTCATGGAATGTTTTTCAAGGTAAGATCAAATAATAATTTTTTCTATACTAAATGATACAATGGTTTCAAAGCTCTATCTAAATTATATTATACTGTAAAGTAATATTCTTAAGAAAAATTATAGATATTTTAAACTTAACGCTTGTTGTAAAATAATTTCATGTGTAAAAATATCAAGTAAAAGAAAAAAAAATATTCGTTTTAGCCTATCTATGTAAAAATTTCTTATTATTTTGTATTATTTTGTGAATGTATCTATGTAAAATTATATATCACGTTAAAAAACATAGCAAAACAATTTTAAAGTCCTGAAAATAAGCCCTTCGACTAAAAATATTTAAAGTTTTGAAAAATGTACTCAAAACCATGTATTAAATTTTCTAAGTTTCATTTTTAATCAATAGATGACGTTATATTTATTTTTGATAATTAATTTTAGTAAATTCATAAAAATATTCGCTCTGTTATAGAATATAATTCAATGAACTTTTTGATAATAATGTAGACTATTGCAGTATGCATATGTCGACAATTAAAAAATTTTTTTAGCGTAAATTTAATATCTTCTCTTGCAGATTTAATAGTATGGATTGGTATGTTATGTGTATTTAATTTAAATAATTATCTAGATTGAATCATATTTCAGTTTTTATTTCTAATATTAAAAGGAAAAAATAACTCTACTGGGGAATTCCCGCTTTGTTTAAATAATTTCATGTCTAAAAATATCCCTTGTTAGCTTTCATGGAATGTTTTTCAAGGTAAGATCAAATAATAATTTTTTCTATACTAAATGATACAATGGTTTCAAAGCTCTATCTAAATTATATTATACTGTAAAGTAATATTCTTAAGAAAAATTATAGATATTTTAAACTTAACGCTTGTTGTAAAATAATTTCATGTGTAAAAATATCAAGTAAAAGAAAAAAAAATATTCGTTTTAGCCTATCTATGTAAAAATTTCTTATTATTTTGTATTATTTTGTGAATGTATCTATGTAAAATTATATATCACGTTAAAAAACATAGCAAAACAATTTTAAAGTCCTGAAAATAAGCCCTTCGACTAAAAATATTTAAAGTTTTGAAAAATATACTCAAAACCATGTATTAAATTTTCTAAGTTTCATTTTTAATCAATAGATGACGTTATATTTATTTTTGATAATTAATTTTAGTAAATTCATAAAAATATTCGCTCTGTTATAGAATATAATTCAATGAACTTCCGACGATTCATAGCGTAACGGTATTACGTCGCTAAAAGTAGTCAGGTAATATTTCCTTAACGGGTTCAATTCCCATGGAAAAATACTTTTAAAAAAATTTCTAAGTCCCAAAAATGTAGTTCCCTATTTTACCAGCAGATGGCAGCACTGAAAAAAATATGCCCTGACCTCCAATCCTTGTACGAAATTTAGTTCCATATTTGACCTATAGGTGGCGCTCCGCGGAGCACATACTCTCTTCAAGATTCTGCTGAACTACAAGGTTCCAGGTTTTCCCGCTAGGGGGCGATAGCAGCGCTGCCCTCTCCTGATTGGTCCAAATCGACCGCCAGGTGGCCAGCTGCTCTCTGATTGGTCCACGTCACTCAGTTAGCTCCGCCCACTTTAAGCCCCTCCCCCTTCTTGCTCCTGCTCCTGGGGCGGAACTGTCATTTTTATACTACTCACTTCGAGCAGAAATTTTACAGTGATACACTTTTTGCGCGCAATATTGTACGTCTGAAGCGACTGCCTTTCCTCCGATACCTTAAAGCTACGGAGAAGCGATAGCGAAGCAGATGGATTCGCTATCGAGGAAAACATTGCGGCCTGGAATGGGTATTTATTTTTTCAACCCGAGTCCAAACTACATTTGGTTTTTTAGATGATAATGGGCTTAAAAGTATTTCAGTAATTAACTTTTTGGGGAAAAACAATAAACCAAGGATTTAAAAAAAGGAATTTTTAGTAAACAAGAAAATTTCGCCCGCGAATAAAATCCGATTCATTTTATAGCGAGGTGGGTGGTTCCTCGAAGGGTGAAAGAAAAACCGGACCATGTGTGGCACATTGTTGATTTGTCGAATTACAAAAGTGCGTAATGATACAAAACATCTTTGGACACACTATTGGAGGTGAAGTATAACACGAAACAGGGGAACGCGAGACATGGACACGTCCAAACACGTTTGTAGACAATATTAAAAGTCAAGTATGACACAAACTCGTGGAAACTGGGATATTGACATTACGAAACTTCTTTGTACACACTATTGGACCGTGTCGACGCACCCAGGAAAAGAACTCTGGGGCCTAAAGTCGGATTTTAACTTCGATTTCTAAACAAACTATACAATGTGTCGTTCCAAATTAACAATTCGTCAGAAACGAAGAACTTAAAATTTTGAAAATGTACCTCACCGATCGATTTTGGACTTATTTCCGCGATTCCTGGGATTCCGACGGAAACGAAATCTGCCGCCGTTAAAGCGTGCAAAATCCAATGAAACCCAAACGCCGAAGTACGTCCCGTTGGATACAACAAATCCCGATTTAATTAATAAACACGGGTGAAAATAACCCAATGATTTCAGCAGAGATTTAAGCATACTTACAGGAACCAAGATAAAAGTTAAACATCATCCCACACTCTCAACTGTTTTCTTTTTAGTCCTGTTGGGGGGAGGGTAGTTTGTCCCGAGGACACTGATTCATCCCCACCACAAATTTACTACTTTATCATGCAATCATGCCTCTAGGTGAACCCGCACTGCTTCTATAAGGGGACAGCATCAATTATACGAGATTCGAGCCGGCCACTTAGTGCAAACACGAGACGTTAGCACTAGACGATGTGGGCCAATTTGTAACTGAGAAGGGATAACGGTTCATTCTGAGGCCTCAAAAAGCCTCCGCCTGCTACATTCTGTCCATCTCTAAATCGTTTTATACTCGAACGGCATGAGCGACGCAATTAAAATCTCAGGTCAGTAAGGGTTCTACTCACACAAAAACTCGTCTTCACTGGATATTTCCTCCTCCGCGTAGCAGACCTTCGGAACTTGGCGCTTCGGATACCTTCTCCTGGGTCCCCGGTCTAGAAGACGAGGGAATGGAAGAGAATTAAGGGTCGTGAAAAATGATACATTTTTTGACAGGGAAAACGATTAACATTAGTTTTTATTTTAGAAAACATTTTCATTCGAATCGCTCTTTTAGAGGACAGGGTCGAGGAAGGACGAGACGCAATGCTCGCGGAGGGTTCCAGAAAGCTGAATTACGCGTGAAATGAACGACGGTGCGAAATTTCGGATTTTGTTTGTTTGTTGTTGTTGTTGTTACTCATGCCCCTTGGCCGGAAGCATTCCAGAACAGATCCATATAGGCTTGCTGGATGGGGGCGCGTCTCCGGTTTATAATGGCACTACAAGGGTCGGAGTCCGACTTAGACAAGTGCCACATCCCTTTTGACCGAACTCCCCAGGCGTGATATCTGGGGGATCGTACCTTCTCCCCCCTCTCTGACTTCATAGAAGGACTTTCCGATCTGCGTTTTTAACGTGACCCTATCCCGCCTGGACACGAAGATATTTAATGGCGCATGTCGGGATTCGATCCGAGCACCCTCATTACCTAAAGCCGAAGCGGTAACACTAAGCTACTCCGTGCCCTGTTTGATTGTAATTTATTAAAACTAAAGCTACAGCGACCTGTTTGGCGAAGCGGAGTATTAGTTTAACTCGCAGACCTTCCATTCCCATGTTAAGCTATGGGGAATTTTCTTTTCGGTATTTATTCTAATCACAGATTGACAAAGTCCTATTTTCGAATTCTTTTCTCTGCATACGAAATGAGAGATTTCGGTAAAGAGCACGTCGTTTTTAAAATTTTCGACTCATTCGACTACCTTTTTTTTATGTGCCATAAAAATGGATTAATTTCTAGCGGAACTAAGTTCACATTTTTCGAAACATTAAACTAAAATAATAAGAATTTTGAAGAATTCACAAATTACATTGAGAAATATAACCTTTAGCTTATAACTAGTAACCTTTAGTCCTAATTATAACCTTAGTCCTATTTATATTCCTACTTATAACCTTTAGTACTATTTTCCGATTCCCTCTTTCGAACGGGAAATTTCATACCCCCTTTGTAAGAACGGCCATTAAGGGGGGTTATATATGGATATGTATACTAGCTGAATACCCGTACTTCGCTATTGTGTACATTCAAATTAAATTCAACGGCCAATGTATGCAATAAATGCCAATATATATATATATATATATATATATATATATATATATATATATATATATATGCATATATATATATATATATATATATATATATATATATATATATATATAATAAATACAACGATCAATGTATGCAATTGATGTAAAAAAACAAAGAAATATATTCATAAAAAACCGTTAGGGATATTTTTATAGACAAGTTAATGTACAAGAAAATATTCAAATTAAATCTAATAGAACATACTAAAGAATATAGTACAGTTAATATAGTACAGTTTGAGGAACATATATTTTACTGTATTTTAATATCTGTTTGGATAATGTCCAAATCGTCTGCCGCATTCGCAAGAAATTTTTTTTTGTCTACTTCGTTGTTATACACGTGACTCAAAATTACTCGTAGTTTAAAGTATCACAAAAAGAAAAGAAACCACGTGATCGGATATAATAAATTAAATTCTAAAAATTAATGTTAAAAAATTCACCAAAAATTAGAAAATGGTGGTAAAGATTCGAAAAAAAATTTCATTTTAAAGGAATTTTTAGGATCTTTCTCGTGATATAAATTTTATAACCCTCAAATTATTATTTTAAATGAAACCTTAAAAAGAGTCACTAAAACAGCTTAAAAATTTTATTTTAAAAAATGTTAGAAGAATTTTCCAAAAATCTTTCTTAGTGCACCCCTACACTATAAGAAGAATCGCCATGCAAAATGTCAGCCCTTTAGGTCCAGAGGTTTCGTCTGTGCGTTATATGTCAGTCAGTCAGTTACGGAAATGTTTTATATACAACCTCTGACAATAAAGTTCGGTGAATGAAGTCAGAACGGCCGATCTGGGAACACTGGCGACCTGCACCGGTGCACCTGCGTAGCGGTAGGTGTTGACCATCTGCCCCCACCGTTGTTCAGTTGAGCGTCGTTTGTTTTCCGTGTAAGACTTGCTTTACAAAGTGCTTGTTTAGTGCGTTTGTTCCGTGCGACAAATCGTTACCCAGAATTTAGGGATGAAAAACGTGTCGTTTTGTGCCACATCACTTGAATGACGATCACTAGCAGGCACGTTTAGAGGCTTCACAGGATTTTGTCGAAACGGCGGATGCGACACCAAACTCTTTGAACTGTATTGTCACTGAGGATGAGTCCTGGTGTCTCAGGTACGACCCTGAAACGAAACGGCAAAGCATGGAATGGCGTTCTCCTGCATCACCTCGTCAGAAAACGGTCAGAGCAGAAAAATCACGAATCAAAATGACGGTCATCACCTTTTTTGATAGTCAAGGCATTATCGACAAGGAATTTCTACCTGAGGGAACGACGATGAATGCTGAAGGGTACATTGATATTTTGACCCGTTTCCTGAAACGTCTACGCAGGGTACGACCCCAGTACGCACAACAAGGTTCATGGTTTTTTGTTCACGACAATGCTTGCCCTCACACAGCCAATATCGTCAAACAGTTCCTGGCAAAAAAAGGGGGGGGGTGCAAATTGAACATCCATCGTAATTGCCAGATCTCAATCCTCCAGACTTCTTCCTATTCCCACAACTCAAACTCGCTTTGAAAGGAAAGAGATTTGACGATATTCCTGACAGCCAACGAAACGTGACGAGGCTTTTGAACTGCATCCCAAAAGAAGACTTCTTGCAAAGTTTCCAGAACATGTATAGCAGATGACAGCGGTGCATAGTTATGGGAGGTGACTATTTCGAAGGACAGTAAGGTAGCTTTCGTTAATATTTCATCTACGTTAATGTTACAGAACTATTCACCGAACTTTATTGTCCGACATTGTGTATATATATATATATATATATATATATATATATATATATATATATATATATATATATATATATATATATATTTATATTCATATTCATTCTTTGGCCCGTATTGTTGGGATACATGTAATTCCACCCCGTAAGGAAAAGATTAATTTGTTTACGGTTTTACATTCGTTATGATAAAGTATTATAGATCAAGTATGGTAAAGACACAACTCTCATCGTCTCCAAAACGTCCGTTCCATGCATCTAAATTTGAAGGACTTTTTAAATGCGTTTTTTGAATACCTTTTGAATTCTTACAACTTTAATACAATCAAAACAATTAGGAATACCCCCAAGAAAGCATTTTATTCACTCTGCACCCATCCCGAACGACTTACTGGAGGATCCTGGGTCTTTTCCAGAACTCGTCCCGCTTCCAAACGCGATGATGTCCTGCAGAAACTTCAGTTGGTTCTCGGATTTCCTCAGCAGGTCAGATACTTCTTTCTTCTCTTTCCGATTCAACTTCACTTCGTACTTTGTCCAGTCTACTTGCGACTGAGGAATGCATGCAAATGCTTTAGAACAGCCTCAAAAGTGGTTTTTACAATGATTAAAATAATCGTACACATTATCATAAGCTTCAGTTGAAAATGAAGAATTTTTCAATTTTTATCGCGTACCCTTAAGTTTATCGCAAGTGGTGACAAACACTTAAGCAAATTAAAAGATTGACTCATTTTTTTTTCGCATTCATAATTAACTTTTCCGGGTTTTCTTTTGTGCACATTCATAGTATACGAGTGCCTATTACGCGCTACACGTATCACATGATTATGCCTCTCGAAATACGTCATCTATCCATCCATTTAAAAAAATTATACAAAATTATAATAATCTTAAAATATAGAAAGGAACAATGCTTCAAAATGGAGGCGTGATTAATGTCTATCGCCTAACAAATTGCGACAATGATGGAAGAAGATTTTCCAAGTGCAATAAACGTTCACGTTCATTTCGGGGGAAACATCTATCGTAATAATAGCCTAGTTCTGTCTATCTGGAACGCTTCCGGAGCGACCGCTTCATAAATATATCAGCCTATGGCATCCATTTTGTTTTATGAGTTAGGCTTAACAAGTTAAAAGTAAAGTTAATAAAGATTATTTGCCATCTAAACCCAAATAATTTATTAGAAACAACGTAATATAGACACAAATCAACTTTATTTCGATTTTTAGACGGCTGTAATAAACGGTTATGACAATTTCAAAACAGCTCGCCCACGTTTAAAACTGTTCTCAGTATAAAATATCCTTATAACATTGTAAGGCATTTTCGATGTGATATTCATATTCATTAGAAAATTATCTCTTTTCCTTCACCTTTCGAGATATTATAGTGTTTCATTTAAATTAATAGGAAGTATTAATTTTATATACTCAACTTGAAAATGTAAACACGAGTGAGTCATTCATTCACCGTGATTCATTCATCGTCGTTAATTTAAGAAAAATTGAATCGGAGAATCTTTTTCACAGTAAAACAGTTTTTCATTATATTATTTTTAATATATATATTTATATTTTTAACCATATAATATATATTTTAACCAGATATTACAATAATGTCAAATGTAGTATAGTTGAAAACTCGACGCATGCGTAGTGATATGTTCAAAACCGTCTGCTTTCAAAGCGTGCTTTTCAAAGCAAATACCTAACATAACCGCAACATTTTCTTAAATGTCTATCGCCTGACAAATTGCGACAATGATGAAAGATTTTTCGAGTGCAATAAACGTTCACATTCATTTCGGGGGAAAACATAAATAAAATATTCAGCTTAATAATTAATAGAAACTTGAACTATTAATACACTTCATTAAGTAGAACAAAAGGAACCCGGCACTATACATGAATGAACTGAAGTTTCCAAATCGAAATCTAACAGATTACGAACCGTCGTGCGTTAACAGATTTCGAGAGTCAGACTGGAATTATTTCTCAATAAGGTGGTTAGAGACGATTACTTGCAGTGTTAGACCACTTCCCAGGTATGGTTTAACTTAGAACAGAAATAAGAAAAGAAATTGTCAAACGGTGGTCATGATCAATGAGATTATGACCTCAGTTTTGGGGTATACGCCGTGGGAAAATGGGGTGATCGTCACGTATAACTGTAAAAACGTACCCATCAACATTATCGTGTCACTTTCGTGCGGCGAAATTTTCGTTTGTCCCGAGACTAAAGCCCCGTTACACGGTCAAGACATGTAAGCTTTACCCCATTCGTCTGGAAAAAGATCGTTCCCGGGTTCGATTCCTATTCTAGCAAATGCTATATAAAGCAATAATCAAATAGGTAATAATCAATACTGAACACGTAATAATGTGTCGCAAATACTCGTTATAAGGGAAATTGAGTACTTTTATAATGTGTACATTATGAGAAAAATATAACTTAGAATTTTAAATAGGATGCCGTTGATAATTTTCGAAAAAAATTTTTATTTTTCAGAAATTGAGATATCAAGGTATACTATTGTACCCAATATCATAATTTAAAATATCGAGCACTTACCATCTTTTCTCCAAGTTCTTTCATGAGGCGCGTTTTCGTCGTCAGAGGAATGTCTAAAAAAAGTTATGAATCTTACATAAAATAAGTTTATTAAGAAATGATAATAAAATGTTTGACCATAAAATTTTTCAAAGTATTCTTCATTTTTTCCAGAACATTTCTAGTATAGCCTGTTTATATTTGAGCCCAATATATCTATTAGAGAGCAATATACACATGCATGCGCAGCATTTTCGCAATTCCGTTTTGCCCTATTCTCTTCAGCGAGCGATCGACAAGCGAATGAAAAAAAAATTTCATCTTCTCTTTTAACTTCTGTCTCTTCTTTTTTCTCCTGGAGATTTTGTTTTCTTCTCGCGAAGATGCCTGTAAAAGCGACAAAACTAATCTATGACTGTCATGGGAATAAAGGACAAACGCGTGTACTCTGTCTTATAAGTTTACCTCTCTAATCTATTTTTTTCTCCTGGAGATTTTGTGGTAAATTTAATCCGAGTAGGCTCTTTTAAACATAAATTAGAGTTCATGTTTGTATACCATTATCTGAAATAAGCAGAGCCTAAATAAGTAGGCATAAACAATTTTCTGTTATGTCACCGTCTTCTTAATATAAGCTTCAGTTATTATTGCAAGCATTAACTATACATAAAATTTTCAAAACTGTGACCGAAATCCACTTTATCTCGCAATTACATTTTCTGCCCCCCCGTCTATGAACCTAGTCACACATCAGCACAAGAAACCAGTCATCTGTCCGCATTTTCGAAATTCAAGTTGTTAGATAGCGAAAAAGTGCCCTGAAAATATTTTGAAACCACAAAATGTATTTCAAATAAAGGATTCGATATCTATTGCATCGCAAATAGAATGTCACCAATATCTGCAGAGTATTCACCATTAAAGTACTGATTTTAATCTGGGCTTGAAATGAATAGGGACCAAAATGAAAAGTTCCTGTCGAATTGGTTCCGGTGGAATTTTTTATTTACGTATCCATATGAAACCATTATTTTGGGTTGGTTTTGATGTGGCTCCTGAAGATTTTGTAAAGATTTTCTAATATTTATCCGACCCGGAGCTATTCAATAGCTTCCATTCAGGAACTGTTCCGAGCCAGAACAAAAAATATCTCTCACAAAAGATTTGTCTCCTTGACGTCTTTGGCGAAATTTCAAAGAAAACGAAATTGTTCTGACAGGGCAAAAAGTTTTAAAATTCGGAACTTTCAAAGAAATGTTAGACAGAAATTTGTTATCTGTCTGTCTCTCTCTCTCTCTCTCTCTCTCTCTCTCTATATATATATATATATATATATATATATATATATATATATTGCACCCCGGCAACAAAAGTGGCACAACTCAAAAATGCAGCATTTGAGAAAAATCGACTGAAAGATTACTCTTTAGCTTAAGCTAGCATTACAATAAAACTGATACAACTGCTCTCGGGTGGACAGTTTACGAGATGTGTCGCTTTTCGTGCATGATGGGGCACTTCATACATGTTTTTCAATCACATAATCTCAAAATTGCCATTTTTTGACTTGTGTCACTTTTCAGAGTGACTTTACTGTCACTTTTCTTGCCGGGGGGATATATATATATATACAGTACTGTGAAAAGTAAATGGGCAAGCTTCCTTTTTCATAAAATTCGTCCTTTTCCAGGGATTTCCTGCCTGAACCCGGTTTCAACTGCTTTTTCTTACGAAGAGAGGTTGGCCTTGACTAGTCTAAACTGATTTGAACATATCATCATCACTCGTACAGCATTTTCGCGTCAGTTGCGCTTCAGCTGCTGTGAGAAGTGGTCGATTGTGTCAGTTGTCTGGTTCTCACGTCTATGAAAAAGAGGGACATCACTCCCAGGAAACGGACTAGAATTGTTACTCTTAGTCACCATAACTCTATGAGTGTGAGGGATATTGCTACAGCAGTTGTAGTTGGAAAATCCAGTGTTTCCAGGATTATTAATCAGCAAAATAAGTTTGGGACAGTTTATCCACAACGGAAGAGTAAATATGGACGCTAACGTCAGACAACAACTCGTACAGACAAATTTCTTGTACGAAATAGTAAAATGCATCCTAGCAAGACACGCACAGATTCACACCACTTCAGAGAGAATTATTGGCTACTGGTGCGAGCGCTGATCGTCGACAGTACGACGAAGGATTATTGAATCAGCTAGATTTGCAACAGCACCAGTCAAAAACAGTTATTAACACCTGCAATGAAGAGAAAACGTTTGTTTCGGACCAGGAAATATCAATCCTGGACTGCACAACACTGGAATGAGGTTGTATTCAGCTACGAAACGCATTTTTGGTGAAAGGGTTTCGATCAACACTTGCCAGGCGAAGCGCAGGAGAACCCATCAGGAAACAACATCTTAATCAAACAGTTAAGCACCGTCAAAAGCAGATGTTTTGGGGTTATTCTACATCTTGCGGACCTGGCAGCTTAGTACCAGTTGAAGGAATGATGAAATCCAAAAAATACATTCCAATTGTAGAACACAAAATTGTGCCTTTTATGCAAATGTTCGCTGGCGGTGATGGTGTGTTTCAACTAGATCTTGCTCCATGCCATAATTCTAAGCTAGTAAAGAAATTTTTTTCAAGGTATTAACATTTTTGGATTGGCCTGGCAATTCTCCAGATGTAAATCCTATCGAAAATTTGTGGAGCATTGTGAAGAGACGTGTGAGTAAGATGGTCTGCTCAACCAAGAGAAAAATGATTGAGAGTGTCATAAAAGTTTGGTTTCGTGATGACGACGTCAAAAATTTATGTTCTAAATTAGTGGAATCTATGCCAAAATGTGTAAAGGATATCATTAAAGCTAGAGGAGGACATATTCTCTACTATATTGCTATACCATGCATGTAAGCGAACTTAAACTAATTAAACGACATATGTTAAAATTTTTGTGTTTGTTACAATTAATTTGCACAGTACTGTATATACATACATAAAAAATATTTTCACAACATGCCATTCTGACAGATAATTTTGGAGAATCGAAACTTGAGAAGAAAATTAGTCACAAGAAAATTGAATTTGGTTCTAAATAAAAATTAAGTAAATTTCAAAGAGTGAAGTACCTCCATTGTTTTCAGAGTGGATCTTCCTTATTTTCTTCACGAATTTCGTCAACTGCATCATCTCGCTCGATTCCGGGGTCGCCCCTGACAAACAAACAGAAAGTCATCTTAAAGCAGTTTTCGGACCGATGGAAGTGAGTACACGTCCATTCAGAGAGAGACAACAGAAAGTCACTTACTCCAAAGAGAGAAAAAATTTCCCCAGAATACAACCCGCTCGTTCTAGTAATATAGTCCAGGCCACAAATACGATGAATTTCAAAACTTTAAGAGAGTTTTTCGAGGACTATTGATATAAAAATATATGTATCATTTTAAAACAAATGATGAAAATGATAGTAAATATGCCCAATGACGATTTTTAAAAAATAAATATCCTTCGTGTCTTTCATTTATAACAGTCTTTATTTTAAGGTAAATATTGTGAATCTCATAGCCGTTGCTCATTCAACTTCACGATAGGCTCATACAGTGAACAATTTAATGTTGAAAATAAAGATTTCCAGAAAACTTATACCAATGGCTAGTTGGTGCTTGGAAGGCCAGAGTCCTCTTTTGCAACCATGATGGCTACTCAAATTAGGACTTACAGAGTAGAGCCCATCCCGAATCGCTACGAGCACACACACTCACACTCACATATATACATATACACATATATATATATATATATATATATATATATATATATATATATATATATATATATATATATATATACTGAAAAACGAAAAAAACTGGTACACCTGCCTAATATAGTGTAGGGCCCCTCCCCCACAGCACGCAGAAGTGCCAGAACACGACGTGGCATGGACAGGACTAATGTCTGAAGGTATCCTGGAGGCAATTAACACCAGGAATCCTGCAGGACATTCCACAAATTCATAGGAGTGTGAGGGGATGGAGATCTCCTCTGAACATCACGTTGCAAGGCATCCCAGATATGCTCAATAATGTTAATGTCTGGGGATTTGGGTGGACAAGTGTCTAAAGTCAGAAGAGTGATCCTAGAGCCACTCGGTAGCACCTCTCATTTATTTATTTATTTATTTTTTGGGGTGGGTGGGTTGTCGCATTGTCCTGCTGGCATTGTCAAAGTCCGTCGGAATGCACAATGGATATTAATGGATGTAGATGATCAGACAGGATGCTTATGTACCCGTCATCTGTCATAGTCGTCTGTAGACGTATCAGGGGTCCCTTATCATGCCAACTGCACACTCCCCATACCATTACAGAGGCTCCACCAGCTTGAGCAGTCCCCGGTTGGCATGTACGGTCCATGGATTCATGAGGTTGTCTACATACCCGTACACGTCCATCCGTCCGATACAATTGGAAACGAGACTCGCCAGACCAGGCAAAGTGTTTCCAGTCATCAACAGTCCAATGGAGGTATTGGCGGGTCCAGGCGAGGCGTCAAGTTTTGTGCCGTGCAGTCAACTGCGGTACACGAATGGGCTTGATTATACAAAATTCCATATCAATGACGGTCCGTTGAACAGTTCGCACGCTGACACTTGTCGATGTCCTATGATTGAAATCCGCAGCAATTTGAGGAAGTGTTGCACATCTATCTCGCTTAAGGATTTTCGCCAGTCATCGACGGTCCCGTTCTTTCAAGGTCTTTTTCAGGCCGCACGGCTGACGGAGATTCGATGTTTTACCGGATACCTGATAGTCACGGTACACTCGTGAAATGATCGTGCGCGAAAATCCATATTGCATCGCTCTCTCGGAGATGCTATGTCCCATTTCTCGAGCGCCGACTATAACGCTCAAGTCACATAACGTTCAAAGTCACATAAATCGTGATTACCTGCCATTGTAAGAGCAGGAACCGATCTAACAGCTTCATCAAACACATGTTGTCTTATATAGGCGCTGCCAACCACATCGCGCTATACTGATTGGTTGCATATCTCCGTTATTTGCATGTACCATTTTCTTTGGCTCTTCAGTGCATGTATGTGTATACAGTGGAATCTCGATCTATCGTTTTCGAAGGGACCGACTGAACTAAACGATGGATGCGGGAAAACGATAGATGCGGGAACATTAAAAAAAGTATTAACATACCTTAAAGTTTGATATCCCTAAAATATATTTACTCACATACATAAATGCATACATACCCGTAGTGTAACTGAAGATAAAATTACAAACTTGTACGGAAATCCAAGATAATAATAATAAAATAAGAAATACACGTAGATACACATGAATTCTGATTCAAATAAAAGTACTTAATCGTCGTTTGTTTTTTGTCGGTTTTCTCTCCAAGTAAACAATATTTTTTTGTGTTGCAAATTGCATTCTTTTCGGTATCGGTTATTGTGTGAGAGTATAAAGAAGCGGTAGCCGTGAATCGTTTGTAACTAGAATCATTCCATTTCACTGGATGGGGTCCGACATAAGACCACCAGGAAGTTCTGCTTCCGGGTGAAACACTCATCGGTCAGTGTAGAACTGCAGTAATCAGAAACTTCTCACAGAGACCAAACACCAGGGCGCCTCCATTCCAAGACCAAAAAAAAAAAGCTGACAGTCAGCCATTGCTGCTAAGAACAGAAATGTTGAATAGTTGGTGAATTTGGAATGAGTTGCGGAAAATAAGGTACTCTAGGGGCTAAAGAATTAAGGAACACCAACGACGAACAAATAATGGGAGTGGTACAATAAAGCGAAACCAGGCTAAACAAGGGAGAACAAAAATACGAGACCGTGCATCTCAAATGGTCTGCTCATTGTTTAATTAGAACGTCATTCTAGCTCAATCCAGACATTTATATTTCAGGTTCAGTTATTATGAAAAAATGATCGATCCGATAAATTAATGTAAAGCTGCGATATTCTGAACGAATATTGCGAGGAAACGATGGATCGAGGAACGATCCATGCGGTCTTTTTTGCTTGTTTTCTATGGAATTTATTCGGGACTGGGTGAAATAAAAGATACATACGGGAAAACAATCGTTCGGGGAACGATCGATCGAGGTTCCACTGTATATATATATATATATATATATCGGAGTGTGGAATGAAAAGCCAGCGCCAAAGATTTGTATCCAAAAATGTTAAGTATTTCCATACCATAAAGTACGACTTCGGTTAGCTCTGGTTATCTGTGTCAGAGACTGGTTTTCTAGAAATGTGCGACTATAGTATGGTCAAGTAACGTGAATTGCGTTCGGTTCTATTGTCTGTTTCAATTAAGGGAATTTTTTTTATTTCATTATATTTATTTTTAACAAATCGATCCTCTTTTCCTAGACGAGGACTAAACAGACCCTACTGTGTGATGTATGACAGAAGGTTACAGTCGACACACGGATAAATCCAGGGGCGTGCCATCTTTCAGCGGGTCGCATCGGCCATCTTACGTACTGAACGTGTTAAATCTTTGCACTGTTTCAGTCAATTAAGTTTAAAGTAATACCCCGTCAATTTTGTTGCTAATCATTTTGAGATTTGTAATTGGTGAAATATGAGTAACTCTGACAATGGTGGATTCTATGTGATCTGGCCCTAAAGCAAATTAGAATGAAATCAAAGATGAAGAAAAACTGCCCAGATAATAATTTTTATAACCCAAACTCGATTTCTGGAGCAATTTTATGGTTCTTTATTATAATATTTATAGGTAAATAAATATAAAACTTAAATACAAACTGCTACAAAAATTTAATTAGAACTGAATATTTCTTGAAAATCTACTGATTTTTTAAGTTAAAAGGATAAATCACTTTTTCTAGCGGAAGCATATAATGCCAGTAGGACATACCAGCCAAAAAGAGCAGTACTCCCTATACACAGGTGAGATGTTTGGAAAGTTATTCGAGACATACGTTTATTCTTTACACCGAACTCCTAAAAAAAATACCGCAGTGCGAGGTTAATTTCTTCCTTACTTACCATGAACCTTCAGCTTTAGAATGCGTAAAAGATATCAAGGCATTCTAAAGCTGTAAACACCATCACGTGTAGTGGAAAATACGGTTCATTCGAAAGTCCTTTTTATAGAGACTGAATAATGTACTATACTAAGACAATAACTTTCATCGAACAAAATGAAGCGAGTATCTACTTAAGATGACAATTTTACCCAGAGTTATAACTCGCATATATATTATATAACCTTGATTCAAAACACGGAAGCCATTCAAATACAAAAACTTGAATCTTTACCTTCTCTGGTGGGTTTATTCGAACGTGACTTCGCTTCGGGTTTTCTCCTTTTCAGCATAAACTTGGGAACCTTCGGGTCAAAACCTGTCATGGAAGGGAAACACAAAATACAGGGTGACAATTATTGAGCTACATGAAATAAAAAATCAAATTTAAAAAAACTACCGAGTTCAAAAATTTTATTCAAATTTGAAAATTAACTACAGATAATCGGATTTAGTTTATGAGATGTTCGATACGCTTGCAATCAATGGTTATGATGTGGGGCACACGAAGAGCAAAATTGCGCAAAACTCGCCGAGGTGGCGAGACATTGATGCTTTCGATGACCTCCTGAATGGCTGTTTTGAGCCAAGCGATGGTTTCGGGGTTATTTGCGTGAACTTTGTTTTTAATATTGCCCCGCAAAAATGAGACACAAGGGTTGAGATCAGGAGAATATGGCAGCCAAGCGATTTTCATTTGCTCGGAAACGCTGTATTTCGACTATTTCAAGGAAAAATGAACAACAATAATTTCAACATAAAAAGAACTTTTTATATGCCATGTTTTTAAATTTTCTGTTGAATCATATAAACTTGACAATTCTCTCTTAATTGCACAAACCTTCACTTAATTTTTCTTTTACATTTTCTTTTATTTAATTTTAATCACTTTTTAGTCGTTTTCACTATCCACAGACTCTATAAACTTTGATTTTTATAATATTTTAAATTTTTCGCACAATATTTTTGTAAACAAATTAAATTCACATGTATTCTGTTTTCAAAATCGTCAAACGCAAAAGTGCAAGCATTGAATTCGATCGAAGCGCCACCTTGCTGATTTTTTCGGCTAAAAGTATTAAAATAATGCATTGTCATCGTGTTCTGAGCTATTCTAAAAGTTACAAATGTCTAGCTAGTCGCGAAGTTAGTTAAAAATCGATTTCAAGATTTGTACTAGACAAACACACACACAAACAAACACACAAAAATGTTATCAAGATTTTTTTTTCTTATAGCTCAATAATTGTCTCAGTGTAAATGAGCGTTATAAATTCAGTAGGTAATTACTATTACTAGAAATCAGGTAGCAACGTTTTACATAAAAGACTGGACACGAGATGTCAGAGTAGAAAAATGAATTCAACTGAAACCTCAAGAAATGCTTTACTTAGAAGCATGTATTTAACTTTTTTTCCATTCTGAATAATATTTTTAATTAAAAAAAATTAACACTAAAATCAATACTTAACAGTATTTGTTTAGACGTAAAATTGCCAACAATTTCTCTTAGAATTAATACTAAATGCAAATTTATTATTGTAAATTCGATAGAAAAAAAATGTCAACTTTAAAAATGTGGTCTTGAACTAATCAGTTTTCATTAGAATTTTTGTCATTTTAATCTTTCCTTGTTATGACTAATTCCAGAAAAGAAACGTCACTAGAAAATCGTCAGTCTGTCTTTAGCATAAAAAAAAACGAAAAACAAGCACAAAATTAAGCATAACTGAAATTTCTCAGCAGTTTTAATTGCAACAAAATATAATACAAAACATTTCAGCACAACTGACAACAAAATACATCATACAATTCAAAATTGAAAACCTGGGAGGTCACCAAAGAAGCAGTGACGGAACTAGAATGTTTTTCTAGGAGTAATCAGGGTTTTTCCGTTTCTAGACGGAGGGGGGATGAATATTAACCATTTTTCTTTGACTAATATGGAAGCTTTTTTTTGTGTGGTGGATCAATACTCGTGGTTGTACCACCACCAAGAAGTCTTTTTATGATATTCAACAAAACTAGATGTTTGACGCAAAACTTTTCCACGAAATAATCCCTTATCTTTATGAAAAGCTTAAGTGTCCGATCGCTTGAATATGATACACTTTAGGAAAATCGCGCTTGCCCTCCAATATCTGGTTATAACGTTAAAATTTCTCGATTCATTCCTCGTCAGAAAAATATATCTTAATATTATAAAATGATTATAGTCATAGAAAGCGAGGGAATACATTGAAAATGTTTCCATTAGAGGTCACATTGTTAGTTTTAAACATTTCGAATTCCTTATTCAATTTGCATAGCTACAGTAATAGCATTAAAAAAATTCTGCTTTCTTTTACAGTTTATAATTAATATTAAACCCTGTATCCTAAACTTTGCTGTAACATATTAATTATCAGATTTTTCAAACACAGTATAAAATATTCTTTTTAATTACATGGCTAACACATTCTAAAATCTTATTCTCTCAAAAATTAAAATGTTCTTACCGGTTGACTTCATCATATCATAATTTCTTTTGATGTTGGCATATCTTTTCTTTTCGAGTACGGTAAGTTCGTCCCATTCTTCATCATCGAAATGTATTCGGGCAGAATTTTCCTCGTCCATCGTAGCATCCATTACGCAACTAAAAAGTATTGGAATAAGATATTTATATATCGTCTGATTATATATCGAAAGTTGCCACGATGTGTTAATAAACTGTTACGGAAAATTAAATTCTTCCAAAACATCAAAATATAATATGTTGTTTCTTTTTATAATCTGATTAACTCATATTTTCAAAGTTAAAATACCTAAGATGTTTTATTCTCTTCTTATTGAAACAAAATGTGTAGCAAAAATGAATCCATTTTAAAAATTCATTTTAGTATCTGAAAAAGTGATTCTAAATGCGAAGTGTAATATTCAAGCGGGCAAACGATTTTGCCTCGGTTGAATCCATGGAGATAAAATAAGAATCAGCTCCATCGTTACATACATTGAACTAAATACAAAACAATGATACTTCTAAATTTATTAAATAATCGGTTTTAAATAAAATCGGAACGTAAATTACGCTTTTTTTATTAAAATTATTCCAAGTTTTATTTCTACTCTTTCAGTATGCTTATTTATATGCGATTTTAGGTTGGCAATATATATTTGATATTTAAATAGCATTTCTCTTAATCATTTCGCTTGCAAAAGATTAGCAGACCGAAAGTGGAAGTTAATTTTACATATCTTTATATTTTTATATTCAATATTTGACATGTAATTATGAAGCTTCAATGTTAGAGTATGCGAAAATTATGCGAAGGGAGATTATTATTATAAATGTTAGATATTGTAGCATAAAGCTACACAATTTTGAATTTTAATTATTGAATATAAGTTTTTCGCATTTTTTTCCAGCGCCTTTTGGTAGTTGAGGGAGAAGTCCCATATCATGTGCCGGAATATTTGGCGATTTTTTTTTGGCGATAAATATTTCATTATGATGTATTCTCATTTGTTTCTGTTGCGATGATTTTCACGTGGTATATCTAAAGGCCAATCAATTTAATTTGGAACTAGTATGATATACCCATCCCCAATGGCGATTTTGGAGATTTTTTTTTTGTCGCCAAGCAGAACGCGTGTCTTTGAAACGGGAAATTCCGGAAAGTCCCAAAAATACTCATTTTTTATTCTGTATAACCACAGAAAAGCACAAAAAACACATAAATATAAAAAATAAAATCTGAAAAATAATAAGAAATTTTTTAGGTGGGTGGGGCTGCCTCCCCCCAACCCCCCGCGAAAAATGTCAGTATAGTGCAACGAATAGTAATTCATTTAAATAAACATAAATTACATCTTGCTTAAATATATATTTCTTGATTAAACATAAATTAAAGCACAAGTACAATAGAAAATAATGCATGTTGGCAATAGAATTTTTAAAAAAAAGTATCTATCCCGAAATTTTGTACTCCTCCCAGTTAATCCCCGAAACGATTTCAATAAATTAATTAAAACAATCTAAATTTGCCCTAGACATGATTTCCGAAACATGTACATCGCTAGGTAGAATTTAAAATATGCCTTACGATTGTACGTAGGCAACGTTGCTTTTACATGCCTCCACGTACTTTCAATTGTATTCGTGTGAATAGATTTCTCAGTGTTACATTGCTTCCCCCAAATAACTTTCAAACAAACAAACGTAAAACCATCAGTAAAAGAACTTTTAACTTTAATCCTCATCGCTGACCCACATTTTTTGCAATTCGCGCTCTTTAACAACACACTACTACTAAAACAATGTGCGCCAGATTTGGCGAGAAATCTCTTGGGGGGGAGATATCATACTTGTACCTTTAATTTTAATGACGTGATAAGTTCAAACGTTATCGATTCTATAGTTTTATTTTTGAACGGCTATTTCGACCGCGTATGGAGGGATTGCACGTAAATCTCTTTGCTTCGGCCAATTTCTGTTTGTTTTTATACATCCCTTACTTTTTACTTTTTTCATTTTTAAAAGTGATTTTAAAAGTTTATCACAGTAATGTGATTATTTAAAAATAGGGAAATGGTTCTTTTTTCACTACAAGAAATTTTATGTATTGCATTTTTGGGATATCCTTTTTAAAAAAAAAAAAATGGCAGATGCAATTGAAACTACCCAAAATCCCTTCCATAATTGTTTCTTCAAAACGTGGCTTTACGGTAGGTTATAAAATTGTATCTGTCTTGTTTTAAGGTATCCGACTTCCTTTAAAACGTCGATTCTGACAAACATTCCGAAAGTGTTTTTAATCCTTTTTCTTAAAGATTGCGAATTTCTATTTCTAAATTTGCTTGTATTTTTTCTGTGCGATCATTAGAAATGAAATGAGAGCGATTTAAAGGTCAGCAGCAGCTATAAATTTCAATACAATTTGAAAACTTTAATTATGTTTTCTGAAGAACTCATGTTTCATCAAAAATGTAAACAAATATTGTGATATGCTTATGAAATTTTCCCCGTATGTTTTTCTTACTATTTAGAATGTAATGAACTACAGATTTGGTTTTGGGTATTTTATTTGTACATTTATAGCTGCATTTATAGAAAATCTCGAGAAATTACTAAAATTTTTCATGTAATTGCATATAATGATCTATAATTTTTTTAGATTTCACGATATCGATTAGCTTTCAGTTCATTACACTCAGGAGGTATTTACATACGTATGACAAAAAGAAATTAATGTCATATGCATAATTTTTTTAGAGCTAGAGTCGTTTTTGTAAAAGTTTGCTAAATTTCAACAAAAAATTCATAAATTTTCTTAAAAGTTGCATAGTCATGGACTATTTTTTCGTCATTTTCGTATTTTGGTGTTATACCCCTTCGAAAAATAAGACAGAAATTGTCGCAAGTATAGTGTTCTTTCTAAAAAGTGCTCCGAAGGTAGTCGGATTCCTTAAGCGTAAGTGACACCGGAAAAATGGCGTCGCTTAGGTAGGTTGCATTATTCTGAGTTTTCCGTCAAAAGCAGAAAACTCAGAAACCGCGCCAAATAGCGGCAAGCGGCACAGGATACGGAACTCTTCCCGTATCCTGTATTTCCGTAGTGGAAAAGATTCAGTCTCTTGTCATATTTGGCGAAGTTCTTTTGTCCATTTCATCGCCGCAGACTGCCGCCACTAACCAGTTGCATTGCGCTATTCTACCACAACAGGTTTTGTGGCGAGCGCCAATTTGGCGAGATTTTTCCCCTTTTCGCCTGCGCGCTAATTTTAAGATTCGTTTGTTGTCATCCGACATTAAATAGCTTTATTTTTATTATTATTATCGTTATCATTGAGGTGTGATTTAAGCTTATTTTAACAACCTTAAAGGTTGAATTTAAAAAATAATATATCTATATATATAAAATAGTTCCGTAACGGACTGGCTGACATAACGCACAATACAAACCGCTGAACCGAAAGGGCTGAAATGTTGCATGGCGATTCTTCTTAAAGTGTAGGGGTGTGCTAAGAAAGATTTTTGAAGAATTCTTCCTAGATTTTTTAATTAAATTTTTAAGCTATTTTTGTAACATTCTTTAAAGTTTGAACTTAAAATAATAATCCGAAGGTTATAAAATTTACATCACGAGAAAGATCCTAAAAATTTCTTTAGAATTAAATCTTTTTCGAATCTTTACCTCCATTTTCTGATTTATGGTGAATTTTTAAAGATTCAATTTTAGAATAAAATTTATTAAATGCTGATCACGTGGTTTCTTTTCTTTCTGTGATACTTTAAGCTAATTTAGCGTCACGTGCATAAGAACGAAATAGACAAAAAAAATATATTTTTTCTTGCTAATGTGGCAGACGATCGGACATTATCCAAAAAAATATTAAAATACAGTAAAAGAAATGTTCCTCAAAATGTACTATATTAACTGTTCTATATTCTTTAGTATGTTCTATTAGATTTAATGTGAATATTTTCTACTACATTATTTTGTCTATAAAAATATCCGCTACGATTTTTTTATAAATATATTTTTTCGTTTTATTTTGCATCAATTTCATACATTGATCGTTGTATTTATTATAAATATATATATATTATTTTTGTCATTAATTGCATACATTGACCTTTGTACTTAATCAGAATGCACTCCGTAGTCAAATACGGATTTTTAGCTAGTATATATATATATATATATATATATATATATATATATATATATATATATATATATATATATATATATATATATATATATATATATATATATATATATATTAGCATATATATATACTAGCTGAAATACCCGGCGTTGCCCGGGATTTTAAGAATTTTGTTAACCAAAATGAATTTAAAAATTAACACAGTATAAATAGCATAGAAAAATATATGTGAAATATTATACACTTCTCAGAATTTAGGAATTTCAGCCTTTCATCACTGTAGCACTAAAATCTGAAAAGTAAAAATGCCAAATTGTCTTATGTTTGTTAACCAAAATTAATTTAAAACTAAACACAGTATAAATAACATAGAAAAAAACATGTGAAATCTTATACACATGAATAAAAGGAAAACCCAATAAAAAATATATATAAAATTAGAATAAACTCCTCAAAATTCAGCTAGATTTAGCTTTTTATCATTGGGGCAAATAAAGAAGCTGAAATTACAGGTTTAGCTGAAATTTCCAATAGAACCATGATATGACTCCAGTGTTGCCTCTTAAAAAATGAAGTGTTTGATTGAGGGCTGCAAACCATTCAACTCCTCTCCACATTAAACTCCTATAAACATCCTCTTCATATTAAATTCCTTTTCTCTCCATAATAAACTCCTCAGAATTTCGGTAGATTCAGCCTTTCATCATAGTACCACTAAAAACTGAAACATCCTCTCCAGAAATATAAATTTATTAATTACAATAATAAAACACACAAAAATGTATAAATTACTCAAAAGTTTTTTAACCAACACTAGGGGCTTCGCCCCTAGCCTCGCTACGCTCGCTCCTCTGGTGAATCAAGTGAATGAATGACTCAATAGTTTTTTACAGCGATTGAGTCATTCATTTGTTTACAGTTGAAGCTTCCCCCCCCCTCCCGACGAAATGGATGAATGGGTGAAAAATCGGATCTTCTTTCAAAGGAAGCGAATGAGAAGATTTTTTTGAAGTATTTCTTTAAAATTCAATTAAAAATCGAAATTTTAAGATAGAGACTTGAAATGAGGTTTATATGAATGAGGAAGCTTTCATCTTCCAGTTGATATAAATATTTTCTTTGTAACATAATAAGTCTGAGAGCATCGAATTTATATATCTCGAAACGCATAAATTTTTCCAAAAACTGGGTTTTCAATTTTAATAAAAATATCAGTCTGTTTTAAATTATTTTTAAACAAATGAGGTCTTGTTTGAAGGAGAAATGTCTGTAGTCTTAGATTGTAAAAAAAAAATTGTACGATCCTTTTTTGGCGAGTTATCGTAATCTGAACATGAAAAAGTCAATATTTTCCCACAAAACATAAAATAAAAAAAAAACTTAAAGTCCGACGAATATGAGACATGTCTCACTTTCTTCCCCACATTGTTCTGCATCGATTGGTATCGGTCTCGACCCCATACCCCCAGCGGTTTCGGAGGAGATAGCGTGACAAGCTTCTGACAGCGGCGGCGGCGTCAGCGGCAGTTAGTTTTTTTTAGAATAGAGAGATTTGAATAATTCGTAAATGAAACAGCATATGAAAATAAAGATAATAAGAACTTCCAGAATCGAAATTAATTTCCTTAATATTTAATTAATAAAAAACCAACATAATATGAATAAAAACGATAGTTGTTTAAAAGTATATGAAAATAAAGCTATTATGAAGATGATGATAATAATGATAATGATAATAATGATAATGATGATAATGATAATAATGATAATAATGATAATAATAAAAAAAGCATATGAAAATAATGCTCGCGCATGAAGTTAACGTTACGAGATAAAGATAGTAATAATAATATAAACCGCGTGCATAAAATATTTAGGTTTTAGCGCCACGAAGACACACTGCTCTATTGAGTAAAGTGAAAGATATTTGCACAAAGATTATTATTGTAAAGTTGCTGTGGGTTGGTGAATATGCATGCACTTATGGAGTAAGAGGAGTTATTAAGTCAATTTTTAATTCAGAAATAAGTTAACAGGATAGAAGCTTAGTCTTTAGCTCTTCAATAGACACAAAGATATAAGCGAGGGGGATTGAAGTAGCGATTAAAAAAGATCTCGTGACACTTAGCGTGGTTGATTCGAATTTTCCATCGCGTGTCGAGAGGGTCAATATGCCGTTGGATCTGATCTATTTTAGAGTATAAAATATGACTTGAAAGATTATTATTTTAATTTATTATTCTGGTTTAATATATGACATGAAACTTTTTGATTTTATTTATTTTTATCTTTTTGCTCGCTGTTTGCCAGCTATCCCTAACGTGGCCGCCATATTGAGAGGGGTGATTCCACAAAGTGAAACAGCTTACATTTAGTTTCAAAAACTGTTGTTTTTTTATTAATTAAAAATCAACGGTAATTAATTTCGATTCTGGAAGTTCTTCAGACCCTCGGCTGTTTTTAAAGACGCCTGTATGTAAAATTTCATGATCGTTGCTTCTAATCTGTGGATTTCGATACAATTATAGACAGACAAACATTCATTTTTATATATTAGATTTATTTATTTATTTCTGAGGAAGCATCTGGGGCATTAGAGGAATCACAAGGCAGAATTTCAACTTCATAGGCCTTCTGCTTACAGAGATACAGAGATCCGTTAGTCACAGTTTTGTTTTTTTTTGGGGGGGGGGGGAGGGGGAGGGTTAAAGACCTTAAAGTTAAAATGTTTTTAAAAGATTTCTTAATGAGCACATCTGGACTAACCGCAATCACCGTGCAAAATTTTAGCTTCCTAGACATTATACAGCGATCTGTCAGTCAATATATTATTTTGGGGGTTAAATGTCCTTTAACCCCCCTTAAAGTTTGAATTTTTAAAAAAGGTTTCTTAATGAGCCCTTGAGGGACCACAATGCAACATTCCAGCTTTCTATTCCATATGTTTAAGGCTGTATAGAAATAAGTCAGTCGGTGTTTTTTTTGGGAGGTTAAACCCCTCCAAAATTGCACTTTATGAAACGTATTCTTAGTAACAACCTAGGGCCGTGGAGGAATCACCCTGCAAAATTTCAGCTTCCTGCGACTTATGGTTCCAGAGATATAGTATTCAGTCATCCAGTGTTTTATTTGGGGGTTTGAGCCCCTTGAAGTTTTTAATTTTTAAGAGCTTTCTTATTGAGCACCCGGGAAATAAGAGTAACCACCATTCAAAATTTTAACTTTCTCGGCCTTAACATTTTCCAAATATACAGTGATCAGTCAGCCACTGTTTTGGTTTTGAATGATTAAGCCCCTGTAAACGGCCTTCAGTTTTAATGCTTTTAAAGATTTCCTTGTGAGCACCTTGGGCCTAATACGAACCAGCATTCAAAATTTCAGATTCTCATATTAGCGCAGCTCATAGGTGCCCCATCTCTAGAACCTCGGGCTCTTATAGGAGTCCATGGTTCTAGAGATGTCTTCTTCGTGAGCTGAAGAATCTCTCTAGTTTTCTTTTTTTTTTGGGGGGGGGAGATTTAACCTCTTAGAATTCGCTATTTAAAAGAAAAGGTTTCTTAGTGAGCACCTTGAGCCTAATACAAACCAACATTCCAAATTTCAGCTTCCAGGGAAGATGCGATCGCACTTTCGACTCGGGATTTCAAACACGGAACGGATTCGCGTGTACGTTGACCACGGGAGAAACGACGAGGGAGGAAGGAGGGCAATCGACCCCATAGCTTCATTTTTTAAACGAACGTCGGCGAAGACACACGAAACGTGCGGAAAACGCATAAAAGGAGCATACAGCTTCTAATAAAATATAAGGGGGGGGCAAATATTTATAAACTAATGTAGTTCTTCACCAGATCGATCAGCATCGGGTCTCTATGGACGATTCTCGAATGCATTTGCAAATCGTCCATAGAGGCGACTATCACAGCTAGGGCTTGAAGATGAACTGTATGAATGATTTCGAACCGAATTGATCTTGTATCACCAGTGATGAATCTCAGAATACGGTTTCGGAAGATATCCAGTCTTTTCGTATTTGTCTGAGAAGTTGCATCATTTCCACACTCATCTGGTGGACTTACGTAGGTCTTATGGGCGGGGCAAAGGACGTCCCGAGTGGAACCCCAGGTTTTATCGTCTAGTCGCTTTAGAAGTTCAGTTCTGTTTACTACACGGTCAAGAGCTTTTTCAATTTGACCAGTCCAGTTTAGTTTTGAGTCTAGCTCTAAGCCCAAGTAAGTAGTGCTTCAGTTCTTTTGAAACATTGTTTTTTTATATCTGAGGTTTATGCCACGATGTTTAGTACCGAGCGAGAAGAGTTGAAACGTGGATTTATCTGGGTTTACTGTCAATTCATTCTCAGCTGACCAACTTTCCCAAAACAGCATGTGCTGATTGCAATGTTTTTGACATACCCTTAACCCTTGACTGGTAACACACTTATTTTGTTCGTTGCAAGTAATATGCATCTGTGAGACGTGTACATAACAAAAATTGATTTTAGAGGTGCAATATGTAATTAAACTACATATCTATACTTATATATAAAGAGAGAGAGCGATTTTGTACGTGGAGGGTAATCTCCGGAACCACTGCACCTATTTGAAAAATTCTTTCACTGTTTGAAAGGTACATTATTCCAGATGGACATAGGCTATATATTATGTATATCTGATCAGTAGAAATAAAGTTAGAGGGGGATACTCTAGATTTGTGTGCACGGCCGCCATCTTGGATTTTTCCGCCAGGGTTTGGCGCATTTCGCATGGCGATAATTATTGCGTTCTGGTAAAAATAACCCAATGTCAAATTCTCTAATTTTAAGATCAAACAGTTATTTCTGATGTGATCTTTTAATTACAGTATAATAATTTTAGGTCAGATCTTGGCCTTGACCTGGAAATTCAAGGCCAAATTGACTATACTCAAAAGAGTAAATTATTTTTAAAACTAAGAGTCTTTTTGTTGAAAATTTTTGAATCCATTATCAGTTTTTCGCTAAGTTATTAAATTTAAGTTGCTTTTAATTTTGTTTATCGATTGTCAATTAGTATACTATAATGATACACCATTTCATTTATTTGAAGTAAAAATTATCTGCCATCATTTTTTCGTAAAATGTAAAATACAGTATACATTTTAAATACAATATATTTTAAAATATTTTATAATTCCAAGTTGTAGTGGATTACAAATAAATTTAAATAACTGAAGTTCAACTTCTCTCTCCCCAGGAACTTAAGTTAAAAAGTTAGTTAAGGTTAAGTTATTGGTTTAGGAAAAGGTTTTTTTTTTCTTATTTCCAACACAGCAGGATAAATGGTCAAATAATCCTTGTCCCGATTTTATTGTATGCACCAAATATTTGGTTAAGGTCAAATCTGAAGTAAAATTTCATTACCACAATGCCCTAACCCCCCCCCCCCCCAAAAAAAAAAAAAAAAAGAGGACCTGGTTACTCACCATAAATTTATGGGTTCATAATTATTTTACATTTTTCAAAGCTGAATTTTAGATAATTTTTAAATTGCAAGTTATTTAGGTGGTACGAAAATGCTGTATTTTTTTCTAATTAACAATATATTGGCATAATATTTTGGTGATTCATTGCTATTAGTCAAAGAGTTAGGGCAAACTGAATAGATGGCATTGAAATTTTATCTGTAAGTAAAATTCATTTGACCAAATTTTTCATATGGATCATAATTTGAAAAGGTAGTTTTTAATTAAAAATGACAAAAAAAAATCTCAGTCCAACGATTAAATGATTTTTCAAAAATATTTCTAAGTTTCACAATTTAAAAAGGTCGTTTTTATTAAAAAACTTAAAGAAAAACCCAAAATTTCCAATATTTGAGAATGATTTTTTCAAAAAAGTGGTTTTTATCAAAAATCCAAAAATAAATCTAAGTCCAACGTTTAAATGATTTTTAAAAAATTTTTCTAAATTTCATAATTCAAACAGGTGGTTTTTATTAAAAAAGCTAAAAAAATTCAAAGTCCAGCGTTTTGAAAACACCGCTTAAAACACATTGGCGAGAAATTTTCCACTCCTCAAAACACGGTAAAGTCGCCAAGTTGGCGCAAAAAAAATCCAAGATGGCGGTCGTGCACACAATTATTAAGTAACGTAATATTAATTTGAATATTATTTTAGGTGCTTAAAATAATTAAAAAAACATTCTTTACTTAAAATCCTTTTTTTATTTTTTTATTTTTATTTCATCTCTTACTCTTAATTTTGAGATACCAATGTGTATCTATACTTCTATAACCTATCTATCTATACTTATATATAAAGAGAGAGAGCGATTTTCTACGTGGAGGATAATCTTCAGAACCACTGTACCTATTTGAAAAATTCTTTCACTGTTTGAAAGGTACATTATTCCAGATGGACATAAGCTATATATTATGTATATCTGATCAGTAGAAATAAAGTTAGGGGCTTAATCCTAACAATCTCCATTGTTTCCGCTACTGTTTTCTACCGCTTTTTGTGCCGAAGTCTTCAACGATCCTTAGCGTGGTGCTAACTATACTTATATATAAAGAGAGAGAGCGATTTTGTACGTGGAGGTTAATCTTCAGAACCTCTGTACCTATTTGAAAAATTCTTTCACTATTTGAAAGGTACATTATTCCAGATGGTCATAGGCTATATATTATGTATATCTAATGAGTAGAAATAAAGTTAGGGGCTTAATCCTAACAATCTCCATTGTTACCGCTACTGTCCTCTACCGCTTTTTGTTCCGAAGATTTCAACGATCCTTATCGTGGTGCTATCGCGATGGGCTTCTGTTCTGACGCTAACGGTTCGAACCTATCCGTTCTCAGGCATGCCTTTTTCTTTTAAAAAATTTATTTTAATTATTAACTAACATAAAATTAATTTAAGGTATTATTTAGGTTATTATTAAGGTAAAAAAAGATTTACATTTTATTGGCTATCAACTGGAAATTCATTGGTATAATATTTTGTTCATCCCGGACAAAGTCGGGACGGGCCGCTAGTAAATTAAAAAAATGTGTTTTATATGATTCTTCACAATACAATTAAAATAAAACAATGCATACAAATAAAATACAATTAAAATCGGCATCACGTAAACAAAAATTACTATTTTACACCAAGAGCACAAGAATTGCACACTTTTTTTGAGCACTCTAGGCGACACGGATTTTTGCCTTTTATACATTTGTATGCAGTTTGCTTCCTTTTCTGATAAGGACAATATCGCACGTTTTTCTCTTGGGAAGCTTATCAGAATTTTCTTTCTTGAGAGATGCTACGCGTTTCTTCAGGTTCTCCAAGAATGTGTCGTGCTTTTTTTAGGTCATCCGGAAGGTTTAGGATGGACAAACGATGTTGCACTTTTTTTTAACAAACTGTTTGCTAAAGAATTGAAAAAGTCAAAACGTGTCATTCTCATGATAGCTGGCATAGATAAGGCCAGAATTTACAAGACTAATCGCTATCATATTGTAAAATATTGTCAGGGGCCACCGTCTCGACCTTCTATTCGGTGAATAGTTCGCGATCATTTTGTCTAAATTATCTACTCCTGATTTTGATGAATTGTAAAAACTTATTATTTCTGTTTTATTACTGGATTGGTAGGTAAATTTTGAGCCATGCATGGAGTATATCAAATTGACGGCTTTATTTTGTTTTGGTACTTACGGCATAAGTGTTAAGTCTTTGGAAAAGTCAAATAAACTCGATCCTAATTTTCTTTTTTCGTTAGGTAGAAATTCAGGTGGCATTTCTCTCTTGTTGCTTCTCATATTACCAACGTACTCTTTTTTTTATAATTCGTTCACTATTTCCAAAGAAGAAAACGGATTGTCGACAGTGACTTGGCAGCGCTAGGAGGGTGCAATTGGTTTCGTTAACCGAATAACACTTTGCCAAGGTTTAGAAAGTTTGGTTTCATCATTTGACAGTGTGAATCCATCACTGTTTTTTCCTAAGTAAATATATGCATTATACAAATAGGAAGTACGTGCATCTGTCAAGCATATTATTTTGAGTCCATACTTTGCTGGTTTATTTGGCATGTAAACCCGGAAAGGACACCTTCCCCGAAAAACTCACCAACATTTCGTCACCGCAGGCATGATTCCCGACTTCAGATGAATTCTGACAACTTTTTACGAACTTTGAAAATGAAAATGAAATCGCTGCTCCAGGATCACTTTTCATTCGTTCCTTTCCTTGTTGTGGCATCGTCAACGTCAGAAACAGAGTTTGAGGTCTTTTCAAAGACATGACGCCTCTAAAAATAGATCGCCCGATTGGTTTCGTTGAAAATAATGATGCAAGATCCCCTCTTCCTGATTTGAAAATAGCGCAAAGTCTCATGAGTCCAATCAGACTTTCAATTTCAATCATATCATCGCCGAGTTTTGATTTTTCGGTTTTTCCCGCATTGATTTCACTCTTTGGTTTGAGCTAATTACTAGTTGTGTAATCATGTCATGGTCAAACAAAAGACGCAAAACATCTTAGTGATTTTGCATTTGGTCATACAGCATGTAAATTTATCATCTTAATATTTTTGGCTGGTGTCGTTGTAATCTTTGGCTCGGTTGAATACCAAGTGAAGCAGTTCTTTTTCCATAATAGGTATAGTTTAGAATTGTAGTCAACCACGAGCCGAAAATTAGTGCAAACTCCAAAATCAGTTAGCAAGTGAGAGAATCGGAAAAACAGCCTTAAAGACATCTGAAATTTTCCTATTCGGTCGCAAATTGTTCCCTAAGTACCTTATTTTTTTTCAAATATGAATCAAGTTTATCAACCTTACGGCAAAAATCAGGGCCAAACCCATAAACCGCCAAATAGTTGGATAATAACAGCCTTAGGCCTTGTTCACGTTGCTTCTGTAGCGTAGCGCTGCGTTTTTCCGTTGGTGCCGGAATTGTTGACCGCCACCAACTGTAATTGGTTTGACATGTCACGTGGTCATTGCATTGAGCTCTGCGATGGATTAAAATTTTTACACCTGACGCTAGGCACCGCTCCGGAATCAATATGCAGAAATCCTAGACGATACAAATATTGTACAACTTTTAGTGAGATTTGTTTAACTCAATCTCAAATCATTTCATAGTACCGTATTCTGTTAGGAAATGTGTCACTATTATGAACTACATTTCCAAACTGAATTAGACCCTGTGAACCGGACATGTTTTCTTCTGAAAGTATGTAATCGCATGATCGAGTGCTGAGCGATACTTGCGGAATACGAAACAGCGTAAATGACATGGAAACACATTCATTAGGAAAGTCACTTTGAGACAAGAATGAGAAAATAAATATTTATTGCCAAATACAGCCGGAAGTAAAAATTGAAAACATATAAGTTGAAATAAATGATGTGTAGACAAAAAATAAATTGAAGTTTTATAATCAACATAGTTTGAAGATCAGCAATCAATATAGTTTGATGTTCTGTTATCTTTATAGTCTGAAGATCTGCAATCAATATAGTCTGAAGATCTGTAATCAATATACTATTTTGGAGTTCTGTAATCAATATGGATTGTAATCAATATGGATTGAAGTTCTGTATCAACAGTAGTAACAGTAGTTTACTACTGTTGTAGTTTGAAGTTCTGTAATCAACATAGTTTGAAGATCAGCAATCAATATAGTTTGATGTTCTGTTATCTTTATAGTCTGAAGATCTGCAATCAATATAGTCTGAAGATCTGTAATCAATATACTATTTTGGAGTTCTGTAATCAATATGGATTGTAATCAATATGGATTGAAGTTCTGTATCAACAGTAGTAACAGTAGTTTACTACTGTTGTAGTTTGAAGTTCTGTAATCAACATAGTTTGAAGATCAGCAATCAATATAGTTTGATGTTCTGTAATCGATATAGTCTGAAGATCTGTAATCAATATAGTCTGAAGATCTGTAATCAATATAGTTTGGAGTTCTGTAATCAATATGGATTGAAGTTCTGTAGTGAATATAGTAGTTTGAAGTTCTGTAATCAACACAATTTGAAGTTCTGTAATCAAATCTGTAATCTATATAGCCAGTGTTTCTCTATGCCGAGGAGTCATTCGAGAGAAGAACCTAAAAAGTCACAAAAAAATTATCACTGGAGGAAACATTATCACAGTGTTATATAATGTGAAACAAATCACACTGGGGTTTACTTTTCACATTATAATAGCAAATGTTACGTTTGCTATTATAATGTGAAAAGCAAACTATTTTTTCCTCTAATGCGAATATATTTTCCCGCGTATGTATAAACGCTTTTGGAAGAAAGAACCAAAATTATGAGTTTTATACAGAAAATTTATTGTTCCCTTTTCACTCATAACTTTATAGAAATTTTTTTAAAAAAAACTATTGACACAGACATTCGTGTACACATTTTAAAAATGATCACTTTATTTTATAGTACCAACCCCAACGTAAACGTTCGAAGTCTACCGGCATACGGATGCGGGCCTACTACTATCATTATGCCCACACATAGCTGGAGAGGTACTTATTAATAACAATCATGTCATAAGTACTATTTAAGTCGATGTCGTGACCTGGCAGTGGACTGGCAATGAGAGGACAATCCTTTTGGCAAAAAAAGGGGACTGCTGTCATTCAAAAATTCGTTAAACGACTGGTTCTAAACCGATGGTCCACGAAATCAACAGTCATAAAAAGAACTGATGTCACCGTTTCAAAAAGACCGAAAATTAAACAATTTTATAAAATTGGGAACAGATTTTCTTTGTTGTGACTCGCACAGCTTTGAGCAATTTTAAGTCAAGGATTTTGCAGCCAGAAAAGCAAATACAAGCTCAAAAATTTTGTTCTTTTTAAGTTTTCATAGGCTTTTACGTTTACTTTTTAATTTTTACGTTTGCTATTTTATGTTTACTAGTTTATTTTTACGTTAAATTCGTCATGCGATCGCCAATTTTAGACTTTAACGGGGCATGATTGTTTGTCTGACCACCTTCACGATTTTAACTTGATGCCCCTTTGTGTGACTTTTGAAATGGTCAACAAATTTTCAACGCTGATCATTTGGACAAGTGCAGTGCGATCGTTTATTTTATCGTACAAAAATTTATCGTGCGTCATTGTACAAAAGCACTGAAAAGCTAATGATCTAACGGCGGGAAAGCCAATTGCAACAAAAAATGCTATAAAGGGCTTTTCTCGCAACTTTGGAAAACTGAATTCTCCGAGGAAAACTTGCCAGGTTGATGGTTATTAACGACTTCAAAACGTGACCACTGCACAATGAATTAGGCCTGCACAAAAAGCCGTGACAGTTTGGTATTCGTGAATGGGCGTTAGATATATAAATTTGATACGATTTACTTACATAACTATTTTTCTTCGGCCGTAACTGTCGGAACTTCTTTTTGAACCAGCCTTTGAGTCTATTTTTAAAGGTTTTTTGCTCACGGCCTCCTTTTCTCAAAATACCGTTTACAGAAGTCCTAGGGGAACCATTTCCGACGCAGTTAGAATCAGATACAGACGGTATAAAAGCTGTGTTCACAAAATCGCCACAGGCCATTGGCTCTTGGGCGGCAGCAGTAGTGTTCTTTTCATTGTCCACAGACTTTTGGGTAGTTTCGAGTGGTTCTCCACACACTCGAACTGGCGGAAGGTAGTCGCCAGTACCCAAGTTTACAGAAACACCTCGCAGGAATGGATGTCTGGCAGCTTCTCTGGCAGTGGGCCTCTCGCCGGGAACTATTCTTAACAGAGACAAGAGGAAGTGCAGGGCATCAACCACCTCTGCTCGAGAAAATTTGACGCATGGCATAGCCTTCCGCATCAGTACGTACAGGCTTGATTCCTGAAAGGAAGCAAAGCAGAGTTAGAGCCGACATAGGTGGGAAGTCAAAAATAGGCTTTAAATAGTCCTAAACTTTAAGAGAACTTTGGCGTATTTTTGAGGCATAATTGTCAGCAAATCGTGAACTCTTTCATCTTAGTCAAAGTCCAATTGCTTAGTCACGAAAGAAATTTTATTTTGTCGAGAAACACTTTTGTTAACTACTTGTTTAACTGCCCAAACAAAGAGATTAAACTTGGTAACTAAAACTTGGCAACTACGATATCAATCAAAATTTTTATTAAGTTCCATCGAAAAATTATTGTGTTATGAGACTGTTAGTGTATAGTGTACTTCCCAAAATTGCCAAAAATAGCTTATAAGATGTTCAAAGTGAAGTTTTACACGATGAATCAGCATCGATATGATGACGCTAATATGACTTGGAGAGTTCGGTTAACGAGATGCATTAAAGAAGCTATTGGAGGAGATAAGTAACAAATTCCTAAAGCCATTAGTTCAAAATTGCTATCTTTAGGAAGACAATGGGTGCAAGAGTGCATAACAGAGGCATTGCTTTATGTGGGGATATGGGAATTATCGAAAACAAGGTGAACGCCCGACAGCCAGACAGTAAACTTTAGAACTCTTGCCTCGACAGTTACAAAGAACGTGCGAAGCATATTGATGCAGAAGCCAAATTTTACAAGAAACGGTCAAGTAGTAGCTTTACATAATGCCATATTTTGTCTAAAAGTGTCTTTTTTAGGATTAAGGAAACGTGTTATATAAACAGAAAATTTATGGAAGACTTTAGAAATATCACAAGAACTTAAAAAGGATTTCGGTTCCAAATTCGTCCATGAAAATAAGGCACTAGGCACAACCTTTTTGAAGAACTCACCTCCAAAGCTTTCATTAACACCGGTCTCGTTTGACCGTCCCACGTCCATCCGGGACTGTCTTCCATATAGATTTGGGGCCAATGCCCCGTTAAGACGTTCAAAGCCATGAGGCCATATGTCCACATATCAAATGGCACGCCTTCGACACCACCAAAACCAATTGGGTGCCAGCATTCTGGAGGACGAAACTGGAGAGGAGCACATAGGCTGAAAAGGAAACAGAGGCTGTCAAATAATTTTATCAAAAATATTATAGATTTGTATCCGGTATTTTGTTGATTATTCAAGCGTAATTTATTAGAGTAATTTTTTTCACAAACTGAGACAGTAGTGACCTTCCTCTGTACCATTTGCTGAGTTTAAGGGCCTGTTCACATAGGAGTCCGTTGCGTTGCGTTAAGGAAAAGATGACGTTGAGATAAACCAATCATAGGTGCTAAAAATTTCATTGCTAATCGTTTGGAGGCATATGATTGATTTATTTTCGTCTCAACGTCATCTTTTCCTTAACGCAACGCAACTGACTCCTATGTGAACAGGCCCTAACTCGGGCATGAGTTTTTCAAAACTTTTGCGTTCTCACCCACTTGTTTACACTTCATAATGTATGGAGGTTTGTTTTTAAATGCACGGTTCTTTTTCGTTACATATGACTGTCCAATATTAACCAAAGGTTTTCGATGAAAGCGAATTTGACGTCAGAGGTCTTTCTTTTACTATAGTCGGGCCTAGTAGGTAGCAATTATCTTCATATACTCTTCTTGAATTTTAAGCTAAAATGAACTATCTTTAGTGACTAAACAGTGCTTCACACACGATTCCAGAAGCGTATTATGGAATGTTGCGTGCTATCTGTGATGATTTGTCTCAACCCCACGTATGTCGGTAGTTAACGCAAATACGCGAACCCTTTCATTTGCATCATCTACGCAGCAGACATTGTGAAATAGGCCCTTATCGGAATCGTTAAATTTTTTTCGCACAAAACTTAAAATTCCTCGAATTGAACATAGTTTTTTTGAAAGCATAACTGTAGAAAATAGTTCCCTTTATTCCTTAAAAAACTACTTTTACCTGCCATTTTTAAAAACGAATATCTCAAAAGCTATTTGTCCCACATTATCGTGGGATGTCCCATATTGTCTGGGACGAGTAGATAATGGCCCGTTAAATTTTAAAATTGGGGAGGGAAAATCCTCCTCGTAAGACTCAAGATGTTTTTTCTGTAATTTTTTAAATGACTTGTGTTCAACTAGAGGAATTTTAATATTTGTGGCCAAATTTTAATGTTTTCTGGAGAGTCCGTCATTTATTTATATTTTTCAGGGACTGTACAAAACTGGTTATCAGCTGTTGTGTCATACGTCATTCTAATTGCTATGTCGGCAAGAACGTCCCTGTTAGGAAATTTGAATAGACATCATGCGGGACATGAATGATAGATGCAGCTAATGGATGCCAGATATTCACCCAGGAGAATTATTTATGTGCATCCAACAGTTACTGATATGTTATTGCTTCGGATTCTCATAACCGAAAACCTTGCTGAAATTCTCGTCAATTCATAATTTCTCCGGAAATGGAAAAATGAATGAAGAACATGCATTAACCTCTCATAAACCAGAATGGTATAAAGCAATGCTGCAGACGTGTTTAGACGATTTGCGAAAAAATAATTTTAATTGTAAAACTTTCATTTAAGAATGTGGAGTGAAGAAAGGTTGGAAAAATTAAGTACGATTAATAAATCCGAACCTGCTTATCTTCCTCTCCGTGATACTGAGCCCCGAAAAATCGCAAATGACGGCCGAATCACTGGCCGTTATTAAGACGTTGTCCGACTTCATATCCATGTGAACGAATCCCGCGCTGTGCAGGTAGTCGAGGCCACTGAGCGTATCTAGGAGCCACCTGCGGACGCGGTCCAGACCTCGGACGTCGGCTAGAAATTCCATCCCGTGCACCATTTCGCAAAGTGCTGTGGGATGGCGGGGCGAAACGAACAGTCTGAGTTCCATGTCGGGAATTGACATGACGTCCAAGACCGGAAGCACGTTTGGATGGTCGAGGCAGGGCCAGATCACGTCTTCGATCTCCCTGTAGCTTTCCTTTGTGATGACCTTGATCGCAACTTGAATTTTCCGAGGCGAGATAGCGGAGAGGACTTCTCCGAACGAGCCTTTGCTCAGTGGTTTGACATCCTTGTAGTTATGGCTTCCCAAGAACTTAACGACTGTACCTTGGTCTACTCGTTGACAGAACATATTTTTTGTTGTTGTTTAAAGTTTATTTATTTTTTCACAAAACTAAGTTGAATGGACCGAAAGATATTGCACAAAGTTATGAGTTTCTAAATGCTTTTGGTTTAAGTTCTTTAAAGTTTTAAGCTATTAAGTCCAAATAAAGGATCGAAAATTTCACAGACAAAGTATGTTTTGATGAATATTTCGTTTTATAAAAAACAATCAAGTATATCACAATAAGTTAATCTCACTCGTAAATAAATATCGCTTTTAGTAGCAGAGTCACAAACCGCTTTGATAGCTTTTTATGAAATGCGAGTTCCAATTTGTTTCACGCCTTTACATTGTTTGTTTTGAGCATTGTTGGTAAAAAGTAACATTTGTTTCATTGTTGTGCTTACTCCAACACAAGATGAATTAAAAGGTAACTCTGTCGAAAACTTCATATTGTTGATAATTTTCCCTTCGATAGACAACACATGATATCGTCTCGTTATTATAAAGGGGAGGAATGCGTAGTTAGGGAGACATGACAGCTAAGCGATCTCCCCAACTATTTTGTGGGTAGGAGGTGCTTAGTTCAAATAACAAAGTTCCAAAGCTGCGGGAAACATTAGATTTCTAAGCGTGGGAAGTGATAATCATGATTTATTAGGCTTTATTAAAGGGCTGATATTGAAAATTCAAAAGGCTGCTCCTGCTTTACCAGGACTGTTGTTTTTACAGACTTGTCTATCTACGTATGTTTCTGGAAAGAGAACCTACTTAAAATTTTCCAGCAAGCTTAGATCGTTCCTCGTATTCCTCTGCCAGATGTAATGGCTCGAAGGCTCGGAACAAGTATTTCGGAAACTGCACGACTCGTGGGTTGTTCGCGACCTACAGTTGTTAGTACTTATGCAAAGTGGATGAATGACGGTGAAACCTGCAGTAGACGACATGGTGTTGGACGCCCACACGCTATCAAAGAAAAAGGTCGTCGGAGACTGTCTCGCATGGTGAAGCAAAACCGGAGCCAGACAGTGGCAGCCCAATACAATGCAGGGCCAAGTAGAATAGTATCGCAGCACACTGTTCAGCGGACACTGTTGGATATGGGGCTACGCAGCAAACGTCCCACTCGTGTGCCTTTGCTGACCAAGCGTCATCGCCAACTGCGCCTGCGCTGGGTCCGGGAACATCGCGACTGGTCCATGGATCAGTGGGAGAGAGTTGCCTGGTTAGATGAATCACGGTTTGTCATTCATCACGCCGATGGCCGTGTCAGGATACGCTGTCTTCCAGGTGAACTGTTGCTCCCTCAATGTACAGTAGGTCATACACAGGCCGGTGGTGGCAGTATTATGCTTTGGGGGACGTTCTCTTGGGCGTCTCTGGGACCCGTGGTTGTGGTAGAGCAGAGCATGAATGCTACAGGGTATCTGAACATCATTGCGGACCAGTTGCACCCTTACATGGCCTCTGTTTTTCCAGCTGGAAATGGAATGTTCCAACAGGACAACGCCCCGTGTCACAAGGCTAAAATTGTGTTGGAGTGGTTCCAGGAACATGATGCTGAATTCCAGTTAATGTCCTGGCTGCCTAACTCACCGGATCTCAATCCGATAGAACACATTTGGAATGTCATGGGACGGCAGCTCAGAGTTCAAAGACCACCAATTCGCAATATCTCGGATTTGCGTGACCGTTGCTTAAACATCTGGTACAATCTGTCTCCGGCCATCTACCAAGGACTTGTGGCATCCATGCCAAGGCGGGTTGAAGCTGTGTTGCGCGCCAAAGGTGGGCCAACTCGTTATTGACAGGTGGTCATAATGTTTTGGCTCTTGAGTGTATATATATATATATATATATATATATATATATATATATATATATATATATATATATATATATATATATATATATATATATATATATATGTATATATATATATATATATCTGTATATATATATACACATATATATATATATATATATATATGTATATATATATATCTGTATATATATATACACATATATATATATATATATCTCTGTATATATATATATAAGTGTGTGTGTGTGTGTGTGAGTGTGTATCTTAATATCCGTTCTTACATAGGGGTACTAAATTTCGTGTTCTAAATATGGAATCAGAAAAATTTGCCCCGTAAGCTAAAGGTTAAAAAAGTTTCAAGTAATGTACACAGCAATTTACAAAAGAAGTTAAGTATTTTTTGTCAAGGTATTAAAGGCTGTCATTAAGTGGAATAATTAAATAATTCTTTTCTTCTCTAATAGAAATGATATGTACATCTTATGCTAAATGGATTTCATTTCATTTTGCCCTACTCCCTTCAGTTAATCAAATAATGAAAGTAAAGCTGCCATCTAATGACAATATAATTTCTCCGAGAAAGTAATAGTTACAGTTTCTGTTAATAGATGGCAGCACTAATTTTTTTATGATTCATTTTCGACAGGCTTGCCGAGGTCGAAGCGTAAGTAGGGCTATAAAACTTTATGAATAGCTGCCGCGGCTCTCAAGAAATTAGGATGGATGAGAAAGCGAAAAATATTTTATCTAACGAAAAAATAAATGACGAATTATTTAAAAATTTATTAAATATTAATATTTATTGACTTTCTTTAATAATTAAAAAATTATTATTCTGTTCTCTAATAGAAATAATACATTTTTTTCTACATGGATCTCACTTCCTTTTAGTTAGGAATTATGATAATAGATAGGAGCACTAAATTTTTAATCATTTGGGTTCGCCAAGGTTGCTCAAATAAAAGATTTTTTTTTAATTTAATTTATTTTAATTTTAATTAAAGCAATAGCACTTAGACATACATATATATACTATTATATGGCATAAAATTCAACAAGAGCAAACAGAAGAAACAAAACACACAAAAAATGGCATATAGAGCAGAATGATGCTCCAAGATGCCATGTCAAAATTTCATCTTGGAGTAGAAAAAGCAGTCTAATTGGGCTTATATCCATTCGTCCTCATCAGTTCCCTGGCATCCCAATATCTGCCATAAATGCATTTAATTCATAATGCGGAGCGCAGTGGCAAATGCCATGGATCCTTAGGCACTTCAATACCCCAAAAAGTACAGTTTGGGCTTTCGAGAATACCTAACCTGAAGAGGTATTTAGGCAATCAGTCGTGTCCCCTGGCAAGTCTAAAAGCAGCAACACTTGTTCTTGTTGCTGAGGGGATATGCATTATAGCAACTTTCCAGTCGAAGTGTAACGGGTGGTCACCTGCTGTGGTCCACCCTCACCGGTGAGGGTTTCATCCCGTAAGGGGGGTTCCCCCGTGACGGGCCCCACCTGATGCAGTGAAAGTCGTAGTGTAATGAGAGCCATAACGCTTCAAGAAAATACGATAGATGATAAAGCGAAAAATATTTTATCTAACGGCAAAATAAATGACAGATTATTTTAAAAATTAATAAATAATAATATTTATTGACTTTCTTTAATAGTTAAATAATTAATCTGTTCTCTGATAGAAATAATACGTACATTTTAGTCTACATGGATCTCACTTCATTTTAGTTAGGGATTCTGATAATAGATGGCAGGACTAATTATTTTATTATTCTGGTTCGACAGGTCTTCTCAAGTTGAAGTGTAGCTGTAGCGGTCCTCAAGAAATTAGAATAGATGAGAAAGCGAAAGATGCTTTATCTAACGAAAAAATAAATGACTGATTATTTCAAATATATTAAAAAACATTAATGTTCATTATTTATATAATTCTTTCGTAAATTTTTAGGTCTCAAAATAATATTAGGTATTTTTAAGATTTATAATATTATGCGTCTTCCTATAAAACTTCGAGGACCAAACAATGATGTCTAGCGGGCCGTATGCTGTTTAGGCTTGGTATATACAGAACAACTGGAGTAAATTCCAGAATAAATTTCAACGCAAAAGATTCAAAACTACACAGACTCATCTTCAAAAATGTTTATCGAGACTAAAAATCTAATTTAAACGGGAAACTCTAAATAAAAATTATATGGAAAATTAGCTAGAATAAAATAATGACAAGACATTGGAATGCAAATAAATAACAGTCATATAAAATGCTAAATGAAATGCAGAATAAAGTTTCCAGAAGAAAAGACTGATGCTATTAGCTTTTCACTCCACTTATTTGTATACCTTGTGATACACTACCTTGTGTTACGCTTCCTTCTGAAAACAACTTCCTTTTGTCGTGTTCTCCTTCTTATACATGCCTTGATGTCAAAACGTCCAATTTAGAAGCATATTTTCAAAATGCAATTCTGTAAGAAAATTATTTTACGTACCTTACAGAATTACCAGAATATAATTTTAGTTTCAGTTTATATCTTATTTTAAATCGCTGGAATGGCAAGTCTGTAAATTGTGAGATCTCAACGTCTCATGTTAACGCTAGCAGCCGCTTTCCGCTGCAAGTGTATCTGAAACAATAAAGGAATCCTGCCAGACGGTAGTGCTGAAATGTCATTAATGTGTTAAAAATAAATGCACATTAAAATCTCAAGGAATGAGGGTCTCTGCTTTTATATTAGTAATGGGTTCTTTATTACATGAAGTAACAACAGTACAACAATCCCAAAATAGAGTTATGAATAACAGTGTACGGTATATTTTGTGTTATTGTAGTACTCTGCTGTTTAAGGTATTTTCTGAGTTCTTTTTGTATTATCGAAAACAGTAACAGTTTCATGAAGAGAGGTCAGCAACAGAACTTCTTCCTCTTTTCAACTTGATACACAGTCAATGTAATATCTCAATCATTTTTGAAACAAAATTGAAAGGTAATGTGAAAATTTTACATATTTTATATCCTGAGGGAATGTTTTCCGTAATCGATTGATAGTAGTGACAAGTGAAGTTTTGATCTTTTTTATATCCGTTGACAGAGAACGTAAAGTAAAGAAATCGGTAGTTGTTGCGTTTCTACCTTTGTTTTTGTATGATTCCACGAGCCGTAGAACTGCATAATGACTTAGGGATTGTTTAGCTAGGCGCAATTCTATTTTCACTAAATATGGAAAATCATTGAACATATAGTTAGTTTGTATATCCGAGGCCAGCCAAAATTCCGTAATTGTCCGACGACGACGCTTTACTTCAATGGCATTCTTCTAACGGAATGGACTGATTTTGGAAATCGTGTAGTGGTCACAGCGCTGCAGAAATTCAGCAAGCTATTTCCTGAGATTTTTGAAACTCTGAAAAAAAATAAATATCAGAGAATGTTTGTTTACAGAAGAACAGAGCGATTCAACAAAGCTGGAGCAGTTGCTTGTTGAAATTTTTTCAAAATACACTGCTGGCCACCCAAATTGCAACACCAAGAAAGACAAGAGATAGCCCAACAAAATTTATTTTGTAGATAACATGTTGACCAAGTATCAAATGATTAAATTTATAGACTTCTGTGAAGTGTGGTTCCTGCCAAAATCAGTAGCCAGAGTAGCCGCCATTGTTGGAGATCACCGCTGCCACACGCCTCGGAATTGATTCTAAGAGACTTTGGATGAGTTCTTGGGGTACAGCAGACCAAGCAGCTTCCACACGTTGCCAAAGTTGATCTGCTGTGGCAGCTGGGGATGGAATCTGGATCAATCGTAGAGCAACCATGGACCACATGTTTTCTATCGGCGAAAGATCCGGAGAGCGAGGCGGCCAGGGAAGCAATTCAATCAGGCGATTGACGAAGAACCGTCGGACAATGCGTGCCAAGTGTGGTCGCGCATTTGCCTGTTGAAATATGGCTGTGGGCAAGCCCTGAAGGTAAGGAAGGACAACTGGCTCCAACACCTCGGACATGTAGCGCTGGCTGTTTAAAGTACCGGCAATGCGTACTAGAGGTGTGCGAGAGTGATATCCAATACCGCCCCATACCATAATACCCGGTGCAGGACCAGTGTGGCGGTGCATAACGCAGCTGTTCAGCATCCTCTCTTCACGGTGTCTCCAGACTCGAATGCGACCATCGTGGTGTTGCAGACAGAAACGTGACTCGTCAGTAAAGACAATTTCATTCCATTCTGCCGTCCACATCCTTCTGCCATCGCACCATTGGCGGCGGAGACGTCTGTGGTTCTGCGTGAAGGGTAGACAAAGCAATGGACGTCTTGCGGACAGACCACTCTGCTGTAAACGGCGTCGAATGGTACGCGCAGACACTGGATGATGCGTTACAGACTGCATGTGCTGTGCTATGATTCGTGATGTGACTGAGCGATCCGTCACTGCCATGCGCACAATTTGCCTGTCATCACGTGAAGTGGTGCGCTGAGGTGGATGCGATCGAACAAGCCGGTCCGTCGTAACCTCCTGCATCCAACGATCACATATCCGCATTACAGTTGTTTGGTTTCGTCCAACACGACTACCGATTTCCCTGAAAGATAATCCACAATCTCGGTATGCCACTATCCTTCCTCTGTCGAACTCGGATACTTGATCAAAAGATGATCGCTGTTTTCGACGAGGCATAATTGATCGTTTTTTTTGAAAAAACCACAAGAAAAACACAATTGCCGAACTTGAAATCGTCGAAATCTCCAAGCCTTAAATAGCGCTTTGAAGTGGCGCCACAGGCGCGCGTGATGTGCGTCTGCGCTGAAATTCTAATCATTTGCATATCTCACCTCCGCTAATGCATGTTGTAAATTTCATGTTATTTGCATGTTTCCTTCAGGGTGTTGCATTTACAGTGGCCAGCAGTGTACTTTCATAGTTTATTCCGAAAGTTGTAACAAAATTTATGGAAAGACTAGGTATTGTTACGAATTTTACGCGTCTAAGGTAATCTAGCCAAAAACGAGAGTTATTGCCAAATTGGGGATGGATTTCGTGACTTATTTCGGTCTCCAAATTTGGCGATATCTCGCCACATTTCGCGATGTGGAGCCATATGGTCGCCAACTTGCCGTCTAGACCTTTGTGGAAGCTTCTAGGGTTATCTAGCTGACTGAACGATAGGGGGCAATTTGGAAGTCTTATAAATATACCTGACGTTTGCATTGGAAATCAGTTCCTTTCCAAGCAGAAATGAATGTGTTGAAAGTGCGTTAGGCGAGTAATACATTGAAGACTGTTGTATCCTGACTTGTGCTTTTAGAGCTTTCTGCTGTATAGAAGGCAGTTGTTACATGTGTTTTTTTTTGTTTGAATTTGTGTATGCGCCTCAAGAATTTACAGAATAATAAATTTTTTTGTCTGTGTAATTTCTGAAGAGATTTTATTCAATCCTAACGAACCCAGGAAAAACGGAACAATATTTCATACTAAATGCAGTGGACCTTATCTCAATTAGAATATTTCTTTTCCCCAAACAACTCTAATTACATCTGCAAACAATAGTGGAGGTTACACATAACTATTAATAACTACTTAGAACATACGCATATAATTTTTATTTTCCCATAATATACGAAATGTGAAATTATGAACCTTCCCGGCTTTCTGAGATATTAGGTTCCAGTTTTTAAAGACAGCAAAAGAAAAACAAAAATACGTTGTTATTTTAAATTAAAGAATTATTTAGGAAAAGGTATAGAAAGCTAGATTGCTTACAATGATAGAACGAAAATTATGCAAAGCCAAAATTATAAAAGGTTAATTTTGACTTCATCCGGCGATGGAGTGGTAAATTCTACCAATTGGAGATGGTATTTAATATAAAGGCATCTATTGGAAAACCGATATCACATTTCATTTTATTCGAAGTTTCGTAAGCAAAGAGATGTTTCACAAGGAATATGAACTTCCCTGTGAAAACAATATCCTTTTTTCCTGTACTCTTTCTTAAACATGTCTTGATGTGAAAACGTCGAATTCAGAAGTATATTTTCAAGGTGCTAAGAAAATTATTTTGCGTACTGTCGTATTGCTCGTCCAAGTTATTTTAACGGGCGTGAAATAGTTAGTTAGTACATTAAAATTATTTATAAAGGGGTAGTTGGGTGCGTTGTGTTTTTAATATTTATTTTGTTAATAACCCGTAGTTCAGGACGTAACTAGCAATTGACGAACAAGGGAACTAAAAAATTGAGAAACAAATAAAACAGAGAGATTTAAAATTAACTTAAACTTAAATTTATTTACAAGTTATTATACATTGTTTGTACACATTATTTTAATCATATTTTTTTTATAGACACACTATCCATATACCAAAATTAGTTTATCATTATATCGAAATTTAACATTCAAAATTTACTTGACGAGGAAAATAGGGAGCGCACGACAAAATACCAAAACTCAAAATACTTATTCAACTCTTATATTAACTACACCTACTCTAACCGTAAACAACCTATTTCAAAACAAAACCAAAACAAAAGGGGACTGATCTAAACAATAAAATTGTGCCACTCACTCAGTTCCGTTGATATTTATCTAATTGTTGAATCCGCTGACTCGTCTAGCTGGGGTCCTTTGGATCCTTCTGTACATAGGCAGGGCACACACACACCTCTTGATTCTCCGTCTCTTGATGATGCTTGTGACCGCGACACCACTCGCTCCACTGTTATATTATATGCAGGGAATTCTATTTTATCATTAATATTTGTGGGGAACTCCAAGTTCGACTGAACGCAGTAATAACACCAGGAGAACCGCAGCTCTACTCCAATACGCAAAATCTCAGGATAAAAGCGGGGAACCCAAGCTCGACCCGACACGCCAGAAGTCTGAGTCTGAGACTCGAGAGAGAGATCTGAGAGAGCCCCCTTTTTTTTTTAAACTCCCTAATTTATACATTTCAAACTCCTTTCTTCTTTCGTGTCTCCTCCTCCTCAAAATTTTCTCATCCATACAAGATTCAGCAAAAAAACTCATTCGCTTGCTCACTTCAAACTTTATTTTATTGGCCGCCCTCAGCTAAGCCGCACACGCCCCCACGGAAAACATGCCTGCATAAACCTCACACGACGCCCTTGGTTCTTACATGCCGCCGTTGTAAATCTGAAAACACAGTCCATTGTCGTGTAGTGTCAAATCCTGGCAACAAACTCTCTTAAATCTTGTCTGGCGATCTACCTCCCAAGTTGACCACCGCCGCAGGACTATTCACTGCCTTACGTCACACAGGACCTCTCCGCTCTATAATTATCGTCCCGCTCAGCCGGCGTTCCCAATTTCTCAAAACAATATAATGATAAAAGCCTTCGATCGACTTCACCTCTTAATATTTTTATGAAATTTTCATATATCCGAAGGCGCTTCATTACACGTACCTTTCAGAATTACCAGAATATTACTTTAATTTCATTTCATATGTTATTTAAAATTGCTTGATCGGCGTTCTAGTCTGAATTCAACTCCGAACGTCTCATGTTAACACTAGCTGCAGCTCTCTCGCTTCAAGTGTATATGAAATAATGAATGCAATGTGTTAGACAGTAGTGTTGAAACGTCGTTATTTTGCCAAAAATATGATACTTACGAAATGAGGCTTTTTGCGGTTATATTGGTCAAAGGATTCTTCATTACGGGAAGTAATAACAGTACAAAAAATCCAATATGCAGTGTATGAATAACAGTGTATTGATTTTGCCGAATTATCATTCTTCGTTCACAAAAGATTTCTCTCATTGCGTCTTTGAAATTTCTCTAAAGAATAAAAATTTACTACTTGTATGATATCACTTCATATTCACTTTGACAAGTGGTTTATATCACCCGCCAACTCTGTGCGCCAATCCCAAAAGATAATATATTCATGAGTTTAGATCATATCCAAGAAACCGTCGTCTATAAATAAGAATGCTTCGAAAGCACTTGTGAAATATTTCTATCCCCGAATACAACTTTTATTGTCCAGTGATACTTACTAGGCATTCATTTTCGTCGGTTGGATTTAAACATCTAAAGCACCTAAAAAATGTGCTACCGCTGAATTGCTGTACACATAAAAAAGTAATTTATGGATAAAAGTCGAAACCTACGTCCAAGCATATCTGTCATAACTTTTTACTCTTTTAAAGTTCTCTGTATCACGTCTAATTTTATTTTCATTTTAACACTAGGCCGCATGAACTTTTAAACTTACTGCAACTCATTTCGATCCCTAGTTTAAATTAAGGTAATATTTTCAGCAATTGCATTTTTAATTAAGAATATTTTTGTTTCAAATCTTTACAAATGTAAATTAAACTAATTGAAATTGAAATTGAAATTAAATTAATTTAAACATTAATATTTATCTGTTTTGCACTTCTCGGAAATAAACACTTTTAAGTTCCATATTTTTGCCGCAAATTGGCTCTCTACATTTCTGCCAAATATTTGATGTTTTATTTCTCTGACAGTTACCAATATCGCAATTTTTGTGAGAAATAGTAACGTTTAGGTTTACTTCTTGAACAAAGTCAATTTGCTTTATCTCCTAAATAGTGGGACCGTTAAACCTCCAACTAATTTTAATTCTGGAAATTTTTTGTAAATATTCCCAGCATTTATAGCATCTAAATCCATAATGTTGAAGAATTCGAGGTCTTCGTAAACTTGATTTTGAATTGTACATTCGAGCCATGTTTCTTAAAACATCAACGATATATTTTGTGTTATTGTAGAACTCTTCTGTTTCAGGTTTTTTCTCGGTGTTTTTTTGTATTATCGGAAACAATAACATTTTAACGAAGAAAACCCAACAAAAGAACATTCTTGCTCTTTTCACCTTGATACACAGTCAATAGAGCGGAGAGTAAAAAAAAAAAAAGTTTTCGATTTTGCTTTTGCCCTATTGCGGAAAAGTGGTGTACTGGTGGGTAGGTCACGTATGCAAAGTTTTGGGAAAAACAAAAATTATCTTCCGTCACCATTTCGGCCGTGATTTTTAGCAGAATTTTACCATACAGTTAAAAATGTGTATTTCCATTGTTTTGCATGCAGCTTTTCACTTTTTCTGAAATAAAATTCAGAAAAAAACCCAGAACTCACCACGGGGAGGTGGCTGCATTGCAAGTTCCATCCGTGCCCACCTATCCACCCAACCATACCTTTGCCCTTGCAGTTATTACGGTTTTACTCGGTACTCGCATTTGGTTTCAAATGGTGGCATAGCGTTTCTCTACTCTGTTCGGGTTCTAACTAAACCGTCACGCTTATTTTCTCCACACACAGCCGCAGAAACCTCTGTTACTAGTTTCAGGATACGTTCAACACTTTGGGTGTGGCAAGGAAATTTTAGGCTTCCCAGGTGTTGAGCTACAGACTCTCCACTGGAAATCAAATTTCTCAAATCATCTTCTGTCAATTGGGGATTCCGTCAAATTATATTTCTGCCAATCAATGTGGTCTATATATGAAACTGCCTCGAAGTTGAGTGACGGAATGTTGTAGTGTCTGATTCTTTCCTTTTTTCCTTATTGCTCGTCAAATCCTACGCAGTCCAAGTTCTGCAATGGACTGTCTGTCGTCTGTGATCATTGACAAGATTATTGCTTCCGGGTGGCCGAAATAGCTTTCTCTGGATAATGGGATCGACCACAGTCTTTAAATTGTTTTTAAGATAGCGTGAGACGTTTATTGTCTGCCACAAACTTCGTGGACCATACGTGCAACATGGATTTAATTTGACTGTAAACCACATAGGTGGGCACACTTTCATGATGAACTCTGCCAGAGTTTGAAGTTGGTTTGAAGGCTCTGACAAGCTAATGTATAAACACTTTATTCGATTTGCAGTTGTTAGCCAACGTGCATTAGTCATTTTCCCAGGGTGCTTTTGTAACAAACTTGATGAGCAGTTTCTATTTGTGACAGCTTGACAAATATCCCAAAGCTATCGCTTGTGTGTGCTAAGATCATTAATGTCGATTTTCGGAAATTCGCTCGAGATGTCTACAAATATCACAACTGGAAGGTTTTTACAATTTGCCAATGCCTTCCCAGTACGACCAGAAAATGCATTAGGGCCACTCGTTCCACCATCCAAATGCTGCACTAAATGTAAGAGTGGCAACTCATTTGCGTGTAACTGGCAGATAAACCAGTGCGAGGGTTTCCCAATGGCTTCCCCAGAAAGAGGAATCACGCCGATTTTATAGCCAGTATTAACGTTTGTTCCATCGCACCCTATTGCTACTAGTTGATGAATGTCAATATTCTTTTTTTTTTTTTTTTTTTTTTTTTTTTTTTTTTTTTTTTTTTTTTTTTTTTTTTGCCAATGCGGAGGCACTTGTAATGAAACATTGGCCTATACTACACCGCTATTTTACTGCCCATTTTATTATGGGGGCACCATATAGGCGGACAGCATTACCCCCTATGAAGGGACGACACGAACGGAAGCATTTTTCGTGGCGCCACGCCGGGATTCGATCTGAGCACCCTCAGCACCGTAAACCAGCGCGCTGTACCACAGGGCCGCCACAAGCCCATGTCAATATTCTTATTCTCCATGAATTGCAGCATCATTTGAGAAATACTCAAAGCTGATGATGAAGTTAGTGCTATGTGTCCAAGGTACTTGCTTCTAGGTTCCTTAATCATTGTAACGTGTTCTTCCAGGACTGCATTTTTTGGTACATCTTTCCCCCTACGCTCTCTTGCATTAGAGATTTGTCCTTCCTTCCGTCAAAATAAAGTCCCTTCAGTGGTTCCAGCTGTCTTTCATTTCCTTGCTGATATTCTTTCCGAATTTTTTCCCTCTTTCTTCTTATTTTATGTCTATCAATTACATTTAAAGTGTCTTTTTTGGTAATCATCCCCGAATCTTCCAAAACAGCGCTTGCAATGATGGCTCCAGCCCGATCTGAAACTCCGGTTCTGTCACAAGCTATAGCTATTGTTGGGTATCGGTTTGATCTTAACGTCTTTTTCCCTTCAGATTGAGTCATCCTGGATGTGGATGGGGAAGGCTCCAAGTGATCTGTGTCACTATCGAAGTTATGTGGATCCACGTTAGAATCTGGATCAGGAAATGTGAGCCTAGATGGCGTAACAGATGGCGAAACGTTTATTTTAAGACTTACTGCTTCTGTCCCTTTCTGCTTCCTATCCGCTCGTTTCCTCAGCTTTCAGTTTCTTTTAAGTCAACTGCGCCTATGGACATTTGCCTAAGTGCCCGTTGGTCTATAAGAAAAGTTCTTTCCATTTTAGGGATCTTTTTATGCTTTGGGAAAGAACATTTGTTAAATGAAACAAACTTACACGAAAAAATGTCGAACAATTTCCGTGAGTCTTTCACGAAGGTTTTAAGCTTCGTTTCTAAAGTTGTTGTTGATAATGCCAAAATATTTCTTTACCTTTCTGCACTCAGTGTGCCCGCTGCTGCCTTTCTGTATTAAGTTTCAAATTACCTCTGTATTTTATTTAAGAACAAAATAACGAGTTGCATACAAAACAATGGAAATACACATTTTTAAATGTGTGGTAAAATCTGCTAAAAATCACGGCCGAAATGGAGACGGAAGACATTTTTTTGTTTTTCCCAAAATTTTGCATACGTGACCTACCCACCAGTACCCAACCCTAGTGCTTTTTGCCCTAGTGCGGAAAAGCAGTAGGGCAAAAACGAAATCGAAAACTTTTTTTTTACGCTCCGCCCTACTGAACAACTGTTACGTTTATATAATATAAAGATAAAAAATTATGCAAATTGTAAAGATAAAAGATGTCTTACGTGCCCTATGGCGAACAGTAGTCAAGTGGGGGTTGGTTCCGGCAATAGTAATTTATTTTGTAAGTGTAAGGGATTAATTTACATTATAGAATGTCAAGAATGTAATTTATGCTATATTGGGCAAACGGGGATGAATTTAATAGAAGGGTTAATAGCCATAGGTCTGCAATAAAAAATTTTAAAGACGAAACTTCTTTTGATTATGAACTTCTACACTTTCAAGTACATAACTTCGAGCAGGCTAAATTATATATTATTGATGAGATTAATGATTTAAACAAAAGGTTGGATTTTGAAAATTTATATATTTGTAAGCTTAAAACACTATTTCCGTACGGTTTAAACAGTAAACTTAACGGGGAAGGGCCGGTGGATTTAGATACTAACTGCGTTTATAAAAAATTCATGGTTTTTGATCGGTTTAATTATAAACATTCTAATTATAGGGGTAAAAGAGGAAAAGGTAGCAATAGTTTAAACACAAAATTGAAACTGGATGATCTGCAAAAAATTTGTAATTTATTTATTGATTTTAAGAACATTAAAATAATTAAACATTATTTGTTCAACCAAAAAAACTCTGGTTTAAGGTGGGTAATTAAACATCATTTATCTTCAATTAAATTTGTTTCGAGGTTTACAAAACTAATAATTTTAGATTTAATTAAATACAAGCTTAACCTGACTAATTTGGATGATAAGAGGGGAAGGGATGTAGGGGTAGAGTACTGTACTATAAACTTTCTAGATAAAGATTTCGAGCATTTAAAACTACCTACTATTGTACACAATAATTCTAAATTACTACCAATCAAGGATTGTGGGAAAATCGCTATCGCTTTTAAATATCAAAAAACGTTAAGGGACCTAATCTGTAACTAAAACTTTTATAGTCATAACTTAGGCAAAATTTCTAATGCTGATTGTAATTGTCATATTGAGGAGTTTAAAAACTTTGTTAATCCAACTTTGGGGCATATTGTAACTGGGATCTTAATATTGTTAAAGATGTTAGGTTGAGGGAACTTCTAAGTAAGGGCTCAAAATTTAGGGTAAGCAATAAGGTAAATTTAAAGCAAATTATAAGTTCTATCACTAAAGATTTGGATTATGCTATAGTAAAATTAGCAAGGAAGTACAATTGGTTTATCGAAGGTTTTATGGAGTGGAAGGTACATATTTTACAGGATATAAAGATGAATTATGAAGAGTATGGTATAAAAGACAAGAGGTTTTTTTTTCTAAACAAAGATCTATACAGTAAAATTAAAGGATTAAAAAATAAGTTTATTATTACGATTGTTGATAAGGCTGCCAATAACTTCGGTTTTATGTGTAAAGATTATTTTAAGCAGTTAATTTCTAGGGAATACAACTCAAATAATACCTATAAAAAAAATTAACCTTACCAAAAAAGAAATAGATAATAGGATTGTAGGCTTTAGCAAAAAATTTAAGTTTAAGATTAATAGCCTAAAATACCCTTACCTGTTTCCTACCATAAAATTCCATAAAGTACCTACTAAATTTAGGTTTGTTACATGAAGTACAAATTGTTATAACACTTTGTTCAGTAAAAAGTTCTTTAGCTATTTAAAAATCATTCTAAATAAAATCAAGGTTACCGAAAATAGCTTTATTATAAATAATAATCAGGATGTTCTACATTTTTTAAAGAGTAAGAATATAGATGGCATATACACGTTCGATTTTGAAAACCTTTTTACCAGTATTCCGCATGATAATTTAATGAATATCTGTTCAGAAATTTATGATGCTTATCTAGATAGTACTTTAATCTTAAAATGTGACTGGATTGATTTATGTAAATTTAATATTTTTGAAAACTACATCTTAAATGGCTTGTGTTTCTTTAAACAGATAAAGGGTATACCTATGGGAAATAGCTTTCCTAGTGCATTTGCAAACCTATTCTTACATTTTTACGAAACTAAATTTCTTAACTCAAATAATGTTACCGGATTCAGGTATATTGATGACCTCATAATTTTTAACTGCAACGATTTGGAATTTCTTAATCAAATCTACCCAAAGGAACTAACTTTAAACCGGACTAACGATAATAATCTTTGTGCGACTTATCTGGATTTAAAAATTAAAATTCAAAATAGAGAAATAAAAATAGGGATATATGATAAAAGGTTAGATTTTAACTTTGAGGTTATCACGTTTACCAATTTCCATAGCAACTTAAACTATAAAATTTGTTATAATATTTTTTACTCACAACTTTACAGAATAAAAAACATATGTAACAACGCTGGGGATTTTTTGGAGGCATGTAACATTTTTTAGGAAAACTTAAGTAAAAACAATTTTCCTAAAAATTTCGGCAATTTAAAAGTTTTAAAAAAATGGCATTTAGACTCAGGAACTTTCTAAAGATGTTTAGGATAGTGTTTATGTTTTCGTTTGGTTAAGCTGTAATGCGGGGTGGCGCTGTAGTATTGTTACAATGACGTAACTACTAGGATAGAATTGGCTGCTGTTTCGCCATAACCGTCAGTTACGGAATTGGGGTATGTATGCATCTTTGACTTTGCATTAGGATTATTTGTGTGCTTGCATGTACGGTGCGTTGAGCCCTTATTGTAAGTTGTGCTTGTCTTTTCATTTTCTTTCGACTAATTGCTTCCATGGGGAACTCGGGGCCTTGGGGTGTCTGTTGGTCTTACCTGCATCCTATTCAAAAAGTTCCCCTTGAGGTAACTGATTTGGTTAGGCTCCCTGATGACGAGACCTTTCGGTTACCTCTATGTTGTTTTATGGTTCAGTTCCGGCACTTATACAGAATCTTGCCTTTGGTGCGTGGATGCCCCGAGTGCTTGATTTCTGTTTGTTTTTTGTCTATATTCTTATTATATTTATCTATCTCTGTTGGATTATTTATTTTTAGTTATATTTGTATATTTTCATTATGAAGATATGAAGCTTCTGCGCTATCCTCTATTGAAAATGTTTTATGTTTTCTTTGCAGGGTAGGTTTTAAGTTAAAGTTATTTAGCAGTCTATGCTTGCTTTTTATTTTTTGTTTATTTGATTTGTTTATATTTTACGTTATTAAATTTATGTTATTTATACTGTGTTTAGTTTTTAAATTAATTTTTGTGAACAAACATTAGACAATTTGACATCTTTACTTTTAAACTTTTATTGGTAGATTATTGATAGAATAATAAAATGCTGAATCTACTAAAATTCTGAGATGTGTATAACATTTCACATGTTTTTTTAAATGTTATTTATGCTGTGTTTACTATATTGGATATTTTTGAAGAGCAGTAAATTTTGTAGTTATTTGGTGTTATTTAAAGTTAATTTTCTAATATTACTCCTTTTGTTTTCTTTTTTTCATTAATCCTTTTTTACTGGGTTAATTCCCAGTATACGGATTACCGTTGAAACTCTCTCTTTGGAATATTTCTGTGATATAATTGTGTTAAGCTTTGATTTTAGCTTTGATTACTGCTATTCCATGATTGCAGAAGGGAGCGGGTCCCTAAACCGACCGGCTAGACGGGCGAAGCACGGCTAAGTAAATTTGACATATTAACTTTTCAGATTTTAGTGCTACAATGATGAAAGGCTGAAAATCTGAGATGTGTATAACATTTCACATATATTTTTTCTCTGTTAATTATACTGTGTTAATTTTTAAATTGATTTTGGTTAACAAACATTCTTAAAATCCCGGGCATCGCCGGGTACTTCAGCTAGTATATATATATATATATATATATATATATATATATATATATATATATATATATATATATTGATATATATATATTGATATTTCAAAAGATGACTGTTTTCTTGGCCAAAAAAATGTCCGAGTCGTCACCTCGCCTATGCGGTTGCTTTGGGTACGACCCTACCGCATCCCCTGTGAAAGTATTTTCTGTTCCGTGAGGGGAAACAAACATCTTATCCACCACCAATGGCCGACCTCGCTTGTTATGTTTTGAACGACGCATATCGTAGTGAATTACAAATGAAAATGATACCACACATCACTTAGGAAAAAGTATACTGTTTTCATGAACTCAGAAATACACACACACACACACACATATATATATATATATATATATCGCCGACTTCTTGGCAACGAAGGGGCCCTCTGTCCTTCAGAGAACTAATCCCAGACTTCCTTTTAATAGTATCAAATATCTCATAAAGAACATCTTCAAACTCAAAAATCGCAACCTTAATAAACCATGGCTTAATCAGTTTCTTAATGTCCCCCAGTGGCCTGTCTCGCCATGTCTCGTCTGATATCTGGCCACGACTGCCTGCGTAAACATCTATGTCGCATGAACGTGGTTCCTGACCCTCTTTGTACCTTGTGTGAGGAAATGGACTTGCCTCACCTGTCCAGATGTCCTGCTCTTCCTCGGACATCAATCTGGGAACGCTACTACTGGAGATTGCTCGCTTTCATTTATAGATTTATTGTTGTCTTTTTGATGTTCAATTGTCTTTTAATGTGCCATTGTGGCTAATATATTTACGTTAAATTTACTATGAAAATTCTCTAGGCTGCCACCCCTATTTTTCGGAACCATAACTGGCCGCAGTAGAGAAGTTACCTCTTAGGTCCTAGGTACTCGATAAGAAATCTTTTTTAAAAATTCCTATTGTAGCCCTCCCCTCCCACAAAAATATAAATAAATAAATAAATAAAATATTTTTTTAATCTCTAGAATCATAAGGTCTAGGCAGCTAAAATTTTGCATAGTGGTGCCTCTAATGCCTTAAGTGCTCACACATAAATATACAGGGTGTCCATAATTAAACTTCCCTACTTTAAAGTTGTCTATATTCGAAACTATTGTTCAGAAAGTTATGAAATTTTGTCTAGGACATATTAAAGGGATGGGAATTTATTTGAATAAAAAAATTAGTTCAAAGTTTCACCACTAGAGGGCGTTTTTTTTTGATGAATTACACATTTAGCCAACATTTACTATAGTTAAAAAAATTTATTACAGCAAGCCATGTTCAACATGACGGCCATCATTTTCAGCTACCATTTGAAATCGTAAGATAGCATGTTCTACAGTTGAACGCAGTGCGTCCGGGGAAATGCTGAGAATATGTCGTGAAATGCTGTCTTTCGGATCAGATATAGTTCTTGGTTTATCAAGACTGACTAGATGTTTCACATGCCCCCAAAGCCAAAAGTCGCATGGGTTGAGGTCTGGGGATCGGGGAGGCCCCAGATCAGGAAAGTGGAGGCTTTCTGTAAAGTTATTTATGAGAACGTTCTTAACACGAAGGCTAATGTGTGGAGGAGCTCCGTCTTGCATAAAAATTGTGCGTGAAAGGCACTGAAGTGATTGCAGATCCGGAACAATTTTATTCAGTAACAAGGATGCATATCGCTCCACGGTGGCCGAGCATGTTACTGGACCTCTAGGACTTAATTCCTCGAAGAAATACGGGCCTAGAACAAAAAATGCAGAAAATACACACTACACGGCTACTTTTGGTGAATGCACCGGAACATCTAAGATTTAACGCCGATTTTCTGGTTCCCGAATTCGGCAGTTGTGAGTATTCACCGAACCGTCCAAATAAAAGCGTGCTTCGTCTGTCCAGAGGATATTCCAAAGCCATTCTCTATCAACCTCAAAGCGAGCAAGAAACTGAAGTGAGAACCGCTGTCGAGTATCGAAATCACGTGTGAGCAACCTCTGCACAAATTGAAGCTTGTACGGATAATACCAGAAGATATTCCGCATGAACTTCTGGACAGTTGAACGGAGCAGATCCAATGTGTAACCGTGATTGTTTAAATTATTTTATAAAATTATTGGGATTGGGAGGTTATTATATTATTCTTATATTAATTAATTATATTAATTATGATTTTGATTTAGTAACTTATTGGTTCATGATTGTGGCTAGTACATTGATGTGCTTCCCAAATAATGGAAATAACTCTGGTTATATTGACAAATCAATTTATTGAATATTAACACACATAAATAATACACTCCAAAATTACTCAATATTTCCTCCGGCATTTACACATTATTCATAACTTCATTCCTACTAAATTAATTCTTTGAGACACCTATGTTTGATTCATTCACTTATTATAACAATATTTCATACTGCATCTATACCTATTATTTTCAACTTTACTCCTACTAAATTAATTCATATATATATGCAAAACATTATATTAAATTGTTTATACGAATTATCGGTCAATTCCTCGACATCTTATATTCAAAAACTATACTCATCGCGCTCTTATCTTAATTATTATGGCTACACACTGAGAAGCAATGATAACAATATAAAAGGGAAACGCAAAGTCGGTACCTCAGCAGATGACGGTGGAATCCCTCTGGGCAGCTGGCACTCGTAATGATGAATTCGTCGTCTTTATCATCACACGGAATTAGGGCACCTTCTTGTCTGGAATACGGCTCCGTCGTTCATTGCAGACACTCGGCATGGGACACTGGGCGCTCGACAACTTCTATCTCCAAACTTTTAATGCACTCGAATACGGCTCCGTCGCTTATTGCAGACACTCGGCACGGGACACTTGGGCACTGTCAGCATCGGTTCACTAACTTTTACTGCTCTCTCCTCATACGTCTATATGCCTTGACACCACTTCTACCTCTCACAAACTTCTGACTGACTCTCACTTCTCAGGTTATCTCCCTGCCTTCACACTATTTTTTTCATATATTTTCTTACTAATGTCTCCGCCTCTTATAATTTCCATTGGTTATCTGGAAATTATCATGCCATCGCCATTCGTCCGTGCTGCCTCTCCTCAATCCCCTTTTACCAATGCGCATCGAGGGCGGGATTTATAAATTCTCCCTCAATTTTAACTTTTTCCCATGCTTTGGCTTCAAGCAGGGTGGGCTGTTTTATAGCCATCATAAATTTTCTTTTATTCTCTTCTTGCAACTCACTCTCTTCAACTTTTATCTTCGATTTAATGCTACAAAAACTATCTCTAAATTTCGTTCCGGTCTATGGCTTTCTTCCCTTCTCTTTTATTGCCCTATTCCTTTCTTGCATTTAACAATTATTTTTATTTTATTTTGTACTTTTCAATGCTCCTGTCCCTGGCCGTGACACTACTGTCATGTCCCTATGACACAATGCTTCTGCCACACGACGGACACTGGTACTGGCCTGTTCGTTGGAAGCTTTGTCCTCTTCCACCTGAAGCGCAACCTTCTCTACAGCTTCTGCGGAAACAGGGACACATAGAAACTGCAAGCTGTAGCGAAAGGGGCGTAACCTACAGCCTCCCGGGAGGTCGAGAATACGAGATATACTTAACGCGGCAGCGCAGCGGGTAGTCAGTCGTTCGTTTCTTTAGATGATGACAGACCTTTGAATAGACGGTCCGTAGAGGCGGACGCGTGCTCTTGCCGTAATCCTGCAGAATCAACCGACTTATCGAGATGCCTACAACTCATTTTATGTAGTCATTTTAAATATTAATTTGTACATAGTGTACGTTAGCCTTAGGTTAATCTGGAATGTTAATAAATGCATTAATTATACTAAATGGCTGTCAGTCGTTATTTGAGGCAAAGTCCGTACAATAGTGAGAAAGAACATAGATGAAATTGAGATCCTCGACAGGTGAAATCGAATACGTGCCAAGACGTGATGGCGAATTTTATGAAGGATATTTCAATAGACTTATATTGACAGTAGTTGAATGAGTTCGGCACGAGCGCCATATCCGTTGATATGGCATGAGTTACGAGGCACGATTCAGGGTTCGGCACCGAAATTCAAAATGAGACTGTCCTTCAGGAACGGGACATTTTGAGCGAAAGCGTGACGAGTTTTAAGATTTTGCTCGCGTCGAAAAGAATAATGGTTCCACGTGGAAAGACAACCTGGAAATCTTATTATTTTCCCATAAAAACAGGTATATTTCTTCAGCAATTGAGTTAATGGGTGTCACGGTGCCCATTAAAAACTCTTCTGTTGGGGTTTATTCCCCAGTTCCTGTGACCAAACGAAGGGCTTAATTTCGAAGCCTCTCGAATTTATCAATTACCTGTTGTAATGCAGCCGCCAGAGGTTAACGGCAGCGAGTGACCACGGGCTGGATAAAAGTAGCTGTGGAGCAACCCCACTTGTGACCAGCAAGCCATCTCGAGCGCGTCAAGGTCTCCGAGGCCCGATTGACGGAGTTCTCGGCATTCCACTTCCACGTTTACTTTCTGTCAAAAGACGAGCCCAAATAAAATATGTGAAAGTAATTACTTTCACAGTCTGGCTCTTTTTCTTGCGCAAGTGGCGGACTGCGACGAATGCGCATCAGCTCGGCGCATCACTCTTCCTTCCTCCAGCAGCTTGTCCCAGAGTTTTGGCTACTGTTGTGTGGCAACAGGGTTGCTCGTTTGACCGCCCTTTTTGAAAGAGAGAGGGAAAGCGGGTCAGTGCAGTGTTGCTAACTTGGGGGTTTCCCCCTTAAATTTGGGGGTAAGTTAGATGAAAAGGGGTGTTTTTAGGGGCCACATTTTTTTACGGGCATTTTGTGGGGGGAACAATTTTTTAATATTTTGTACAATCGAGACGCGTTTTTTTTTTAAATTAGATTATAAGTTCCATACCTATGTCAAATGTAAATCAACCTCCATTTCATTATGTAAGTGGGTATTTTCTATTTATTTCAATTTATCTCTCAAACAGGATGCCTATTTGGAACCAGAATATCTTTTAGGAAAGTCTAGGGGGGATCTCAAGTTGGTGTTAGGGGGAAACAGGGGGATTTCGAGATGGCGCTAGGGGGATGCGCTTCGTAGAAGTTGGCAACACTGGGTCACTGTGCGAATGAACGGTGTTCGGTGAGTGTGTTCGTCCGTGGAGTTACGCATGTGTTTAGAAAGAGTACAGTGCAGCTTCAAGAGAGAGAATGATATAAGTCTACATGATGAATAAATATCTATATAAATTTGTGGAAGATAATGCGAAAGCCTGAGGTAGAATTTTCTGCAGAAGCCCACGTGAATGTTTCCACTGATGTAAATGGATTGTGACGAGTTCATCTCTACGCAATATTTCTGTACTGATTAAGATTCAATTGTATACAGCATCCCGAGGAAGAAGCATAGTATACTCGAGTTCTGGAAGGGAACGTATTAATCTTCGTGTACCATTACGCCGAAAACGCGTAAGATAAATCAGCGTCGAGCGATCGCGTGTGATGCGAATTTAGGCACGTGCCAACTATATCTTGTCTTCTGTCTGGTGAGCGATTGTCTCTGTTTCAATATTTTTTTTTATGTGTGTTATCTTGGGTATTTTTAGATGAAGATGATTATGATTTTGTAATAATTATGTGTTGATTGAATGATTTTGAAATGATTATGTGTGGATTTTAGTAATTTAAAGCGAATATGTTTGTAATTTTGATAATGTGTATTAAGTGGTTCTTAAAGAGTGTGACGCGTAGTATTTAATAAGTAGTAATAAGTAGTAATGTTAATAAAAAGAATGCGTTCCAATGTATAGCTAGTAATTATGTAAAGTGTCCTCACTGCTTGCACTATCTGAATAAGATCATAAATAAGTTTAACTCATAAGAATTACACAACGCTAATGTATCTCTAATCAGCCATTCAATTTAACATAATTCAATGATTTTAACATAATATTGAATATTCTAATCTATAAATTTAACTCAAAAGAATTTCACTTTAATTAATGGTATTAAACTTATTTTAACAAAATACGTCATCTATTTGGGGGACATAAAATAGATGCTTCATAAAGTAGATGTGGATAAAAAAAGTACACTGGTGTGCAAAACTTAAGCAACAGGTGGGTTTTTTGCCATAACTCCACGAGAAATCATCTGAGAGACATGAAATTCAGAAATGAGGGAGAGTATTATGTACGTAAAGGATGACGAAAGCATCGGCACTGAAAAAGGAATACAATGCATACGGTATGGAATCAAACAAAAACAAGCTTTATTGAACGTATAGTATCGTGACTCATGATTGTCTATCCAAGATGAAGAACAACAAGCAGATGTTCCTTAATATGGGATATGCCCTCCCCTCACTGCAATGGTTGCTTCGCACAGTCTCCGCTTACTCAGAACCAGCTGGTGCAACATATCTTGCGGAAGGGGTGCCCATTCCTCAATCAGCATCTGTTTGAGTTGTTGGGTGTTCTCCGGAGGATGTAAGCGTGCTTCAATGCGTCTCCCCAAAGCATCCCACACATGTTCGATGGAATTTAAATCTGGGGAGTACGCTGGCCAGTCCATTCGAGTGATATCTTCACTTTCCAGTAGCTCCTCAACAGCAAGAGTCCGATGTGGCCGTGCATTGTCATCCATAAAAATGAAGTGTGGGCCAATGGCACCTCGGAACAGACGCACATGGGGAAGGAGTAACTCCTCACAATAGCGATCCCCGGTTACAGAACCTCTGTCGAAAATGGGGAGCTCAGTTCGCCCGCTCAGCATAATGCCTTCCCAGACAAGAACTCCAGGACCACCGTTACGGTGTCTTTCCTTGATGTTACTGGGATAAAACCGAGTCCCGACCTCTCTACAAATGAAAACACGTTGAGAATCGCTTCTGGTACTGAACCGACTCTCATCCGTAAAGAGGACACGACTCCATTGATCAGTTGTCCAGTTTTTGTGCTCTCTGCACCACTGTAAACGGTGGCGTCGGTGGCCAACTTTCAACGGGAGGCAGCGTTCAGGATGGCGGGCGAATAGGCCCCCTTTGTGAAGGCGTCTGGCCACAGTAAACCGCGACACTTGTCGCCCCGTTGCTGTACAGAGTTGCTGAGCAATGGCGCTTGCTGACTGCTGTCGGCCTCTTTTCGCCTGCAGGACGATATATCGGTCATCCCCTGCAGTTGTCGTCCTCGGGCGGCCACCACCAACCTTTCTAACAGCTGTACCTGTGGTTTGGAACGCTTTCCAAGCGCGCAAAACGACGCTTTTGTTGATTCCGAACTCTGCAGCTACACTGGTGACAGTACGCCCCTCCTCAAGCTTTCCGATCATTCTTCCACATGTGAAGTCATCCAGGTGATTTTTTCTAGCCATATTTCACGAACTGACTAACTGGCACTTGCAGCGAATATGTTGAATTGCGTCTCCGTCCTTCCTTTTATTCTACTGTTGAGTCACGCGTTTTGCGTACACTCACGTCGCCTCTGACGTTTCGTTCCTGATATTTGCATACGTATGACGTTTCTACTGACTTACGTGTTCATTGTATTGATCTCCAGACCTCCTTTTCTGCAATTTCATGGCTATCTACTAAATTTTTACATTGTTTCTTAAGTTTTGCACACCAGTGTAGATGGGTGACCGAGAATGACTGATAAGCAGTTTTATTTAAATGAACTTTCATTTGTCAACATTGTACCAATTTTTAAAGCTTTGTATAGGGTGCGTTCGGGGAATTATTCGACATTATGCTTTGGGGACTCGGTCCAAGATCAAGTCATCTGTACACAAGAGACCAATGATTGATCTCAGATAAAAGGGTGAGGTCATGTATGATATATGTTAAAGAACGTGCTATTGGTATCAGTTCCTTGCAGTAATCCAGTTTTCAATATTTTGTGTTTTGAAAAACAGCTGTATTATTTGACACTACACGTACGTTGACAGAGAAATACACGGAGCTATCAAGGCTTTCTGGAATGTACCACAATATCGCAAAATTTTAAGAGAAATTTTTAAGAGCAGGTTCTCTTTCCAGAAACCTACGTAGATAGACTTCAAGTCAATAAAGACCTGGTTACCGAAATAGCAGATTTCCAAGTTTTCAATATCAAACCTTTAATAAAGCCTAGTAAATCATGAATTTCACTTCTCATCCTTAGATAGTTAATGTTTCCCGCAGCTTTGGTGCGTTGTTATTTGAACTAGTAAGTACAGTAACCACCGCTTATAGTGATCAGTGGTTATAAGAATCAAAATCGCGAAAACAAAACAAATGTATTATTTCCATGTTAAAATTTTCGCTTTAAAGAATCAATCCACCGGTTTTAAGAATCAGTTTACACTCTTCGCTTTCCTTTCATTTTTCAAAAAAAGCCACTTAAACCCTCAAAAGGCACGAAGTTCTTTCCTTCATTTTTTTTAAAGAAAGATTGATAAGATAAGATGTAATATAGTCATAAAATTCATCCCTTTATTTGTTAGACATTACATAATACCTTCCTGTTAAACACTTTAGCACAACACTGTCCTATTAGCTTGACCGGGGGGAGGTCTTTACCCATCCGGGTCCGATTTCACTATTCTCCACTGACAAACAAAAATAGAGACTCTTTTTTCCCACCTCCCACATCCTGGTTGCGGCTTCCTGGATCCTGAAACACGTAAATCTACGGCGAACTGCCCACTATCACTTAGGCAAACGTGACATTAGTAGATTCAGCACGTTATCAAACCGTGAAACGTAAGCTTCGTCTGAGAATCTTCGTCTGAGACTATTGGTATTGAAAGAGGTATAAACAGCCTCCTGAAAAATTCATTACGTCAAACTACCATAGAAAACTTTTTCTTGCTCCCTTCCTGTAATTGAAATGTTAAAACTGTTTAGCAGGTATGTTGTAACAAATATTGGATTTTTTCTTCTCTTACTATAATTATGTGTATCTACCTATAAGTCTAAAAATTAAGTTTTATTTCTAAAATTATAAAAAATAATTTTAATAACAGATAATTAACATAAATTAAAGAGTATTTTATGGTAAATTATCCAATATATTTATATATAGGTGTGTGTGTGCCTGTCCAAAAACCTAAATTTCGGCTATAAGAATCAACCGATTATAAGAATAAAAAACAGTAATATTAAACGGAAATCACTGTACCGTTATAAGCGGAAATCACTGTACCTTCTACCCACAAAATGGTTGAGGAGATCGCTTAGCTGTCATATCACCTAACTACGCATTCCACCATTTTATAATAACGAGACTTGTCTTGATATCATGTATTAAGGGAAAATGATCAACAATATGAAGTTTTCGACAGAGGTACTGTTAATTCATCTTCTGTTAGAATAAACGCAACAATGAAACAAATGTTACTTTTCATCAACAATGCTCAAAGGAAACAATGTAAACGCGTGAAACAAATTGGAACTCGCATTTCATAAAAAGCTATCAAAGCGGTTTGTGACTCTGCTACTAAAAGCGACATTTATTTGCGAGTGCGACTAACTTACTGTGATATATTTGATTGTTTTTTGTAATACATAATATTCATCAAAACATACTTTTTCTGTGAAATTTCCGATCTTTATTTTGGCCTAAATAGCTTATAAGTTTAAGAAACTTAAACGTACTTCCTCCAAAAGTATTTAAAAACTCATAACTTTGTACAATATCTTTCCGCCTATTCAACGTAGTTCTGTGAAAAATAATAAACAGTAAAAAAAAATGTTCGGTCAACGAGTAGACCAAGGTACAGTCGTCAAGTTCTTGGGAAGCCGTAACTACAAGGATGTCAAACCACTGAGCAAAGGCTCGTTCGGAGAAGTCCTCTCCGCTATCTCGCCTCGGAAAATTCAAGTTGCCATCAAGGTCATAACGAAGGAAAGCTACAGGGACATCGAAGACGTGATCTGGCCCTGCCTCCACCATCCAAACGTGCTTCCGGTCTTGGACGTCATGTCAGTTCCCGACATGGAATTAAAACTGTTCGTTTCGCCCCGCCATCCAACAGCACTTTGCGAAATGGTGCACGGGATGGAATTTCTCGCCGACGTCCGAGGTCTGGACCGCGTCCGCAGGTGGCTCCTAGATACACTCAGTGGCCTCGACTACCTGCACACCGCGGGATTCGCTCACATGGATATGAAGTCGGACAACGTCTTAATAACGGCCAGTGATTCGGCCGTCATTTGCGATTTTTCGGGGCTCAGTATCACAGAGAGGAAGATAAGCAGGTTCGGATCTATTAATCGTACTTAATTTTGCCAGCCTTTTTTCGTTTAGATGGAGCTTCCCTCTGCATTCTAGCATGAAAGTATTAGAATACAAAAAAATTTTTTTCCCACAAATCGTCTAATGGCATCTGCAGCTTTGTTTTATACCATTCTGGTTTATGAGAGATTAAGGCATGATTTTCATTCATTTTCTTTATTTCCGGACAAATCATGAATTGACGGGAATTTCAGCAAGGTTTTCAGTTATAAGAATCTGAAGTGGTATGCTGGAGTAACATATTAGTAATTATTGGATGCACGTAAATAATTCTCCTGGGGGAAAAAGGGCATCCATTGCCTTCATCCACCATTCATGTCCCTCATGAGGTTTATTTAAACTTCCCAGCAAGGGTACCTGTTCTTGCCGACCCTGGCAGCTTTGTGTCGGCAAGAACAGGGACGTTCTTGCCGACATAGCATTTAGAATGACGTATGACACAATAATTGATAAGCAGACTTGTACAGTCTCTGAAAAATAAATAAATGACGGACTCTCCAGAAAACGCTAAAATTTGGTAAGAAATATTAAAATTCTCCTAGTTGAACACAAGTCATTTAAAAAAATTGCAGAATAAAATAATGTATCTTCAATCTTACGAAGAGGATTTTCCCTCGCCAATTTGAAAATTGAACGTGCCAGTATCTATTCATCCCAGTCAGTCTGAGACACCCCTCGACATTGTGGGACAAATAGATTTTGAGATATTCGTATTTTAAAAATGGCAGGAAGTGGTAGTAGTTTAAGGAATGAAGAGATCTATTCTCTACAGTTATGCTTCTAAAAAAACTATGTTCAATAAGATTGATTTTAAGTTTTGAGGAAAAAAAATTAACGATTCCGATGAGGGTCTATTTCACAATGTCCGCTGCGTCGATTGCGCAATGAATGAAAACATTTATGGGTACGAGTACTTGCGTTAAACACCGACATACGTGTGGTTGAGACAGACCGTCATGGGTTGCAGGTAGCATTCCATGATAAGCTTTCCCCTCCTGGGATCGTATGTGAAGCCCTTTTTAGTCTCTAAACATAATACAATCTTGCGTCAAATTCAAGAAGACTATATTGAGATAATTGCTACCTTCTAGGCCTGACTATAGTAAAAGAAAGACATCTGACCCCTTTGATCGATAACCATTGGTTAATACTGGCCAGTCAGATGTAATGAAAAAACACACGGTATTTAAAGACATATTGTCCATACATTTTGAAGAATAAACAAGTAGATGGTGAATGCAAAAGTTTTGAAAAACTGATCTCGAATTTAACTCGGCAAATGTTACCGAGGAAGGTCACTACTGTTTGGGAAAGTATTACTCTAATAAATTATGCTTGAGTTATCAACAAAATACTTTATATAAAACCATAACACTTTTTGATAAAATTACTTGACAGCCTCTCTTTCCTTTTCAGCCTATGTGCTCCTCTCCAATTCCGTCCTCCGGAGTGCTGGCACCCAATTGGTTCCGGTGGTGTCGAAGGCGTACCATTTGATATGTGGACATATGGCCTCATGACCCTAAACGTCTTAACGGGGCATTGGCCCCAGATCCATATGGAAGACAGTCCAGGATGGACGTGGGACGGTCAAACGAGACCAGTACTAATGAAAGCTTTGGAGGTGAGTTCATCAAGAAGGTTATGCCTATTGCCTTATTTTCATAGACGAATTTGAAACCAAAAACATTTTTAGGTTCTTGGGGTATTCCTAAATTCTTCCATAAATTTTCTGTTTATATAAACAGTTTTCCTTAATCCTAAAAAGCATACTTTGAGATCAAATATGCCATTTTGTAAAGCTAGTAGTTGACCGTTTCTTGCAAAATTTGGCTTCTACATATCAATATGCTTCGAACGTTAACCGTAACTGTCGAGGCAAGAGTTCTAAAGTTTACTGTCTGTCTATCGGGCGTTCACCTTGTTTCCCTAAATTCCCATATCCCCACACAAATCAAAGCCTCTGTTAGGTACTCTTGCGCCCATCGTAATAATAAAAAAATACAATTTTAATCAAATGGCTTTAGGAATTGGGTACTTATCTCCATCAACAGCTTCTTAAATGTATGTCGTTGTCAGAATTTGAGCGCCGTCCTATTGATGCTCATTTATGGCGTAAAATTTTACTCTTAACAATCTTATATGATATTTTTGGCAATTTTGGGGAGTACATTATACACCACTAACAGACCCATAATATATGAATTTTTCGTCATAACTCAATAAAATTTTTTATTGATACCATTACATATTTATACCCACAATTTTATATCTTACTTGCAAAGTTTTAGTCTCATAACATAAGAACTTTTCACTGGAACTTAATGAAAATTTTGATTGATATCTTAGTTGCCAAGTTTTAGTTACCAAGTTTAATCTCTTTGATTAGGCAGTTAAACAATTAGTTAACAAAAATGTTTCTTGTCAAAATAAAATTTCTTTTATGACCAATCAATCTATGACTAAGATGGAAGAATAACGATTTGCTGACAACTAGGTCTCAAAAATTCGCCAAATTTTAGGACTATTTATCGCCTGTTTTTGACTTCCAATACTTCGCACAATGTCGGCTCTAACTCTGCTTTGCTTCATTTCAGGAATCAAGCCTGTACGTACTGATGCGGAAGGCTATGCCATGCGTCAGATTTTCTCGAGCAGAGGTGGTTGATGCCCTGCACTTCCTCTTGTCTTTGTTAAGAATAGTTCCCGGCGAGAGGCCTACTGCCAGAGAAGCTGCCAGACATCCATTCCTGCAAGGTGCTGCTGTAAACCTGGGTTCTGGCGACTTCCTTCCGCCAGTTCCAGTGTGGGGAGAACCACTCGAAACTACCCAAAAGTCTGTGGACAATGAAAAGAATACTATCCAAGAGCCAATGGCCTGTGGCGATTTTGTGGACACAGCTTTCACACCGTCTGTATCTGATTCTAACTGCGTCGAAAATGGTTCCCCTAGGACTTCTGTGAGTGATATTTTAAGAAAAGAAAGCCGTGGGCAAGAAAGCTTTAAAAATAGAATCAAAGGCTGGTTCAAGAAGAAGTTCCGACGGTTACGGCCGAAGAAAAATAATTATGTAAGTAAATCGTGTCAAATTTATATATCTTACGCCCGTTCACGAATACCAAACTGCAGGCTTAATTCATTGTGCTGTGGTCACTCTTTGAAGTCGTTAAAAGCCATCGACGTGACAGGTTTTCCTCGGAGAATTCACAGTTTTCCAGAGATGCGAGAAAAGCCCTACGTAGTATTTGATGTTGCAATTGGCTTTCACGCCGTTAGATCATTAGCTTTTCAGTGCTTTTGTAGGATGGCATTAAAATAAACTGCGCACTGCAGTTGTCCAAATGATCAGCGTCGAATGCTTGTGGAGCATTACATAAGTCACACAAAGGGTAATGAAATAATTTAAAATCATGAAGGTGGTCAGACAAACAACCATGCCCCGTCAAAAGTCTAAAATTGACGATCGCATAAAGAGTTTAACGTAAAAATAAACTTAATAGTAAGCATATAAGCCTATGAAAACTTAAATATAACAAAATTTTTTATCTTGCATTTGCTTTACTGGCTGCAAAATCCTTGACTTAATATTGTTCAAAGCTGTGAGAGCCACAACAAAGAAAATCTTTTCCCAGTTTTATAAAATTGTTTAATTTGCGGTCTTTTTGAAACGATGACATCAGTTTTTTTTATTACTGACGATTTCGTGGACCATCGGTTTAGTACCAGTCGTTTAAAGAATTTTTGAATGGCAGCTGTCCCCTTTTTTTGCCAAAAGGATTGTCCTCCCATTGCCAGCTCACCGTAAGCTCACGACATCGACTTAAATAGTACTTAAGATGACATCATTATTATTAATAAGTACCTCTCCAGCTATGTGTGCTCATAATGATAGTAGTACACCCACACCCGTATGTACGTAGACTTCGAACGTTAACGCTGAGGTTGGTACTATAAAATAAAGAAATCATTTTGATAGTGAGTGCACGAATGAGTGTGTCAATAGTTTTTTTATTATTAAGTGATGAGTGAAAAGGGGACAATAATTTTCCGCATAAAACATATAATTTTGGTGTTTTCCTCCAAAAGCGTTTACACATACGCGGGAAAATATATTTGTATTTGAAAAAAAATTGTTTACTGTTAACATTATAGCCTCCAGTGATAATTTTTGTTTTGTCGCTTTTTAGGTTCTTCTCTCGAATGACACCTCGGCATAGAAAAACACTGACTATAGATTGCAGAACTTCAAATTATATTGATTACAGAACTCCAAACTATGTTGATTACAGAACTTCAGTCTATGTTGATTTCAGAATTTCAAACTATATTCATTATAGAACTTCAAATTATATTTATTACAGAACTTCAAACTATGTCGAATACAGAACTCCAATCCATATTGATTTCAGAACTTCAAACTATATCGATTTCAGAATTTGAAACTATATTGATTACAGAACTTCAAAACATATTGATTACAGATCTTCAGTCTATATTGATTAAAGAACTTCAGAATATATTGATTACAGAACTTCAAACTATGATGATTTCAGAACTTCAATCTATATTGATTTCAGAACTTCAAACTATATCTATTTCAGAATTCGAAACTATAATGATTACAGAACTTCATTTATTTTTTGTTAGCACATCATTTATTTCAACTTATATGCTTTCAATTTTTATTTTCGGCTGTATTTAGCAATAAAAATTTATTTTCTCATTCTTGTCTCAAAGTGACTTACCTAAGATATTACCTAATGAGTGTGTTTCCATATCATTCACTCTGTTTCGTAATCCGCAAGTATCGATCAGCACTCGGTCATGCGATTACATACTTTCAGTAGAAAATATTTCCGGCTCACGGAGTCTCATTCAGTTTGGAAAAGAGGTGCAAAGCAGTGACATATTTCCTAACAGGATGCGGTATCCTGAAATGATTTGAGATCTCATGAAACAAGTGGCGCTAAAAGTGGTACAAGTTTTGAATTGTCTGGGCTTTGTTCACACCGATTCTGGAGCGGCTATACAAATGTTAACCCATCACAGAGCTGAATGCAACGACCACGTGACATGTCAAACCAATCAGGGGCCACGTCGATAATTCCGGCGCCAACGGAGAAACGCAGCGCTACGCTCCGAAAGCAACGTGAACAAGGTCTAAGGCTGTTTTTCCTATTATCCAACTATTTGGCGGTTTATGGGGTTGGCCTTGATCTTTACCGTAAGGTCGGTGAACTTGATTCATATTTGAAAACAACAAGGTACAAATGAAACGTTGTGCGACCATATAGGACAAGTATATCGCGATATTTAAGATGACTCTAAGGCTGCTTTTTCCGATTCTCTAACCGGTTAGCTGACTTTGGAGTTAGCACTGATTTTCGGCTCGTGCTTCATTCCCGTCGCAGATTCTTTAACGGTTTTCAACAGTACCGGCCATTTTATTCGTGATCCAAAATCATGGATACTTACAGTTGATTTCAGGACTGTTAGAATCAGCATAAACTATAGCGACCCATCGAAATCGTGTTATGAATATCTATAAGCACAACATAAGATGCTTACGTCACATTCAATTAATATTTGATTGGTTCATTTGTCGATGTATAATTCCATACAAACACCTTTCAGCTCTCATTGGCTAAAAAAATGTTGCTAGGCCGTTGCCATGGGGACGCTAGACCCCCCTACAGCCGAGAAGGGGTGGCAAGTCACGCTTTTATTCTTATACAAAAAAAAAACCTCTTTACGATAAGCTGAATTTGCCTCCGGGGGGTACATACCTTTCTCCCAGAAACCGGTACAAAATACAGGCGCGAACCCAACACACATACATCCTATGACATACACAACAAAACAGATACACTAGAATGTGCATGGAACCGAATCAATGTTGCATCAAGACTATGGGACAATAAAATATATTTACAAAGTCGAATTCCAGGTCACACATACATTATCTGAAAACCCTTGGATTGACTTCTATTAATTTACCACTGCTGTTTATGAACACTTTTCCTAAATTCATTTAATCTTTTCTATCTTTTCGGACATTTCTGGAACTTTTCTTCTCTTTATTTGCATTTAAAACCTGATTTTCGCCAATACTTTCCTGAAAATTAATGTATTTTTCACCATTTATACAACTTGCCGTAAATCTGTTCTGTCCACCAGTAGCTTGTGGAGCAACGTTGTAAAAAGACACAAGCCTTTTATACCGGTCCTGAATGTTTTACACCAAGCAATCGAAAAGGTATGACTTGACTTGTAGCTTTTATACCAATCGCAGAACTATGATTTCGAAAGGGTCCTTTTAAGCTAAGTGTCCACTGGAGAGAAAATCTCGAGATTAATCTCAGGGTGTTGTCCATTTGAGATCACTTACGCTCTCGAGACAGGTTCGTGAGACTCGAAGGTCACTGCAGTCTCGTGACAAGGAACATTTTATGTCGACTTGATAGTGAACTCGCAGTCAGTTGTGTGATTTGATCGCAGTTTGTTTGTTTTTCTTTCCAAACGGATTCGCGTCAGGCCCTAGCTTTTATAATTGCCTATACAATTGTGAAAAAGCGGAAAGTGAAAAAAAAGGCGTGTTGGGTAAGAAAATGGGAGCATAAAATATATAACATAAAGGATATTCTGGACAACTCATAACCGGGAGAGTAGGGTATTATTCCATACCCAATATGGGTGAATAATCCTGAGCTGTAGTGACAGTCTCGATCCAAACGACTAGCTACCCTATACAAAGTACGATCTGTGGGTTTCGAACCAGAGGAAGAAACATACTGACCAAGGGGGCAGCGCTAAATTTGTGAATCAGTATGGAAATACTGAGTAGTACATAACTTCGGGCTGGGGGACATTATATTGTGATGTAGATTTAGCCAGGTGTTCTCCGCAATCGAATTTATACTGCTGGTCATTAGAATTGCAATACCTAGGAGGGATGATGCAAAAGTCAAATTCGCACGAAAGGAAGAAGATGCTGGGATATGCAAACGATTAGCATTTGAGCGCAATCGAACGACGCAGGAGGGAGAAACGGAATCTCAAACGCTCTATAAAAGGAAACATACGCAGCGGGTTTCTCCTTCGGAAATCGCATTTGAATGTTGTTTGTTTGTAATAAGATCGTGTCGTGCCTCGCATAAGAAGGAGAAACGGCTACCGGCACGTGTCGGCATTCGATAGCGGCAGGATCGTGGCCTGTCGAGAGTTTGGTTTATCGTTCCACGATATTTCTACTCGCATGGGTCGGAATCCGACGACTGTCATTCGAATATGGAATCGATGGGTTCGGGAGCGTCATTCTGAACGCCAAGCAGTATCTCGACGGCCTCTCGCCACTGACACCCGAGAGGACAGACATGCCGTCTGGTCGGCCTTGCGGGATCGTACAGCCACATCACGGACCTCGAGGCAGGAAATGGGCTTGTTTGCAGCACGACAAGTATCCGCAAGGACAATGCGATGACTTTTGGAGCAGCACTGAATGCACGGAGACCGTTATTGCGGCTTCCCTCGACACTGCATAGAGACGCGCCGAACGGTGGTGCGCCCAACGTCAAAACTGTATGCATGAGTGGCACCACGTCATCTTTTTAGACGAGTCCCGGTTCTGCGTGCAGCATCATGATGGACGTATCCGTGTCTGTGGGTACCGAGAAGATTGCACGTGGCCTGCTCGCATTCGATATCTTCATACGGGCCCTGCACCTGGTGTGATGGTATGGGCAGCCATCGGGTACACGACACGAACACCCCTTGTTCGCGTCGTCGATCATCTGAACAGCCGGCGTTGCATTTCTCAGATCTTAAGGCCGGTGGCCGTGTCCTATCTTCGTGGCCTCGGAGACGTCATCTTTCAACAAGATAACGCAGGACCGCAAGTTGCCCGTCGTGTCCCTACCTACCTCGACACGGAGGGTGTTCGACTGTTGCCCTGGCCGGCACGTTCTCCAGATCTCTCACCTATTGAAAACATCCGGTCGTGGGTTTCTCAGAGACTGGTCCGCCACCGCTCTACGGCCACTACGATGGATGAAGTGTGGCATAGACTCGAAGCACCATGGAATGTCTTACCCGTATCCGTCATCCGAGCCCAGTTCGATTCGATTTCTAACCGGGTTAAGACGTTTTATATGCCAGAGGCGGCAGCTATATGTACTCATTTCGGACCCCGTGTACCCCCAAATAGCCAACAAATTTCATCATGTTTTCTACCATACGTACAATAAGTTTTGTTATTTGCTTTTCTTCATAATGTTGCCATTTTAATGACCAGCAGTGTACTTATAAGAGTTCAGAACCATCGTTACGTACACTGTTGACTGCTCAGACGTACAGTGGCTCCCAAAAGTGTTCGTACACTTACGATTTTCAATGAAATAGGGATCTATCCATTGATTAAAATGAATATTTCAGAATGGGTATATAATAATAAGATCTATAATCTATTCTTAACAAAACTACACGAAATATTTTGAAAACATAGTAAAACTTTATTTTTAAGAAACCAATAATCAACAAGTAACAAAAACTTTATCTCACAAAAGTCATCGTACACTTGTAAAAAATCTTTACATATTAGTAAATATTCTAATTTTTCGTTAAATTCATATTTAGTAGGATATCCTTTAGCATCCACAACAGCTTTTAAACGCCCGGGAATAGATTGCACTAGTTCTTTTGCAATTTCTGCATCGATGTTCATCCATTCTTCCATCATAATTGTGTTTAGTTCGCTTTTCGTGTGAATGTCGTCTTTTCGTACTCGAACCTCCAGTTCTCTCCAAACATGTTCTATTGGGTTGAAATCTGGCGATTGAGGTGGTGGTTTCAAAACTTGTGGACAATTATAGAGACACCAGAGGTGAACGTTGAGAGCCGTGTGCTTAGGATCGTTATCTTGATAAAATAACAAAGTTGTTTCCAATACCCAAATTTTGGGTTGATAATTTTAAATTGTCTCTTAAAATATTTATATAAACATGTAAGGTATACACAAGATTCGATTCACAAGAATCGAACTTTTGAGTGAATTAAAGAAGCTGCTTTAGATATGCTAATTTCGGCATACGCGCTTAGTATAAATACCACGCAGCGTCATTAATGAAAAAGGGAAGGTTGTTAAGGTTGAAAAGGTGTTATCCTGCGCTAGTGCTTAGCGGGCCAGAAGTTTACATGGCAGTACTGCTGGTTTGACTTACTGTTCGTGAGTATTGAAAAATATATTGTTCTTGAAAGCTGTATTTATATTCCGTACAAGTAGTTCGTATGCTTATTGCTGTAAAAGCCAATTATATGTGCAACGAATTCAATAAACATTGTTTCATGTATAAACTGCGTTTGTTTCAAATTCAAATAGAGTGCCACTTCAAATTATATACACCCAAGTCTGGGTAGAAGTGAGCATAGAATCTCTATAAACATCATGATTCATTATGCCATCAATAAATACCAAATTACCTAGTCCTGATGCTGACATGCACCCCCACACAAGGACACCTCTAACGCCATGCTTAACTGTTCCTACTCAAGTTCTTGGGATTAAGTTCCTCACTTTTTCTTCTCCATACAATTATACGCCCATCGGAACGAAAAATACTCATCGGAAAATAATGCATTATTCCAATACGTTTTGGGATTATTTATCATTGATAGTGCGAAGGAAAGCCTAAGCTTTCTGTTTTTCTCACTTACAGAAGTTTTCTACGGGCAGAACGCCCATGTAATCCAGCTGCTCCGAGAACTCGTCGAACAGTTTCAGGTGAAATTGAAGTAGAAAATGTTTCATTAAATTCTGCAGAAACTTTTACGGCACTCAAACGTGGATTTTTCACAAATTTTCTAATTATAAATGTCTGATCACGTTTTATTAACTTCGCCGGACGAACTTTTCTTACCTTGTTTTCGATCCGATTTTCTTCTTTAAAGCGTTTTATCACATACTGCACAGTAGAATGGGATAAATTAAGTAATTTAGCAATATTCCGAACTGATTTACCGCTATTATGATGAAAAATGTTCAATTTTCGAATGCTGTTTGTTGTTTCTTTATGACTATGTACCATTTTTAAATAATAAATAGAATATTACGGAGTAGGCAAGCAAAAATGAAAACCAAACGATATTTTAAATGCCACTACAATTCAAAAATAAAAATAAAGCGCCAGACGATAGTTTTTATTATGAATTTATCCAAAAATATTTCATTGTACGATGACTTTTGTGAGATAAAGTTTTTGTTACTTTTTGATTACTGGTTTCTTAAAAATAAAGTTTTACTATGTTTTCAAAATATTTCATGTAGTTTTGTTAAGAATAGATTATAAATCTTTAAATACCCATTCTGAAATATTCATTTTAATTAATGGATAGACCCCTATTTCATTGAAAATCGTAAGTGTACGAAAACTTTTGGGAGCCACTGTAAATTTCAGTGATTACAGGAATACAATTTTCCTTAAGACTGCTGTGTACATATTAGATTAGCTCGACCTATTGGATTCACTCACTTCAATGTTAATCTATGGACAAAATTTGTCTACTATTTGCAGCTATAAAAATGCTGATAATCCAATAAAAATGGTACTTTAAGATAGCTGGAACTTTTCTGCACCTTGCAACAGGATTTATTTAAGAAATTTCGTTTACTAATGGAATTTATGAGTGTTTAAAGCACACTTTACCAGATATCCCCCCCCCCCCCAATTATTTAAATTTTGAAACATAACTTGCATTTTTTAAAAATTGAAAAATTCTACAAGGTGTAATTTTTTTTCTCTCTATTACGGAATACAATTATTTATAAAAACTTATTTAAAAGAACTTTCTATATACATATATATATATATATATATATATATATAGGTGGTTATCATAATAATGGAAACACTAAGAAACATCATGAAAACCTACGGCGCAGGATCACCTTTCTCATGCAATTCCACCTGATTTATCTTGGAATTGGATTATACAAGTCATGAATAGTGGTTAAGAATATATTATACCTTTTTTCAGGGAAAAATCAGGAAAGTTCCTGTAGAGATGCTGTGGTGGATATCGATACCTGGCTCTATCCGCTTATGCAGATCACAGTGGTTGGATGATATATAGTCGGGGGGATTGTACAGGTGTAGGGTTCGCGTGTTGCTCAGATGCAAATTTCTGGTAGCTGCGCAGTGCAGGCCAGTCGAAGTGAGTTCGGAGCAGGTATCTGGTCTATTTAAGAGACACACGCTGAGTTGGCAAGAGCCCAAGAAGGGTGTGGAGATTTGTACGGTAGTACGTTACGCTATTAGTAGAGATACGAAAGAGTCGAGAAAAGTTAGATTGAAGGTGATAGCGGTATTTAACTGATAGAGCACGTATTAGTATTTAGCCTAGGTGGCTGCAGCATTTCCATAGTTAGTTCAGAGCCGGATGGTTACGGGTATTGCTAGTGAACGTATATTCTGCCTGAAAGGGTTCATTCCGACTTTAAAGTTCAGTTTCTTATTACCGCAATTTGCGGTACTGTTGTGTTATTATTTGAAGCCGCAAGTCTGTCTATGTTAGTCTACCTCTACGTAGAAAAGAAAGGAATTATTTATATTTATGCCTAATTACTTTATAGTGTGCCTGGACCGTTAGAGGATTCACTGGGTACATAAGAATCAGAACCATATACAGGGCAAGATAAGATATTTGACTTCTTTTTCATGCTATTCAAACCAATACCTGATAGATTTAGCTCTATGTATAAGGGGATTATCATCCTGAAGAACGCCATCTCCTGCAAGAAACAGTGTTTGCCCCATAGGATGAACATAGTGAGCTAAAATTTCGACATAGTCCTTCCCATTCAATCTCCCTTTTAGGGTTACAATAGGGCCTGAAGAAAACCATGAGATGCCATCCCAAACCCTGCTAGATCTACCTCCGTGATTGACAGTTGAGATGAGACAGCCAGAATCATACGCTTGTGTAGGTGTTATCCAGACATATGCACGTCCTGTTGCAAAGAACAACGTGAACAATGATTCGTCGGACTAAATGCCGTTTTTGAACATATTACTTGACCAGGATTTGTGCTCGTGGCACTATTGTGGGTGATATTTGGGCATCTATTGCAAGTGGCTTGGGAATAGCTACTCTTCCGTAAATGCTTGTTTGTGAAGTTCCCTTCTACCTGTAATGGTTGGTACCGGAACATGCAGATGCCGATTGAGCTCTTCAGTCATTTTGTTTGCAGTTGTTTTATTTCTTCATGTCGGAATCTGCTTCAATACCTCGTCAGTCTCTTTCACTCTCTTCTCTCTTTATTCTGTTTGGCAAAGGATGTTTTTCCGTGCACTCTGTATGCTATCATGACTTTCAATACCATAGCTCGAAAAGCACCCTTTAGCCTGGGGGTTGCAGTAACAGATACACCAACAATTTGCCCTTTTCGCAAGGTCTGCAAGATTTGATATTTTACGCTGTTCCCCCCCTCCCCCCCCAAAAAAAAAGCACGATGCCCTTAGCTTTATTACTGCTACAATTTCAAGGAATCATCACTTATTTTTATCTAAGAAAGTTATTTATGCTAATACGAAGTTATTCTAAAGTTTGTTAACGAACTTATTAAGATACACATACAGGTGAATTCAATTCAAATCTTTATTTTGTCTTACGGTATCATAACAATCTACAGAAAAATCTGTAACAATTCAGATAAAATTGTGTCCCTTACCAGTTACTCTTTGAAGCTGCAAAATGTTTCCTAGAGAAGAGAAAATAATAACGAAACTCTGCAAGCTAAAAAGGAATGCGATACAGCTGCACGTTCCATGTTGTCAGGAGACTCACTTGTCTATCTGTACTCAATTTATGTTTTTCAAGGTCTAATTTATGGGTGTTTTACATTTGCGCACATTGTTAATGAAAATATTGCGAGTTCGTTTCCTCACACTATTCCGGTATTTGTAAGTATTCTGTCTATCATTTTTTTAAATTGAGCACCTTTTATTATGGTCTACCGCATTTCGTAGTCCTACACTCGCAATGCGGACTTCAGTGTACAGAAACGTCACGTGTACTGCTTCGAACAGCCTCTCAAGATGAGTGGATTGTTTTGCCAAACACAAATGTTTATAACGTATGTTGCTGCGCGGCTACGAGTTTATTTTTATTTTTTTTTAAATACAGCGTTTTATAGTTCAGTATTCACGTTAGCTGCAGTTAGAGGATTTCTGTTCCATATGTAGTGCAGTTACGTGCCTTTTAAGACTGTCAGGTCTAGTAGCTCTGTACTCGCATTGAGGACATTTATAGGGTTTCTGCCCCATGTGTACTGCAGTTACGTGCCTTTTAAGATTTCTGGAATGAGAAGCTCGGTACTCGCAATGCGGACATTTATAGGGTTTCTGCCCCATGTGTACTGCAGCTACGTGACTTTTAAGATGGCCAGGTTGAGCGAATCTGGAATCGCAATGCGGGCATTTATAGGGTTTCTGCCCCATGTGTACTGCAGTTACGTGCTTTTTAAGATCGCCAGAATGAGAAGCTCGGTACTCGCAATGCGGACATTTATAGGGTTTCTGCCCCATGTGTACTGCAGTTACGTGCTTTTTAAGATCGCCAGAACGAGAAGCTCGGTACTCGCAATGCGAGCATTTATAGGGTTTCTGCCCCATGTGTACTGCAGTTACGTGCCTTTTAAGACTGCCAGGTTCAGCAGCTCTGTACACGCAATGCGGGCATTCATAAGGTTTCTGCCCCATGTGCACTGCAGTTACGCGCCTTTTAAGATGGTAAGGTCGAGTAGCTCTGTACTCGCAATGAGGACATTTTTCACCTCGCTGGCAATTAAGGATGGTCTCGGGGTTTGGGGTTTGGATCGATTCAGGACTATTCTTCTGAACGTGGGTCTGCCGATGTAATTTCAAGCTCCATCTGTCATTAAACGTCTCGCCGCAATTTATACACAGCAGCATCTTTCGACGCACTCGATCTAATTGGGTCTCCGATGCGGTCGACTCGCGGGGAGCTTCTTCGGGCCAACCATTTCGTGCAACAGAATTCTCGATTGGAATGAATGTGCCGGAGCTAAGGGTGGAAGACTTGCTTCCCGATGTTTCCTCGGCGTCAGAATTTATCTTTCGGAAGCATCTTGACGTTGAACTTAAACGGCCTTCGTCCATTTCACTTCCGTCTCCTGCGTAAGAGAAAATAGAAGTACATCTTTCATATGGAAAACCTTTATATTAAGTGTGATGGGTCACGAAGTAGTCACGTGGTAGCGCGATGTCAGTGGGTGGGGAAAAGTGCGAGCCCTATAGATGCCGCCCCTGGGGGTGTTTGATTAAAATTGAGGTAGTACCAAGGGAGCAATGTAGACTCACCTGTATCGTACTCTCAAATAAAAAAATCCATAATTTCCATAGTTCTATGCGAATGACTCACGAAAAGTGTTCCACATCAGAAAAACTTTTAAAAATCAGAAAACGAAGCTAAAAAGGATGTCATTTTCAAAAAACGTTTTTTATTATTATTTCGATATTCTTGTTACTTAACTCGATCGAAATCATTCAATTTGACACGAAACTGAAAAACATACAGTCCCCCCCCCCCTTTGTTATTAAATATGAATCATTGGAACTAATTTACTTTCCCGTACATCAGTATATTTGTAGCGTAAGATTTTCAGTGGCTGATACTTTGAAAATTTTAACTAAAAAACAATTATCCGATGCATTTTTTTCAGAGTAAAAAAAAATTTGATTTTTAGTTCGATAACTATCTCCCGCATTTTGGTTTAATGCTTCGAAGATAAGTTCTTGTACAATTTTTTTTGTCACTCGCATTTCATAATTAATTTTATTCACTCAAATCAGCATCGCTATAAATTTCATTATGGATAGAAAGCATTTTTGACCAGTTCCACGGAAAATTTGCTAGTTGAAAATTGTAAATTCAAAATATAAAGCTTTTGAAATATCGGCCAAACCAATAGTTTTCTTTTTCTTTCGCACGATGGAAAGACTTAAATGTGATTTATCTTCCGGATTTATAAAAGTTGTACTGAGTAAAAGTTTTTAATCACATTAAAGAAAAAGAAAGAGATATTTTTGATGCATAAACTGCCAGTGGTGGCAAATCACACACAGGCTTCTAAACAAATTGTTCGGCAGACTACGAAAGGCCATGCAACCCGAAAACGTTGAATCTGGCAAAGGTATTTTCGGGGACGTATGGGCGTCCACGAAAAGTGCTCTGAGCCTTCGAAACCCACCTTCCGGTTCCTCCTCGCCGAGGTCTATCCCGAGCTCCACGGCGTACCGGTCTCCGTACCACACCAAGAGCTCCGTGAAGGGCAACACTGCCTTGTAGGTCCTGTAGAAGATGCCGCCCCCGTACTGGAACGCGACCATGTTTTGGTGACCCTCGTGCTGGGCGCAGTTCACGAATCGCATCCAGTTGGAGGCCGAAGGGTCCGACCCGTCCACGTGGTGGTCCACCTTTCCTCCCTTGCGCACCTGCAAAAAAAGACAACCCCTGAACCGGTCACATCGCATTAAGAGTTGTCTTTCCACTATTCTAAATGCGAAGTACACAATCGAGAAAGCTGGTCACTCCGCTCTTAACCAGCTTCCTAATATGGCGACAATACAAAAAATACGTTCTACTGAAAAGCTAATATTGATCGGCATAGTAGAACAACCTTTAATACTATTCTCAAGTTTATTCAGATCTACATATTTCAAATGTATGAAACAAAACAAACCAGAGGAAGGAAACAGTCGGTTAGCAACGCCCTAGCGACAACTGAGGCGATATGCTGAAGAAAAACGTATTACAGGTTAATATGTATGTATGTTAGCTTACAGATTCAATAATTTGAGAAGGATTGCTTAAAATGCAAAAACGCGAGAAATATTGCTTTTCGAAGCATATTGTAGCTGCCGTCATCTTGAATGAAAGCTAGATGGAAACATTCGGGGAACTTTTTAGACACTATACCGACAGAATCGTGCTCCAAGTACGACTTTATCACTCCAGGATTTCTGTATTATTTCAGCTTTAAAGACACGTTCGAAAGCGGTTTTTTTTGGGCACAGCGTTTCGTAAAACTCTCGGTTCGATCAAACTCGCCTTATCTGCCATGGCAGTCTGCAGTATCTAAATTTTAGTCATATCCAATACGATGTATTTTTTTTATTGGGTGTGATCAGTGAGAAGTGTTGCATGTTTTTTTCTTTTCATTTATTTTGAAAACGACAGTAAACGCCAAATGATGTACAACTCTATACTACTGAAATTTTGGCCACCAACTTACAATCGTAACTGATTTTTTAGTCGTCAGTGATAGCTCCTGTATAATCCTACCAAAGCGATGGAAATCGTCTTATTCCGGAGACAGTGCGCGTATGTGCAGTGTATGTGACGAGAATAATCTGCCCAAAGTAAAACTGCCCAAATCGGGCAAAAGTTGTCATCTGAAAGGAACAGAGCCTTTCGTCTTTCTCCTAAAAAAGAAGAAAATTGCTTAACTTAATTCACTTTGTAATATTTGTTTTATCTTCAATTTAATGACACACGCTCTGAGTTAAAAACAATGCTGCATTAGAAAATCACCGTTAGAACGTTCAAAGAACAGTTCTGCGTCAGAATCGCTTAACAGGAAAGCATAGTATAGAAGGTGCCTATAAGTGTACGACAGTCGTTCCATTAAATGGTGCTAGATAACAATTTTATTTAACAATTGCCGTTCAAGGATGGGAGATATGGTCTTCTATTGCGTGTTTAAGCCCGAAGCCACATTGAAACCTTTAGGCTTCAAATATGCACATAAGCAGGCATGTCAGTTAAGCGTCTTTCAGCAGAGTTTCGGGAACAATTCCGAAAGTTTTTAAGAAGGTTCCTGATTACCAGTACAGGATTTTCTACTTTCGGGAAAACTGAATCGATCCAGCTTGTGGTCGAGTTAAAATTACTACTGAGTACCTTGTAATAACTTTTGCTCGGTAAGCTATAGTCTCTATATATAAAACGCGTAGGTATGCGGCACAAAAATCGACGATATTTCTACACTCCGAATGGCAACGGCTCCCAGTACCAGATGTAAACATTGGCGACCGTCCGCAATTTGCAACCGCGTGTCAACATGGAATTTCACACTGAAATCAGGAATGTTTGAAAGCGCGCTGCACGATCAAGTGAAAATTGGGAACAGTCTCGAGAAAGAAAGCGAAGAAATAATTCATCAAGAGAGAGCATAAATAATCGCGATGTTAGGCTTGACCGTCGCCGGCATAGCAATCAACAACCAGTAATAGTTAATTTTGTACACTTTTTTTCAGTACTTGCTGAATTTTCACTCCATTTTATAAGTGTAGGTATCTGAATTATGAACAGTAATACATACAGAGAGTGATGTAATCAACAATATAATTTAAATTTTCCCCAACAATTTCTTATTTGTTGTAATGATAAAGTATAGATATCTTAATTTTGAAAAATAGTACATACAAAGAGGGATGTCATTTTTAAAATCATCGACGCTGGGTTTCTCAGTCTTCTCTTTAACTCTGAGGTAATGGAAATTCACATTTTTTGATCACGATTTTCTAGAATCAGCCTTATAGAGAATACCTCTTAACAACGTATAATTATGATGACAGGTAATGGTAACATTCCTTACATATGTTTCTTTCTGTCGAATTGTTTTGCAAAATAAAATAAAAAACTAAAAGCGACCATGCTGGTCGTGCAGTGGCTAGTAATCTTATATTACACATAACTCGCCGTGAAAGTGCGGCGCGAAAAAAAACAAAGGTTGTACCAGGCATCGTCGCCATCATCGTGTCATTTTATGCTCGCAACTATATAGAATGTTTCTAGTAAAAAAAAATTACAAATTCTTATTTTCAGCGGACGCCCTCGAAGCCGAGCGCCGATAATATGTGTGGAAAAGCGGACTCACTTCCCAGGCGTATCCGGTCGTTTCTGCCTGCTTGCGGTCCTTGATGACCTTCCCTTTGTAGGGTCCGAACACCACGCCCTTGGGCACCGATATCTCCGCCCAGATGCCCAGCCCGGCTCCCGGGATGCCCGAACGACACACGGACAGGAAGACGGGGCACGTGCGGTAAGCGAGATCGGCGAGGTGACCCGGGGGAACCTGAAATAAAACCATTCAGGAGGGAACATTATGTACATACATATTGTATATTAGTTTATTATTCCGTCGGTGCAGGCACAGATACGTACCTTCCGGTCGGGGACGAACAACATCGGGCCGTGAACGGGGCAGGAGCTCTCGTACGAGCGACCGCAATCATCGCAGTCTGCGGAGAGGAAAGAGAGAAAAATGAGGTAAAACGGACGGGTAACGCAGTCTTCCTATTTAACAACTGGAGCTGGCACCGAGCTCGCTTCGAGTCGAAATTTCACAGTGATACACTTTTTGCGCGCAATATTGTACGTCTGAAGCGACTGCCTTTCCTCCGATACCTTAAAGCTACGGAGAAGCGATAGCGAAGCAGATGGATTCGCCATCGAGGAAAACATTGCGGCCTGGAATGGGTATTTATTTTTTCAACCCGAGTCCAAACTACATTTGGTTTTTTAGATGATAATGGGCTTAAAAGTATTTCAGTAATTAACTTTTTGGGGAAAAACAATAAACCAAGGATTTAAAAAAAGGAATTTTTAGTAAACAAGAAAATTTCGCCCGCGAATAAAATCCGATTCATTTTATAGCGAGGTGGGTGGTTCCTCGAAGGGTGAAAGAAAAACCGGACCATGTGTGGCACATTGTTGATTTGTCGAATTACAAAAGTGCGTAATGATACAAAACACCTTTGGACACACTATTGGAGGTGAAGCGTAACACGAAACAGGGGAACTCGAGACATGGACACGTCCAAACACGTTTGTAGACAATATTAAAAGTCAAGTATGACACAAACTCGTGGAAACTGGGGTATTGACATTACAAAACCTTTTTGTACACACTATTGGACCGTGTCGACGCACCCAGGAAAAGAACTCTGGGGCCTAAAGTCGGATTTTAACTTCGATTTCTAAACAAACTATACAATGTGTCATTCCAAATTAACAATTGGTCAGAAACGGAGAACTTAAAATTTTAAAAATGTACCTCACCAATGGATTTTGGATTTATTTCCGTGATTCCTGGGATTCCGACGGAAACGAAATCTGCCGCCGTTAAAGCGTGCAAAATCCAATGAAACCCAAACGCCGAAGTACGTCCCGTTGGATACAACAAATCCCGATTTAATTAATAAACACGGATGAAAATAACCCAATGATTCCAGCAGAGATTTAAGCATACTTACAGGAGCCAAGATAAAAGTTAAACATCATCCCACACTCTCAACTGTTTTCTTTTTAGTCCTGATGGGGGGAGGGTAGTTTGTCCCGAGGACACTGATTCATCCCCACCACAAATTTACTACTTTATCATGCAATCATGCCTCTAGGTCAGTGGTCGGCAAATCGCGGCTCGCGAGCCACATGCGGCTCTTTGGCCCCTTGAATGTGGCTCTTTCACAAAATACCACGTGCGGGAGCGCTCGTATAGTGCGACTGAAACTTTGTGATGATTTTACGGAGCGTTGTGGAGAAAGAAGATGTAGTGTTGAGGATTTTGAAAGGTATGTTGAGATGGTTTGGACATATAGAGAGGATGACCGAAATGATAAGTATACAAGGCGAGTGTGGATGAGATAGTTGAAAGGGGTCGACCACAGAGAACGTACCTCAATCAGATTGAGGACGTTTTTAGCAAAGGCCAGCTTAGAAGTATCCTAAATAAGTTAATAACAATGTACATACCTATATAGTTTAAGTTTAAAATATTTGGCTCTCAAAAGAAATTTCAATCGTTGTATTGTTGATATGTGGCTCTTTTCACTAATGAGTTTGCCGACCACTGCTCTAGGTGAACCCGCACTGCTTCTATAAGGGGACAGCATCAATTATTCGAGATTCGAGCCGGCCACTTAGGGGAAACACGAGACGTTAGCACTAGACGATGTGGGCCAATTTGTAACTGAGAAGGGATAACGGTTCATTCCGAGGCCTCAAAAAGCCTCCGCCTGCTACATTCTGTCCATCTCGAAATCGTTTGATACTCGAACGGCATGAGCGACGCAATTAAAATCTCAGGTCAGTAAGGGTTCTACTCACACAAAAACTCGTCTTCACTGGATATTTCCTCCTCGGCGTAGCAGACCTTCGGAACTTGGCGCTTCGGATACCTTCTTCTGGGTACCCGGTCTAGACGAAGAGGGAATGAAAGAGAATTAAGGGTCGTGAAAAAGATACATTTTTTGACAGGGAAAACGATTAACATTAGTTTTTATTTTAGAAAACATTTTCATTCGAATCGCTCTTTTAGAGGACAGGGTCGAGGAAGGACGAGACGCAATGCTCGCGGAGGGTTCCAGAAAGCTGAATTACGCGTGAAATGAACGACGGTGCGAAATTTCGGATTTTGTTTGTTTGTTGTTGTTGTTGTTACTCATGCCCCTTGGCGGGAAGTATTCCAGACCAGATCCATATTGGCTTGCTGGATGGGGGCGCGTCTCCGGTTTATAATGGCACTACAAGGATCGGATTCCGACTTAGACAAGTGCCACATCCCTTTTGACCGAACAACCCCAGGCGTGACATCTGGGGGATCGTACCTTCTCCCCCCCTCTCTGACTTCATAGAAGGACTTTCCGATCTGCGGTTTTAACGTGACCCTATCCCGCCTGGACACGAAGATATTTAATGGCGCATGTCGGGATTCGATCCGAGCACCCTCATTACCGAAAGCCGAAGCGCTAACACTAAGCTACTCCGTGCCCTGTTTGCTTGTAATTTATTAAAACTAAAGCTACAGCGACCTGTTTGGCGAAGCGGAGTATTAGTTTAACTCGCAGACCTTCCATTCCCATGTTAAGCTATGGGGAATTTTCTTTTCGGTATTTATTCTAATCACAGATTGACAAAGTCCTATTTTCGAATTCTTTTCTCTGCATACGAAGTGAGAGATTTCAGTAAAGAACACGTCGTTATTAAAATTTTCGACTCTTTGGACTACATTTTTTATGTGGTATAAAAATGTATTGACTTCTAGCGGAACTAAGTTCACTTTTTTCGAAACATTAAACTAAAGTAATAAAATTTTTGAAGAATTCACAAACTACATTTAGAAATATAACCTTTAGCTTACGGGGCCTATTTTAAGATTCCCTCTTTCGAACGGGAAATTTCATACCCCCTTTGTAAGAACGGCCATTAAGGGCCGCAATAAATGCCAATATATTTATATATATATATATATATATATATATATATATATATATATATATATATATATATATATATATATATATATATATATATATCTATATAATAAATATAACGATCAATGTATGCAATTGATGTAAAAAAAGAAAGAAATATATTCATCAAAAATCGCAAGGGATATTTTTATAGACAAAATAATGTAGAAGAAAATATTCAAATAGGACATACTAAAGAATATAGCACAGTTCATATAGTACAGTTTGAGGAACATATGTTTTACTGTATTTTAATATCTTATTGGATAATGTCCAAATCGTCTGCCGCATTCGCAAGAAATTTTTTTTGTCTACTTCGTTGTTATGCACGTGACGCAAAATTAGTTTAAAGTATCACAAAAAGAAAAGAAACCACGTGATCGGCACATAATAAATTAAATTCTAAAAATTAATGTTTAAAAATTCACCAAAAATCAGAAAATGGAGGTAAAGATTCGAAAAAAGATTTCATTTTAAAGGAATTTTTAGGATCTTCTCGTGATATAAATTTTTTAACCCTGAAATTATTATTTTAAATGAAACCTTAAAAACAGTCACTAAAACAGCTTAAAAATTTAATTTTAAAAAAATGCAAGAAGAATTTTTCAAAAATCATTCTTAGTGCACCCCTACACTATAAGAAGAATCGCCATGCAAAATGTCTGCCCTTTAGGTCCAGCGGTTTGGTCTGAGCGTTATATGTCAGTCAGTCAGTTACGGAACTGTTTTATATATATATATATATATATATATATATATTCATATTCATATTCATTCTTTGGCCCGTATTGTTGGGATACATGTAATCCCACCCCGTAAGGGAAAGGTTAATTTGTTTCTTGTTTTACATTCATTATGATAAAGTATTATAGATCAAGTTTGGTAAAGACATAACTCTCATCGTCTTCAAAACGTCCGTCCCGTGCCTATAAATTTGAGGGACTTTTTAAATGCGCTGTTAGAATATCTTTTGAATTCTTACAACTTTAATACAATCAAAGCAATTAGGAATACCCCAAGAAGGCATTTTAGTCACTCTGCACCCATCCCGAACGACTTACTGGAGGATCCTGGGTCTTTTTCCGAACTCGTCCCGCTTCCAAACGCGATGATGTCCTGCAGAAACTTCAGTTGGTTCTCGGATTTCCTCAGCAGGTCAGATACTTCTTTCTTCTCTTTCCGACTCAACTTCACTTCGTACTTTGTCCAGTCTACTTGCGACTGAGGAATGCATGCAAATGGTTTAGAACAGCCTCAAAAGTGGTTTTTACAATGATAAAAATAATCATACACATTATCATAAGCTTCAGTTGAAAATGAAGCATTTTTCAATTTTTATCGCGTACCCTCAAGTTCATCGCAAGTGGTGACAAACACTTAAGCAAATTAAAAGATTGACTCATTTTTTTTTTCGCATTCATAATTAACTTTTCCGGGTTTTCTTTTGTGCACATTCATAGTATACGAGTGCCTATTACGCGCTACACGTATCACGTGATTATGCCTCTCGAAATACGTCATCTATCCATCCATTTAAAAAAATTATATAAAATTATAACAATCTTAAAATATAGAGAGGAACAATGCTTCAAAATGGAGGCGTGATTAATGTCTATCGCCTAACGAATTGCGACAATGATGGAAGACGATTTTCCAAGTGCAATAAACGCTCACGTTCATTTCGGGGGAAAACATCTATCCTAATAATAGCCCAGTTCTGTCTATCTGGAACGCTTCCGGAGCGACCGCTTCATAAATATATCAGCCTAAGGCATCCATTTTGTTTTATGAGTTTGGCTTAACAAGTTAAAAGTAAAGTTAATAAAGATTATTTGCTATCTAAACCCAAATAATTTATTAGAAACAACGTAATATAGACACAAAGCAACTTTATTTAGATTTTTAGACGGATGCAATAAACGGTTATGACAGTTTCAAAATAGCTCGCCAACGTTTAAAACTGTTGTCAGTATAAATAAAATATCTTTATATCATTGTAAGGCATTTTCGATGTGATATTGATATTCATTAGAAAATTATCTCTTTTCCGCCACCTTTCGAGTTATCATACTGTTTCATTGTTATTAATAAGAAGTATTCATTTTATATACTCAGAACTTGAAAATGTAAACACGAGTGAGTCATTCATTCACCGTGATTCATTCATCGTCGTTAATTTAAGAAAAATTGAATCGGAGAATCTTTTTCACAGTAAAACAGTTTTTCATTATATTATTTTTAATATATATATTTATATTTTTAACCATATAATATATATTTTAACCAGATATTACAATAATGTCAAATGTAGTATATTCGGAAAGTTGCAAACTCGACGCATGCGTAGTGATATGTTCAAAACCGTCTGCTTTCAAAGCGTGCTTTTCAAAGCAAATACCTAACATAACCGCAACATTTTCTTAAATGTCTATCGCCTGACAAATTGCGACAATCATGGAAGATTTTCCGAGTGCAATAAACGTTCACGTTCATTTTGGGGGAAAACATAAATAAAATATTCAGCTTAATAATTAATAGAAACTTGAACTATTAATACACTTCATTAAGTAGAACAAAAGGAACCCGGCACTATACATGAATGAACTGAAGTTTCCAAATCGAAATCTAACAGATTACGAACCGTCGTGCGGTAACAGATTTTGAGAGTCAGACTGGAATTATTTCCCAATTAGGTGGTTAGAGACAATTACTTGCAGGGTTAGACCACTTGCCAGGTATGGTTTAACTTAGAACAGAAATAAGAAAAGAAATTTTCAAACGGTGGTCATGATCAATGAGATTATGACCTCAGTTTTGGGGTATACGCCGTGGGAAAATGGCGTCATCGTGACGTATAACTGTAAAAACCTACCCATCAACATTATCGTGTCACTTTCGTGCGGCAAAATTTTCGTTTGTCCCAAGATTAAGGCCCCGTTACACGGTCAAGACATGTAAGCTTTACCTCATTCGTCTGGAAAAGGATCGTTCCCGGGTTCGATTGCTAGTCTAGCAAATGCTATATAAAGTAATAATCAAATAGGTAATAATCAACCCTAAACACGTAAAAATGTGTCGCAAATACTCGTTATAAGGGAAATTGATTACTTTTTAATGTGTACATTATGAGAAAAATATAACTTAGAATTTTAAATAGGATGTCGTTGATAATTTTCGAAACAAATTTTCATTTTTTAGAAATCGAAATATCAAGGTACACTATTGTACCCAATATCATATTTTAAAACATCTAGCACTTACCATCTTTTCTCCAAATTCTTTCATGAGGCGCGTTTTCGTCTCCAGAGGAATGTCTAGAAAAAGTTATGAATCTTACATAAAATGAGTTTATTAAGAAAGGATAAATAAAATATTTGACCATCAAATTGTTTAAAGTATTCTTCATTTTTTCCGGAACATTTCTAGTACAGCCTGTTTATATTTGAGCACAATATATATATTAGAGAGCAATATACACATGCATGCGCAGCATTTTCGCAATTCCGTTTTGCCCTATTCTCTTCAGCGAGCGATCGACAAGCGAAAGAAAAAAAAATCTCATCTTCCCTTTTAACTCCTGTCTCTTCTTTTTCTTTTTCTTCTCGCGAAGATGCCTGTAAAAGCGACAAAACTAATCCATGACTGTCATGGGAATAAAGGAGAAACGCGTGTACTCTGTCTTATAAGTTTACCTCTCTAATCTATTTTTTTCTCCTGGAGATTTTGTGGTAAATTTAACCCGAGTAGGCTCTTTTGAACACAAATTAGAGTTCATGTTTGTATACCATTATCTGAAATAAGCAGAGCCTAAATAAGTAGGCATAAACAATTTTCTGTTATGTCACCGTCTTCTTACTATAAGCTTCAGTTATTATTGCAGTCATTATCTATACATAAAATTTTCAAAACTATGACCTAAATCCAGTTTATCTCGCAATTACATTTTCTGCCCACTGTCTATTAACCTAGTCACACATCAGCGCAAGAAACCAGTCATCTGTCCGCTTTTACGAAATTCCAATTGTTAGATAGCGGAATAGTACCCTGAAAATATTTTGAAACCACAAAATGTATTTGAAATAAAGGATTCGATATCTATTACATCGTAAATAGAATGTCACCGCTATCTGCAGAGTATTGACCATTAAAGCACTGATTTTTATCTGGGCTTGAAATGAATAGGGACCAAAATGAAAAGTTCCTGTCGAATTGGTTCCGGTGGAATTTTTCATTTACGTATCCATATGAAACCATTATTTTGGGTTGGATTTGATGTGGCTCCTAAAGATTTTGTAAAGATTTCCTAATATTTATCCGACCCGGAACCATTCATTAGTTTCCATTAAGGAAATGTTCCGAGTCGGAACAAAAAATATCTCTCACAAAAGATTTGTCTCCTTTACGTCTTTGGCGAAATTTCAAAGAAAATGAAATTGTTTAGACAGGGCAAAAAGTTTTAAAATTCGGAACTTAAAAAGAACTGTTATACAAAAACTTGTAATCTCTCTCTCACTCTCTCTCTCTCTCTCTCTCTCTCTCTCTCTCTATATATATATATATATATATATATATATATATATATATATATATATATACTATATATATACTATATTGCACCTCGGCAAGAAAAGTGACACAACTCAAAAATGCAGCATTTGAGAAAATCGACTGAAAGATTACTCTTTAGCTTAAGCTAGCATTACAGTAAAACTGATACAACTGCTCTCAGGTGGACAGTTTACGAGATGTGTCACTTTTCGTGCACGATGGGACACTTCAAACATGTTTTTCAATCACATAACCACAAAATTGCCATTTTTTGACTTCACTTTTCAGAGTGACTTTACTGTCACTTTTCTTGTCGGAGTGATATATATATATATATATATATATATATATATATATATATATATATATATATATATATATATATATATATATATATATATATATATATATATATATATATATATATATATATATATATACAGTACTGTGAAAAGTAAATGGGACAAGCTTCCTTTTTCATAAAATTCGTCCTTTCCCAGGGGTTTCCTGCCTGAACCCGGTTTCAACTGCATTTTGTTACAAAGAGAGGGTGGCCTTGACTAGTCTAAACTGATTAGAACATATGATCATCACTCGTAGAGCATTTTCGCGTCAGTTGCTTTTCAGCTGCTTTAAGAAGTGGTCGATTGTGTCAGTTGTCTGGTTCTCACATGTATGAAAAAGAGGGACATCACTCCCAGGAAAAGGTCTAGAATTGTTACCCTTAGTCAGCATAACTCTATGACTGTGAGGATATTGCTGCAGCAGTTGGAGTTGGAAAATCCAGTGTTTCCAGCATTATTAATCAGCAAAATAAGTTTGGGACAGTTTCTCTACAACGGAAGAGTAAATGTGGACGCAAACGGCAGACAACAACTCGTACAGACAAATTTCTTGTACGAAATAGTAAAATGCATCCTCGCCAGACACGCACAGATTCACACCACTTCAGAGACAATTATTGGCTACTGGTGCGAGCGTTGATCGTCGACAGTACGACGAAGGCTTATTGAAGCAGTTAGATGGGCAAGAACACCAGTCAAAAACAGTTATTAACACCTGCAATGAAGAGAAAACGTTTGTATTGGACCAGGAAATATCAATCCTGGACTGTACAAGACTGGAATAAGGTTGTATTCAGCGGCGAAACGCATTTTTTGTGCAAGGGTTTCGATCAACATATGCCAGGCGAAGCGCTGGAGAACAAACACATCAGGACACAACATTTTAATCAAACAGTTAAGCACCCTCAAAAGCAGATGTTTTGGGGTTATTTTACATCTTGCGGACCTGGCAGCTTAGTACCAGTTGAAGGAATGATGAAATCCAAAAAATACATTCCAATACTAGAACACAAAATTGTGCCTTTTATGCAAATGTTCGCTGGCGGTGATGGTGTGTTTCAACTAGATCTTGCTCCATGCCATAATTCTAAGCTAGTAAAGAAATTTATTTTAAGGTATTAACATTTTTGGATTGGCCTGGCGATTCTCCAGATGTAAATCCTATCGAAAATTTGTGGAGCATTGTGAAGAGACGTGTGAGTAAGATGGTCTGCTCAACCAAGAGAAAAATGATTGAGAGTGTCATAAAAGTTTGGTTTCGTGATGACGACGTCAAAAATTTATGTTCTAAATGAGTGGAATCCATGCCAAAATGTGTAAAGGATATCATTAAAGCTAGAGCAGGACATATTTGCTACTAGATTGCTATACCATGCATATAAGTGAACTTATACTAATTAAACGACATATATGAAAATTTTTGTGTTTGTCCCGATTAATTTGCACAGGTACTGTATATACATACATAAAAAAATATTTTCGCAACACACCATTCTGACAGAAAATTGTGAAGAATCGAAACTAGAGAAGAAAATTAGTCAAATGAAAATTGTATTTGGTTCTACATAAAAATTAAGTAAATTTCAAAGAGTGAAGTACCTCCATTTTTTTCGGAGTGGATCTTCCTTATTTCCTTCACGATTTTCGTCAACTGCATCATCTCGCTCGATTCCGGGTTCGCCCCTGACAAACAAACAGACAGTCATCGGAAAACAGTTTTCGGACCGATGGAAGTGAGTACACATCCATTCAGAGAGAGACAACAGAAAGTCACTTACTCCACAGAGAAAAAAAAATCCCCAGAATACAAACCAGTTCGTTCTAGTAATATAGTCCAGTCCAAAAATACGATGAATTTCAAAACTTTAAGAGAGCTTTCGAGGACTAGCGATATAAAAATAAATGTATAATTTTAAAACAAATGATGAAAATCATAGTAAATATGCACAATGACGATTTAAAAAAATATCCTTCTTTTATTTTCTTTATAACAGTCTTTATTTTAAAGCAAATATTCTAAATCCCATAACCATTTCTCATTCAACTGCACGATAGGCTCATACAGTGAACAATGTAATGCTGAAGATAAAGATTTCCGGAAAACTTATACCAGTAGTTAGTTGGTGTTTGGAAGGCCAGAGTCCTCTTTTGCTACCATGAGGGCTAGACAAATTAAGACTTACAGAGTAAAACCCTTCCTGAATCGCTACGAACGAACGAACGGACGGACGAACGAACACGCACACGCACACACTTCTGAACAGCACGTTGCAAAGCATACCAGACATGCTCAATAATGTTCATATCTGGGGATTTAGGGGGCCCATGGAAGTGTCTAAAGCCAGAAGAATTATCCTGGAGCCACTCGATAGCAACTCTCAACGTGTGGGTTGCAGCACTGCTCAGCTCGAATTGTCAAAGTCCGTCGGAATGCACAATGGACATTAATGGGTGTAGAGGATCGGACAGGATGCTTATGTTCCCGTCACCTGTCAGAGTCGTCTCTAGACGTATCAGGGGTCCCTTATCATGCCAACTGCACACGCCCCATACCATTACAGAAGCTCCACCAGCTTGAGAAGTCCCCGGTTGACATGTACGGTCCATGGATTCATGAGGTTGTCTCCATACCCGTGCACGTCCATCCGCCCGATACAATTGGAAACGAGACTCGTCACACCAGGCAACGTGTTTCCAGTCATCAACATCCAATGGAGGTGTTGGCGGGCTCAGGCGAGGCTTAAAGATTTGTGCCGTGCAGTCAACAACGGCTCACGAATGGGCCTGAACCTCCGAAATTCCATATCAATCACGGTCCATCGAACAGTTCGTATGTTGACACTTGGTTGATGCCTCAGGATTGAAATCCGCAGCAATTTCAGGAAGTGTTGCTCGTCTATCTCGTTTAAGGATTCTCGTCAGTCGTCGTCGGTCCCGTTCTTTCAAGGTCTTTTTCGGGCTGCACCGTTGTCGGCGATTTCATGTTTTACCGGATACCCGATATTCACGGTACATTCATGAAATGGCCGTGTGCGAAAATCCAAATTGCATTGCTATCTTGCATGTGCTATATCCCATATCTCGTGCGGCGACTATAACACCACGTTCAAAGTCACATAAATCGTTATAAACTGCTACTGTAACAGCAGGAACCGATCTAACAGCTTCGCCAGTCACCTGTTGTCTTATATAGGCGCTGCCGACCACATCGCGTTATACTGATTGGTTACATATCTCCGTTATTTGCATACGCACACCTGTACCATTTTCTTTGGCTCTTCAGTATATATATATATATATATATAGGAACAAGGCAGACCGTACAAGAAGATTGCGGAATAGCTACGTTGTGCGGAATAGCTACTAGATGTCGCTGAGGTTTGCGCGGCAAGGTAAAACATGCGAGAAGGAAAAAACGAGAGAGCTGTCGCAGGGAGGGACGAGCGAGGTCTTCTCCGAGAGACGACTGCCTGGAACTGAATGATTTATATTGAGTGGTGAAAAGAGCGCTTATTTTAATTCTTAATGTCCCTACAACTGTCTTGTAAATGTCCCCGTGTAAGTGTCATGTCCCAAGAATATTAAATATTGTTTGGTTCTGCAAGAGTTTGCATATCATTCCCCTAGACATCTTGCCATCCTATATATATATATATATATATATATATATATATATATATATATATATATATATATATATATATATATATATATATATATATATATATATATATATATATATATATACACTGAAGTGCCACTGAATTAGGGATACCTACCTAGTAACGAGTTGGGCCTCCTCTGGCCTTGATAACGGCTACCACACGACGAGGCATAGATTCAACAAGTTTCTGGAAACGTTCCACGGGAATGGCTTGCCAAATATTGGCTAAAGCTGTCCATAATTCAGTAAGGTTCTTTGGTGCTGTGTGATGGCCTTTCACGCCTTGTTCCAAAACATCCCAAAGATGCTCAATAGGATTTAAGTCTGTGCTTCTAGGTGGCCAATTCATGACAGAGAAGTCAGAGGAATGCTCATCAAACCAGCCAGCAGCCAACGGGGACTTGTGAGAGGTACAGTTGTCTTGCTGGAAAACTCCATTACCGTGCGGATAACAGAACAGCATAAACGGATGGAGGTGATCACCCAGCAACTCTACGTACCGAATTGCATTGAGGGAGGTTGGTACACGCACCAAAGATCCCAAACTGTGCCACGAAAAAACACCCCAGACCATGATTGAGCCACCATTCCCTTGTACAGTTCCAGCCAGGCATGCAGGATCCATGGCTTCGTGAGCCTGACGCCATATTCTCAGCCTCCCGTCGGCGTTAAGTTGTCGGAATCGAGACTCATCACTCCATGCTACTCGATTCCAGTCCTCTACACTCCAGTCTCTGTTCTCTCTTGCCCAGGCAAGACGTGCAGCCCGATGGCGAGTATAGAGCAATGGTACTCTCGTAGGTCGACGGCTCCCGAAACCCATACGGTGAAGCGAGCGTTGCACAGTCCGTTTACTGACTGTACGACTGGCACCGTCATTAAACTGGGTGGAAATTTGAGCTAATGTTTGGCTTCGCTGGCTACGTACAATACGCCTGAGCCGTCTCTCACCACGCACTGTCAAGGCTAATTGTCCTTTGCAGTCTGCCCGATCGTTAGTTTTTTTCCACCATCCATGTATTCTTGGTATACTCTTGACACTGTCGATCTTGAAAATCCTAGCTGTCTGACGATTTAGGAAATTGAATGGCCCATGCATCGCGCACCTACGATTCGCCCGCGATCGAAGGCGTCTAAATCAGGCAGTTTACCCATACTGGCAATTCCAAGAACTAATTCAGAACAACCACAGTACGCGGTATATATGCAGTTACCATAGCGCCCTCACTTGCGCATACATGATGCGCAGCGCTACACAATTTGCATAGGCTTTGCTATCCCTAATTCAGTGGCACTTCAGTGTATATATATATATATATATATATCGATATCGGAGTGTGGAATGACAAGCCAGCGCCAAAGATGTTGTATCCTAAAATGTTAAGTATTTCCAAACCATAAAATACGACTTCGGTTGGCTCTGGTTGTCTGTGACAGAGACTGGTTTTCTAGAAATGTGCGACTATTGTATGGCCAACTAACATGATCTGTGTTCGGTTCTATTGTCTGTTTCAATTAAGGGACTTTTTTTAATTTAATTTTATTTATTTTTAACAAATCGATCCTCTTTTCCAAGACGAGGGCTAATCAGACCCTACTGTGCGATGCATGACGGAAGGTTACAGTCGACATGCGGATAAATCGAGACGCGTGTCAACTTTCAGCGGGTTACTTCGGCCATCTTACGTACTGAACGTGTTCGTACGCTGAAAATCTTTGCACTGTTTCAATCGATTGAGTCGAAAGAAATACCCTGTTATAGATACTCTTCATATAATTTAACTTACTATGACTGAAGGACGTACGAAAACATGGGGCCTGTTCACATGCAATCCGTCAGGGTCAGCGTTACTAGTATTGATATATTTTAAACCAATCACAGGCATTAACAATTTCGTTGCTAATCATTTGGAGATTTGAAATTGGTTAAATATATTTCAATACGAATAACTCTGACGCTGATGAATTCTATGTGAACAGGCCCTAAAGCTAATTAAAATGAAATAAAAATTCAGGTAGTCTCTTCTAACGAAACTACAGCGGGTTATGAACGTAGTATAACTTATCGTTGTTTACCTCTTTTGTATGTATATATGTATGTATGTGTTATGTATATATATATATATATATATATATATATATATATATATATATATATATATATATATATATATATATATATATATATATATATATATATATATATATATATATATACATATCAAGATTTTGACGCATTTTGGTACTTTTCTGCTTAACTGTTTACTGCTTGTCCAAGCAATACAGACTGGGTTTGGCGCGCTGCCAAAATCATAACTTGCGACGACGGACGTCCTAAACTTTGCTTTACCGCGGACCGTTATGGAGGAACATAATCCTACGTTAAAAAAGGTGAAGAAAGACTGCCCAGATAATAATTTTAATACCCTAAATTTAATTCCCGGAGCGATTTTATAATTCTTCAATATCTATTTATAGTTAAATAAATATAAAACTTTAATACACAGTGCTACAAAATTTATGTATAAATTAAGAACTGAATATTTTTTGCAAATCCACTGGTTTCTGATGGATGTTAGCAGGATAAATCCCTTTTTCTATTGAAGCATATAATGCCAGTAGGACATACCAGCCAGAAAGAGCAGTACACACTATTACACAGGTGAGATGTTTGGAAAGTTATTCCAGATATACGTTTATTCTTCACACCGAGCTCCTAAATAAAATACCGCAATGCGAGGCTGACCATGAACCTCCCCTTAACAGATATCATGGCATTCTAAAGCTGAAAACACCAGCACGTGTTAGTGGAAAATACAGTTCAATTTGAAGTCTTTTCTATAATAATTACAAGAAAATAAGAAATTTTTATACACCACGTTTTTAAATTTTCTGTTGAATATGAACTTGAAAATTCTATGTATTAATAAATACTTTTTAAAATTTTTTGGGATGAATTATCCCATCAACTTGAAAGAAAATGAAGTTAATTAGAAGTTAACTTGCATTTAACTTTTCGTTCCCGTTCCGGTCGATAGATGGCTGCAACAGTCTACATAACAAAATTAACTGAAAATACCTGAAAATTAATTTAATTCTGCTTAAAGATGGCTAAAAGTATTAAAAAATGCATTATCATCGTGTTCTGAGCTATTCAAAAAGTTTCAAATGTCTAGCTAGTCGTGAAGTTAGTTAAAAATCGATTGCAAGATTTGTACTAGACAAACACACACACACAAACACACAAACACACAAGAAAGCAAGTTAATAAAAACATGGTAAAAACTGAATAATGTGCTAAACTAAGACAATAACTTTCATGGAACAAAATGAAGCGAGTATTGACATAAAATGACAAATGAACACAGAGTTATAACTCGCATATATATTATATAACCTAGATTCAAAACACTGAAGTCATTCAATACAAAAACTTGCATCTTTACCTTCTTTGATGGGTTTATTCGAACACGACTTCGGTTCGGTTTTTCTCCTTTTCAGCATAAACTTGGGAACCTTCGGATCAAAACCTGCCATGAAAGGGACACACAAGATAAATGAACGAAATATAATTCAGTAATTAATTATCATTACTCGAAATCAGGTAGGCAACATTTCACAAAAGTGACAGGGCACGAGCTGTCAGTGTAAAAAAAATGCATTCAACTGAAACCCCAAGAAATGATTTACCTAGAAGCATACATTCAATATTTTTTCCATTCTGAGTAATTTTTTTTTAAAGAAAAATAATTAAAAGATAAAAAGAACCTTTTATATACCATGTTTTTAAATTTTCTGTTGAATCATATAAACTTGACAATTCTATGTATTAATAGATAATTTTTAAAAATTTTTTTGATGAATTATCCCATCAACTTGAAAGAAAATTAAGTTAATTGGAAGTTAACTTGCGTTTAACTTTTCGTTTCCGTCCCGGTCGATAGATGGCTGCACCAGTCTACAAAACAAAATTAACTGAAAATGAATTCAATGCTGCTTAAAGATGGCTAATAGTATTAAAAAAATGCATTGTCATCGTGTTCTGAGCCATTCTAAAAGTTTCAAATGTCTAGCTAGTCGGGAAGTTAGTTAAAAATCGATTGCGAGATTTGTACTGGACAAACACACACACAAACAAACAAGAAAGCATTTTAATAAAAACATGGTTAAAAATTGAACACAAAAATCAATATTTTGTGTTGAAAGGAGGAAAATAATTACTGAACAGTCTTTGAGTAGTAGTAAAATTGCCAACAATTTATCTTAGAATTAATACTAAATACAAGTTTATTATTGTATATTCGGTAGAAACAAAATGGCAATTTTAAAAATGTCGGCTTGAACTAATCAGTTTTCATTAGAATTTTTGTCGTTTTAATCTTTCCTTGTTATGGCCGATTCGAGAAAAGAAACGTCACTAGAAATTCGTCACTCTGAGTTTAGCATCAATTAAACGAAAAACAAGCATAAAAATAAGCATAACTGAAATTGCTCAGCAGTTTTAATTGCAACAAAATAAAATACAAGCATTTCAGCACAAATGACAACAAAACACATCATAGAATTCAAAATTGAAAACTTGGGAGGTCACCAAAAAAGCAGTGACGGAACTAGAATGTTTTTCTAGAAGTAATCAGGATTTTTCGGTTTCTGGGGGGAGGGGGATGAATATTAACCCTTTTTCTTTGACGGTTTCGGGAGCCTTTCTGGTTAATTCCCAATACACGGTACCATCGCCAATTTGGCGAAAAGTTGGGACCAAAATCCCGTTCGGAGACCTGTTAGGCTTAAACTGCGAAATGTAAACAAATGTGGCGACCAAGAAAGAACAAATAAATTGGAAAAGAAACTTACTGCTGGCTTTATGAAACTCGTAAGCGCACACGGGGGAACAGATGTGTCAGACGCACCTCCCTTGGCGCCAAAACTTTTTGTCGCCAACTTGTTGCCAAGGGGGTGTCCGCAGACATGTTATGCTTAAAGTGCGAAATGTAAACAAAATATGGAACAGATGTAGTAAGCGTAATAAATTGGAAAACAAACTTACTGCTGGCATTAATAAACTCGTAGGCGCACATCTTAAAACTACATGAATCTTAAAACTACATAAATCTTAAAACTACATAAATACAAAAACAAAAGCTTAAAAATAATTAGAAATTTGTTAGATGGGGGGGGGGGGCATCCCCCCCGCTAAAAAAAGTCAGTATAATGCAACTAATAATAACTCATTTAAATAAACATAAAATACACCTTGGTTAAATATATATTTCTTCTACATCTAATACTATCCAAAATACGTCATTAATATTTCGCAGCAACGTGGCCGCCATATTATATCACGTAAACAAACGCACACAACTAGCCATTCAAACTGGTTTGCCACAAAATAACAAAATCTCGCCAAAATCGCATGGTTACCACGCCAAACACAAAATCGTCAGACTTGGGAGGTGCGTATAACACATCTGTATCCACATGGAATCTTCGCTTAGCTCAGATGCCCTTGCTTCATCCCCGCTACGCTCCGTTACGCGTAAAACATTACAGAAAATCCCCACCCCGGTGGTTTCGCTATGTACCACTGGCTGTAGTACAGTAAAAAAGAAGCTTCCCAAAGCTTATCGCACAAAAATTCAAAATATATCATCCGATCTTAAAATTCTCCCCTGATATTTAGAAACAACATATTTAACCAACATAGCAATAAGCAGCTAACTGAAACGCATTTAACAAACACAACCCATATTTGGCATTTTATCGCCAATTTGGCATTTTATCGCCAATATTTCCATTAGAGGTCACACTGTTAGTTTTAAGCCATTCGAATTCCTTATTCAATTTACGTAGCTACAGTAATAACATTGAAAAAAATTCTTCTTTATTTTATAGTTTATAATTAATATAATACACTGTACCCTAAACTTTGCAGTAAGATATCAGTAATCAGTTTTTCGAACACAGTATATGTTCTTTTTAATTACATGGCTAACACATTCTAAAATCTTACTCTCTCAAAAATTAAAATGTTCTTACCGGTTGACTTCATCATATCATAGTTTCGTTTGATGTTGGCATATCTTTTCTTTTCAAGTATCGTAAGTTCGTCCCATTCTTCATCATCGAAATGAATTCGGATAGAATTCTCCTCGTCCATGGTAGTATCCATTACGCAACTAAAAAAAATTGGAATAAGATATTTATATTTCGTCTGATTATATATCGAAAGTTGCCACGACGTGTTAATAAACTGTTACGTAAAAATAAATTCTTCCAAAACATCAAAATATAATATGTTTTTTCTTTTTATAATCTGATTAACTTATATTTTCAAAGTTAAAATACCTAAGGTTTTTTATTCTCTTCTTATTGAAAAAAGAATGTGTAGCAAAAATGAATCCATTTTAAAATTCATTTTAGTATCTGAAAAAAGGATTTTAAATGCGAAGTGTAATATTCAAGTGGGCAAACGATTTTGCCTCGGTTGAATCCATGGAGATAAAATTAGAGTCAGCACCATCGTTACATACATTGAACTAAATCCAAAACATTGATACTCGTTCTTTTAAATTTATTAAATAATCGGTTTTAAATAAAATCGAAACGTAAATTACGCTTTTTTTATTAAAATGATTCCAAGTTTTATTTCTACATTTTCAGTATACCTTAGCAAGCTTTATTTATTTGCGATTTTAGGTCGGCAATATATTTTGTGATATTTAAATAGCATTTCTCTTAATCATTTCGCTTGCAAAAGATTAACAGACCGAAAGTGGAAGTTAATTAACTTTGCATTTCTTTATATTTTTATACTCAATATTTGACATGTAATTATGAAGCTTCAATGTTAGAGTATGCGAAAATTATGCGAAGGGAGATTATTGTTATAAATGTTAGATGTTGTAGCATAAATGTTATGTATCTGGCAACAGCCAGATTAGAGAACCTTCCAAGCTGTGTGACGCGCGCGTGCTTTTTACCTTTTTGGGTTCCGTAGTTTCGTATTGTACATGTTCGGTGTAGTTGTTGTTATGCTCGTTCGTGCCTGTGTATCTTAATGCTAATAAATGTTCTTTGCGTGTATGTAAAACGAATCGTATCGTCTCTCGGTCTACCTGACATACATGACAAAAGAGTTGGCGACGAGGATGGGATCTTCGAACATTAATTTTGAATCTTATGATGCGTCTGTGGAAGACTGGTCCAGTTATGTGGAACGTTTAGAATCTTACTTCGTTGTTAATGGGATCGAAGATAAAATGAAAGTCCCTGCTATTTTAAGCCTTATGGGAGCAACAACGTATAAATTGTTAAAGAATCTGGCCACTCCGAACATTCCTTCTGAATTGACTTATCAAGATATCGTAAAACTACTTTCGGAACATTTGAATCCTAAACCACTAGAGATGACAGAACGGTTTCGTTTCTACAAGAGGAAGCAATTTGAAGGTGAGTCCATTGCAAATTATTGTGCCGAATTACAAAAACTGTCGATACACTGTAACTTTGGGAACAATTTAAGTACGATGCTTCGTGATAAATTGGTGATGGGTCTCAAAAACGAAAATATACAGAAAAAGCTGTTAGCAGAGGATAAGTTAACATACGAAAAAGCTAAGAGCATTGCATTCGCAATGGAATCTGCTCAGAGAGATGTGTGTGAAATTCAGAATCAAATGGTGTCGATAAAAAAAATTACATAGTTCGCAAGATAAAACTATCAAAAAAGATTTTTCTAAATTTAAGAAATCTGAACCTACAAAGAAGTTTGATAAATCTCGGAAATGTTACAGATGTGATAGTACTCAACATTTAGCTCACGAATGTAAGCACAAGAACACTCAGTGTAGGAATTGCTTAAAGAACGGGCATTTGGCAAAAGTCTGCCGCTCAAAACGTAACGAAACAGTTAAACAAATAGAATCTTGTTCTGAAACTGTACCAGTTAATAGCGTTAAATCACCACGACATGCAAGGGATAAGATTTTATTAGAAATTTTTGTTGAAGGGAATAAATGTTTATTTGAATTAGATACTGGAGCTGCTATTAGTTGTATGAATGTGAATGAATTTAAGAAACTTTGTCCGGATGTAGCCATTAAGCCTACCAAATTATTGCTTAGGAATTTCGATAATTCTATGATAACATCAGCTGGCCAAGCAGTGGTGCAAATTCAATACAAAGATCAAATTAATACAGAAACTATTTATTTGGTACATGCAAAAGTAAACGCAGTTTTTGGTCGTGAATGGTTGAGAAATTTCCAATTAAACTGGAGCTCAATTAAAGCAGTTCGGGTTGAAAATTGTAATTCTCGAACCAATAAATTAAATATCTTGCTTCAAAAGTATGAGAAAATTTTTTTTCCGGGTATCGGGAAACTGGAAAAGTTTTGTTGCCGTCTTCAAATGAAACCTAATTACAAACCGGTATTTTTTAAACCTCGACCAGTACCATTTGCTTTAAAAGAAAGAATAGAAACTGAACTTAATAGGTTAGTTGCAGAAGACATCATTGAGCCGGCGACATATAGTGATTGGGCTACACCAATTGTTCCTGTTATCAAACAGAATGGGAACCTACGAATCTGTGGTGATTATAAGGTGACTATCAACCCGGGACTAAAAATTGAGCAGTATCCTTTACCCCGTATCGAGGAAATTTTTGCTGAACTGTCAGGAGGGGAGTTCTTTACTAAAATCGACTTATTTGAGGCATACCTTCAAATGTTAGTTGATGAGCAGGACCGACATCTATTGACGATCAATACTCACAAGGGTTTGTTCCGTTACAAGAGAATGAATTATGGTATAGCCTTAGCTCCGGCAGTGTGGCAGAGAGCCATTGAACAAGTTTTATCAGGCATCGCGGGGGTACACGTATTTTTAGACGATATTACCGTAACGGGGAGAAATGATCAAGAGCATTTTGAAAGGTTAGAATTAGTACTACAGAGACTAGAAGAATATGGTCTCAGAGTAAATAAGCGGAAAAGTGAATTTTTTAAGAAATCTGTGAATTATTGTGGTCATACAATTGATAAATTCGGCCTCCACAAAACACAAGCAAAAATCGATGCAATTACGAAGGTACCAGTTCCAAAAACTGTATCTGATTTGAAGAGTTTTTTGGGTTTAGTCAATTACTACGGAAAATTTATTCCCAACTTATCTACTCGTGTCGCTCCTTTCAATAATTTACTGCAGAAAGGTACTAAATTTTTGTGGACTGCAGAATGTGAAAAAGCTTTCAAGGCATTGAAACAAGAAATTGCTTCAGACCGAATTTTATGCCATTATGATCCTAAGTTACCTCTTGTATTACAAACTGATGCATCACCAGTTGGAATAGGAGCAGTTTTAAGTCACATTATGCCAGATGGTTCAGAAAAACCAGCAATGTTTGCATCAAGGTCATTGACTAAAACGGAACGTAATTATTCGCAGATAGACAAGGAAGCATTGAGTATCGTATGGGGAGTAAAGAGATTTTATCAATATTTATTTGGTCGACATTTTGATCTCGTAACCGATCATAAACCCCTAGTATCAATTTTCGCACCTAATCGTAGTTTACCATGTCTATCAGCAACACGAATGGTTCATTATGCACTTTTTCTCCAAGCATTCAGTTATACAATCAAGTATCGAAACACTAAGAATCATGGCAATGCCGATGCACTTTCACGGTTACCACTAGCAGTTGACAAGGACTGTGAGTACTTGACTGAAGCAGACGTGACAAATATTTCGCAAGTTGAATTAATGCCTGTTACAGCAACTGACATAGCTAGAGCTACTAAAACTGATAGGAAATTGTTCGAACTGTATGAAAGTTTAAAATCTGGAACTGAATTACCAGTGCCTTGGAAAGGTAGAGAATCTGAATTTTCATTGCAAAATGGTTGCATAATGTATGGTCATAGAGTATGCATTCCTGAAAAGTACCAGAATCAAGTTTTGGAAGAACTTCATGTTGGACATCCTGGAATTGTCAAAATGAAGGCCATAGCTAGAAGCTACTGCTATTGGCAAGGTATTGATGCCAGTATAGCCAATTTTGTTCAGAACTGTTCAGCTTGTATCGCAACGAGGAACGAACCAGCAAGGATAAATCGACATCCGTGGGAATGGCCAAATGGACCTTGGCAAAGGATACACGTTGACTACGCTGGTCCTTTGATGGGGAAAATGTTTTTTGTAGTCTCTGATGCATATTCGAAGTGGATAGAAGTCATTCCGATGAAAAATATTACAGCTAGTTTTACAATTCATCATCTTCGTATTCTTTTTGCTCATTATGGAATTCCCTTAACTTTGGTTAGTGATAACGGCGCAAGTTTTACTAGTTACGAATTTCGACATTTTTTGAAACTGAATAATATTAAACATATAACTTCAGCACCGTACCATCCTGCTACGAACGGACAGGCAGAAAGAATAGTGCAGTTATTCAAAGCTTCGTTGAAATCGAGTAAAGGTGATTCTGGAGATCTAAATGTGAAATTACAAAGATTTTTATTACAGTATAGAATAACTCCACATACTCTCACGGGAGAAACTCCGAGTGCCTTGTTTTTGAAGAGATGTATTCGCACTAGGCTTGATCTTTTTAAACCAAATTTGAGAGACAAAGTTGTTCAGAAACAGAGTTCGAGACTTGACACAGAATCTATCTTGCGTGAGTTTCAGGAAGGGGAGAAAGTAGCCGTAAGAAATTATTCCGGACCTAACAAATGGAAAATTGGAACAATTATAAACCGAGATGAAACTTTGAGTTATAGCATACAAGTTGGAAATGAAATTTGGAAGAGACACGTAGATCAAATAAGGAAATGTGGGAAGTCGATTGAATTATCCCAAGCTGCTACTGAAATTCCAATTTACGATAAAGAATTGAATTTTCCAGATGAGCCAGTATCCGATGATGTTGCTGAATCGGAACCGCCTGCACCTGTACCTGAAGTTGTCCCTGAACCTAAAGATGTACCTGTACCTGCCACTCCAAGTGATGATATACCACCTAAGCCTGTACCAGACGCTTCCGGAAAGCCGAAAACTGATGTGCCACTCCGACGCTCAAACCGAATCAGGAGACCTCCAAAGAGACTCGACCTGTGACTCTATATTTTGTCGGGGAGGAACTGTTATGTATCTGGCAACAGCCAGATTAGAGAACCTTCCAAGCTGTGTGACGCGCGCGTGCTTTTTTACCTTTTTGGGTTCCGTAGTTTCGTATTGTACATGTTCGGTGTAGTTGTTGTTATGCTCGTTCGTGCCTGTGTATCTTAATGCTAATAAATGTTCTTTGCGTGTATGTAAAACGAATCGTATCGTCTCTCGGCCTACCTGGCATACATGACAATAAAGCTACGCAATTTTTAATTTTAATTATTGAATATAAGTTTTTCGCAATTTTTTCCAGCGCCTTTTGGTAGTTGAGGGAGAAGTCCCATATCATGTGCCGGAATATTTGGTGATTTTTTTGGCGATAAATATTTCATTATTGTGTATTCTCATTTGTTTCTGTTGCGATGTTTTTCACGTGGTATATCTAAAGGACAATCAATTTAATTTGGAACTAGTATGATATACCCCCCCCCCCCCCAATGGCGATTTTGGCGATTTTTTTTTGCCGCCAAGCAGAACGCGTGTCTTTGATACGGGAAATTCCGGAAAGTCCCAAAAATACGCATTTTTTATATTGTATAACAACAGAAAAGCACAAAAAACACATAAATATAAAAAATAAAATCTGAAAAATAATAAGAAATTTGTTAGGTGGGTGAGGCTGCCTCTCCCCAACCCCCCGCGAAAAAAAGTCAGTATAGTGCAACTAATAATAATTCATTTAAATAAACATAAAATACATCTTGCTTAAATATATATTTCTTGCATAAACATAAATTAAAGCACAAATGCAATAGAAAATAATACATGTTGGCAATAGAATTTTAAAGAAAAGTATCTATCCCGAAATTTTGTACTCCTCCCAGTTAATCCCCGAAACGATTTCAATAAATTAATTAAAATAATCTAAATTTGCCCTAGACATGATTTCTGAAACATGTACATCGCTAGGTAGAATTTAAAATATGCCTTACGATTGTACGTAGGCAACGTTGCTTTTACATGCCTCCACGTACTTTCAGTTGTATTCGTGTGAATAGATTTCTCAGTGTTACATTGCTTCCCCCAAATAACTTTCAAGCAAACAAACGTAAAGCCATCAGTAAAATAACTTTTAACTTTAATCCTCATCGCTGACCCACATTTTTTGCAATTCGCGCTATTTAACAACACACTACTACTAAAACAAAGGGCGCCAGATTTGGCGAGAAATCTCTTGGGGGGGGGGGGAGAGATCATACTTGTACCTTTAATTTTAATGACGTGATAAGTTCAAACATTATCGATTCTATAGTTTTATTTTTGAACGGCTATTTCGACCGCGTATGGAGGGATTGCACGTAAATCTCTTTGTTTCGGCCAATTTCTGTTTGTTTTTTTTCGCTATGCATCCCTTACTTTTTACTTTTTTCATTTTTAAAAGTGATTTTAAAAGTTTATCACAGTAATGTGATTATTTAAAAATAGGGAAATGGTTCTTTTTTCACTACAAGAAATTTTATGTATTGCATTTTTGGGATATCCTTTTTAAAAAAAAAATGGCAGATGCAATTGAGACTACCCAAAATCCCTTCCATAATTGTTTCTTCAAAACGTGGCTTTACGGTAGGTTATAAAATTTTATTTGTCTTGTTTTAAGGTATCCGACTACCTTTAAAACGTCGATTCTGACAAACATTCCGAAAGTGTTTTTAATCCTTTTTCTTAAAGATTGTGAATTTCTATTTCTAAATCTGCTTGTATTTTTTCTGTGCGATCATTAGAAATGAAATGAGAGCGATTTAAAGGTCAGCAGCAGCTATAAATTTCAATACAAGTTGAAAACTTTAATTATGTTTTCTGAAGAACTCATGTTTCATCAAAAATGTAAACAAATATTGTGATATGCCTATGAAATTTTCCCCGTATGTTTTTCTTACTATTTAGAATGTAATGAACTACAGATTTGGTTTTGGGTATTTTATTTGTACATTTATAGCTGCATTTTTAGAAAATCTCGAGAAATGACTAAAATTTTTCATGTAATTGCATATAATGATCTATAATTTTTTTAGATTTCACGATATCGATTAGCTTTTAGTTCATTACACTCAGGAGGTACTTACGTACGTATGACAAAAAGAAATTAATGGACTATTTTTTTCGTCATTTTCGTGTTTTGGTGTTATACCCCTTCGAAAAATAAGACAGAAATTGTCGCAAGTATAGCGTTCTTTTTAAAAACTGCTCCGAAGGTAGTCGGATTCCTTAAGCGTGACACCGGAAAAATGGCGTCGCTTAAGTAGGTTGCATTATTCTGAGTTTTCCGCCAAACGCAGAAAACTCAGAAACCGCTCAGAAACCAAGCGGCACAGGATACGGAACTCTTCCCGTATCCTGTATTTCCGTAGTGGAAAAGATTCAGTCTCTTGGCATATTTGGCGAAGTTCTTTTGTCCATTTCATCGCCGCAGACTGCCACCGCTAACAACTTGCATTGCGCTATTCTACCACAACAGGTTTGTGGCGAGCGCCAATTTCGCGAGATTTTTCCCCTTTTCGCCTGCGCGCTAAGGGTTCGTTTGTTGTCATCCTACATTAAATAGCTTTATTTTTATTATTATTATCGTTATCATTGAGGTGTGATTTAAGCTTATTTTAACAACCTTAAAGGTTGAATTTAAAAAGTAATATATCTATATATATAAAATAGTTCCGTAACGGACTGACTGACATATAACGCACAATACAAACCGCTGAACCGAAAGGGCTGAAATGTTGCATGGCGATTCTTCTTAAAGTGTAGGGGTGTGCGAAGAAAGATTTTTGAAGAATTTTTCATAGATTTTTTAATTAAATTTTTAAGCTATTTTTGTAACATTCTTTAAAGTTTGAACTTAAAATAATAATCCGGAGGTTATAAAATTTACATCACGAGAAAGATCCTAAAAATTTCTTTAGAATTAAATCTTTTTCGAATCTTTACCTCCATTTTCTGATTTATGGTGAAATTTTAAAGATTCATTTTTAGAATATAATTTATTAAATGCTGATCACGTGGTTTCTTTTCTTTCTGTGATACTTTGAACTAATTTTGCGTCACGTGCATAACAACGAAATAGACAAAAAAATATATATTTTTTCTTTCTAATGTGGCAGACGATCGGACATTATCCAAAAAAATATTAAAATACAGTAAAAGAAATGTTCCTCAAAATGTACTATATTAACTGTTCTATATTCTTTAGTATGTTCTATTAGATTTAATATGAATATTTTCTACTACATTATTTTGTCTATAAAAATATCCGTTGCGATTTTTTTATAAATATATTTTTTCGTTTTATTTTGCATCAATTTCATACATTGATCGTTGTATTTATTATAAATATATATATATTATTTTTGGAATTAATTGCATACATTGATTTTTGTATTTAATCTGAATGCACTCCGTAGTCAAGTACGGATTTTCAGCTAGTATATATATATATATATATATATATATATATATATATATATATATATATATATATATATATATATATATATATATATATATATATATATATATATATATATATATATATATATATATATATATATATATACTAGCTGAAATACCCGGCGTTGCCCGGGATTTTAAGAATTTTGTTAACCAAAATCAATTTAAAAATTAACACTGTATAAATAACATAGACAAATATATGTGAAATATTATACACATCTCAGAATTTAGGAATTTCAGCCTTTCATCATTGTAGCACTAAAATCTGAAAAGTAAAAATGCCAAATTGTCGTATGTTTGTTAACCAAAATTAATTTAAAACTAAACACAGTATAAATAACATAGAAAAAAAACGTGAAATCTTATACACACGAATAAAAGGAAAACCCAATAAAAAATATATATAAAATTAGAATAAACTCCTCAAAATTCATCTAGATTTAGCTTTTTATAATTGGGGCAAATAAAGAAGCTGAAATTACAGGTTTAGCAGAAATTTTCAATAGAACCATGATATGACTCTAGCGTTGCCTCTTAAAAAATAAAGTGTTTCATTGAGGACTGCAAACCATTCAACTCCTCTCCACATTAAACTCCTATAAACATCCTCTTCATATTAAATTCCTTTTCTCTCCATAATAAACTCCTCAGAATTTCGGTAGATTCAGCCTTTCATCATAGTACCACTAAAAACTGAAACATCCTCTCCAGAAATATAAATTTATTAATTACAATAATTAAACACACACAAATGTATAAATTACTCAAAAGTTTTTTAACCAACATTTGAATAATTCGTAAATGAAAAAGCATATGAAAATAAAGATAATAAGAACTTCCAGAATCGAAATTAATTCCCTTAATATTTAATTAATAAAAAACCAACATAATATGAATAAAAACGATAGTTGTTTAAAAGCATATGAAAATAAAGCTATTATAAAGATAATAATAAAAAAAGCATATGAAAATAATGCTCGCGCATGAAGTTAACGTTACGAGATAAAGATAGTAATAATAATATAAACCGCGTGCATAAAATATTTGGCTTTTAGCGCCACGAAGACACACTGCTCTATTGAGTAAAGTGAAAGATATTTGCACAAAGATTATTATTGTAAAGTTGCTGTGGGTTGGTGAATATACATGCACTTATGGAGTAAGAGGAGTTTTAATTCAGAAATAAGTTAACAGGATAGAAGCTTAGTCTTTAGCTCTTCAATAGACACAAAGATATAAGCGAGGGGATTGAAGTAGCGATTAAAAAAGATCTCGTGACACGTAGCGTGGTTGATTCGAATTTTCCATCGCGTGTCGAGAGGGTCAATATGCCGTTGGATCTGATCTATTTTAGAGTATAAAATATGACTTGAAAGATTATTATTTTCATTTATTATTCTGGTTTAATATATGACATGAAACTTTTTGATTTTATTTATTTTTATCTTTTTGCTCGCTGCTTGCCAGCTATCCCTAACGTGGCCGCCATATTGAGAGGGGTGATTCCACAAAGTGAAACAGCTTACATTTAGTTTCAAAAACTGTTGTTTGTTTATTAATTAAAAATCAACGGTAATTAATTCCGATTCTGGAAGTTCTTCAGACCCTCGGCTGTTTTTAAAGACGCCTGTATGTAAAATTTCACGATCGTTGCTCCTAAACTGTGGATTTCTATACAATTATAGACAGACAAACATTCATTTTTATATATTAGATTTATTTATTTATTTCTGAGGAAGCATCTGGGGCATTAGAGGAATCACAAGGCAGAATTTCAACTTCATAGGCCTTCTGCTTACAGAGATACAGAGATCCGTTAGTCACAGTTTTTTTTTTGGGGGGGGGGGAGTAGGGGGAGGGGGAGGGGGAGGGGGTGGGTTAAAGACCTTAAAGTTAAAATGTTTTTAAAAGATTTCTTAATGAGCACATCTGGACTAACCGCAATCACCGTGCAAAATTTTAGCTTCCTCGACATTATACAGCGATCTGTCAGTCAATATATTATTTTGTGGGTTAAATGTCCTTTAACCCCCCTTAAAGTTTGAATTTTTCAAAAAGGTTTCTTAATGAGCCCTTGAGGGACCACAATGCAACATTCCAGCTTTCTATTCCATATGTTTAAGGCTGTATAGAAATAAGTCAGTCGGTGTTTTATTTTGGGAGGTTAAACCCCTCCGAAACTGTACTTTATGAAACGTATTCTTAGTAAAAACTTAGGCCCTTGGAGGAATCACCCTGCAAAATTTCAACTTCCTGCGACTTTTGGTTCCAGAGATATAGTATTCAGTCATCCAGTGTTCTATTTGGGGGTTTCAGCCCCTTTAAACCCCCTTGAAGTTTTTAATTTTTAAGAGCTTTCTTATTAGGCACCTAGGAAATAAGAGTCACCACCATTCAAAATTTTAACTTTCTCGGCCTTAACAGTTCCAAATATGCAGTGATCAGTCAGCCACTGTTTTGGTTTTGAATGATTAAGCCCTTTTAAACGGCCTTCAGATTTAATTATTTTAAAGATTTCTTTGTAAGACCTTTGGGCCTAATATGAACCAGCATTCAAAATTTCAGCTTCTCATAGGGGCCCATCTTATAGGTGCCCCATCTCTAGAACCTTGGGATCTTATAGGAGTCCATGGTTCTAGAGATGTCTTCTTCGTGAGCTAAAGAATCTCTCTTTTTTTTTTTTTTTTTGGGGGGGGGGGGTGAGGCTTAACCTCTTAGAATTCGCTATTTAAAAGAAAAGGTTTCTTAGTGAGCACCTTGAGCCTAAGACAAACCAACATTCAAAATTTCAGCTTCCAGGGAAGCTGCCGACGCACTTTCGGCTCGGGATTTCAAAAACGAAACGGATTCGCGTGTACGTTGACCACGGAGGTAAACGACGAGGGAGGAAGGAGGGCAGTCGACCCCATAGCTTCATTTTTTAAACGAACGTCGGCGAAGACACACGAAACGTGCGGAAAACGCATAAAAGGAGCATACGGCTTCTAATATAATATAATGGGGGTAAATATTTATAAACTAATGTAGTTCTTCACCAGATCGATCAGCATCGGGTCTCTATGGACGATTCTCGAATGCATTTGCAAATCGTCCATAGAGACGACTGTCACACCTAGGGCTTGAAGATGAACTGTATGAATGATTTTGAACCGAATGGATCTTGTACCACCAGTGATGAATCTCAGAATACGGTTTTGGAAGATATCCAATCTTTTTGTATTTGTCTGAGGGGTTGCAATAAGGGCTTCATTTCCACACTCATCTGATGGACTTACGTAGGTCTTATGGGCGGGGCAAAGGACGTCCCGAGTGGAACCCCAGGTTTTATCGTCTAGTCGCTTTAGAAGTTCAGTTCTGTTTACTACACGGTCAAGAGCTTTTTCAATTTGACCAGTCCAGTTTAGTTTTGAGTCTAGCTCTAAGCCCAAGTAAGTAGTGCTTCAGTTCTTTTGAAACATTGTTTTTTTATATCTGAGGTTTATGTCACGATGTTTAGTACTGAGCGAGAAGAGTTGAAACTTGGATTTATCTGGGTTTACTGTCATTTCATTCTGGTCTGACCAACTTTCCCAAAACAGCAATGCTGATTGCAATGTTTTTGACATACCCTTAACCCTTGACTGGTAACACACTTATTTTGTTCGTTGCAAGTAATATGCATCTGTGAGACGTGTACATAACAAAAATTGATTTTAGAGGTGCAATATGTAATTAAACTACATATCTATACTTATATATAAAGAGAGAGAGCGATTTTGTACGTGGAGGGTAATCTCCGGAACCACTGCACCTATTTGAAAAATTCTTCCACTGTTTGAAAGGTACATTATTCCAGATGGACATAGGCTATATATTATGTATATCTGATCAGTAGAAATAAAGTTAGGGGGGATACTGTAGATTTGTGTGCACGGCTGCCATCTTGGATTTTTCCGCCAGGGTTTGGCGCATTTCGCATGGCGATAATTATTGCGTTCTGGTAAAAATAACCCAATGTCAAATTCTCTAATTTTAAGATCAAACAGTTATTTCTGATGTGATCTTTTAATTACAGTATAATAATTTTAGGTCAGATCTCGGCCTTGACCTGGAAATCTGAGTCAAATTGACTATACTCAAAAGAGTAAATTATTTTTAAAACTAAGAGTCTTTTTGTTGAAAATTTTTGAATCCATTATCAGTTTTTCGTTAAGTTATTAAATTTAAGTTGCTTTTAATTTTTTTATCGATTGTCAATTAGTATACTATAATGATACACCATTTCATTTACTTGAAGTAAAAATTATCTGCCATCATTTTTTCGTAAAATGTAAAATACAGTATACATTTTAAATACAATATATTTTAAAATATTTTATAATTCCAAGTTGTAGTGGATTACAAATAAATTTAAATAACTGAAGTTCAACTTCTCTCTCCCCAGGAACTTAAGTTAAAAAGTTAGTTAATGTTAAGTTATTGGTTTAGGAAAAGGTTTTTTTTTTCTTATTTCCAACACAGCAGGATAAATGGTCAAATAATCCTTGTCCCGATTTTATTGTATGCACCAAATATTTGGTTAAGGTCAAATCTGAAGTAAAATTTTATTACCACAATGCCCTAACCCCCCCCCCCCAAAAAAAAAGAAAAAAAGAGGAAATGGTTACTCACCATAAATTTATGGGTTCATAATTATTTTACATTTTTCAAAGCTGAATTTTAGATAATTTTTAAATTGCAAGTTATTTAGGTGGTACGAAAATGCTGTATTTTTTTTCTAATTAACAATATATTGGCATAATATTTTGGTGATTCATTGCTATTAGTCAAAGAGTTAGGGCAAACTGAATAGATGGCATTGAAATTTTATCTGTAAGTAAAATTCATTTGACCAAATTTTTCATATGGATCATAATTTGAAAAGGTAGTTTTTAATTAAAAATGACAAAAAAAAAATCTCAGTCCAACGATTAAATGATTTTTCAAAAATATTTCTAAGTTTCACAATTTAAAAAGGTCGTTTTTATTAAAAAACTTAAAGAAAAACCCAAAATTTCCAATATTTGAGAATGATTTTTTCAAAAAAGTGGTTTTTATCAAAAACCCAAAAATAAATCTAAGTCCAACGTTTAAATGATTTTTAAAAAAATTTTCTAAATTTCATAATTTAAACAGGTGGTTTTTATAAAAAAAGCTAAAAAAATTCAAAGTCCAGCGTTTTGAAAACACCGCTTAAAACACATTGGCGAGAAATTTTCCACTCCTCAAAACACGGTAAAATCGCCAAGTTGGCGCAAAAAAAATCCAAGATGGCGGCCGTGCACACAATTATTAAGTAACGTAATATTAATTTGAATATTATTTTAGGTGCTTAAAATAATTAAAAAAACATTCTTTACTTAAAATCCTTTTTTTATTTTTTTATTTTTATTTCATCTCTTACTCTTCATTTTGAGATACCAATGTGTATCTATACTTCTATAACCTATCTATCTATACTTATATATAAAGAGAGAGAGCGATTTTCTACGTGGAGGATAATCTTCAGAACCACTGCACCTATTTGAAAAATTCTTTCACTGTTTGAAAGGTACATTATTCCAGATGGACATAAGCTATATATTATGTATATCTGATCAGTAGAAATAAAGTTAGGGGCTTAATCCTAACAATCTCCATTGTTTCCGCTACTGTCCTCTACCGCTTTTTGTTCCGAAGATTTCAACGATCCTTATCGTGGTGCTATCGCGATGGGCTTCTGTTCTGACGCTAACGGTTCGAACCTATCCGTTCTCAGGCATGCCTTTTTCTTTTAAAAAATTTATTTTATTTATTAACTAACATAAAATTAATTTAAGGTATTATTTAGGTTATTATTAAGGTAAAAAAAGATTTACATTTTATTGGCTATCAACTGGAAATGAGGAATTTGCACATGTGGGGAAAATGCTCATTTCTATTTTTTATTAACAGATTGGTTATTAAATTGTTCGAAAACATCAATTAAAACGTACATATAGATCTAAATAATAAAAATTTTAAATTTAAAATAAGCGAAAAGTGTCGAAAAATCATGTGACCTCAAAACGCTACGTGATTGGTTCTGACGTCACTATGCCCCATGCTTCAATGTTTACATTTTTCTAGCGCGAGATTCTACGTTTCCTCCTCTTAAACTAACATTTTAAAATCATATTTTTTCTCTAATTTGGTTTAATTTTTCTAATTTTAGTTTGTGGCTATTGTTTATTCCCCCTTTTTTTTAATTATATACTATCGTCGTCTTTATTATTAGTTTTATTTCTGTTTTGTTTACCATGGCGTTATTACCCGGTTTTGCAAAGGGCAATCTGACAACCTGCCTAAAATGGATTCATTTGCAGTGTTTTCCTTTTTGGGAAATAATCCAAGATTTATGGGAGCAGAAATACGAGGATTTAAAGCTCAGAGGTATGTATATATTTGTTTGCATTTATTATTCTAGTTATGTAAACGTTTGCATTTATTATTCTAGTTATGTATTATTCTAGATTGTAGAACGCTGACGTACGTTGTACTTTACACAAACTTTAAAGTTAGACATTGTTTATGCATATTATTAAATTAATCTCGTACTCAAAAAGTTTAATAAACAGCTTCTATTATTATTCATTCATAGTACATGTTTAATTTTGTAGAATTAATTAGCACTGCAACATTACAAGTAGTGTCTGTTATAGGATATTTAGTAATTTTAATTGTGTATTAAAAAGTTGACAGAAATTAAAAACACTACCAAATTTACGAATGTGTTCAGTGTTCTGCATTCATATCATAGAAATATGTATATTTTAAATGGTAAAGGAATTATAATAAATCTGAACTATGCATGATAATTAAACTTTTGACTAATCAAATATTAAGTGGTGCAAAGAAACAAATGTTTACTACTCATAATAATTTTAAACAATCCTCTAACTCCATAATTTTGTGTTTTAAGAACACATTTTTAAATTAATGCTTTAGTACTTAGAAAGTTACTTTTACTAAGATCTGGACGAGAAGGCTATGGAGATAATGCTGTAGGATATGTTCAGGTAAAAAGGGATGGAGACATCTGTACAGTCAATGCAAGGGTGACACCAGAACATAATGTCACAAAAAAGACAGTGTGGAACTCAAGTTGAATGAAAAGGAAGAAAATGTCCTTTCCGTTCAATGCAATGATTGTGCAGCATCTTTGGGTGAGTTCCTTTATGTATTATATTTAATTTTATCTAAAAGTTTTAATGATAGTGTGTTTGGGGTAGATACAATAGACCATCCATGGTTAGCTTTCCCCGCTTTAAGTCATTTATAAATAATTAGTAATACTTTAGCAGTTATAAAAAATCTTTTTAATACAATACTTTATACATTTTATGTAAAAAACAAGCACCCAAAACTAGTGTAAAAAGATTAATTAAAAATAAACTTACAAAATAATTAATATATTTTATGCTTTTGTCACATTTTGCACACAAATTGTATTTATTTTAAAATTACATCACCTACCCCCAACCCAGCATCTGGTGAATTCCATTGTAACGGACGTTACATTCACACACAAAATAAATTATAAAAAGATTATGAGATGCATATTAATGCTTCAAAATAGGAGTAGTTATTTTTTCCTGATAAAACCAATACTAAAGATAAACTTGACAGGTTTCAAAATTTATTTCTGGTGTATTTAAGATGCAAAAAAAAAAAATTTCTTTAATGTAACGGATGTTACATAAAATGGAACATCATTTGTACTATAGCGTCATAAGATTAAAAAAATCTGTGAATCTATTATGTAAATTTGCTCAAAAATTTAAAAAATAACATCACAAGACATGCCTGTAATTTATCAGAACCTTGACATAAAAATTCAGTCATTTTTTCTGTAATAAAAAATTTAAAAACTATTTGTAACAGACTTTACATATAATACATGATGTTGCAACTGTACCCTTAAGTAGGCTATTTATATTCAAAACAGTCACAAACATGCATTTATTTTACTTTTATAGTTTTTACATTAATATTAAATTTACTCCAATTAAATTCAGTGGCATAATTTACGTAAGTAATAAGGTATAAAAATAATAATTTTACTTGCTAAAAAAACTTACAAATAGATATTTTCCCATTACTTCCCCTACAAAACAAACTTAATGTAAGGAAAAAGCAATAATAGGTTCTAGTTCTAGAGGCCATAAGCTTTTCAATGATATATAACACTTAAGAATTTGTTTAAAATGATTTTCTTTCGTAATGGTTTCATCTTAGGTGGAATTCACCATCTGGAGAATATAACTCATAACAAAACTCGTTGTTTTTACAAATATATTTAAATATTTATTTAAGTGGAAAATGTCAAAACTTGTATTTATTTCATATTTGCTGCAATGATTTGGCAAATCATCTGTATCACATTAAAACCCACAATTATTGCTAAATTAAAAAATTATTGAATGAAGATCCACTTACTGAGCATTTACAACTGTTTCAGCATCAAAGCTATTATCAAGTAACTGTATGTAATATACTTTAAGAGTTGTATATTGCATATCTCTGCTGTGAACAAACATTTTATAGACCGCTATCCAGAATGCTAGTTTTTCTGAAGTTATTCAGGTATATTCAAAATAATTTAATCTGATAGAGATAATATGGTAATTTAACGATTTTCAATTATGGATGAAAGTTTATTCATTTCATGAACACAGAAAAAAATTAAAGTCAGAAATAACAGCATTTTATTTGAAATATTTTTCATAAAATCAAAATTTTAATGCAAATAAACATTTTACAATGATTATTCAAGTGAATAAAATATGATATTCTCGGAATATAGTTTTCATTTTTGCATTAAATGCTAGTTTAAATTTAACCGACAATATTTTGGTTTTTGTTAACTAAATTGTATATTAATATTTCTGAGGGTTTCTATAAATATATTTTTTTACAGGTGGATGTAAACATGCTGTAACTTTGCTTATGTGGCTTCATAGACGAAGTGAAGAACCAGCAGTGACGTCAGTTTCGAGTTACTGGAAGAAGTAAAAACTTTCTTGTGTAGGCAATTCAATAAAATTCATTAAAGGGAAAGATTTAGTAAAATATAATTTGGAGCCTTTAATACCCCACGATGGCTCATTTCGAACAAAAGTTGTTGAAAAAAGCAGACTTTTAGAGAGACAGGACACTGTTCTCACTAAATATTATAAAATGAAAGACCGGTTCATTACCGGTATTTACCGTTGTGTTTGTGCAGCAAGGTACTATACAATATTTAAAATTTACTTTAACACACTTTGACATCTTAAAAATAAAGAAAAATCACTAGATATCAAACTCACACTACGCAACACAATCCAAACACCGAAGTAAACAAATTCGCTTTGGAGCATTGTGACGTCACATGTATCCGCGTAGGAAAAGTAGCGTTTTTGAGATGAAGTAAATAGTGCGCGTTTAAAAACAAATTATGTTAACTTTTAGAGTTCTAAAACTAAAAAAAAAAGATGCTTTCGATCATATTTTTCTATTTTCTATATCATAAATGCAAAATAAAAAAACGTGCAAATTCCTCATTCATTGGTATAATATTTTGTTCATCCCGGACAAAGTCGGGACGGGCCGCTAGTAAATTAAATAAATGTGTTTTATATGATTCTTCACAATACAATTAAAATAAAACAATGCATACAAATAAAATACAATTAAAATCGGCATCATGTAAACAAAAATTACTATTTTACACCAAGAGCACAAGAATTGCACACTTTTTTTGAGCACTCTAGGCAACACGGATTTTTGCCTTTTATACATTTGTATGCAGTTTGCCTCCTTTTCTGATAAGGACAATATCGCACGTTTTTCTCTTGGGAAGCTTATCAGAATTTTCTTTCTTGAGAGATGCTACGCGTTTCTTCAGGTTCTCCAAGAATGTGTCGTGCTTTTTTAGGTCATCCGGAAGGTTTAGGATGGACAAACGACGTTGCACTTTTTTTTAACAAACTGTTTGCTAAAGAATTGAAAAAGTCAAAACGTGTCATTCTCATGATAGCTGGCATAGATAAGGCCAGAATTTACAAGACTAATCGCTATCATATTGTAAAATATTGTCAGGGGCCACCGTCTCGACCTTCTATTCGGTGAATAGTTCGCGATCATTTTGTCTAACTTATCTACTCCTGATTTTGATGAATTGTAAAAACTTATTATTTCTGTTTTATTACTGGATTGGTCGGTAAATTTTGAGCCATGCATGGAGTATATCAAATTGACGGCTTTATTTTGTTTTGGTACTTACGGCATAAGTGTTAAGTCTTTGGAAAAGTCAAATAAACTCGATCCTAATTTTCTTTTTTCGTTAGGTAGAAATTCAGGTGGCATTTCTCTCTTGTTGCTTCTCATATTACCAACGTATTCTTTTTTTTATAATTCGTTCACTATTTCCAAAGCAGAAAACCAATTGTCGACAGTGACTTGGCAGCTCTCGGAGTGTGCAATTGGTTTCGTTAACCGAATAACACTTTGCCAAGGTTTAGAAAGTTTGGTTTCATCATTTGACAGTGTGAATCCATCACTGTTTTTTCCTAAGTAAATATATGCATTATACAAATAGGAAGTACGTGCATCTGTCAAGCATATTATTTTGAGTCCATACTTTGCTGGTTTATTTGGAATGTAAACCCGGAAAGGACACCTTCCCCGAAAAACTCACCAACATTCGTCACCACAGGCATGATTCCCGACTTCAGATGAATTCTGACAACTTTTTACGAACTTTGAAAATAAAAATGAAATCGCTGCTCCAGGATCACTTTTCATTCGTTCCTTTCCTTGTTGTGGCATCGTCAACGTCAGAAACAGAGTTTGAGGTCTTTTCAAAGACATGACGCCTCGAAAAATAGATCGCCCGATCGGTTTCGTTGAAAATAATGATGCAAGATCCCCTCTTCCTGATTTGAAAATAGCGCAAAGTCTCATGAGTCCAATCAGACTTTCAATTTCAATCATATCATCGCCGAGTTTTGATTTTTCGGTTTTTCCCGCATTGATTTCACTCTTTGGTTTGAGCTAATTACTAGTTGTGTAATCATGTCATGGTCAAACAAAAGACGCAAAACATCTTAGTGATTTTGCATTTGGTCATACAGCATGTAATTTTATCATCTTAATATTTTTGGCTGGTGTCGTTGTAATCTTTGGCTCGGTTGAATACCAAGTGAAGCAGTTCTTTTTCCATAATAGGTATAGTTTAGAATTGTAGTCAACCACGAGCCGAAAATTAGTGCAAACTCCAAAATCAGTTAGCAAGTGAGAGAATCGGAAAAACAGCCTTAAAGACATCTGAAATTCTTCTAATCGTGATTTAATTGAAACATGTCCTATTCGGTCGCAAATTGTTCCCTAAGTACCTTATTTTTTTTCAAATATGAATCAAGTTTATCAACCTTACGGCAAAAATCAGGGCCAAACCCATAAACCGCCAAATAGTTGGATAATAGCCTTAGGCCTTGTTCACGTTGCTTCTGTAGCGTAGCGCTGCGTTTTTCCGTTGGTGCCGGAATTGTTGACCGCCACCAACTGTAATTGGTTTGACATGTCACGTGGTCATTGCATTGAGCTCTGCGATGGATTAAAATTTTTACACCTGACGCTAGGCACCGCTCCGGAATCAATATGCAGAAATCCTAGACGATACAAATATTGTACAACTTTTAGTGAGATTTGTTTAACTCAATCTCAAATCATTTCATAGTACCGTATTCTGTTAGGAAATGTGTCACTATTATGAACTACATTTCCAAACTGAATTAGACCCTGTGAACCGGACATGTTTTCTTCTGAAAGTATGTAATCGCATGATCGAGTGCTGAGCGATACTTGCGGAATACGAAACAGCGTAAATGACATGGAAACACATTCATTAGGAAAGTCACTTTGAAACAAGAATGAGAAAATAAATATTTATTGCCAAATACAGCCGAAAGTAAAAATTGAAAACATATAAGTTGAAATAAATGATGTGTAGACAAAAAATAAATTGAAGTTTTATAATCAACATAGTTTGAAGTTCTGTAATCAACATAGTTTGAAGATCAGCAATCAATATAGTTTGATGTTCTGTTATCTTTATAGTCTGAAGATCTGCAATCAATATAGTCTGAAGATCTGTAATCAATATACTATTTTGGAGTTCTGTAATCAATATGGATTGTAATCAATATGGATTGAAGTTCTGTATCAACAGTAGTAACAGTAGTTTACTACTGTTGTAGTTTGAAGTTCTGTAATCAACATAGTTTGAAGATCAGCAATCAATATAGTTTGATGTTCTGTAATCGATATAGTCTGAAGATCTGTAATCAATATAGTCTGAAGATCTGTAATCAATATAGTTTGGAGTTCTGTAATCAATATAGATTGAAGTTCTGTAGTGAATATAGTAGTTTGAAGTTCTGTAATCAACATAATTTGAAGTTCTGTAATCAAATCTGTAATCTATATAGCCAGTGTTTCTCTATGCCGAGGAGTCATTCGAGAGAAGAACCTAAAAAGTCACAAAAAAATTATCACTGGAGGAAACATTATCACAGTGTTATATAATGTGAAAAAAATCACACTGGGGTTTACTTTTCACATTATAATAGCAAATCTTACGTTTGCTATTATAATGTGAAAAGTAAACTATTTTTTCCTCTAATGCGAATATATTTTCCCGCGTATGTATAAACGCTTTTGGAAGAAAGCACCAAAATTATGAGTTTTATACAGAAAATGTATTGTTCCCTTTTCACTCATAACTTTATAGAAATTTTTTTTAAAAAAACTATTGACACAGACATTCGTGTACACATTTTAAAAATGATCACTTTATTTTATAGTACCAACCCCAACGTAAACGTTCTAAGTCTACCGGCATACGGATGCGGGAGTATTACTGTCATTATGCGCACACATAACTCAAGAGGTACTTATTAATAACAATCATGTCATAAGTACTATTTAAGTCGATGTCGTGACCTGGCAGTGGACTGGCAATAAGAGGACAATCCTTTTGGCAAAAAAAGGGGACTGCTGTCATTCAAAAATGCGTTAAACGACTGGTTCTAAACCGATGGTCCACGGAATCAACAGTCATAAAAAGAACTGATGTCACCGTTTCAAAAAGACCGAAAATTAAACAATTTTATAAAATTGGGAACAGATTTTCTTTGTTGTGACTCGCACAGCTTTGAGCAATTTTAAGCCAAGGATTTTGCAGCCAGAAAAGCAAATACAAGCTCAAAAATTTTGTTCTTTTTAAGTTTTCATAGGCTTTTACGTTTACTTTTTAATTTTTACGTTTATATTTTATGTTTACTAGTTTATTTTTACGTTAAATTCGTCATGCGATCACCAATTTTAGACTTTAACGGGGCATGATTGTTTGTCTGACCACCTTCAGGATTTTAACTTGATGCCCCTTTGTGTGACTTTTGAAATGGTCAACAAATTTTCAACGCTGATCATTTGGACAAGTGCAGTGCGATCGTTTATTTTATCGTACAAAAATTTATCGTGCGTCATTGTACAAAAGCACTGAAAAGCTAATGATCTAACGGCGGGAAAGCCAATTGCAACAAAAAATGCTATAAAGGGCTTTTCTCGCAACTTTGGAAAACATTTATGACAATATTTGGAGTCCAAACTTCTTTCCCGATTTTCACCTCCATCCGGACATTCGGAATTAGAGACCGCTCTGCAGGAGGAATGGCTTAATATTCCTTTAAATATTGTCCATGACCATTATGCATGTATCCCATGTCGCATTAAATCAGCTTCAGTCAAAGGGTGGTCCAACCCCCTATTAATAAAGATTTTCCATTATTTCACAGGTGTTCGTATTATTTTGTCCACCATCTGTATGTATTACTCTTTCATTGCAATATAAGCACTAGAACATTAAGACACACATATGAATAGGAAATATAAAGGCACAAAAAAAACAAAATGATCACAAATAAAATATTTTTAATAGCATATCTCTGACAACAAAACCGTCATTATTATCAAGCGAGAGATTGTATCTGGAAGTTGTGATTATCAAGACAGACACGACTTAGCTCTGGCCAATTCTTCAAAATGCAGAGAGAGGGAATGAAAATCCAATGAACAGTAGAAACATGTGGTTAGTATGCTTCTCACGCAATCTTTCGGAACAATGGGAGAAGTTATTTCTTGTTTATTATTTATGAAAAGAAATCAGTCATGATGTTTAAAGGTATCGATATTTTCATTCAATCCTCTATCTCTCAGCTCGCTAATAATTCAACGTAATATTAACGTAGTTATATATATATACAGTGGAACCTCGCTTAACGAGCACCTCGCATAACGAGTATTTCGCATAACGAGCAAAGTAAATCGTAAAAAAAATGGCTCGCTTAACGAGCAACATTTCGGATAACGAGTGATGTGGAAGTAAGTCCCCTCTTCACGTCACTCGGATCTTCACGTCACCAGGATCATCAACGGCCAAAAAATAAGTATTGAAGGGTAGTCATGGATGGTACGAGAAGCAAATATCACGGGACTGGAGGATAACAATGAAATTGAGGAGCTTGTGGAAGAGCACAACCAAGAGCTGACCACCGAAGAGCTAATAGGATTGCAGTGTCTTTCACGGCAAGCAGTTGTAGAGGAGAGTTTGTCGGTGGAGAAGGACGAAGAAACAGCAAAGGAACAATCTTCTGGCGCAATAAAAGAAATAATGAAAGCACGGGAAACTGTTGCATCGGAAGTTACAAAGCATCATCCTGATAAGACGGTGGCTATTCGCGCTATAAATTTATTCAGTGACAATGCGATGACACATTTTCGGCAAATTTTGAAGCGCCGAGAAAATCAAATGTCGCTAAATAGCTTTCTAGTAGAAAAATTAGATATGTGTCATAAATTCGTAAATAATAAACTGCATATGGAAGATTTTGCTCCTTAAAAATTTATGTATAAGTAATTTTCATTAAATAATAAACGTTACGTATAACAATTTTGAGTATTTTTTTGCTTGGAACGCATTATCGTATTTTACATTAATTTATATGGGAAAAATTGTTTCGCTTAACGAGAGTTTCGCATTACGAGTAAGACTCTAGAACGAATTATGCTCGTTATGCGAGGTTCCACTATATATATATATATATATATATATATATATATATATATATATATATATATATATATATATATATATATATATATATATATATATATATATATACAGGGTGTCCCAAAATGACCGCATAAACTCTGCACAGCTAGATTCCTCGTTGGGAGTACATAAAAACTGCCCAAAGGAGCGTTCCTGTACGATCCATAGTTTACGAGAAAAATGCGAAAAACAAAGTATGACGTCACTGCCAGTGCAAGAAAAAACACTTTATTGAACATATCAACAGCATGCACAATTTAAAGCAGATGTTCAAAGTGTCCGCCGTGCATGTCGAGGCAGGATTGAGCACGCCGTGGAATGGCTGTCATCACACGTTGCTGCATCGCGGGGTCCACCGAAGTACAAGCAGCATGCAGACGAGCAACTAAGTCCATTTTTGTTGTCACTATGTCTCGATACACCAGTTCCTTGAGATGGTCCCATAGGAAAAAATCCAACGGTGTAAGATCTGGCGAACGTGGCGGCCATAGAACCGGACCCCCACGTCCGATCCAGCGGCCGGGGTATTCCATATCCAGCCAACCACGTACAGGAGCACAGAAATGCGCCGGAGCCCCATCATGCTGGAACCAAAGTACGTGTATTGCCGCTAATGGTATGTCATCGAGGAACTCGGTTAAGACCTCATTGAGAAACACCAAGTACGGCTGTCCCGAGAGCCGTTCAGGCAACAGATATGGTCCAAGCAGGCGATCCCCGAGTATGCCGGCCCACACGTTAAGAGAGCAACGTTCCTGATGTTTCTGCGGCCGGATTGCATGCGGATTGACCTGGGACCACATATGGCTGTTGTGATGGTTGAGTACCCCATCACGAGTGAAACATGATTCCTCAGTCCACAGGATATGTGCAATGAAACCATTATCTGTGTTCTGTTGCTGCAACAGCCATTCACAGAAGGCCACGCGTTTCTGAAAGTCATCTGGTTTCAGACCTTGCACGGTTGTGTACCGAAATGGGTGTAGCCTCTCAGACCTCGAAGTCATCTCACGGACTAATGCGCATGTGCTTACCTCGGGCGTCTCTTCTACCCGCTGCAGTATTGCATCCGTCTGTGCTACCGTCAGGCCGCTCCGCGGTCTTCCAGTATCGTGAAGATTGGCTGTTGGCAAGATGCTTCCCGTATTTCGCAGTCTGTCGTCCAGCCTACGGATGACGTTGACATCGGGAGGACGGCGGGACGGATATCGACGGGCATACTCCCTAGCAGTTCGTAAGGCATTTCCCTTACATCGGCCGTACATCAAGTACATGTCGCAGTAGTCACGAACGGAGTACATGGCGACCATACGAAGACTACCGGTAGCTGCAAGATGCAGCCTTTAAAATACCAGTTCAACGGCGGCTTAACGTCATTCGATGGCGCGCGCGTATGCATGACGCGATATGCGCGGCGAACGTTTTAAACATTATCGTCTGGAAAGATATGCAAATATTGTTGTTGATATGTCCAATAAAGTGTTTTTTTCTTGCACCGGCAGTGACGTCATACTTTGTTTTTCGTATTTTTCTCGTAAACTATGGATCGTACAGGAACGCTTCCTTGGGCAGTTTTTATGTACTCCCAACGAGGAATCTAGCTGTGCAGAGTTTATGCGGTCGTTTTGGGACACCCTGTATGTATATATATATATATATATATATATATATATAATTAGTGAAACACCTGTAAGGCAGCCAGTCGTGGTTTCGAAAAAAAATAGCCATTTTCAGTGGTGGCCCTCGAAAAGGGGTCGATTTCTCTATGGCCGTTGGTAGATGTTCCGAAGAAAAGTAAACGTTTTGAGGGGTGGCCGGATAGAGCATTGTCTCTCTCTCATACAATATTTGCACCGTACAATCAAGTTACAAAATTTTTAAGTCAAAGGAATTGTAACTTGACAAAAAAACTTCCCATTAAGATACTTTTCTTTTCTACAGAAGAAGATAAGTAGTGTTAAGCTTGAAATATTAGTCTTGGAGGAAAACTAATGCCAAAAATCATTGGAAAATAAAGTTTGATGATTCTGTTACGCTGCTAACAGAGTTGACATAGTGGTATTTGAACGAAGGACAGTTGCTGAAAAATGTGTTGTTTGAAAGAAACGCATACTGCCATCTGAAAATCCCTCAAAAAATTGGAGAAAACTTAGATGCCAACTGAACTAAAGAATAATTAAACATAAATTCTATTAAACCTTATTCATAATTCACTGGTTTCAGTCACTTTCCATTATCCATTTGGCTTCGGAATTTCTTCCAAATGTTGGAATGAAGCTGATTAATCCAATCCTAGATTACAGTCCCACGAAACCAACTTTTTATGGTGCTTCTCGGCATAATATAGAGATTATAAAATAGAGATAATACAGAATGCAAAATATAGAAATAATGTAGAGATTTACAGAGTGTTATGTAGAAATATCAATAAGCAGATGACAGTTAGAGAGAGAAATATAGTGTAATGACTTCGACATTCCTCATATGAAATTCCAAGAGAGCGGACACCCCTTTGTTAACAAAACAGTTTGATCAGTGCCGAAAGGTGATCTTACCGTTTAGTGCCAGAATGGACTAGGCGCAGAGACTCTTCTGATTAAGTGTGGGAAGAAACAGTCTTTTGAAAAGTCCATCCCTCGCTGAAGAAGGAGTCCCGATGACGAAGCCTAGTGCTGACTGGCCGGAGTCTACGAGACACGTGGAAGAGGCAAGCTGTAGTGAAAGGGGCGTAACCTACAGCCTCCCGGGAGGTCGAGAATACGAGATATACTCAACGCGGCAGCGCAGCGGGTAGTCAATCATTCGTTTCTTTAGATGATGACAGACCTTTGAATAGACGGTCCCTAGAGACGGACGCGTGCTCTTGCCGGAATCCTGCAGAATCAACCGACTTATCGAGATGCCTACAACTCATTTTATGTAGCAATTTTAAATATTAATTTGTACATAGTGTACGTTAGCCTTATGTTCATCTGGAATGCTAATAAATGCATTAGTTATACTAAAATTTTATGAAGATATTTGAATAGACTTATATTGATAGTAGTTCAATGAGTTCAGTACGGACGCCATATCCGATGATATGGGATGAGTTACGAGGCACGATTCAGGGTTCGGCACCGATGTTCAAAGTGAGACTGTCCTTCAGGAACGGGACATTTTGAGCGAAAGCGTGACGAGTTTTAAGATTTTGCTCGCCTCGAAAAGAATAATGGTTCCACGTGGAAAGACAACCTGGAAATCTTATTATTTTCCCATAAAAACAGGGATATTTCTTCAACAACTGAGTTAATGGGTGTCATGGTGCCCATTAAAAACTCTTCTATTGGGTTTATTTCCCAGTTCCTGTGACCAAACGAAGGGCTTAATTTTGAAGCCTCTCGAATTTATCAATTACCTGTTGTAATGCAGCCGCCAGAGGTTAACGGCAGCGAGTGACCACGGGCGGGATAAAAGTAGCTGTGGAGCAACCCCACTTGTGACCAGCAAGCCATCTCGAGCGCGTCAAGGTCTCCGAGGCCCGATTGACAGAGTTCTCGGCATTCCACTTCCACGTTTACTTTCTGTCAAAAGACAAACCCAAATAAAATACATGTTGAAAAGTAATCGCACATTTTGAAAATTAACCTTTCATGCAACCCTTAAGTCGCCAAGGCGCACGCCAAACCGGAGCAAACCAGAAGCTATCCCATGATTCCTTTCTTACTTCCGTTTATGTAATTTTCCGTTTTTGTACCGTAGCACTGTACCGATCTTTTTGTTTCGTAGTAGATTGAATAAATACATGTTTAATGTTCGTGTACCGTCAATTATTTAGTACCAAGACAGCTGCACCGCCGAGATGGAGGTAAGCAATATATTTTTGCTACCTTCGCATCTGTCAAGAACTCCCATGACGTAGCAGCGATTCCAGCGCCAATACGACACCCACGCATACTACTGCGCTTTGGCGCGAGGCAGTTGAAAAACGGATTTACGAGATACGAGACCCCTTTCGGTTATGCTCCATAGATACAAGGGAGGTCTTCGGTAATTTTATGTAGATCGTATCAGATCTGTTTATATATGTAGAAGTTCTGTGTAATTTATCGTCTTGTCAGTAAACGTCTTTTGTTCGTGTATCAAGATCTAACGTCGTTATTTTGCGTGTGTCTTTATTGGATAACTCCCGTTCAGTGGCAGCCTGGAATGAAAGGTGAGTGATTCTTACCTTATTTAATTGACACTGACCTATTTTTCTGTTGTTTTTTGAGGAAAAATAACAATATGGCGCCCGAACAGGGACTGCCACGAAAACGGTAGTAAATTTGACATTTCGATACGCAATCTCAAAGTACGAAGTTATAAGCTATATGTTATTTTAGAAATTGATTGTTGAATAGTGATACAAAATGACAGACGAAATACATAAATTGAAAAAGAAACGCGGTCATATACGGGCTGCGGTTACAAAATTGATTAATAAAATGCAAACAGATCTGGTGAATCCAGACCTCGAAGTAGAGGATCTGGAACTTTTCTTAGAACATTTGAAAGAAAAATCGGGTGAATTAAAACAAATAGATGCCGATATCGAAAAATTAACGAATGTTAAGGATTTAGACGAAGAATTAGTAGGTGTCGAAGAATTTCGAGAGAAAATTACTACATTCACGTATAAAGCAAACCGAAAGATAAAAGAAATTAATAGCGAACGACAACAATTGAGTACATCTAACAGCTCTGAACAATTAAATGAAACCCCAGTAGAAAACCGTAGAAATGAAAATCAAATTATTAAATTACCAAAGCTCACAATTCAGAAATTCTTCGGTGAAAGCTATGACTGGCTGACTTTCTGGAACTCTTTTTCATCAGCCATACATACAAATAAAAATCTCGATGCTATAAGCAAATTTAATTATCTCAAATCCTTTTTGGGCGGAACAGCCTATAACACTATTGAAGGTTTTGATCTCACCGAAGAAAATTATGAAACTGCTGTGGAGTTACTCACTGAAACATTTGGAAATACACAAATACTGATCGATGCACACATCGACAAATTACTTAATACGAAACCATTAAAAAATTCTAATGACGTGAAAGGGTTTCGGAACCTCTTTAATCATATACAGAAAAATATCAGAAGTTTAGAAAGCTTATCGGTAAAAAAGAGTAGCTATTCAAGTATATTGGTTCCTATTTTAACCAAATTAATACCCCGTGACCTGCTTTTGGAATTTAACAAAAAAGAAAGAGACCCAAAAGGCTCCGAAGTCGATGAGTTCATCAATTTTTTATCCTCACAGCTTATAGCTAGAGAACGGACCTTTTTGAATGTAAACGATTCTGTTCCAGAAACCAAACTGTCTCATAAATATTACGTTCGCAATACGAGTCATCAAAACATCGGTAGCGCCGGCCAAGGTCAGTCGACGGCGTGCGCTTTAATAAACGAATCCTATGAGGATAGGAAAAGTGAAGTATACCAGAAGTGTATATTCTGCAAATCTCGTAAACATAGCTCTGTTTCATGCACCGATAATCAATTGAGCTTAGAAGATAGAATTGAAATTTGTAAGCGGTCTGGCTCTTGTTTTAGGTGCTTAAATGACAAAATTAAAAAAAGACATCTATCTTCTGGGTGTAGGGCCAACGTCACGTGTCAGCTATGCTCAGGCCGACATGTCAGCATAATGTGTATGGGAAAAAGAAAATCAAAACCAAAAGAGGATTTTTCGAAAACAGAAACAGATTGCGCTTTGGGTAATTCTTCATCTAGGGAAAAAGTTATGTTGCAAACACTTATTGTAAACATTTCGGGTAATACGCAGAAACATTTGCTACGCATCATAATTGATACTGGGTCTTCTTGTAGTTATGTTTCACAGTTTGCTGCGCGCAGGTTAAAATTAAAAAGTGTAGGGCAGGAATTGATTCTTCATGGACTATTTGGAGGGATACAGAAAAAAGAAGAGCATAAAAAATATGTTATTAATTTAAGTAATGTTGACAACAGTTTCAATTGTAAGCTTAATGTAATGGAACAGAAAACTATTTGTGCCCCAATTCCAAAATTAGAAAATAGGGAAATTTTGAAAGAAATTAAAGAGTGCGGAATTTTTCCCAGTGATATAACAGTGAATGAAAACTTCTGTTTGTTCGATAGCGACGCTAACGAAATCCACGGACTTATAGGCGCGGACTATGCCGGAAAACTCTTTACAGGAGAAATTAAAACTTTGTCAAATGGACTCGTCGCGATGAATACTTATTTTGGCTGGACTATAATGGGAGGAACGGGGGAAAGCCATAGTGTTAATGAAGTACTTTTGTCGCTTCATGTTAGTGACTTGAAGATTTGTGACTTATGGTCACTTGACTCGCTAGGAATTACGAAACCGAATATTTCTCAAACGAGATCGGAAATTGAGGAACAGGCGAAAAATCATTTTGTGCGCTCGTTAAAAAGAGATAACGAAGGTAGATATCAGGTGTCACTCCCGTGGTTGGAGGTTCATCCTGAATTAACAGACAATCGAAACCTTGCCGAAAAACGGTTAAGGTCTTGCGTAAGAGCGCTTCAAAAAAGAAACTGTCTTCAAGATTACGAGAATGTATTCAAGTTAGCCAAATTATTTAGAGTTGGTCCCTAAACTCATAAACCGATTTCGGCGTGGGAAATATGGAGTAATTTCGGATATCCGTCGAGCTTTCCTACAAATAAGCATAGATCCCTCTGATAAGAAATTCCTTCGGTTCTTATGGTGGGAGGAAGGAGATCCAAGAAAACTGATTGTTTATTCACACTGCCGTGTCGTTTTCGGAGTAAATGCAAGCCCATTTTTACTCGCCGCGACAATCAATTATCATTTAGAGAATATATCGGGATCTAAAAGGGACATAGCTTTAAAACTTAAGGAATCTATGTATGTAGATAACTGTGTAGCGAGTGTGGACACCATCGAAGAGTTAAACTCCTTTATTACGGTATCTAGGGAATTGATGGCTTCTGCTCAATTTGATTTAAGGGGGTGGAAACACAACCGATCAGGTGATGATGAGGAAAATTCAATATTGAACCTATCTGGGGAGGAATTTAAAGAAATCGTTTTAGTGTTGGGCCTTAAATGGAATTTGTACAATGATACTTTATCCTGTGAGATAAAGGAGGAAACCTATCATATATTGAGTAAACGAAACGTATTGTCAGTATTGAGCAAAATTTTTGACCCTATTGGTTTCACGAGCCCTGTCACTCTTGTTCCTAAATTAATCCTACAGGAATGTTGGAAGGAGAAAATTAATTGGGATACAGAGCTCCCGGATATTTTGGGGAAAAAATTTCTAAAGTGGGTCAATGAACTCAAATACCTGAAAGAGATAGAAATCCCTAGGAAACTCCCTGAATTAAATGAGAATGCTACGCTGCTCGTCTTCGTGGACGCTAGCAAATCTGCTTACGCAGCTGTAATTTTTATAAGAAATGATTGTGAGGGTGTTGTTACTTGTCAATTATTACAGGCTAGATCAAAAGTAGCGCCCTTAAAACCAATAACCATTCCCAGATTAGAAATCCTTGCATGTACCATAGGAGCCAGACTCGCTAACACCGTAAAACAAGATCTTAATATGACAAACATGCGTACTTTCTATTATACTGACTCAATGAATGCCTTATACTGGATTAAAAAAGAAGATAACTGGGCCACATTTATAGCTAACAGAGTCGGTGAAATTAGGAAATTGACTAATCCAGAGAATTGGCGACATATTCAAGGGAAATTTAATCCCGCGGATTTACCCTCGCGTGGATGCGGTCCAAAAGAATTGTTGAAATCCCATTGGTGGGTGGGACACCAGTGGTTAAAACTACCACTCGAAGAATGGCCAACTAATGAAATTACTCCTGACATCGAAGTACTCAATTCAGAGAGGAAAAAGACTATAATTTCGGCTACGAATTTGGTTACAAACAGATTTGAATTCTTTCAAAAGATATCTTCTTTTAACAAGATTGTAAGAATCATGGCTTACATAATTCGGTTTTATAAAAATATAAAGAGAAACCCTAATGACAGGAAAAAGGGAAAACTGGAGATAGAAGAAATTGAAGCATCCGAGAAAGTAATTTTAATAGAAATACAAAGGGACTATTTCACTACAGAGGAAAAGTTAAACTTGCGAACTGTGAAAGACAGTGATGGTCTGCTGCGAGTTGAAACTAGAATTGCATCTAGGAAAGACTTAGCCACATTTAGATATCCTATATTATTGCCTAATAAGCATCAAGTGGTTGAAAAATTGATAATGAGCAAACATATCGAACTAAATCACGCAGGCACGCAAACATTGATGTCCTATCTCAGGGAATACTATTGGATCGTTAAGAGCAGAAAGACAATACGAGAAGTGATAAGAAACTGCACTAGGTGCAGAAGATTTTCTGTTCATCCATTAGAAGCCATAAGCATCCCTCTTCCAGAGGACCGAGTTAGAGATGCGGCTGTATTCGAAATAGTGGGTACCGATTTATGCGGTCCTTTGTTCCTAAAAGGCGACACAAAATGTTGGGTGGTACTGTTCACGTGTGCCATCTACCGCGCTGTACATTTTGAATTAGTGACTTCTCTATCAACTGACTGTTTTATTTTGGCCTTACGTCGCTTTATTGCGAGAAGAGGACGCCCGTCCACTGTGTACTCTGATAATGGAAAAAACCTTGTAGGAACAGCAAATCTTTTAAAAAGTATTAATTGGGAAAAGATTGAAAATTTTGCATCAGAGAAAAGAATTTCATGGAAATTTAGCCCTCCATCTGCCCCTTGGTGGGGTGGATTTTGGGAAAGATTGGTGGGAATGCTAAAGAGTATTCTGAGAAGGGTTCTAGGGAGAGCTAGTTTGAATAACGAAGAGTTAGCTACAGTATTGTGCTACGCTGAAAGTTTGATTAATTCCCGACCCTTAACATACCTTTCAGAAGATCCTGAAGATCTGTTAGCTCTTACTCCATCTATGTTCTTACAGGAAATTAAAGAAGTTGGTGTTCCGGATTTCGATATAATCGATTCGAAGAAATTGAAAAGGAGGTATGCTTACCGATTAAAATTGCGACAAGATCTACGAAACCGATTCAGAAATGAATATCTGGGGTTGCTGAAAGATTATTCTAAAGTTAAAAGACAATCATTAATCAAAGAAGGAGATGTAGTACTTATTGGAGACACCAACACTAAAAGAATCAACTGGCCATTAGCGAAAGTCGTAAAGACACATCCTGGAAGAGATGGAAGAATCCGAGTGGTTGAATTGAAAACTCAATTTGGAAGTCTTCTGAGACCAATACAGAAGCTATATCCGTTGGAAATGGCAGAGAATGAACTTCCATCATTGAACAATCCAATGAGAATAGAGGAGGCCAATACTTGCCCTGTCCAGGATCAAATTCCTGACAGACAAGAAGTTCGTTATTCTCGTCATGGACGAATCTTGAGACCAACCAAGAGACTAAATTATGTATAGCTGTACCACTTTTGTGACTAATTATGTGACATTTTTGTATTTTAATGTGATTTGTTAGTTTTTTTCAGAGGAGCGTGGGGACATTCTTAACTTGCCTATGACTTCTTTGACTGCTGTTTGAATTCCTCGTAACCTCGGAATCCAAAGGTGGGAGAGTGTCAAGAACTCCCATGACGTAGCAGCGATTCCAGCGCCAATACGACACCCACGCATACTACTGCGCTTTGGCGCGAGGCAGTTGGAAAACGGATTTACGAGATACGAGACCCCTTTCGGTTATGCTCCATAGATACAAGGGAGGTCTTCGGTAATTTTATGTAGATCGTATCAGATCTGTTTATATATGTAGAAGTTCTGTGTAATTTATCGTCTTGTCAGTAAACGTCTTTTGTTCGTGTATCAAGATCTAACGTCGTTATTTTGCGTGTGTCTTTATTGGATAACTCCCGTTCAGTGGCAGCCTGGAATGAAAGGTGAGTGATTCTTACCTTATTTAATTGACACTGACCTATTTTTCTGTTGTTTTTTGAGGAAAAATAACACCATCAATCCATCCACTGTTTGGGGGACGGGGGCCCTTCATAAAGTGGATGTGGATAAAAAAGTAGATGGGTGACCGAGAATGGCTGATAAACAGTTTTATTTAAATGAACTTTCATTTGTTAACATTGTACCAATTTTTAATGCTTGGTATAGGGTGCGTTCGGGGAATTATTCATAATGCTTCGGGAACTCGGTCCAAGATCAAGTCATCGGTACACAAGAGACCAATGATTGATCTCAGAAAAGGACGAGGTCATTATGACGAGGTATCTATGATATATGTTAAAGAACGTGCTACTGGTATCAGTTCCATGGAGTAAGCCAGTTTTCAATATTTTGTGTTTTGAAAAACAGCTGTATTATTTGATACTATACGTGCGTTGACAGAGGAATACGTGGAACTATCAAGGCTTGCTGGAATGTACCCCAATATCTGAAAATTTTAAGAGAAGGTTCTCTTTCCAGAAACCTACGTAGATAGACTTCAACTCAGTAAAAACAGCAGTCTTGGTGCACCGAAATAGCAGATTTCCGAGTTTTCAATATCAAACCTTTAATAAAACCTAATAAATCATGAATTTCACTTCTCACGCTTAGATATTTAACGTTTCCCTCAGCTTCGGCGCGTTGTTATTTGAACTAAGTACCTTCTACTCACAAAATCGTTGAGGAGATCGCTTAGCTGTCATATCACCTAACTACGCATTCCACCATTTTATAATAACGAGACTTGTGTCTTGATATCATGTATTGTCTGTCGAAGGGAAGATAATCAACAATATGAAGTTTTCGACAGAGGTACCGTTAATTCATCTTCTGTTGGAATAAACGCAACAATGAAACAAATGTTACTTTTCATCAACAATGCTCAAAGGAAACAATATAAACGCGTGAAACAAATTGGAACTCGCATTTCATAAAAAGCTATCAAAGCGGTTTGTGACTCTGCTACTAAAAGCGATATTTATTTACGAGTGCGACTAACTTACTGTGATATATTTGATTGTTTTTTGTAATACATAATATTCATCAAAACATAATTTTTCTGTGAAATTTCCGATCTTTATTTTGGCCTAAATAGCTTATAAGTTTAAGAAACTTAAACGTACTTCCTCCAAAAGCATTTAAAAACTCATACCTTTGTACAATATCTTTCGGCCTATTCAACGTAGTTCTGTGAAAAATAATAAACAGTAAAAAAAATGTTCGGTCAACGAATAGACCAAGGTACAGTCGTAAAGTTCTTGGGAAGCCGTAACTACAAGGATGTCAAACCACTGAGCAAAGGCTCGTTCGGAGAAGTCCTCTCCGCTATCTCGCCTCGGAAAATTCAAGTTGCCATCAAGGTCATCACGAAGGAAAGCTACAGGGAGATCGAAGACGTGATCTGGCCCTGCCTCCACCATCCAAACGTGCTCCCTGTCTTGGACGTCATGTCAGTTCCCGACATGGAATTAAAACTGTTCGTTTCGCCCCGCCATCCGACAGCACTTTGCGAAATGGTGCACGGGATGGAATTTCTCGCCGACGTCCGAGGTCTGGACCGCGTCCGCAGGTGGCTCCTAGATACGCTCAGTGGCCTCGACTACCTGCACAGCGCGGGATTCGCTCACATGGATATGAAGTCGGACAACGTCTTAATAACGGCCAGTGATTCGGCCGTCATTTGCGATTTTTCGGGGCTCAGTATCACGGAGAGGAAGATAAGCAGGTTCGGATCTATTAATCGTACTTAACTTTGCCAACCTTTATTCGTTTAGATGGGGGCTTCCCTCTGCATTCTAGCATGAAAGTATTAGAATACAAAAAATGCTTTTTCCCACAAATCGTCTAATGACATCTGCAGCTTTGTTTTACACCATTCTGGTTTATGAGAGATTAAGGCGTTATTTTCATCCATTTTCTTTATTTCCGGAGAAATCATGAATTGACGGGAATTTCAGCAAGGTTTTCAGTTATAAGAATCTGAAGTGGTTTGCTGGAGTAACATATCAGTAATTATTGGATGCACGTAAATAATTCTCCTGGGGGAAAAAGGCATCCATTGCCTTCATCCACCATTCATTTCCCTCATGAGGTTTATTCAAACTTCCCATCAGGGACGTTCTTGCCGACATAGCATTTAGAAAGACGTATGACACAGTAATTGATAAGCAGTCTTGTACAGTCTGTGAAAAATAAATAAATGACGGACTCTCCAGAAAACGCTAAAATTTGGCCACAAATATTAAAATTCTCCTAGTTGAACACAAGTCATTTTAAAAGAATTACAAAATAATATAATGTATCTCCAATCTTACGAAGAGGATTTTCCCTCCCCAATTTGAAAATTGAACGTGCCAGTGTCTATTCATCCCAGACAGTATGAGACACCAATCGACAATGTGGAACAAATAGATTTTGAGACATCCGATTTGAAAAATGGCAGGAAATGGTAGTAGTTTAAGGAATAACGGGAACTATTCTCTACAGTTATGCTTTTAATAAAACTATATTCAATAAAAATTATTTTAAGTTTTAAGGGGGAAAATTTAACGATTCCGATGAGGATATATTTCACAATGTCCACTGCGTCGATGGTGCAATGAATGAAAACTTTTCTGGGTACGAGTACTTGCGTTAAACACAGACATATGTGTGGGTGAGACAGACCGTCATAGGTTGCAGGTAACATTCTATGATAAGCTTTCAACTCTTGGGATTGTGTGTCAAGCACTCTTTAGTCACTAAATATAATACAATCTTGCGAAAAATTCAAGAAGAGTATATTGAGATAATTGCTACCTTCTAGGCCCGACTATAGTAAAAGAAAGACATCTGACCCCTTTGATCGATAACCATTGGTTAATACTGGCCAATCAGATGTAATGAAAAAACACGCGGTATTTAAAGACTTTTGAAGAGACTTTTAAAGACTTTTGACATTTTGAAGAATAAACAAGTAGATGGTGAATGTAAAAGTTTTGAAAAACTGATCTCGAATTTAACTCGGCAAATGTTACCGAGGATGGTCACTACTGTTTGGGAAAATATTACTCTTATAAATTACGCTTGATTTATCAACAAAATACTTTATATAAAACCATAACATTTTTTGATAAAATTACTTGACAGAATGTCTTTCCTTTTCAGCCTATGTGCTCCTCTCCAATTCCGTCCTCCGGAGTGCTGGCACCCAATTGGTTCCAGTGGTGTCGAAGGCGTACCATTTGATATGTGGACATATGGCCTCATGGCCCTAAACGTCTTAACGGGGCATTGGCCCCAGATCCATATGGAAGACAGTCCCGGATGGACGTGGGACGGTCAAACGAGACCAGTACTAATGAAAGCTTTGGAGGTGAGTTCATTAAGAAGGTTGTGCCTATTGCCTTATTTTCATAGTCGAATTTGAAACCAAAAACATTTTAGGGATCTTGGGGTATTCCAAAATTTTTCCATGAATTTTCTGTTTATATAAACAGTTTTCCTTAATCCTAAAAAGACATACTTTGAGATCAAATATGCCATTAAGTAAAGCTAGTAGTTGACCGTTTCTTGCAAAATTTGGCTGCTACATATCAATATGCTTCGCACGATAACCGTAACTGTCGAAGCAAGAGTTCTTAAGTTTACTGTCTGGCTATCGGGCGATCACCTTGTTTCCCTAAATTCCCATATCCCCACACAAATCAATGCCTCTATTAGGCACTCATGCGCCCATTGAGATAATAAAAAAATAACAATTTTAATCTAATGGCTTTAGGAAGTGGGTACTTACCTCAATCAACAGCTTCTTAAATGTATGTCGTTGTCCGAACTTGAGCGCCGTCCTATTGATGCTGATTTATGGTGTAAAATTTTACTCTTAACAATCTTATATGTTATTTTTGGCAATTTTGTGAAGTACACTATACACCACTAATAGACCCATAATATATGAATTTTTCGTCAGAACTCAATAAAATATTTGATTGATACTTACCATTATATATTTATACCCATCATTTTATATCTTACTTGCCAAGTTTTAGTCTCATAACATAAGAACTTTTCACCGGAACTCAATAAAAATTTTGATTGATATCTTAGTTGCCAAGTTTTAGTTACCAAGTTTAATCTCTTTGATTAGGCAGTTAAACAATTAGTTAACAAAAATATTTCTTGTCAAAATAAAATTTCTTGGTACTTACGGAAAATCCAGTCGACCATAAAAGTTGGCGTAAATCCGCCAAACCTCCCGGCCGCCAATAATTTTGGTGGCATAAAATCTCCAATTGCACGCAAAACAGAAACAAATATGTCTTCTTTGTGAAGACGACGCCACAGGAATTCAGCCATATAAGAATCTAAGTGGTGTCGTGCTGTCTCACAATATCTTTTGTTCCGCCATTTGGCCGAACCCCACAATCGCTCAATGTTTTGTGTATGTATGCCGGTATCCGGATCTACGAAGTTATACTTATGATTAACTTTGAAATTCTCGAAATTAGCAGCTCTTATTTCGTAGGTTTTATAGGCTTTCCATGAGTCCGAGTATATTGTAGAACCTCCTTCCATGTTATCTTTTATAACTTGCATAAGCGTTATCGCCTTCCTATCTGGAACTTTTACGATAAAACACTCGCTGGTCTCCTTGCAAATGCCTCCAAACAACCACTGCTCGGGGGTTATTCTCCCTGCATGATTTTTACGCTTTGAGAAAAGGCTCCCATCAATTTTGCCAATGAGGCTCCTCTGATTTTTTTTCTTTGACCTTGTTAAAAGACTGTGTGTACAAACTTCTCTTAAGTAATTATTCCAATGGATAACTGTCTTGTCACTCAACTCTAATTCTTCTTTTCCCCATTCAATAGTAGTCAGTTCTCTGGCTAGCTATAAATATATCTTAGTGCAGTCACAAATGAAATGGTTGAACCCTCGAACCATGTTACTTTCCGAATGGATATTCGCTTCTGACAAGTCTTAATATTACAACGCCATTGAATCTGTGTTTTTTAGAACGCAGAGAGAGTTAGAAAGAAACTCTTATAAAGGTCACCTTGAATCACGTGTGGCAGGTTTTACCATTATTGGCTAAAAAATCGCATCTTGGCGACATTGACTTCATTTGGCGAAAATGGTCGACTGGATTTTCCGTAAGTACCAATTTCTTTTATGACTAATCAATTTATGACTAATATGGAAGAATAACGATTTGCTGACAACTAGGCCTCAAAACTTCGCCAAAGTTTAGGACTATTTATCGCCTGTTTTTGACTTCCAATACTTCGCACAATGTCGGCTCTAACTCTGCTTTGCTTCCTTTCAGGAATCAAGCCTGTACGTACTGATGCGGAAGGCTATGCCATGCGTCAGAATTTCTCGAGCAGAGGTGGTTGATGCCCTGCACTTCCTGTTGTCTCTGTTAAGAATAGTTCCCGGCGAGAGGCCCACTGCCAGAGAAGCTGCCAGACATCCATTCCTGCGAGGTGCTGCTGTAAACTTGGGTTCTGGCGACTTCCTTCCGCCAGTTCCAGTGTGGGGAGAACCACTCGAAACTACCCAAAAGTCTGTGGACAATGAAAAGAATACTATCCAAGAGCCAATGGCCTGTGGCGATTTTGTGGACACAGCTTTCACACCGTCTGTATCTGATTCTAACTGCGTCGAAAATGGTTCCCCTAGGACTTCTGTGAATGATATTTTAAGAAAAGAAAGCCGTGGGCAAGAAAACTTTAAAAATAGAATCAAAGGGTGGTTCAAGAAGAAGTTCCGACGGTTACGGCCGAAGAAAAATAATTATGTAAGTAAATCGTGTCAAATTTATATATCTTACGCCCGTTCACGAATACCAAACTGCAGGCTTAATTCATTGTGCTGTGGTCACTCTTTGAAGTCGTTAAAAGCCATCGACATGACAGGTTTTCCTCGGAGAATTCACAGTTTTCCAGAGATGCGAGAAAAGCCCTACGTAGTATTTGATGTTGCAATTGGCTTTCACGCCGTTCGATCATTAGCTTTTCAGTGCTTTGTAGGATAGCATTAAAATAAACTGCGCACTGCAGTTGTCCAAATGATCAGCGTTCAATACTTGTGGAGCATTACATAAGTCACACAAAGGGGAATGAAATAAGTTAAAATCATGACGGTGGTCAGACAAACAACCATGCCCCGTCAAAAGTCTAAAATTGACGATCGCATAAAGAGTTTAACGTAAAAATAAACTTAATAGTAAGCATAAAAGCCTATGAAAACTTAAATATAACAAAATTTTTTATCTTGCATTTGCTTTACTGGCTGCAAAATCCTTATCTTAATATTGTTCAAAGCTGTGAGAACCACAACAAAGAAAACCTGTTCCCAGTTTTATAAAATTGTTTAATTTGCGGTCTTTTTGAAACGATGACATCAGTTTTTTTGTTACTGACGATTTCGTGGACCATCGGTTTAGTACCAGTTGTTTAAGGAATTTTTGAATGACAGCAGTCCCCTTTTTTTTGCCAAAAGGATTGTCCTCCCATTGCCAGCTCACTGTAAGCTCACGACATCGATTTAAATAGTACTTAAGATGACATCATTATTATTAATAAGTACCTCTCCAGCTATGTGTGCTCATAATGATAGTAGTACACCCACACCCGTATGTACGTAGACTTCGAACGTTAACGCTGGGGTTGGTACTATAAAATAAAGAAATCATTTTGATAGTGAGTGCACGAATGAGTGTGTCAATAGTTTTTTTATTATTAAGTGATGAGTGAAAAGGGGACAATAATTTTCCGTATAAAACATATAATTTTGGTGTTTTCCTCCAAACGCGTTTACCCATACGCGGGAAAATATATTCGTATTTGAAAAACAATTGTTTACTGTTAACATTATAACCTCCAGTGATAATATTTGTTTTGTCGCTTTTTAGGTTCTTCTCTCGAATGACACCTCGGCATAGAGAAACACTGACTATAGATTGAAGAACTTCAAATTATATTGATTACAGAACTCCAAACTATGTTGATTACAGAACTTCAGTCTATGTTGATTTCAAAATTTCAAACTATATTGATTATAGAACTTGAAAATATACTGATTACACATCTTCAGACTATGTTGATTACAGAACTTCGATCTATATTGATTTCAGAACTTCAAATTATATTTATTACAGAACTTCAAACTATATTGTTTACAGAACTTCAATCTATATTGATTTCAGAACTTCAAACTATATCGATTTCAGAATTTGAAACTATATTGATTACAGAACTTCAAAACATATTGATAACAGATCTTCAGACTATATTGATTACAGAACTTCAGAATATATTGATTACAGAACTTCAAACTATGATGATTTCAGAACTTCAATCTATATTGATTTCAGAATTTCAAACTATATTGATTACAGAACTTCAAACTCTATTGATTACAGAACTTCAAGCCATGTTGATGACAGAAGTTCGATCTATATTGATTTCAGAATTTCAAACTATACTAATTACAGATCTTCTGACTATATTGATTACAGAACTTACAACTATATTGATTATAGATCTTCAAACTACGTTTATGACAGAAGTTCAATCTAATTGATTTTAGAATTTCAAACTATATTAATTACAGATCTTCAAACTATATTGATTTCAGAACTTCAAACTATATCTATTTCAGAATTTGAAACTATAATGATTACAGAACTTCATTTATTTTTTGTTAACACATCATTTATTTCAACTTATATGTTTTCAATTTTTATTTTCGGCTGTATTTGGCAATAAAAATTTATTTTCTCATTCTTGTCTCAAAGTGACTTACCTAATGAGTGTGTTTCCATATCATTTACGCTGTTTCGTAATCCGCAAGTATCGATCAGCACTCGGTCATGCGATTACATACTTCCAGTAGAAAATATTTCCGGCTCACGGAGTCTCATTCAGTTTGGAAAAGAGGTGCAAAGCAGTGACATATTTCCTAACAGGATGCGGTATCCTGAAATGATTTGAGATCTCACGAAACAAGTGGCGCTAAAACTGGTACAAGTTTTGAATTGTCTGGGCTTTGTTCACATCGATTCTGGAGCGGCTATACAAATGTTAACCCATCACAGAGCTGAATGCAACGACCACGTGACATGTCAAACCAATCAGGGGCCACGTCGACAATTCCGGCGCCAACGGAGAAACGCAGCGCTACGCTCCGAAAGCAAGGTGAACAAGGCATAAGGCTGTTTTTCCTATTATCCAACTATTTGGCGGTTTATGGGTTTGGCCTTGATTTTTACCGTAAGGTCGGTTAACTTGGTTCATATTTGAAAACAATAAGGTACAAATGAAACGTTGTGCGACCATATAGGAGAAGTTTCAATTTAATCGCGATTAAAAGAATTTAAGATTAAAAGAATTTTATTCGTGATCCAAAATCATGGATACTTACAGTTGATTTCAGGACTGTTAGAATCAGCATAAACTATAGCGACCCATCGAAATCGTGTTATGAATATCTATAAGCACAACATAAGATGCTTACGTCACATTCAATTAATATTTGATTGGTTCATTTGTCGATGTATAATTCCATACATTGTCTGAAAACCCTTGGATTGACATCTATTAATTTACCACTGCTGTTTATGAACACTTTTCCTAAATTCATTTAATCTTTTCTATCTTTTCGGACATTTCTGGAACTTTTCTTCTCTTTATTTTCATTTGAAACCTGATTTTCGCCAATACTTTCCTGAAAATTAATGTATTTTTCACCATTTATACAACTTGCCGTAAATCTGTTCTGTCCACCAGTAGCTTGTGGAGCAACGTTGTAAAAAGACACAAGGTGACACAAGCCTTTTATAACGGTCCTGAATGTTTTACACCAAGCAATCGAAAAGGTATAACTCGACTTGTAGCTTTTATACCAATCGCAGAACTATGATTTCGAAAGGGTCCTTTTAAGCTAAGTGTCCACTGGAGAGAAAGTCTCGAGATTAATCTCAGGGTGTTGTCCATTTGAGATCACTTACGCTCTCGAGACAGGTTCGTGAGACTCGAAGGTCACTGCAGTCTCGTGACAAGGAACATTTTATGTCGACTTGATAGTGAACTCGCAGTCAGTTGTGTGATTTGATCGCAGTTTCTTTTCTTTCCAAACGGATTCGCGTCAGGCCCCAGCTTTTATAATTGCCTATACAATTGTGAAAAAGCGGAAAGTGAAAAAAAAGGCGTGTTGGGTGAGAAAATGGGAGCATAAAATATATAACATAAAGGATATTCTGGACAACTCATAACCGGGTGAGTAGGGTATTATTCCATACCCAATATGGGTGAATAATCCTGAGCTGTAGTGACAGTCTCGATCCAAACGACTAGCGACCCTATACAAAGTACGATCTGTGGGTTTCGAATCAGAGGAAGAAACATACTGACCAAGGGGGCAGCGCTAAATTTGTGAATCAGTATGGAAATACTGAGTAGTACATAACTTCGGGCTGGGGGACATTATATTGTGATGTAGATTTAGCCAGGTGTTCTCTGCAATCGAATTTACACTGCTGGTCATTAGAATTGCAATACCATGAAGGAGGAATGATGCAAAAGTCAAATTCGCACGAAAGGAAGAAGATGCTGGGATATGCAAACGATTAGCATTTGAGCGCAATCGAACGACGCAGGAGGGAGAAACGGAATCTCAAACGCTCTATAAAAGGAAACATACGTAGCGGGTTTCTCATTCGGAAATCGCATTTGAATGTTGTTTGTTTGTAAGAAGATCGTGTCGTGCCTCGCATAAGAAGGAGAAACGGCTACCGGCACGTGTCGGCATTCGATAGCGGCAGGATCGTGGCCTGTCGAGAGTTCGGTTTATCGTTCCACGATATTTCTACTCGCATGGGTCGGAATCCGACGATTGTCATTCGAATATGGAATCGATGGGTTCGGGAGGGTCATACTGAACGCCGTGCAGTATCTCGACGGCCTCTCGCCACTGACGCCCGAGAGGACAGACATGCCGTCAGGTCGGCCTTGCGGGATCGTACAGCCACATCACGGACCTCGAGGCAGGAAATGGGCTTGTTTGCAGCACGACAAGTATCCGCAAGGACAATGCGATGACTTTTGGAGCAGCACTGAATGCCCGGCGACCGTTATTGCGGCTTCCCTCGACACTGCATAGAGACGCGCCGAACGGTGGTGCGCCCAACGTCAAAACTGTATGCATGAGTGGCACCACGTCATCTTTTCAGACGAGTCCCGGTTCTGCGCGCAGCATCATGATGGACGTATCCGTGTCTGAGGGTACCGAAAAGATTGCACGTGGCCTGCTTGCATTCGATATCGTCATACGCGCCCTGCACCTGGTGTGATGGTATGGGCAGCCATCGGGTACACGACAGGAACACCTCTCGTTCGCGTCGTCGGTCATATGAACAGCCGGCGTTGCATTTCTCAGATCTTAAGGCAAGTGGCTGTGCCCTATCTTCGTGGCCTCGGAGACGTCATCTTTCAACAAGATAACGCAGGACCGCAAGTTGCCCGTCGTGTCCCCACCTACCTCGACACGGAGGGTGTTCGACTGTTGCCCTGGCCGGCACGTTCTCCAGATCTCTCACCCATTGAAAACAAACGGTCGTGGGTTTCTCAGAGACTGGGCCGCCATCGCTCTCCGGCCACTACGATGGATGAAGTGTGGCATAGACTCGAAGCAGCATGGAATGTCTTACCCGTATCCGTCATCCGAGCCCAGTTCGACTCCATGCCTGACCGGGTTAAGACGTTTTATATGCCAGAGGCTGTATGTACTACTTTCGGACCCTGTGTACCCCCAAATAGCCTACAAATTTTATCATGTTTTCTACCATACGTACAATAAGTTCTGTTATTTGCTTTTCTTCATAGTGTTCCCATTTTAATGGCCAGCAGTGTAATTATAAGAGTTCATAACCATCGTTACGTACACTGTTGACTGCTCAGATGTACAGTGGCTCCAAAAAGTGTTCGTACACTTACGATTTTCAATGAAATAGGGATCTATCCATTGATTAAAATGAATATTTCAGAATGGGTATTTAATAATAAGATCTATAATCTATTCTCAACAAAACAACACGAAATATTTTGAAAACATAGTAAAACTTTATTTTTTAAGAAACCAACACTCAAAAAGTAACAAAAACTTTATCTCACAAAAGTCATCGTACACTTGTAAAAAATTTCTACATATTAGTAAATATTCCAATTTTTCGTTAAATTCATATTTAGTAGGATATCCTTTAGCATCCACAACAGCTTTTAAACGTCCGGGAATAGATTGCACTAGTTCTTTTGCAAATTCTGCATCGATGTTCATCCATCCTTCCATCATAATTGTGTTTAGTTCGCTTTTCGTGGGAATGTCGTGTTTTCGTACTCGAACCTCCATTTCTCTCCAAATATGTTCTATTGGGTTGAAATCTGGTGATTGAGGTGGTGTTTTCAAAACTTGTGGACAATTATAGAGACACCAGAGGTGAACGTTGAGAGCCGTGTGTTTATGATCGTTATCTTGAAAAAAAAAAAAAAAAGTTATTTCCAATACCCAAATTTGAGAAGATAATTTTAAATTGTCTCTTAAAATATTTATATAAACAGCATGATTCATTATGCCATCAATAAATACCAAATTACCTAGTCTTGATGCTGACATGCAACCCCACACAAGGACACCTCTACCGCCATGCTTAACTGTTTCTACTCGAGTTCTTGGGATTAAGTTCCTCACTTTTTCTTCTCCATACATTTATACGCCCATCGGAACCAAAAATACTCATCGGAAAATAATGCATTATTCCAATACGCTTTGGGCTTATTTATCATTGATAATGCGAAGGAAAGCCTAAGCTTTCTGTTTTTCTCACTTACAAAAGTTTTCTACGAGCAGAACGCCCATGTAATCCAGCTGCTCCGAGAACTCGTCGAACAGTTTCAGGTGAAATTGAAGTAGAAAATGTTTCATTAAATTCTGCAGAAACTTTTACAGCACTCAAACGTGGATTTTTTACAAATTTTCTAATTATAAATGTCTGATCACGTTTTGTTAACTTTGCCGGACAACCTTTTCTTACCTTGTTTTCGATCCGATTTTGTTCTTTAAAGCGTTTTTTCACATACTGCACAGTAGAATGAGATAAATTAAGTAATTTAGCAATATTCCGAACTGATTTACCACTACTATGATGAAAAATATTCAATTTTCGAATGCTGTTTGTTGTTTCTTTACGACTATGTGCCATTTTTAAATAATAAATAGAATATTACGGAGTGGGCAAGCAAAAATTAAAGCCAAACGATATTTTAAATGCCACTACATTTCAAAAATAAAAATAAAGCGCCAGACGATAATTTTTATTATGAATTTATCCAAAATATTTCAGTGTACGATGACTTTTGTGAGATAAAGTTTTTGTTACTTTTTGATTACTGGTTTCTTAAAAATAAAGTTTTACTATGTTTTCAAACTATTTCATGTAGTTTTGTTTAGAATAGATTATAGAACTTTAAATACCCATTCTGAAATATTCATTTTAATTAATGGATAGACCCCTATTTCATTGAAAATCGTAAGTGTACGAACACTTTTGGGAGCCACTGTAAATTTCAGTGATTACAGGGATACAATTTTCCTTAAGACTGCTGTATACATATTAGATTAGCTCGACCTAATGGATCCACTCACTTCAATGTTAATCTATGGACAAAATTTGTCTACTATTTTCAGCTATAAAAATACTGATTATCCGATAAAAATGGTACTTTAAGATAGCCGGAACTTTTCTGCACCTTGCAACAGGATTCATTTAAGAAATTTCGTACTAATGGAATTTATGAGTGTTTAAAGCACACTTTACCAGAATCTCCCCCCCCCCGATTATTAAAAATTTTGAAACATAACTTACATTTTTTAAAAATAGAAAAATTCTACAAGGTGTAATTTTTTTCTCTATTACGGTGTACAATTATTTATAAAAACTTATTTAAAAGAACTTTATATATATATATATATATATATATATATATATATATATATATATATATATATATATATATATATATATATATATATATATATATATATGGGTGGTTATCATAATAATGGAAACACTAAGAAACATCATGAAAACCTATGGCGCAGGATCACCTTTCTCATACAATTCCACCTGATTTATCTTGGAATTGGATTATACAAGTCACGAAGAGTGGTTAAGAATATATTATACCTTTTTTCAGGGAAAAATCATGAAAGTTCCTGTAGAGATGCTGTGGTGGATATCGATACCTGGCTCTATCCGCTTATGCAGATCACAGTGGTTGGATGATATATAGTCGGGGGGATTGTACAAGGCAAGATAAGATATTTGACTTCTTTTTCATGCTATTCAAACCAATACCTGATAGATTTAGCTCTATGTATAGGGGGATTATCATCCTGAAGAAAGCCGTCTCCTGCAAGAAACAGTGTTTGCACCATAGGATGAACATAGTGAGCTAAAACTTCGACATAGTCCTTCCCATTCAATCTCCGTTTTAGGGTTACAATAGGGCCTGAAGAAAACCATGAGATGCCATCCCAAACCCTGCTAGATCTACCTCCATGATTGACAGTTGAGATGAGACAGCCAGAATCATACGCTTGTGTAGGTGTTATCCAGACATACGCACGTCCTGTTGCAAAGAACAATGTGAACAACGATTCGTCGGACTAAATGCCGTTTTTGGACATATTACTTGACCAGGATTTGTGCTCGTGGCACTATTGTGGGTGATATTTTGGCATCTATTGCAAGTGGCTTGGGAATAGCTACTCTTCCGTAAATGCTTGTTTGTGAAGTCCCCTTCTACCTGTAATGGTTGGTACCGGAATATGCAGATGCCGATTGAGCTCTTCAGTCATTTTGTTCGCAGTTGTTTTATTTCTTCATGTCGGAATCCGCTTCAATACCTCGTCCGTCTCTTTCACTCTGCTCTCCCTTTCGTCCACTATTCTGTTTGGCAAAGGATGTTTTTCCGTGCACTCTGTATGCTATCATGACTTTCGATACCATAGCTCGAAAAGCACCCTTTAGCCTGGGGGTTGCAGTAACAGATACACCAACAATTTGCCCTTTTCGCAAGGTCTGCAAGATTTGATATTTTACGCTGTTCCCCCCCTCCCCCCCAAAAAAAAAGCACGATGCCCTTAGCTTTATTACTGCTACAATTTCAAGGAATCATCACTTATTTTTATCTAAGAAAGTTATTTATGCTAATACGAAGTTATTCTAAAGTTTGTTAACGAACTTATTAAGATACACATACAGGTGAATTCAATTCAAATCTTTATTTTGTCTTACGGTATCATAACAATCTACAGAAAAATCTGAAACAATTCAGATAAAATTGTGTCCCTTACCAGTTACTCTTTGAAGCTGCAAAATGTTTCCTAGAGAAGAGAAAATAATAACGAAATTCTGCTTCTAAAAAGGTATGCGATACAGCTGCACGTTGCATGTCGTCAGGAGACTCACTTGTCTATCTGTACTCAATTTATGTTTTTCAAGGTTTAATTTATGGGTGTTTTACATTTGCACACATTTGTAATGCAAATATTGCGAGTTCGTTTCCTCACACTATTCCGGTATTTGTAAGTATTCACCCTATCATGTTTTAAAATTGAGCACCTTTTATTTTGGTCTACCGCATTTCGTAGTCCTACACTCCTAATGCGGACTTCAGTGTATAAAAACGTCACGTGTACTGCTTCGAACAGCTCAAGATGAGTGGATTGTTTTGCCAAACACAAATGTTTATAACGTATGTTGCTGCGCGGTTAAGAGTTTATTTTTCTTTTTTTTAAATACAGCCTTTTATAGTTCTGTATTCACGTTAGCTGCAGTTAGAGGATTTATCTTCCATATGTAGTGCAGTTACGTGCCTTTTAAGATGGCCAGAACGATAAGCTCGGTACTCGCACTGCGAGCATTTATAGGATTTCTGCCCCATGTGTACTGCAGTTACGTGCCTTTTAAGATTGCCAGGTTCAGCGGCTCTGTATACGCAATGCGGGCATTTATAGGGTTTCTGCCCCATGTGTACTGCAGCTACGTGACTTTTAAGATGGCCAGAACGAGAAGCTCGGTACTCGCAATGTGGACATTTATATGGTTTCTGCCCCATGTGTACTGCAGTTACGTGACTTTTAAGATGGCCAGGTTGTGCGAATCTGGACTCGCATTGCGGGCATTTATAGGGTTTCTGCCCCATGTGTACTGCAGTAACGTGACTTTTAAGATTGCCAGAATGAGAAGCTCGGTACTCGCAATGCGGACATTTATAGGGTTTCTGCCCCATGTGTACTGCAGTTACGTGACTTTTAAGATGGCCAGGTTGAACGAATCTGGACTCGCAATGCGGGCATTCATAGGGTTTCTGCCCCATGTGTACTGCAGTTACGTGCCTTTTAAGATTATCAGGTCGAACAGTTCTGAACTCGCAGTGAGGACATTTTTCCCCTCGTTGGCTATTAAGGATGGTCTCGGGGTTTGGGGTTTGGATCGATTCAGGACTATTCTTCTGAACGTGGGTCTGCCGATGTAATTTCAAGCTCCATCTGTCATTAAACGTCTCGCCGCAATTTATACACAGCAGCATCTTTCGACGAACTCGATCTAATTGGGTCTCCGATGCGGTCGACTCGGGGGTAACTTCTTCGGGCCAACCATTTCGTGCAACGGAATTCTCGAGTGGAATGAATGTGCCGGAGCTAAGGGTGGAACACTTGCTTCCCGATGTTTCCTCGGCGTCAGAATTGATCTTTCTGAAGCATCTTGACGTTGAACTTAAACGGCCTTCGTCCATTTCACTTCCGTCTCCTGCGTAAGAGAAAATAGAAGTACGTCTTTCATATGGAAAACCTTTATATTAAGTGTGATGGGCCACGAAGTAGTCACGTGGTAGCGCGATGTCAGTGGGTGGGGAAAAGTGCGAGCCCTATAGATGCCGCCCCTGGGGGTGTTTGATTAAAATTGAGGTAGTACCAAGGGAGCAATGTAGACTCACCTGTATCGTACTCTCAAATAAAAAATCAATAATTTCCATAGTTCTAAGCGAATGACTCACGAAAAGTGCATCATCACGAAAAGTGCTCCACATCAGAAAATTTTTTAAAAATCCGAAAACGGAGCTAAAAAGGATGTCATTTTCAAAAAACGTTTTTTATTATTATTTCGATATTCTTGTTACCTAACTCGATCGAAATCATTCAATTTGACACGAAACTGAAAAACATACAGTTCCCTCCCCTTGTTATTAAATATGAATCATTGGAACTAATTTATTTTCCCGTACATCAGTATATTTGTAGTATAAGATTTTCAGTGGCTGATACTTTGAAAATTTTAACTAAAAAAGAATTATCCGATGCATTTTTATCAGAGTACAAAAAAAATTGATTTTTGGTTCGATAACTATCTCCCGCATTTCGGTTTAATGCTTCGAAGATAAGTTCTTGTACAGATTTTTTTTCACTCGCATTTCATAATTAATTTTATTCACTCAAATCTACATCTCTATAAATTTCATTATGGATAAAAAGCATTTTTGACCAGTTTCACCGAAAATCAGCCAGTTGAAAATTGTACATTGAAAATATAAAGCGTTTGAAATATCGGCCAAACCAATCCTTTTTCTCTTCTTTCGTACGATGGACAGATTTAATGTGATTTATCTTCCGGATTTATAAAAGTTGTACTGAGTAAAAGTTTTTAATCACATTAAAGAAAAAGAAAGAGATATTTTTGATGCATAAACGGCCAGTGGTGGCAAATCACACACAGGCTTCTAAACAAATTGTTCGGCAGACTACGAAAGGCCATTCAGCCCGAAAACGTTGAATCTGGCAAAGGAATTTTCGGGGACGTATGGGCGTCCACGAAAAGTGCTCTGAGACTTTGAAACCCACCTTCCGGTTCCTCCTCGCTGAGGTCTATCCCGAGCTCCACGGCGTACCGGTCTCCGTACCACACCAAGAGCTCCGTGAAGGGCAACACTGCCTTGTAGGTCCTGTAGAAGATGCCGCCCCCGTACTGGAACGCGACCATGTTTTGGTGACCCTCGTGCTGGGCGCAGTTCACGAATCGCATCCAGTTGGAGGCCGAAGGGTCCGACCCGTCCACGTGGTGGTCCACCTTTCCTCCCTTGCGCACCTGAAAAACAGACAACCCCTGAAGCGGTCACATCGCATTAAGAGTTGTCTTTCCACTATTCTAAATGCGAAGTACACAATCGAGAAAGCTGGTCACTCCGCTCTTAACCAGATTCCTAATATGGCGACAATACAAAAAATACGTTCTACTGAAAAGCTAATATTGATCGGCATAGTAGAACAACCTTTAATACTATTCTCAAGTTTATTCAGATCTACATATTTCAAATGTATGAAACGAAACAAACCAGAGGAAGGAAACAGTCGGTTAGCGACGCCCTAGCGACAACTGAGTCGACATGCTGAAGAAAAACGTATTACCAGTTAATATGTATGTATGTATGTTAGCTTACAGATTCAACAATTTGAGAATGATTGCTTAAAATGCAAAAACGCGAGAAATATTGTTTTTCGAAGCATATTGTAGCTGCCGTCATCTTGAATGAAAGCTAGATGGAAACATTCGGGGAACTTTTTAGACACTATACCGACAGAATCGTGCTCCAAGTACGACTTTATCACTCCAGGATTTCTGTATTATTTCAGCTTTAAAGACACGTTCGAAAGCGGTTTTTTTTGGGCACAGCGTTTCGTAAAACTCTCGTTTCGATCAAACTCGCCTTATCTGCCATGGCAGTCTGCAGTATCTAAATTTTAGTCATATCCAATACGATGTATTTTTTTTATTGGGTGTGATCAGTGAGAAGTGTTGCATGTTTTTTCTTTTCATTTATTTTTAAAACGACAGTAAACACCAAATGATGTACAACTCTATACTACTGAAATTTTGGCCACCAACTTACAATCGTAACTGATTTTTTAGTCGTCAGTGATAGCTCCTATATAATCCTACCAAAGCGGTGGAAATCGTCTTATTCCGGAGACAGTGCGCGTATGTGCAGTGTATGTGACGAGAATAATCTGCCCAAATCGGACAAAAGTTGTCATCTGAAAGGAACAGAGCCTTTCGTCTTTCTCCTAAAAAAGAAGAAAATTGCTTAACTTAATTCACTTTGTAATATTTGTTTTATCTTCAATTTAATGACACACGCTCTGAGTTAAAAACAATGCTGCATTAGAAAATCACCGTTAGAACGTTCAAAGAACAGTTCTGCGTCAGAATCGCTTAACAGGAAAGCATAGTATAGAAGGTGCCTATAAGTGTACGACAGTCGTTCCATTAAATGGTGCTAGATAACAATTTTATTTAACAATTGTCTTTCAAGGATGGGAGATATGGTCTTCTATTGCGTGTTTAAGCCCGAAGCCACATTGAAACCTTTAGGTTTCAAATAGGCGCATAAGCAGGCATGTCAGTTAAGCGTCTTTCAGCAGAGTTTCGGGAACAATTCCGAAAGTTTTTAAGAAGGTTCCTGATTACCAGTACAGGATTTTCTACTTTCGGGAAAACTGAATAGATGCAGCTTGTGGTCGAGTTAAAATTACTACTGAGTACCTTTTGCTAATAACTTTTGCTCGGTAAGCTATAGTCTCTATATATAAAACGCGTAGGTATGCGGCACAAAAATCGACGATATTTCTACTCTCCGAATGGCAACGGCTCCCAGTACCAGATGTAAACATTAGCGACCGTCCGCAATTTGCAACCGCGTGTCAACGTGGAGTTTCACACTGAAATCAGGAATGTTCGAAAGCGCGCTGCACGATCAAGTGAAAATTGGGAACAGTCTCGAGAAAGAAAGCGAAGAAATAATTCATCAAGAGAGAGGCGTGAAAGACAGAGCATAAATAATCGCGATGTTAGGCTTGACCGTCGCCGGCATAGCAATCAAAAACCAGTAATAGTTAATTTTCTACACTTTTTTTCAGTACTTGCTGAATTTTCACTCCATTTTATAAGTGTAGATATCTGAATTATGAACAGTAATACATACAGAGAGTGATGTAATCGACAATATAATTTAAATTTTCCCCAACAATTTCTTATTTGTTGTAATGATAAAGTATAGATATCTTAATTTTGAAAAATAGTACATACAAAGAGGGATGTCATTTTTAAAATCATCGACGCTGGGTTTCTCAGTCTTCTCTTTAACTCTGAGGTAATGGAAATTCACATTTTTTAATCACGATGTTCTAGAATCAGCCTTATAGAGAATACCCCTTAACAGCGTATAATTATGATGACAGGTAATGGTAACATTCCTGACATATGTTACTTTCAGTCGAATTGTTTTGCAAAATAAAATATAAAACTAAAAGCGACCATGCTGGTCGTGCAGTGGCTAGTAATCTTATATTACACATAGCTCGCCGTGAAAGTGCGGCGCGAAAAAAAAAAAGGTTGTACCAGGCATCGTCGCCATCATCGTGTCATTTTATGCTCGCAACTATATAGAATGTTTCTAGTAAAAAAAAATTACAAATTCTTATTTTCAGAGGACGCCCTCGAAGCCGAGCGCCGATAATATGTGTGGAAAAGCGGACTCACTTCCCAGGCGTATCCGGTCGTTTCTGCCTGCTTGCGGCCCTTGACGACCTTCCCTTTGTAGGGTCCGAACACCACGCCCTTGGGCACCGATATCTCCGCCCAGATGCCCAGCCCGGCTCCCGGGATGCCCGAACGACACACGGACAGGAAGACGGGGCACGTGCGGTAAGCGAGATCGGCGTGAAGACCCGGGGGAACCTGAAATAAAACCATTCAGGAGGGAACATTATGTACATACATATTGTATATTAGTTTATTATTCCCTCGGTGCAGGCACAGATACGTACCTTCCGGTCGGGGACGAACAACATCGGGCCGTGAACGGGGCAGGAGCTCTCGTACGAGCGACCGCAATCATCGCAGTCTGCGGAGAGGAAAGAGAGAAAAACATCAGGCAAGACGGACGGGTAACGTAGTCTTCCTATTTAACAACTGGAGCTGGCACCGAGCTCACTTCGAGTCGAAATTTCACAGTGATACACTTTTTGCGCGCAATATTGTACGTCTGAAGCGACTGCCTTTCCTCCGATACCTTAAAGCTACGGAGAAGCGATAGCGAGGCAGATGGATTCGCCATCGAGGAAAATATTGCGGCCTGGAATGGGTATTTATTTTTTCAACCCGAGTCCAAACTACATTTGGTTTTTTAGATGATAATGGGCTTAAAAGTATTTCAGTAATTAACTTTTTGGGGAAAAACAATAAACCAAGGATTTAAAAAAAGGAATTTTTAGTAAACAAGAAAATTTCGCCCGCGAATAAAATCCGATTCATTTTATAGCTAGGTGGGTGGTTCCTCGAAGGGTGAAAGAAAAACCGGACCATGTGTGGCACATTGTTGATTTGTCGAATTACAAAAGTGCGTAATGATACAAAACACCTTTGGACACACTATTGGAGGTGAAGCATAACACGAAACAGGGGAACGCGAGACATGGACACGTCCAAACACGTTTGTAGACAATATTAAAAGTCAAGTATGACACAAACTCATGGAAACTGGGGTATTGACATTACCAAACCTTTTTGTACACACTATTGGACCGTGTCGACGCACCCAGGAAAAGAACTCTGGGGCCTAAAGTCGGATTTTAACTTCGATTTCTAAACAAACTGTACAATGTGTCGTTCCAAATTAACAATTGGTCAGAAACGGAGAACTTAAAATTTTAAAAATGTACCTCACCGATCGATTTTGGACTTATTTCCGTGATTCCTGGGATTCCGACGGAAACGAAATCTGCCGCCGTTAAAGCGTGCAAAATCCAATGAAACCCAAACGCCGAAGTACGTCCCGTCGGATACAACAAATCCCGATTTAATTAATAAACACGGATGAAAATAACCCAATGATTCCAGCAGAGATTTAAGCATACGTACAGGAACCAAGATAAAAGTTAAACATCATCCCACACTCTCAACTGTTTTCTTTTTAGTCCTGATGGGGGGAGGGTAGTTTGTCCCGAGGACACTGATTCATCCCCACCACAAATTTACTACTTTATCATGCAATCACGCCTCTAGGTGAACCCGCACTGCTTCTAGAAGGGGACAGCATCAATTATTCGAGATTCGAGCCGGCCACTTAGGGGAAACACGAGACGTTAGCACTAGACGATGTGGGCCAATTTGTAACTGAGAAGGGATAACGGTTCATTCTGAGGCCTCAAAAAGCCTCCGCTTGCTACATTCTGTCCATCTCTAAATCGTTTGATACTCGAACGGCATGAGCGACGCAATTAAAATCTCAGGTCAGTAAGGGTTCTACTCACACAAAAACTCGTCTTCACTGGATATTTCCTCCTCGGCGTAGCAGACCTTCGGAACTTGGCGCTTCGGATACCTTCTTCTGGGTCCCCGGTCTAGACGACGAGGGAATGGAAGAGAATTAAGGGTAGTGAAAAAGATACATTTTTTGACAGGGAAAACGATTAACATTAGTTTTTATTTTAGAAAACATTTTCATTCGAATCGCTATTTTAGAGGACAGGGTCGAGGAAGGACGAGACGCAATGCTCGCGGAGGGTTCCAGAAAGCTGAATTACGCGTGAAATGAACGACGGTGCGAAATTTCGGATTTTGTTTGTTTGTTGTTGTTGTTGTTACTCATGCCCCTTGGCGGGAAGTATTCCAGACCAGATCCATATAGGCTTGCTGGATGGGGGCGCGTCTCCAGTTTATAATGGCACTAGAAGGGTCGGAGTCCGACTTAGACAAGTGCCACATCCCTTTTGACCGAACAACCCCAGGCGTGACATCTGGGGGATCGTACCTTCTCCCCCCTCTCTGACTTCATAGAAGGACTTTCCGATCTGCGGTTTTAACGGGACCCTATCCCGCCTGGACACGAAGATATTTAACGGCGCATGTCGGGATTCGATCCGAGCACCCTCATTACCGAAAGCCGAAGCGCTAACACTAAGCTACTCCGTGCCCTGTTTGCTTGTAATTTATTAAAACTAAAGCTACGGCGACCTGTTTGGCGAAGCGGAGTATTAGTTTAACTCGCAGACCTTCCATTCCCATGTTAAGCTATGGGGAATTTTCTTTTCGGTATTTATTCTAATCACAGATTGACAAAGTCCTTTTTTCGAATTCTTTTCTCTGCATACGAAGTGAGAGATTTCAGTAAAGAACACGTCGTTATTGAAATTTTCGACTCTTTGGACTACATTTTTTATGTGGTATAAAAATGTATTGACTTCTAGCGGAACTAAGTTCACTTTTTTCGAAACATTAAACTAAAGTAATAAAATTTTTGAAGAATTCACAAACTACATTTAGAAATATAACCTTTAGCTTACGGGGCCTATTTTAAGATTCCCTCTTTCGAACGGGAAATTTCATACCCCCTTTGTAAGAACGGCCATTAAGGGGGGTTATATATGGATATATATACTAGCTGAATACCCGTACTTCGCTATGGAGTACATTCAAATTAAATTCAACGGTCAATGTATGCAATAAATGCCAATATATTTATATGCATCTATATATATATATATATATATATATATATAATAAATATAACGATCAATGTATGCAATTGATGTAAAAAAAGAAATATATTCATCAAAAATCGCAAGGGATATTTTTATAGACAAAATAATGTAGAAGAAAATATTCAAATAGGACATACTAAAGAATATAGCACAGTTCATATAGTACAGTTTGAGGAACATATCTTTTACTGTATTTTAATATCTTTTTGGATAATGTCCAAATCGTCTGCCGCATTCGCAAGAATTTTTTTTTGTCTACTTCGTTGTTATGCACGTGACGCAAAATTAGTTTAAAGTATCACAAAAAGAAAAGAAACCACGTGATCGGCACATAATAAATTAAATTCTAAAAATTAATGTTTAAAAATTCACCAAAAATCAGAAAATGGAGGTAAAGATTCGAAAAAAGATTTCATTTTAAAGGAATTTTTAGGATCTTTCTCGTGATATAAATTTTTTAACCCTGAAATTATTATTTTAAATGAAACCTTAAAAACAGTCACTAAAACAGCTTAAAAATTTAATTTTAAAAAAATGCAAGAAGAATTTTTCAAAAATCATTCTTAGTGCACCCCTACACTATAAGAAGAATCGCCATGCAAAATGTCTGCCCTTTAGGTCCAGCGGTTTGGTCTGTGCGTTATATGTCAGTCAGTCAGTTACGGAACTGTTATATATATATATATATATATATATATATTCATATTCATTCTTTGGCCCGTATTGTTGGGATACATGTAATCCCACCCCGTAAGGGAAAGGTTAATTTGTTTCTTGTTTTACATTCATTATGATAAAGTATTATAGATCAAGTTTGGTAAAGACATAACTCTCATCGTCTTCAAAACGTCCGTCCCGTGCCTCAAAATTTGAGGGACTTTTTAAATGCGCTGTTAGAATATCTTTTGAATTCTTACAACTTTAATGCAATCAAAACAATTAGGAATACCCCAAGAAGGCATTTTATTCACTCTGCACCCATCCCGAACGACTTACTGGAGGATCCTGGGTCTTTTTCCGAACTCGTCCCGCTTCCAAACGCGATGATGTCCTGCAGAAACTTCAGTTGGTTCTCGGATTTCCTCAGCAGGTCAGATACTTCTTTCTTCTCTTTCCGATTCAACTTCACTTCGTACTTTGTCCAGTCTACTTGCGACTGAGGAATGCATGCAAATGCTTTAGAACAGCCTCAAAAGTGGTTTTTACAATGATAAAAATAATCATACACATTATCATAAGCTTCAGTTGAAAATGAAGCATTTTTCAATTTTTATCGCGTACCCTCAAGTTCATCGCAAGTGGTGACAAACACTTAAGCAAATTGAAAGATTGACTCATTTTTTTTTTTCGCATTCATAATTAACTTTTCCGGGTTTTCTTTTGTGCACATTCATAGTATAAGAGTGCCTATTACGCGCTACACGTATCACGTGATTATGCCTCTCGAAATACGTCATCTATCCATCCATTTAAAAAAATTATATAAAATTATAACAATCTTAAAATATAGAGAGGAACAATGCTTCAAAATGGAGGCGTGATTAATGTCTATCGCCTAACGAATTGCGACAATGATGGAAGACGATTTTCCAAGTGCAATAAACGCTCACGTTCATTTCGGGGGAAAACATCTGTAAGAACTGAAGACACAACTCAACTCGACTTTTTTGAGTAGAAAAAGGGAAGGAGGAAGGATGCGGCCATGTTGGCTGATGTGAGGATCTGCCTATGACTACATAGTTGTTTATTCCTTTATTTTATATGTTTGTGTAATGTGCTGCTTTAAAGATCAATTAAAGTTTGGCAGCTAAAAAGAATATGACCTTTTATTTGTGTGTGTGAAGTCTCTCACCGCCTTTACCCACTCGTTCTACGAAGAAGGAGTTCTACTGGCGCAGTCGGAAGGATCGTATCAGGTGAGAGCTCTTATTTTTTGTGTAAATGCATGCTCCCGCATTTTAATATTTTAATTGTCTGGGCGAAATTATCTAGGAATAGAGTGTTTAAAGTTGTACTATCCCGGGACATAAAGTTTCTGTTTCTCGTCAGAGAAAAAAAAAAAAACGAATTCTCACCAGAGAAAATCAAAAAGAATATGTCAGTATTCCGAGTTTTATTTGTTTGTATATTTTATTTTAATTTTTAGTGTTGTTGTACTTTCAAGGGGAAAAATATTTTTTTTTCCTTTCGATTTGGAATTTTCGCCCCAGATAATTAAGAATAGTTTTGTTAAACGCATGTTTAATCAGTTTTTGCAAACGACAATTCATCTAATTCACTGCATTTAAATTTGAAGATATTACATATCAAATAAGTTAAGATTTGTTGTCTGAATTTATTTTGTTTAGCAATTACATTTAGTAATTTGAAAGTCAACCTATGTAAAATCATACATCAGTGTATTCTTATGAACTTCTGGTTCTGTTTTGTACATCAGTGTATTCTTAAGAACTTCTGGTTCTGTTTTGGCCCCATGCCAAGTTATTTTAAACGGTTTTCAGGAAATGACTTAAATAAGAACGATTTTATGTTATTTTTTTTGTGTGTAACAAATCATTGTTTATGCATATTATAAATGGAATAATTTCGATAGAATTGTGGATTTCGTTTTGGTTTTATTTTACTGTATGATATACGTACTTGGGATTTATTCTTGATGGATATTCTTAGCATAAGGATTGTATAATTACATTTTAGGTGGGATATTTAAGGTTGACGAATAGCGTGGAATAAAATAAATACGTTTGATTATTTTATATAGTGTTCTGATAAAATATTATCGGTTCTGTTGGTGACATTTAACATTCATTATTGGAAATTTTACAAAATTGAGTTGTGCATACAATATTTTTATCGAAGGTTTTGATATTTAAAGATTTTTTTTTTACAGTTTTGTGAAAACGAAACTTTAATGTTTGTTCTTGGATTTGTTAATATTTTTTTTTTTGAAAGTATGATATTTTGTTTCTGTGGTTAAAATATTATAGCACGTTAGTTCGAACAGTTTGTTTACGTGTAGTACTTACTAACTACACATTAATGGTTATTGGGTGTTATTAGGTATTTATTTGAACTTGTATTAATTACTGTATTCAAGGGTTGACGCAGTTAGTGTTAAAAATAAAACTTTGGTTTTTGGTGTTTATTAGTGTAGTATATGTTTAGAAGTGTATTATTAGATTTAACCCCATGAGTCATTTATCGTCAGATATATATATATTATTTTTCGGGGCTTCTGAAAAAAATCCCTGTTTGTTCTAAGAATTATATTTTTGGCTAGATATATTTATAAAATAAGGGGTTACTAGACACTAAGCACCATGGCATTTTTAACTAAGGGTAAAAAAGAAGATTTACGTAATTTAGCTGAAGAGATGGGGGAAAAACCAACTCCCGAAATGAGAATAGTAGATCTCAGAAAAATTATTATAGAAAGTAAATCTTATGATGAAGAATTTGTAAGGGGAACATTAGAGATGATCATTAGTACCAGACTCGAGGAAGAAGTCTCCAAGAAAAATCAAATGGAGTTGGAAGTTCAGCAGAAGCAAAGAGAGTTAGAAATTCAGCAGAAGGAAAGAGAGTTGGAAATTCAGCAGAAGCAAAGAGAGTTGGAAGCTCAGCAGAAGCAAAGAGAGTTGGAAGCTCAGCAGAAGCAAAGAGAGTTGGAAGCTCAGCAGAAGCAAAGAGAGTTGGAAGCTCAGCAGAAGCAAATGGAGTTGGAAGCTCAGCAGAAAAGAGAACAAATGGAGTTTGAATTGAGAAAGCTCGAAATCGAATCTAAAAGTCGGTCAAGCTCTTCTACGGTTTCCAATAACAGTGGGCAACATTGCTCAGAATTAATTAAGCTTATGCCTAGATTTAATTTGCGTGAAGATGACATCACGATTTATTTATCCCTGTTTGAAAGACAGGCCAAAAGAGTCAACATAGATACTAAAGACTGGGTATCGTGTCTTTTAACGTTATTACCATCTGAAATCGTTCAATTAATTAGTAGAGAATCGGAAGAGAAATTTGAGGATTACGAGTATATTAAAACAATTTTGCTAAAAAGATTTAAATTGAATCCTGAAAGTTTTAGGAAAAAGTTCGTGATGCATCAGAAGATAGCTGAGAAATCTTGGAGGGATTTTTGTTATGAAATAACAAATTATTTCGAAGAATGGATTGGAGGTCTAGATATCAAAGATTTTTAAGGATTGAAGAATCTAATCATTACAGATCAGCTCAAGAAAAAGGTACCACCTGAAGTGCGAGAACATCTCTTAGATGAATGGACAAAATTTACTTCCCCGTCCAAGTTGGCGGACAGATTAGATGAATATGATAGTATACGCAGTACAGCAAAGAAATCCTTGGGAACGGTTTCTAAGGACAAGGTAAATGAAAAATTTCGTCCTCATACTCCACCTCCAGAACGGACATTCAAGAGTAAACCATTTTCTTCACCTCAAAACACAACCAAATGGACACCACAACGCCGAAATGAGGATTTATATAGATCTAAATTCAAACCAACTTGTTTTACTTGTGGAAAGGAAGGTCACACTTCAAAGTTTTGTACGAAAAATCATCAGTCTAAAAATATTCCTGTTACCGCACAAAATAACCTAGTTCAAAAGTCAACTACTATAAAAGATGATAAATCAGATGTGTTGACAGCTAAAATTTCCATTCCAGTATCCAAATCAATGGATATTTATGATGGCGTGGATGATTTAAAAATCGTCGAAATCAAATGTGGAAATGTAGTTCTGAATGGTATCGTAGACACGGGCGCACAAATATCCGTAGTGCGAGAAGATTTGGTAGCCGATATGCCTTATGAAGGAGAAGGCAAAATAGAAATAAATTCAGCTTTTGGGGAAAGTGAAACAACTCCTCTCAGAATCATTGGAATGAAAATTAATGACGATTTACATGGGGATGTTCCAGTCACCTGTGCCGTTTCAAAGAGACTTACTAATGATTTATTACTAAGCTTTTCAGCGTACACTATGCTCAAAGAAAATATCGAACTCCACGGGAATAGCCATTGTTCGGAGACGTCAGTCTCAGAATTAAAAGAACCGAATAGTGAAGTGACGGAATATAAGGATGACAAGGACATGCTTCCGAATATAACCAGTACAGTGTTAGCAGTGAGCGGAAATGAGTCTCTACAAAACGCAAAAGATGATCGCACAATAGAAGAGACAAACTTAGAGTTCGTCAAACTTCAGAAAATGATGAAACGCTTAAGAAATGTTTTGAATGGTCAGAAAAACGAGAAAACTCTTATTTTATTGACCATGGAATTTTACAGCATAATGAATGTATCTGTGGCGAAAATATTAAGCAAGTCGTGTTACCAATAGAAAAGAGGAACATTGTGTTAAAAATGGCACATGAAATCCCACTAGCTGGCCATCTTGGGGAAAAGAAAACCACTCAGCGTATTAAGTACTCATTTTACTGGCCTACAGTCAAGCAAGACGTAAAAGAATATTGTGGAAGTTGCAAAGAATGTCAAATGAGAAAAGTGGCTACATATAAGGATAGGATCCCTATACAACCTATTGTCAGACCTGAAACTCCGTTTGAAGTATGGAGCGTAGATTGTATAGGACCATTAGAACCTCCATCGGGTAGAAAACATCGTTTTGTAATATGTGCTGTGGATCTGTGTACTAGATGGGCAGAAGCCATACCAGTAAGAGAAATTAGTGCCAAAACTACATGTAACGTGTTAATGAAGATATTCACTCAGACCGGATTCCCGAAAATGATCTGTACCGATCAAGGTACAAATTTTACATCCAAGCTCACTCAGGCTTTTGAAAATCTCCTAGGCGTATCTCCACGTTTTTCCACTCCAGGACATCCTGAGAGTATGGGTGCTGTCGAACGTTGGAACCGAACTTTAAAAGAGATGATGAACAAAAATATTCAAGAATATGGCAGAGATTGGGACTTGCATCTTCCTTATCTTTTATTCGCGTATAGAGAAGTACCACACAGCACTACTGGGTTGTCACCATTCCAGTTAGTTTATGGGAGATTACCTCCGGGTCCTTTATCTTTGTTAAAAGAAGTTTGGACAGGCAAGCGGAGTATCCCAACCACTGCATCTCGTCCAATTGTGAATTATTTACAAAATTTAACTGAAAACCTAAGAAAAGCTCATGAAATTGCATCCGAGAATGCAGAGAAGTCTCAAGAACGATATTCTTCTAATTATAATCTTCGATCGAAGGAAAAATCTTTTGTTGTTGGCGAAAAGGTTTTAGTACTGTTACCTTCGTCCTCTCACAAACTTTTAAATACTTGGATTGGACCTGCCACAGTTATACAACTTACTAGACCACATTCCGCAAAAGTCGAAATGGAAGATGGGAGTATCAGGGAACTCCACATAAATAGGCTCCGACCTTACATTCAAAGGATAAATCATGTTGGTATGGTTTTCGAACTAGATGAAGATTTTGGGACAATTCACTATGCACCTGCTGACAAGAGGAATAAAAATATTGAAGATATCAGAAAACACATTCATAATATGAAAAGTACTAGTTTATCAGGGGAACAAACCCAGGAACTCTTTGATATTCTCCGGAAATATGTAGATATATTCAGTTCCAAGCCCGGACACGCCAAGGTTGAAGGACATTCTGTTAAAGTTACGGAGAACTGTTCGCCAAGGAGACTCAAACCGTACAGGGTCCCTATTAGTCTACAAAAAGAAGTAGATCGGCAGATCAAAGAGTTGTTAGATATGGGCCTCATTGAGCCAAGTGACAGTGAATGGGCTCATCCAGTAGTTTGTGTCGCTAAGAAGGATGGAAGCGTTAGGTTATGCATTTATTTTAGATTACTGAATAGTTTTACAATCCCAGACGTTTACCCCATGAAAATAGCTAGAGATCTGTTATTTGAGGTAGGACAAGCAACATTTATTACTGTAATCGACCTCACCAAGGGATATTGGCAAATTCCAATGAAGGAAGAATCCAAGCCTTATACAGCATTTGTGACACATTCTGGCCATTATCAATGGAACGTGTTACCATTTGGAATGAAAAATGCTGGGAGTACGTTCCAGAAATCGATAGACAAGGCCCTAGCTTCTCATAAAGCATATTGTCGTTCATATATTGATGATGTGGCCATATTTTCTAAAACGTGGGCGGAACATCTTAATCACATAAACAGCGTTTTCAAGACACTAAGGGAAGTAAGTTTAACAGTAAACTTAGAAAAGTGTGAGTTTGGTAAAACTCAAGTGAAGTTCTTAGGCCATTTGATTGGATCCGGTCAACATTCCCCAGATCCAGAGAAGGTTGAAGTTATAAAAAGATTAGCAAAGCCCACTACGAAGAAAGAAGTAAGAAGTTTACTTGGACTAGCTAGCTACTACCGTGATTATATACCACAATTTTCACAAATTGTGTTACCTTTGACAAATTTGACTAAGAAAAGTGTGCCAACCGCCATACCATGGAGTACTGATGCTGACCAAGCTTTTGCGAAACTCAAGGAGGAGTTGGTCAAAATGCCTTCCTTACATACTCCAGATCTTGATAAACCCTTCCAGTTATATACAGATGCTTCGGCCACAGCAATCGGTGCATGTTTAGCTCAAAAAGATGGACAAGGAAAGGAAGTACCGATTGCATTCTTTAGTAAAAAGTTGAATTCATGCCAAATGAAGTGGTCAACCATTGAGAGAGAAGCTTTTTGTGTCCTTGAGGCATTGAAAAAGTTTGATACGTGGATATTTGGTGCTGAAATACAAATAATTTCTGATCATAACCCATTGACTTATTTAACTCAAAGTGCCCCTCATGGTGCAAAGCTTTCTCGCTGGGCATTAGCTCTACAACGTTATAATATGAGCGTCACATATAGAAAGGGTAGTCGCCATGGTATTGCTGATGCTTTGTCTAGATTAAAATTTGATTCTCCTAATTAATTATAAGAATTTATCTTTTCATGTATATACTTGATCTTAAATGGTGTGGTAATACAATATTGCTATTGATTATGTTATTTGGTTAATGTTTTATTGGAATATATGTATTATGTTTATAAATTTGTATGTATATTGTTTATATTAAGTGGGAGCTGCATAATGAAGAGCTCTCACCTTAATATCTTTACTTGTGTGTGATAGAACAAATACTTGTTCCGAGTTTTATTTTCCTTAGCAACATCGACACTCATGTGACGGATGTGCTTGCCCCGATGGGAGTTGTAAGAACTGAAGACACAACTCAACTCGACTTTTTTGAGTAGAAAAAGGGAAGGAGGAAGGATGCGGCCATGTTGGCTGATGTGAGGATCTGCCTATGACTACATAGTTGTTTATTCCTTTATTTTATATGTTTGTGTAATGTGCTGCTTTAAAGATCAATTAAAGTTTGGCAGCTAAAAAGAATATGACCTTTTATTTGTGTGTGTGAAGTCTCTCACCGCCTTTACCCACTCGTTCTACGAAGAAGGAGTTCTACTACATCTATCCTAATAATAGCCCAGTTCTGTCTATCTGGAACGCTTCCGGAGCGACCGCTTCATAAATATATCAGCCTAAGGCATCCATTTTGTTTTATGAGTTAGGCTTAACAAGTTAAAAGTAAAGTTAATAAAGATTATTTGCTATCTAAACCCAAATAATTTATTAGAAACAACGTAATATAGACACAAAGCAACTTTATTTAGATTTTTAGACGGATGCAATAAACGGTTATGACAGTTTCAAAATAGCTCGCCAACGTTTAAAACTGTTGTCAGTATAAATAAAATATCTTTATATCATTGTAAGGCATTTTCGATGTGATATTGATATTCATTAGAAAATTATCTCTTTTCCGCCACCTTTCGAGTTATCATACTGTTTCATTGTTATTAATAAGAAGTATTCATTTTATATACTCAGAACTTGAAAATGTAAACACGAGTGAGTCATTCATTCACCGTGATTCATTCATCGTCGTTAATTTAAGAAAAATTGAATCGGAGAATCTTTTTCACAGTAAAACAGTTTTTCATTATATTATTTTTAATATATATATTTATATTTTTAACCATATAATATATATTTTAACCAGATATTACAATAATGTCAAATGTAGTATATTCGGAAAGTTGCAAACTCGACGCATGCGTAGTGATATGTTCAAAACCGTCTGCTTTCAAAGCAAATACCTAACATAACCGCAACATTTTCTTAAATGTCTATCGCCTGACAAATTGCGACAATCATGGAAGATTTTCCGAGTGCAATAAACGTTCACGTTCAATTTGGGGGAAAACATAAATAAAATATTCAGCTTAATAATTAATAGAAACTTGAACTATTAATACACTTCATTAAGTAGAACAAAAGGAACCCGGCACTATACATGAATGAACTGAAGTTTCCAAATCGAAATCTAACAGATTACGAACCGTCGTGCGGTAACAGATTTTGAGAGTCAGACTGGAATTATTTCCCAATTAGGTGGTTAGAGACGATTACTTGCAGGGTTAGACCACTTGCCAGGTATGGTTTAACTTAGAACAGAAATAAGAAAAGAAATTTTCAAACGGTGGTCATGATCAATGAGATTATGACCTCAGTTTTGGGGTATACGCCGTGGGAAAATGGCGTCATCGTGACGTATAACTGTAAAAACCTACCCATCAACATTATCGTGTCACTTTCGTGCGGCAAAATTTTCGTTTGTCCCAAGATTAAGGCCCCGTTACACGGTCAAGACATGTAAGCTTTACCCCATTCGTCTGGAAAAGGATCGTTCCCGGGTTCGATTCCTAGTCTAGCAAATGCTATATAAAGTAATAATCAAATAGGTAATAATCAACCCTAAACACGTAAAAATGTGTCGCAAATACTCGTTATAAGGGAAATTGAGTACTTTTTAATGTGTACATTATGAGAAAAATATAACTTAGAATTTTAAATAGGATGTCGTTGATAATTTTCGAAACAAATATTCATTTTTTAGAAATCGAAATATCAAGGTACACTATTGTACCCAATATCATATTTTAAAATATCTAGCACTTACCATCTTTTCTCCAAATTCTTTCATGAGGCGCGTTTTCGTCTCCAGAGGAATGTCTAGAAAAAGTTATGAATCTTACATAAAATGAGTTTTATTAAGAAAGGATAAATAAAATATTTGACCATCAAATTGTTTAAAGTATTCTTCATTTTTTCCGGAACATTTCTAGTACAGCCTGTTTATATTTGAGCACAATATATATATTAGAGAGCAATATACACATGCATGCGCAGCATTTTCGCAATTCCGTTTTGCCCTATTCTCTTCAGCGAGCGATCGACAAGCGAAAGAAAAAAAAATCTCATCTTCCCTTTTAACTCCTGTGTCTTCTTTTTTGTTTTCTTCTCGCGAAGATGCCTGTAAAAGCGACAAAACTAATCCATGACTGTCATGGGAATAAAGGAGAAGCGCGTGTACTCTGTCTTATAAGTTTACCTCTCTAATCTATTTTTTTCTCCTGGAGATTTTGTGGTAAATTTAACCCGAGTAGGCTCTTTTGAACACAAATTAGAGTTCATGTTTGTATACCATTATCTGAAATAAGCAGAGCCTAAATAAGTAGGCATAAACAATTTTCTGTTATGTCACCGTCTTCTTACTATAAGCTTCAGTTATTATTGCAGGCATTATCTATACATAAAATTTTCAAAACTATGACCTAAATCCAGTTTATCTCGCAATTACATTTTCTGCCCACCGTCTATTAACCTATTCACACATCAGCGCAAGAAACCAGTCATCTGTCCGCTTTTTCAAAATTCTAGTTGTTAGATAGCGGAAAAATACCCTGAAAATATTTTGAAACCCCAAAATGTATTTCAAATAAAGGATTCGATATTTATTACATCGCAAATAGAATGTCACCGCTATCTGCAGAGTATTGACCATTAAAGCACTGATTTTTATCTGGGCTTGAAATGAATAGGGACCAAAATGAAAAGTTCCTGTCGAATTGGTTCCGGTGGAATTTTTCATTTACGTATCCATATGAAACCATTATTTTGGGTTGGATTTGATGTGGCTCCTAAAGATTTTGTAAAGATTTCCTAATATTTATCCGACCCGGAACCATTCATTAGTTTCCATTAAGGAAATGTTCCGAGTCGGAACAAAAAATATCTCTCACAAAAGATTTGTCTCCTTTACGTCTTTGGCGAAATTTCAAAGAAAATGAAATTGTTTAGACAGGGCAAAAAGTTTTAAAATTCGGAACTTAAAAAGAACTGTTATACAAAAACTTGTAATCTCTCTCTCACTCTCTCTCTCTCTCTCTCTCTCTCTCTCTCTCTCTCTCTATATATATATATATATATATATATATATATATATATATATATATATATATATATATAAATTTATTTATACTAGCTGAAAACCCGCACTTCGCCACGGAGTACATTCAAATTAAATACAATGGTCAATGAATGCAATTAATGCCAAAAAAAGTAAATATATATGTATATTTTTAATAAATACGACGATCAATATATACAATTCATGTAGAAAAATATATATATATTTACTAGCTTTATATACCCGGCGTTGCACGGGTGAACCCTTAATAAAGCTTACTTGTATGATATGTATATTTGTATTTTATGACAATCTATACCCCTCTCCACTGGTCATCATCCCATCAGCATATTATAATAACCCCCCCCCCATGCTAATGTCAGCATTAAAATGTTTCTTTCAATTTTGATAACCCACTGGATCCCGGCCCTTCGAGGAGTTTGAGGGCTTCCCCTTAAACCCTTGTGAAAATCGCCGGTTTCATAAACAAAGAATTACCTGACGTTGCCCAGGATAATAAAAATGAATGGAGTTAACCTGAGCTCTATTACTCTTCCGGAACGTATCTAGGCCGTAAAGCGAGGTATGGGAGTATTATTTAACCCGGTTTTTTACATATGAAGGAATATGTGAAAAACACGTTTTGCCCCCCTTCACCCTTGGGGGGCGAATTTTGAAAAATCCTGAAACTGATTTTAGGTAATCAAGTTCCTTACATTTTAAAGCAAGAATCTTAAGGATATCTGTTTTTTTTTCTTTCAGATATGAGGGAATATGGAAAAAATGCGTTTTTCCCCTCCCCCCCCTTTTGGGCCAAATTTTGAAAAATCCTGAAATTGGTTTTTAGGTATTCATGTTCCTTACATTTTAAAGCAAGAATCTTTAACATATCAATTTCCTTCTTTGAGATATGAAGGAAAACACGTTCCTCCCCCCCCTCCCCCCTTGGGGGGGCCGAATTTTGAAAAATCCTGGAACTGATTTTTAGGTATTCGGCTTAATTTTATTTTAAGGTAAGAATCTTATGGATATCCGTTTCATGTGAAAAACACGAAAAATCACGTTTAGCCCCCCTCCCCCCCTTGGGGCCGAATTTTGAAAAAAATCCTTTAACTGATTTTAGGTAATCAAGTTCCTTACATTTTAAAGCAAGAATCTTTTGGATATCAATTTCCTTCTTTGAGATATGAGGGAATATGGGAAAATACGTTTTGCCCCCTCCCCCCCATGGGGGCCGAATTTCGAAAAATCCTGAAATTAGTTTTTAGGTATTTATGTTCCTTACATTTTAAAGCAAGAATCTTATGGATATCTGTTTTCTTCTTCGAGATATGAAGGAAAATGTGATAAAACACGTAAAAACACGTTTTTCCCCCCTCCCCCCCTTGGGGGCCTAATTTTGAAAAATCCTGAAATTGGTTTTTAGGTATTCATGTTACTTACATTTTAAAGCAAGAATGTTATGGATATCAATATCCTTCTTTGAGATATGAAGGAATATGTAAAAAACACGTTTTGCCCCCCTCCCCCCCTTGGGGGGCGAATTTTGAAAAATCGCTTCTTAAATGACGCCTTCAGCACAAAACTAATAAGCTCCTAAAATTTGATATCTGTATCTCCAATAGTTTTTGCTGGGCGTTGATACGTGTATGTATATATGTATATATAAGTCAGGACTTCTTCCTTTATAGATATAGATATATATATATATATATATATATACTATATTGCACCTCGGCAAGAAAAGTGACACAACTCAAAAATGCAGTATTTGAGAAAATCGACTGAAAGATTACTCTTTAGCTTAAGCTAGCATTACAGTAAAACTGATACAACTGCTCTCAGGTGGACAGTTTACGAGATGTGTCACTTTTCGTGCACGATGGGACACTTCAAACATGTTTTTCAATCACATAACCACAAAATTGCCATTTTTTGACTTCACTTTTCAGAGTGACTTTACTGTCACTTTTCTTGTCGGAGTGATATATATATATATATATACAGTACTGTGAAAAGTAAATGGGACAAGCTTCCTTTTTCATAAAATTCGTCCTTTCCCAGGGGTTTCCTGCCTGAACCCGGTTTCAACTGCATTTTGTTACAAAGAGAGGGTGGCCTTGACTAGTCTAAACTGATTAGAACATATGATCATCACTCGTAGAGCATTTTCGCGTCAGTTGCGTTTCAGCTGCTGTAAGAAGTGGTCGATTGTGTCAGTTGTCTGGTTCTCACATGTATGAAATGATGGATATCACTCCCAGGAAAAGGTCTAGAATTGTTACCCTTAGTCAGCATAACTGTATTAATGTGAGGATATTGCTGCAGCAGTTGGAGTTGGAAAATCCAGTGTTTCCAGCATTATTAATCAGCAAAATAAGTTTGGGACAGTTTCTCCACAACGGAAGAGTAAATGTGGACGCAAACGGCAGACAACAACTCGTACAGACAAATTTCTTGTACGAAATAGTAAAATGCATCCTCGCCAGACACGCACAGATTCACACCACTTCAGAGACAATTATTGGCTACTGGTGCGAGCGTTGATCGTCGACAGTACGACGAAGGCTTATTGAAGCAGTTAGATGGGCAAGAACACCAGTCTAAAAAGAGTTATTAACACCTGCAATGAAGAGAAAACGTTTGTATTGGACCAGGAAATATCAATCCTGGACTGTACAAGACTGGAATAAGGTTGTATTCAGCGGCGAAACGCATTTTTTGTGCAAGGGTTTCGATCAACATATGCCAGGCGAAGCGCTGGAGAACAAACACATCAGGACACAACATTTTAATCAAACAGTTAAGCACCCTCAAAAGCAGATGTTTTGGGGTTATTTTACATCTTGCGGACCTGGCAGCTTAGTACCAGTTGAAGGAATGATGAACTCCAAAAAATACATTCCAATACTAGAAGAAAAAATTGTGCCTCTTATGCAAACGTTCGCTGGCGGTGATGGTGTGTTTCAACTAGATCTTGCTCCATGCCATAATTCTAAGCTAGTAAAGAAATTTTTTTCAAGAAAAGAAATTAACATTTTTGGATTGGCCTGGTAATTCTCCAGATGTAAATCCTATCGAAAATTTGTGGAGCATTGTGAAGAGACGTGTGAGTAAGATGGTCTGCTCAACCAAGAGAAAAATGATTGAGAGTGTCATAAAAGTTTGGTTTCGTGATGACGACGTCAAAAATTTATGTTCTAAATGAGTGGAATCCATGCCAAAATGTGTAAAGGATATCATTAAAGCTAGAGCAGGACATATTTGCTACTAGATTGCTATACCATGCATGTAAGTGAAATTATACTAATTAAACGACATATATGAAAAATTTTTTGTTTGTTCCAATTAATTTGCACAGGTACTGTATATACATACATAAAAAAAATATTTTCGCAACACGCCATTCTGACAGAAAATTGTGAAGAATCGAAACTAGAGAAGAAAATTAGTCAAATGAAAATTGTATTTGGTTCTACATAAAAATTAAGTAAATTTCAAAGAGTGAAGTACCTCCATTTTTTTCGGAGTTGATCTTCCTTATTTCCTTCACGATTTTCGTCAACTGCATCATCTCGCTCGATTCCGGGTTCGCCCCTGACAAACAAACAGACAGTCATCGGAAAACAGTTTTCGGACCGATGGAAGTGAGTACACATCCATTCAGAGAGAGACAACAGAAAGTCACTTACTCCACAGAGAAAAAAAATCCCCAGAATACAAACCCGTTCGTTCTAGTAATATAGTCCAGTCCAAAAATACGATGAATTTCAAAACTTTACGAGAGCTTTTCGAGGACTAGCGATATAAAAATAAATGTATAATTTTTTAAAACAAATGATGAAAATCATAGTAAATATGCACAATGACGATTTAAAAAAATATCCTTCGTTTATTAACTTTATAACAGTCTTTATTTTAAAGCAAATATTCTAAATCCCATAACCATTTCTCATTCAACTGCACGATAGGCTCATACAGTGAACAATGTAATGCTGAAGATAAAGATTTCCGGAAAACTTATACCAGTAGTTAGTTGGTGTTTGGAAGGCCTGAGTCCTCTTTTGCTACCATGAGGGCTACACAAATTAAGACTTACAGAGTAAAACCCTTCCTGAATCGCTACGAACGAACGAACGGACGGACGAACGAGCACGCACACGCACACACTTCTGAACAGCACGTTGCAAAGCATACCAGACATGCTCAATAATGTTCATATCTGGGGATTTAGGGGGCCCATGGAAGTGTCTAAAGCCAGAAGAATTATCCTGGAGCCACTCGATAGCAACTCTCAACGTGTGGGTTGCCGCACTGCCCAGCTCGAATTGTCAAAGTCCGTCGGAATGCACAATGGACATGAATGGGTGTAGATGATCGGACAGGATGCTTATGTTCCCGTCACCTGTCAGATTCGTCTCTAGACGTATCAGGGGTCCCTTATCGAGCCAACTGCACACGCCCCATACCATTACAGAAGCTCCACCAGCTTGAGAAGTCCCCGGTTGACATGTACGGTCCATGGATTCATGAGGTTGTCTCCATACCCGTGCACGTCCATCCGCCCGATACAATTGGAAACGAGACTCGTCACACCAGGCAACGTGTTTCCAGTCATCAACATCCAATGGAAGTGTTGGCGGGCCCAGGCGAGGCGTAAAGATTTGTGCCGTGCAGTCAACAACGGCTCACGAATGGGCCTGAACCTCCGAAATTCCATATCAATCACGGTCCGTCGAACAGTTCGTATGCTGACACTTGGTTGATGCCCCAGGATTGAAATCCGCAGCAATTTCAGGAAGTGTTGCTCGTCTATCTCGTTTAAGGATTCTCGTCAGTCGTCGTCGGTCCCGTTCTTTCAAGGTCTTTTTCGGGCTGCACCGTTGTCGGCGATTTCATGTTTTACCGGATACCCGATATTCACGGTACATTCATGAAATGGCCGTGTGCGAAAATCCAAATTGCATTGCTATCTTGCATGTGCTATATCCCATATCTCGTGCGCCGACTATAACACCACGTTCAAAGTCACATAAATCGTTATAAACTGCTACTGTAACAGCAGGAACCGATCTAACAGCTTCGCCAGTCACCTGTTGTCTTATATAGGCGCTGCCGACCACATCGCGTTATACTGATTGGTTACATATCTCCGTTATTTGCATACGCACACCTGTACCATTTTCTTTGGCTCTTCAGTGTATATATATATATATATATATATATATATAGGAACAAGGCAGACCGTACAAGAAGATTGCGGAATAGCTACGTTGTGCGGAATAGCTACTAGATGTCGCTGAGGTTTGCGCGGCAAGGTAAAACATGCGAGAAGGAAAAAACGAGAGAGCTGTCGCAGGGAGGGACGAGCGAGGTCTTCTCCGAGAGACGACTGCCTGGAACTGAATGATTTATATTGAGTGGTGAAAAGAGCGCTTATTTTAATTCTTAATGTCCCTACAACTGTCTTGTAAATGTCCCCGTGTAAGTGTCATGTCCCAAGAATATTAAATATTGTTTGGTTCTGCAAGAGTTTGCATATCATTCCCCTAGACATCTTGCCATCCTATATATATATATATATATATATATATATATATATATATATATATATATATATATATATATATATATATATATATATATATATATATATATACACTGAAGTGCCACTGAATTAGGGATACCTACCTAGTAACGAGTTGGGCCTCCTCTGGCCTTGATAACGGCTGCCACACGACGAGGCATAGATTCAACAAGTTTCTGGAAACGTTCCACGGGAATGGCTTGCCAAATATTGGCTAAAGCTATCCATAATTCAGTAAGGTTCTTTGGTGCTGTGTGATGGCCTTTCACGCCTTGTTCCAAAACATCCCAAAGATGCTCAATAGGATTTAAGTCTGTGCTTCTAGGTGGCCAATTCATGACAGAGAAGTCAGAGGAATGCTCATCAAACCAGCCAGTAGCCAACGGGGACTTGTGAGAGGTACAGTTGTCTTGCTGGAAAACTCCATTACCGTGCGGATAACAGAACAGCATAAACGGATGGAGGTGATCACCCAGCAACTCTACGTACCGAATTGCATTGAGGGAGGTTGGTACAAGCACCAAAGATCCCAAACTGTGCCACGAAAAAACACCCCAGACCATGATTGAGCCACCATGCCCTTGTACAGTTCCAGCCAGGCATGCAGGATCCATGGCTTCGTGAGCCTGACGCCATATTCTCAGCCTCCCGTCGGCGTTAAGTTGTCGGAATCGAGACTCATCACTCCATGCTACTCGATTCCAGTCCTCTACACTCCAGTCTCTGTTCTCTCTTGCCCAGGCAAGACGTGCAGCCCGATGGCGAGTATAGAGCAATGGTACTCTCGTAGGTCGACGGCTCCCGAAACCCATACGGTGAAGCGAGCGTTGCACAGTTCGTTTACTGACTGTACGACTGGCACCGTCATTAAACTGGGTGGAAATTTGAGCTAATGTTTGGCTTCGCTGGCTACGTACAATACTCCTGAGCCGTCTCTCACCACGCACTGTCAAGGCTAATTGTCCTTTGCAGTTTGCCCGATCGCTAGTTTTTTTCCACCATCCATGTATTCTTGGTATACTCTTGACACTGTCGATCTTGAAAATCCTAGCTGTCTGACGATTTAGGAAATTGAATGGCCCATGCATCGCGCACCTACGATTCGCCCGCGATCGAAGGCGTCTAAATCAGGCAGTTCACCCATACTGGCAATTCCAAGAACTAATTCAGAACAACCACAGTACGCGGTATATATGCAGTTACCACAGCGCCCTCACTTGCGCATACATGATGCGCAGCGCTACACAATTTGCATAGGCTTTGCTATCCCTAATTCAGTGGCACTTCAGTGTATATATATATATATATCGATATCGGAGTGTGGAATGACAAGCCAGCGCCAAAGATGTTGTATCCTAAAATGTTAAGTATTTCCAAACCATAAAATACGACTTCGGTTGGCTCTGGTTGTCTATGACAGAGACTGGTTTTCTAGAAATGTGCGACTATTGTATGGCCAACTAACATGATCTGTGTTCGGTTCTATTGTCTGTTTCAATTAAGGGACTTTTTTTAATTTCATTTTATTTATTTTTAACAAATCGATCCTCTTTTCCTAGACGAGGGCTAATCAGACCCTACTGTGCGATGCATGACGGAAGGTTACAGTCGACATGCGGATAAATCGAGACGCGTGTCAACTTTCAGCGGGTTACTTCGGCCATCTTACGTACTGAACGTGTTCGTACGCTGAAAATCTTTGCACTGTTTCAATCGATGGAGTCGAAAGAAATACCCTGTTATAGATACTCTTCATATAATTTAACTTACTATGACTGAAGGACGTACGAAAACATGGGGCCTGTTCACATGCAATCCGTCAGGGTCAGCGTTACTAGTATTGATATATTTTAAACCAATCACAGGCATCAACAATTTCGTTGCTAATCATTTGGAGATTTGAAATTGGTTAAATATATTTCAATACGAATAACTCTGACGCTGATGAATTCTATGTGAACAGGCCCTAAAGCTAATTAAAATGAAATAAAAATTCAGGTAGTCTCTTCTAACGAAACTACAGCGGGTTATGAACGTAGTATAACTTATCGTTGTTTACCTCTTTTGTATGTATATATGTATGTATGTGTTATGTATATATGTATATATATATATATATATATATATATATATATATATATATATATATATATCAAGATTTTGACGCATTTTGGTACTTTTCTGCTTAACTGTTTACTGCTTGTCCAAGCAATACAGACTGGGTTTGGCGCGCTGCCAAAATCATAACTTGCGACGACGGACGTCCTAAACTTTGCTTTACCGCGGACCGTTATGGAGGAACATAATCCTACGTTAAAAAAGGTGAAGAAAGACTGCCCAGATAATAATTTTAATACCCCAAACTTAATTTCCTGAGCTATTTTATAATTCTTCAATATCTATTTATAGTTAAATAAATATAAAACTTAAATACACAGTGCTACAAAATTTATGTATAAATTAAGAACTGAATATTTTTTGCAAATCCACTGGTTTCTGATGGATGTTAGCAGGATAAATCCCTTTTTCTATTGAAGCATATAATGCCAGTAGGACATACCAGCCAGAAAGAGCAGTACACACTATTACACAGGTGAGATGTTTGGAAAGTTATTCCAGATATACGTTTATTCTTCACACCGAGCTCCTAAATAAAATACCGCAATGCGAGGCTGACCATGAACCTCCCCTTAACAGATATCATGGCATTCTAAAGCTGAAAACACCTGCACGTGTTAGTGGAAAATACAGTTCAATTTGAAGTCTTTTCTATAATAATTACAAGAAAAAAAGAACTTTTTATATACCACGTTTTTAAATTTTCTGTTGAATATAAACTTGAAAATTCTATGTATTAATAAATACTTTTTGAAATTTTTTTGGATGAATTATCCCATCAACTTGAAAGAAAATGAAGTTAATTAGAAGTTAACTTGCATTTAACTTTTCGTTCCCGTTCCGGTCGATAGATGGCTGCAACAGTCTACATAACAAAATTCACTGAAAATTCCTGAAAATAAATTTAATTCTGCTTAAAGATGGCTAAAAGTATCAAAAGAATGCATTGTCATCGTGTTCCGAGCTATTCTAAAAGTTTCAAATGTCTAGCTAGTCGGGAAGTGAGTTAAAAGTCGATTGCAAGATTTGTAAGGGGCAAACACACAAACAAACACACAAGAAAGCAAGTTAATAAAAACATGGTAAAAACTGAATAATGTGCTAAACTAAGACAATAACTTTCATGGAACAAAATGAAGCGAGTATTGACATAAAATGACAAATGAACACAGAGTTATAACTCGCATATATATTATATAACCTAGATTCAAAACACGGAAGTCATTCAATACAAAAACTTGCATCTTTACCTTCTTTGCTGGGTTTATTCGAACACGACTTCGGTTCGGTTTTTCTCCTTTTCAGCATAAACTTGGGAACCTTCGGATCAAAACCTGCCATGAAAGGGACACACAAGATAAATGAACGAAATATAATTCAGTAATTAATTATCATTACTCGAAATCAGGTAGGCAACATTTCACAAAAGTGACAGGGCACGAGCTGTCAGTGTAAAAAAAATGCATTCAACTGAAACCCCAAGAAATGATTTACTTAGAAGCATACATTCAATATTTTTTCCATTCTGAGTAATTTTTTTTTAAAGAAAAATAATTACAAGATAAAAAGAACCTTTTATATACCATGTTTTTAAATTTTCTGTTGAATCATATAAACTTGACAATTCTATGTATTAATAGATAATTTTTAAAAATTTTTTTGATGAATTATCCCATCAACTTGAAAGAAATTAAGTTAATTGGAAGTTAACTTGCGTTTAACTTTTCGTTTCCGTCCCGGTCGATAGATGGCTGCACCAGTCTACAAAACAAAATTAACTGAAAATGAATTCAATGCTGCTTAAAGATGGCTAATAGTATTAAAAAAATGCATTGTCATCGTGTTCTGAGCCATTCTAAAAGTTTCAAATGTCTAGCTAGTCGAGAAGTTAGTTAAAAATCGATTGCGAGATTTGTACTGGACAAACACACACACAAACAAACAAGAAAGCAAGTTAATAAAAACATGGTTAAAAATTGAACACAAAAATCAATATTTTGTGTTGAAAGGAGGAAAATAATAACTGAACAGTCTTTGAGTAGTAGTAAAATTGCCAACAATTTATCTTAGAATTAATACTAAATACAAGTTTATTATTGTATATTCGGTAGAAAAAAATGTCAATTTTAAAAATGTCGGCTTGAACTAATCAGTTTTCATTAGAATTTTTGTCGTTTTAATCTTTCCTTGTTATGGCCGATTCGAGAAAAGAAACGTCACTAGAAATTCGTCACTCTGACTTTAGCATCAATTAAACGAAAAACAAGCATAAAAATAAGCATAACTGAAATTGCTCAGCAGTTTTAATTGCAACAAAATAAAATACAAAACATTTCAGCACAAATGACAACAAAACACATCATAGAATTCAAAATTGAAAACTTGGGAGGTCACCAAAAAAGCAGTGACGGAACTAGAATATTTTTCTAGGAGTAATCAGGATTTTTCGGTTTCTAGGGGGAGGGGGGATGAATATTAACCCTTTTTCTTTGACAGTTTCGGGAGCCTTTGTGCTTAATTCCCAATACACGGTGCCATCGCCAATTTGGCGAAAAGCTGTGGCCAAAATCCCGTTCGGAGATCTGTTAGACTTAAAATGCGAAATGTAAACAAATGTGGCCACCAAGAAAGAACAAATAAATTAGAAAAGAAACTTACTGCTGGCTTTATGAAACTCGTAAGCGCACACGGGGGAACAGATGTGTCAGACGCACCTACCTTGGCGCCAAAACTTTTTGTCGCCAAATTGTTGCCAAGGGGGTTTCCGCAGACATGTTATGCATTAGTGCGAAATGTAAACAAAATATGGAACAGATGTAGTAAGCGTAATAAATTGGAAAACAAACTTACTGCTGGCATTAATAAACTCGTAGGCGCACATCTTAAAACTACATGAATCTTAAAACTACATAAATCTTAAAACTACATAAATACAAAAACAAAAGCTTAAAAATAATTAGAAATTTGTTAGATGGGGGGGGCGGCATCCCCCCCGCTAAAAAAAGTCAGTATAATGCAACTAATAATAACTCATTTAAATAAACATAAAATACACCTTGGTTAAATATATATTTCTTCTACATCTAATACTATCCAAAATACGTCATTAATATTTCGCAGCAACGTGGCCGCCATATTATATCACGTAAACAAACGCACACAACTAGCCATTCAAACTGGGTTGCCACAAAATAACAAAATCTCGCCAAAATCGCATGGTTACCACGCCAAACACAAAATCGTCAGACTTGGGAGGTGCGTATAACACATCTGTATCCACATGGAATCTTCGCTTAGCTCAGATGCCCTTGCTTCATCCCCGCTACGCTCCGTTACGCGTAAAACATTACAGAAAATCCCCACCCCGGTGGTTTCGCTATGTACCACTGGCTGTAGTACAGTAAAAAAGAAGCTTCCCAAAGCTTATCGCACAAAAATTCAAAATATATCATCCGATCTTAAAATTCTCCCCTGATATTTAGAAACAACATATTTAACCAACATAGCAATAAGCAGCTAACTGAAACGCATTTAACAAACACAACCCATATTTGGCATTTTATCGCCAATTTGGCATTTTATCGCCAATATTTCCATTAGAGGTCACACTGTTAGTTTTAAGCCATTCGAATTCCTTATTCAATTTACGTAGCTACAGTAAAAACATTGAAAAAAATTCTTCTTTATTTTATAGTTTATAATTAATATAATACACTGTACCCTAAACTTTGCAGTAAGATATCAATAATCAGTTTTTCGAACACAGTATATGTTCTTTTTAATTACATGGCTAACACGTTCTAAAATCTTACTCTCTCAAAAATTAAAATGTTCTTACCGGTTGACTTCATCATATCATAGTTTCGTTTGATGTTGGCATATCTTTTCTTTTCAAGTATCGTAAGTTCGTCCCATTCTTCATCATCGAAATGAATTCGGATAGAATTCTCCTCGTCCATGGTAGTATCCATTACGCAACTAAAAAAAATTGGAATAAGATATTTATATTTCGTCTGATTATATATCGAAAGTTGCCACGACGTGTTAATAAACTGTTACGTAAAAATAAATTCTTCCAAAACATCAAAATATAATATGTTTTTTCTTTTTATAATCTGATTAACTTATATTTTCAAAGTTAAAATACCTAAGGTTTTTTATTCTCTTCTTATTGAAAAAAGAATGTGTAGCAAAAATGAATCCATTTTAAAATTCATTTTAGTATCTGAAAAAAGGATTTTAAATGCGAAGTGTAATATTCAAGTGGGCAAACGATTTTGCCTCGGTTGAATCCATGGAGATAAAATTAGAGTCAGCACCATCGTTACATACATTGAACTAAATCCAAAACATTGATACTCGTTCTTTTAAATTTATTAAATAATCGGTTTTAAATAAAATCGAAACGTAAATTACGCTTTTTTATTAAAATGATTCCAAGTTTTATTTCTACATTTTCAGTATACCTTAGCAAGCTTTATTTATTTGCGATTTTAGGTCGGCAATATATTTTGTGATATTTAAATAGCATTTCTCTTAATCATTTCGCTTGCAAAAGATTAACAGACCGAAAGTGGAAGTTAATTAACTTTGCATTTCTTTATATTTTTATACTCAATATTTGACATGTAATTATGAAGCTTCAATGTTAGAGTATGCGAAAATTATGCGAAGGGAGATTATTGTTATAAATGTTAGATGTTGTAGCATAAATGTTATGTATCTGGCAACAGCCAGATTAGAGAACCTTCCAAGCTGTGTGACGCGCGCGTGCTTTTTTACCTTTTTGGGTTCCGTAGTTTCGTATTGTACATGTTCGGTGTAGTTGTTGTTATGCTCGTTCGTGCCTGTGTATCTTAATGCTAATAAATGTTCTTTGCGTGTATGTAAAACGAATCGTATCGTCTCTCGGTCTACCTGGCATACATGACAAAAGAGTTGGCGACGAGGATGGGATCTTCGAACATTAATTTTGAATCTTATGATGCGTCTGTGGAAGACTGGTCCAGTTATGTGGAACGTTTAGAATCTTACTTCGTTGTTAATGGGATCGAAGATAAAATGAAAGTCCCTGCTATTTTAAGCCTTATGGGAGCAACAACGTATAAATTGTTAAAGAATCTGGCCACTCCGAACATTCCTTCTGAATTGACTTATCAAGATATCGTAAAACTACTTTCGGAACATTTGAATCCTAAACCACTAGAGATGACAGAACGGTTTCGTTTCTACAAGAGGAAGCAATTTGAAGGTGAGTCCATTGCAAATTATTGTGCCGAATTACAAAACTGTCGATACACTGTAACTTTGGGAACAATTTAAGTACGATGCTTCGTGATAAATTGGTGATGGGTCTCAAAAACGAAAATATACAGAAAAAGCTGTTAGCAGAGGATAAGTTAACATACGAAAAAGCTAAGAGCATTGCATTCGCAATGGAATCTGCTCAGAGAGATGTGTGTGAAATTCAGAATCAAATGGTGTCGATAAAAAAATTACATAGTTCGCAAGATAAAACTATCAAAAAAGATTTTTCTAAATTTAAGAAATCTGAACCTACAAAGAAGTTTGATAAATCTCGGAAATGTTACAGATGTGATAGTACTCAACATTTAGCTCACGAATGTAAGCACAAGAACACTCAGTGTAGGAATTGCTTAAAGAACGGGCATTTGGCAAAAGTCTGCCGCTCAAAACGTAACGAAACAGTTAAACAAATAGAATCTTGTTCTGAAACTGTACCAGTTAATAGCGTTAAATCACCACGACATGCAAGGGATAAGATTTTATTAGAAATTTTTGTTGAAGGGAATAAATGTTTATTTGAATTAGATACTGGAGCTGCTATTAGTTGTATGAATGTGAATGAATTTAAGAAACTTTGTCCGGATGTAGCCATTAAGCCTACCAATTATTGCTTAGGAATTTCGATAATTCTATGATAACATCAGCTGGCCAAGCAGTGGTGCAAATTCAATACAAAGATCAATTAATACAGAAACTATTTATTTGGTACATGCAAAAGTAAACGCAGTTTTTGGTCGTGAATGGTTGAGAAATTTCCAATTAAACTGGAGCTCAATTAAAGCAGTTCGGGTTGAAAATTGTAATTCTCGAACCAATAAATTAAATATCTTGCTTCAAAAGTATGAGAAAATTTTTCTCCGGGTATCGGGAAACTGGAAAAGTTTTGTTGCCGTCTTCAAATGAAACCTAATTACAAACCGGTATTTTTTAAACCTCGACCAGTACCATTTGCTTTAAAAGAAAGAATAGAAACTGAACTTAATAGGTTAGTTGCAGAAGACATCATTGAGCCGGCGACATATAGTGATTGGGCTACACCAATTGTTCCTGTTGTCAAACAGAATGGGAACCTACGAATCTGTGGTGATTATAAGGTGACTATCAACCCGGGACTAAAAATTGAGCAGTATCCTTTACCCCGTATCGAGGAAATTTTTGCTGAACTGTCAGGAGGGGAGTTCTTTACTAAAATCGACTTATTTGAGGCATACCTTCAAATGTTAGTTGATGAGCAGGACCGACATCTATTGACGATCAATACTCACAAGGGTTTGTTCCGTTACAAGAGAATGAATTATGGTATAGCCTTAGCTCCGGCAGTGTGGCAGAGAGCCATTGAACAAGTTTTATCAGGCATCGCGGGGGTACACGTATTTTTAGACGATATTACCGTAACGGGGAGAAATGATCAAGAGCATTTTGAAAGGTTAGAATTAGTACTACAGAGACTAGAAGAATATGGTCTCAGAGTAAATAAGCGGAAAAGTGAATTTTTTAAGAAATCTGTGAATTATTGTGGTCATACAATTGATAAATTCGGCCTCCACAAAACACAAGCAAAAATCGATGCAATTACGAAGGTACCAGTTCCAAAAACTGTATCTGATTTGAAGAGTTTTTTGGGTTTAGTCAATTACTACGGAAAATTTATTCCCAACTTATCTACTCGTGTCGCTCCTTTCAATAATTTACTGCAGAAAGGTACTAAACTTTTGTGGACTGCAGAATGTGAAGGCATTGAAACAAGAAATTGCTTCAGACCGAATTTTATGCCATTATGATCCTAAGTTACCTCTTGTATTACAAACTGATGCATCACCAGTTGGAATAGGAGCAGTTTTAAGTCACATTATGCCAGATGGTTCAGAAAAACCAGCAATGTTTGCATCAAGGTCATTGACTAAAACGGAACGTAATTATTCGCAGATAGACAAGGAAGCATTGAGTATCGTATGGGGAGTAAAGAGATTTTATCAATATTTATTTGGTCGACATTTTGATCTCGTAACCGATCATAAACCCCTAGTATCAATTTTCGCACCTAATCGTAGTTCACCATGTCTATCAGCAACACGAATGGTTCATTATGCACTTTTTTCTCCAAGCATTCAGTTATACAATCAAGTATCGAAACACTAAGAATCATAGCAATGCCGATGCACTTTCACGGTTACCACTAGCAGTTGACAAGGACTGTGAGTACTTGACTGAAGCAGACGACAAATATTTCGCAAGTTGAATTAATGCCTGTTACAGCAACTGACATAGCTAGAGCTACTAAAACTGATAGGAAATTGTTCGAACTGTATGAAAGTTTAAAATCTGGAACTGAATTACCAGTGCCTTGGAAAGGTAGAGAATCTGAATTTTCATTGCAAAATGGTTGCATAATGTATGGTCATAGAGTATGCATTCCTGAAAAGTACCAGAATCAAGTTTTGGAAGAACTTCATGTTGGACATCCTGGAATTGTCAAAATGAAGGCCATAGCTAGAAGCTACTGCTATTGGCAAGGTATTGATGCCAGTATAGCCAATTTTGTTCAGAACTGTTCAGCTTGTATCGCAACGAGGAACGAACCAGCAAGGATAAATCGACATCCGTGGGAATGGCCAAATGGACCTTGGCAAAGGATACACGTTGACTACGCTGGTCCTTTGATGGGGAAAATGTTTTTTGTAGTCTCTGATGCATATTCGAAGTGGATAGAAGTCATTCCGATGAAAAATATTACAGCTAGTTTTACAATTCATCATCTTCGTATTCTTTTTGCTCATTATGGAATTCCCTTAACTTTGGTTAGTGATAACGGCGCAAGTTTTACTAGTTACGAATTTCGACATTTTTTGAAACTGAATAATATTAAACATATAACTTCAGCACCGTACCATCCTGCTACGAACGGACAGGCAGAAAGAATAGTGCAGTTATTCAAAGCTTCGTTGAAATCGAGTAAAGGTGATTCTGGAGATCTAAATGTGAAATTACAAAGATTTTTATTACAGTATAGAATAACTCCACATACTCTCACGGGAGAAACTCCGAGTGCCTTGTTTTTGAAGAGATGTATTCGCACTAGGCTTGATCTTTTTAAACCAAATTTGAGAGACAAAGTTGTTCAGAAACAGAGTTCGAGACTTGACACAGAATCTATCTTGCGTGAGTTTCAGGAAGGGGAGAAAGTAGCCGTAAGAAATTATTCCGGACCTAACAAATGGAAAATTGGAACAATTATAAACCGAGATGAAACTTTGAGTTATAGCATACAAGTTGGAAATGAAATTTGGAAGAGACACGTAGATCAAATAAGGAAATGTGGGAAGTCGATTGAATTATCCCAAGCTGCTACTGAAATTCCAATTTACGATAAAGAATTGAATTTTCCAGATGAGCCAGTATCCGATGATGTTGCTGAATCGGAACCGCCTGCACCTGTACCTGAAGTTGTCCCTGAACCTAAAGATGTACCTGTACCTGCCACTCCAAGTGATGATATACCACCTAAGCCTGTACCAGACGCTTCCGGAAAGCCGAAAACTGATGTGCCACTCCGACGCTCAAACCGAATCAGGAGACCTCCAAAGAGACTCGACCTGTGACTCTATATTTTGTCGGGGAGGAACTGTTATGTATCTGGCAACAGCCAGATTAGAGAACCTTCCAAGCTGTGTGACGCGCGCGTGCTTTTTTACCTTTTTGGGTTCCGTAGTTTCGTATTGTACATGTTCGGTGTAGTTGTTGTTATGCTCGTTCGTGCCTGTGTATCTTAATGCTAATAAATGTTCTTTGCGTGTATGTAAAACGAATCGTATCGTCTCTCGGCCTACCTGGCATACATGACAATAAAGCTACGCAATTTTTAATTTTAATTATTGAATATAAGTTTTTCGCAATTTTTTCCAGCGCCTTTTGGTAGTTGAGGGAGAAGTCTCATATCATGTGCCGGAATATTTGGTGATTTTTTTGGCGATAAATATTTCATTATTGTGTATTCTCATTTGTTTCTGTTGCGATGTTTTTCACGTGGTATATCTAAAGGACAATCAATTTAATTTGGAACTAGTATGATATACCCCCCCCCCCCAATGGCGATTTTGGCGTTTTTTTTTTGCCGCCAAGCAGAACGCGTGTCTTTGATACGGGAAATTCCGGAAAGTCCCAAAAATACGCATTTTTTATATTGTATAACAACAGAAAAGCACAAAAAACACATAAATATAAAAAATAAAATCTGAAAAATAATAAGAAATTTGTTAGGTGGGTGAGGCTGCCTCTCCCCAACCCCCCGCGAAAAAAAGTCAGTATAGTGCAACTAATAATAATTCATTTAAATAAACATAAAATACATCTTGCTTAAATATATATTTCTTGCTTAAACATAAATTAAAGCACAAATGCAATAGAAAATAATACATGTTGGCAATAGAATTTTAAAGAAAAGTATCTATCCCGAAATTTTGTACTCCTCCCAGTTAATCCCCGAAACGATTTCAATAAATTAATTAAAATAATCTAAATTTGCCCTAGACATGATTTCTGAAACATGTACATCGCTAGGTAGAATTTAAAATATGCCTTACGATTGTACGTAGGCAACGTTGCTTTTACATGCCTCCACGTACTTTCAGTTGTATTCGTGTGAATAGATTTCTCAGTATTACATTGCTTCCCCCAAATAACTCTCAAACAAACAAACGTAAAACCATCAGTAAAAGAACTTTTAACTTTAATCCTCATCGCTGACCCACATTTTTTGCAATTCGCGCTATTTAACAACACACTACTACTAAAACAAAGGGCGCCAGATTTGGCGAGAAATCTCTTGGGGGGGGGGGGGGAGATATCATACTTGTACCTTTAATTTTAATGACGTGATAAGTTCAAACATTATCGATTCTATAGTTTTATTTTTGAACGGCTATTTCGACCGCGTATGGAGGGATTGCACGTAATTCTCTTTGTTTCGGCCAATTTCTGTTTGTTTTTTTCGCTATGCATCCCTTACTTTTTACTTTTTTTATTTTTAAAAGTGATTTTAAAAGTTTATCACAGTAATGTGATTATTTAAAAATAGGGAAATGGTTCTTTTTTCACTACAAGAAATTTTATGTATTGCATTTTTGGGATATCCTTTTAAAAAAAAATGGCAGATGCAATTGAGACTACCCAAAATCCCTTCCATAATTGTTTCTTCAAAACGTGGCTTTACGGTAGGTTATAAAATTTTATTTGTCTTGTTTTAAGGTATCCGACTACCTTTAAAACGTCGATTCTGACAAACATTCCGAAAGTGTTTTTAATCCTTTTTCTTAAAGATTGTGAATTTCTATTTCTAAATCTGCTTGTATTTTTTCTGTGCGATCATTAGAAATGAAATGAGAGCGATTTAAAGGTCAGCAGCAGCTATAAATTTCAATACAAGTTGAAAACTTTAATTATGTTTTCTGAAGAACTCATGTTTCATCAAAAATGTAAACAAATATTGTGATATGCCTATGAAATTTTCCCCGTATGTTTTTCTTACTATTTAGAATGTAATGAACTACAGATTTGGTTTTGGGTATTTTATCTGTACATTTATAGCTGCATTTTTAGAAAATCTCGAGAAATGACTAAAATTTTTCATGTAATTGCATATAATGATCTATAATTTTTTTAGATTTCACGATATCGATTAGCTTTTAGTTCATTACACTCAGGAGGTACTTACGTACGTATGACAAAAAGAAATTAATGTCATATGCATAATTTTTTTAGAGCTAGAGTCGTTTTTGTAGAAATTTGCTAAATTTCAACCCAAATTCATCAATTTTCTTAAAAGTTGCATAGTCGTGGTCTATTTTTAGATCATTTTTGTGTTTTGTGTTATACCCCTTCGAAAAATAAGACAGAAATTGTCGCAAGTATAATGTTCCTTTTAAAAAGTGCTCCGAAGGTAGTCGGATTCCTTAAGCGTGACACCGGAAAAATGGCGTCGCTTAGGTAGGTTGCATTATTCTGAGTTTTCCGCCAAACGCAGAAAACTCAGAAACCGCGCTAAATAGCGCCAAGCGGCACAGGATACGGAACTCTTCCCGTATCCTGTATTTCCGTAGTGGAAAAGATTCAGTCTCTTGGCATATTTGGCGAAGTTCTTTTGTCCATTTCATCGCCGCAGACTGCCACCGCTAACAAGTTGCATTGCGCTATTCTACCACAACAGGTTTTGTGGCGAGCGCCAATTTGGCGAGATTTTTCCCCTTTTCGCCTGCGCGCTAATTTTAAGATTCATTTGTTGTCATCCGACATTAGATAGCTTTATTTTTATTATTAGGGGGCTTGGGGTGCCTTGAGTGGATGACAGATCTGTACTGTTTGTCCGGCATCCTCGAGCCCCACAGCAATGAAAAATGTCACCGAACTTGGGAAATTAACCCTCGACTGCGTATTCAGGTATTGCTACGTAGCGACTGGTCTTCAGGTGATTCATGGTTGATAAGCCCAAGAGGCTTGGGGAACCGGTGGAGTATTATGACTTATTTTTATTATTATTATCGTTTTCATTGAGGTGTGATTCAAGCTTATTTTAACAACCTTAAAGGTTGAATTAAAAAAATAATATATCTATATATATAAAATAGTTCCGTAACGGACTGACTGACATAACGCATAATACAAACCGCTGAACCGAAAGGGCTGAAATGTTGCATGGCGATTCTTCTTAAAGTGTAGGGGTGTGCTAAGAAAGATTTTTGAAGAATTCTTCCTAGATTTTTTAATTAAATTTTTAAGCTATTTTTGTAACATTCTTTAAAGTTTGAACTTAAAATAATAATCCGGAGGTTATAAAATTTACATCACGAGAAAAATCCTAAAAATTTCTTTAGAATTAAATCTTTTTCGAATCTTTACCTCCATTTTCTGATTTATGGTGAATTTTTAAAGATTCATTTTTAGAATATAATTTATTAAATGCTGATCACGTGGTTTCTTTTCTTTCTGTGATACTTTAAGCTAATTTAGCGTCACGTACATAACAACGAAATAGATAAAAAAAATATATTTTTTCTTGCTAATGTGGCAGACGATTATCCAAAAAAATATTAAAATACAGTAAAAGAAATGTTCCTCAAAATGTACTATATTAACTGTTCTATATCCTTTAGTATGTTCTATTAGATTTAATGTGAATATTTTCTACTACATTATTTTGTCTATAAAAATATCCGTTACGATTTTTTATAAATATATTTTTTCGTTTTATTTTGCATCAATTTCATACATTGATCGTTGTATTTATTATAAATATATATATATATTATTTTTGGCATTAATTGCATACATTGACCTTTGTATTTAATCTGAATGCACTCCGTAGTCAAATACGGATTTTTAGCTAGTATATATATATATATATATATATATATATAACCAAAATCAATTTAAAAATTAACACAGTATAAATAGCATAGAAAAATATATGTGAAATATTATACACATCTCAGAATTTAGGAATTTCAGCCTTTCATCATTGTAGCACTAAAATCTGAAAAGTAAAAATGTCAAATTGTCTTATGTTTGTTAACCAAAATTAGTTTAAAACTAAACACAGTATAAATAACATAGAAAAAAAAATGTGAAATCTTATACACATGAATAAAAGGAAAACCCAATAAAAAATATATATAAAATTAGAATAAACTCCTCAAAATTCAGCTAGATTTAGCTTTTTATCATTGGGGCAAATAAAGAAGCTGAAATTACAGGTTTAGCTGAAATTTCCAATTTCCAATAAAATCATGATACGACTCCAGTGTTGCCTCTTAAAAAATGAAGTGTTTGATTGAGGGCTGCAAACCATTCAACTCCTCTCCACATTAAACTCCTATAAACATCCTCTTCATATTAAATTCCTTTTCTCTCCATAATAAACTCCTCAGAATTTCGGTAGATTCAGCCTTTCATGATAGTACCACTAAAAACTGAAACATCCTCTCCAGAAATATAAATTTATTAATTACAATAATTAAACACACACAAATGTATAAATTACTCAAAAGTTTTTTAACCAACATTTGAATAATTCGTAAATGAAAAAGCATATGAAAATAAAGATAATAAGAACTTCCAGAATCGAAATTAATTCCCTTAATATTTAATTAATAAAAAACCAACATAATATGAATAAAAACGATAGTTGTTTAAAAGCATATGAAAATAAAGCTATTATGAAGATAATCATAAAAAAAGCATAGGAAAATAATGCTCGCGCATGAAGTTAACGTTACGAGATAAAGATAGTAATAATAATATAAACCGCGTGCATAAAATATTTAGCTTTTAGCGCCACGAAGACACACTGCTCTATTGAGTAAAGTGAAAAATATTTGCACAAAGATTATTATTGTAAAGTTGCTGTGGGTTGGTGAATATAATGCACTTATGGAGTAAGAGGAGTTATTAAGTCAATTTTTAATTCAGAAATAAGTTAACAGGATAGAAGCTAAGTCTTTAGCTCTTCAATAGACACAAAGATATAAGCGAGGGGGATTGAAGTAGCGATTAAAAAAGATCTCGTGACACTTAGCGTGGTTGATTCGAATTTTCCATCGCGTGTCGAGAGGGTCAATATGCCGTTGGATCTGATCTATTTTAGAGTATAAAATATGACTTGAAAGATTATTATTTTCATTTATTATTCTGGTTTAATATATGACATGAAACTTTTTGATTTTATTTATTTTTATCTTTTCGCTCGCTGTTTGCCAGCTATCCCTAACGTGGCAGCCATATTGAGAGGGGTGATTCCACAAAGTGAAACAGCTTACATTTAGTTTCAAAAATTGTTGTTTTTTTATTAATTAAAAATCAACGGTAATTAATTTCGATTCTGGAAGTTCTTCAGACCCTCGGCTGTTTTTAAAGACGCCTGTATGTAAAATTTCACGATCGTTGCTCCTAAACTGTGGATTTCCCCAAGTAACACACACCGTTGGCCCAACCGCATATTTTCGTGGCATCGTTGGGGAATGGTTACCGTTGGCAGAAATTCCAGAAATTCAGATGGGCCAACTGCAAATGAAAGAGGTTGGGCCAACGGTTGCAAAATATGGTTGGCCCAACTGCAAATGAATGCGGTTGGGCCAACGGTTACAAAATATGGTTGGCCCAACTGAAAATTAAAACTGTTGGGCCAACAGTTACAAAATGCATTATTCACTATGACAGAAACTGGTTTGGCGAAATGTTTGCACGTGTGGAGAAGAAATGAACGGTAAAAAGAAATGGATGTCGGCCATTCCATGTTCCACGTGATTGTAATATTACGAAGAATTCCAGAGTAAGTATATTATTTTATTAGTAATATACTTTTATTTAGTAAACAAAATGATGTACTTGGCTAATTAGTAGCATCAAGTAGTTTTCTAAAATGCATAGCAAAATGAAGCGTAACTTGGTAAATTTAAGTAAAATACTTTGTTAAACTTCTATAAAAACAGCCAAAGCTTTCCTCAAATAATAAATTTAACTACTGTAATTGTATTTGCTGTTTCTCTATTTTTAGAACACAATAAGTAATCTGTATATTTAGAATCCTTTATAGAATGGTTGTATTTAAACTTTTTGAAATCATGGATCTGTTTATGTTATTTATTTTAAATGGTTGAGTTACTTTAGTTAATCGGATCGTTCAGAAAGTTTTAAATTGAATAGTTGACCAAATTTGGTGTTTACTTATGATTCTTACCTTGTACTTTCAGTAAGATTATTTCTAACTAGAGTATTTATAATAAAAACATTATGGTAAACTTTTATTTATGCTCAAATTTCTGTTATTAAAGTTTACTGAACATTTTATATAAGAAGTTGAATCTTTTATTCTAAGTGTATTTAAGTTGTATATAAGTTTATATCTCACAGTTTACTTCATAAATTTAGAAAACGTACTCTATTAAATCGTCAAATTTATAAAGAAGCGTCAGTTAATCACTAGCTTATGAATACAAGGATAAAATACAATTAGCTGTCTGCTTTGGTGAAATTTCAGTAATTTTTCTCTCCTTACTATTAACTTTGCAATTGTATTTTATTTGAGTTTAAAATAATTGTCTGTCTCAGACTCTAACAGGTATTTAATGTTAAATATTTTGTTTGAAAGTAAAATATCAATACAAAGTATTTATGAAGTATGCAGATCACTCATTAAAATAATTCATTTGTCTTTAGCATCTGACTATCTGCTAGTTATTGTAATATTTACATTTTAAACAATTTTTTGACAATATACTTAATCAAGTTTGTACATAATATTAAGGACTATTTATGAAGTAAGCTGATCACTCATTAAAATAATTCACTTGTCTTTAACATTTGATTAGCTGCTACTTACTATAATATTTACATTTTTAGCAACATTTTTGACAATATATTTTATAAAGTTTGTACATACTAATAAAGACTGTATTTTGACAATTCCATGGTATATGACTTATTTTTCTATTTTTAGCTGTCTATAAGATTACGTATTCAAGGAACTGGTATGCAGCATGTGATTCATATAGAAAAATCAAGCGAAATAAGATTATGAATTGGAAATTCTGGAAATTTTTATTTGACTACCAGTCCTCATCTCATTAGTACCATAGATGAAAGAATTGGAAGTGTAGTTATCATCTTATGAATGATTGAATCAAGGTAAAATCTTGCTTTGAATTCTTGGCCTATTTGTATAAACTGAAGTCTTGTTCCTCACTCTTTTTTATTTTCCCTTGTTTCCTACTGGTATTATTTGATTCACTTTATTAAATACGTATTTTTAAATCCTTATGCTAATGTGTTTTAAATTTTTAGTTATATCTAATTAGTACAGTATTTTATGCAGTAGTTTATGCAGCCTCGTGCTTAGTGAGTATCTAAAGCCAGATTTAAACATGTCGCTGAGCATGTACAGAAAGCAATTTTAGATTATAAATTATCGCTAATTAATAGAGATTATGGTTACAAAAACCATATTTGACACATCTATAGATTAAAATCGTTTTTTTAAGACCAAAATGAAATAAATTGATGCAATAGTTTTCTCTCCCAGACAGCCCAAAGAATCGGTCTGGCTTAGCAACTTAAATATATAGATACTGTGATGTTCAGTAGATAGAAAGGCATTAGTAGGGTTGATATTTTGTACAAACATTTGTAATTTTTTTTATATTCGTGGAGTTATAAATATTATCTAAAATTATTAAAGTGTTGGTTTTTTTTGAAAGATATTGTGCTAATAAAAAGCTTTGTGTTGACAAACATACATTTACAAACTGCTGGGCTTTTGATGCTACAGAATTAATTTGACTTTTACTGAGAAAATATTGTTTACTGTGTGGTTAAGAGAAGGAAAATTTCACCTTAATTTTTTCAATGTTGTATTGGTAAAATGTATGTGGAAATTAATCTTATCTATCATATACTACAATATCTTATTTTTCTAATTTTAATTTGGTTCAAATATTTCAAATTATTCTTTAATTTTCTGCTCTGTTAATTTATGAAAATAAACTTTGCTAAATACATGCAAGCAGTTTAAGATGATTAGTTCCTATAATGTAAAGAAATTTCTGCCAATAGCTCTTGATATTTTAATTTTTCATGTCTAAATTTTAAGTAAGTTTTCAGAGAGTTGATATATTCATGTAAATAAATATGTACTAAAATTATTAAAGATCTGTGCAGTGTCTAATTTGTCTCTGATGTTAATTTAGTTTGCATATTTGAAATTGTTGTTTTATTTTGTACTTTAATAATTTTGCAAATAAATAAACCTTTACTGATACATACCTGAAGTAATAGTTAAGACAAGTTCATGCAACATGAAGAAATTTTTGATTATGCTAGGGTTAGATTTCATAATAAGTTAACTTGTTTCTAAAAAATAAAAAAAAAAACTAACTTAATCAGGCATTTTTGTTTGACTGTTTGGTGCATATATAGCTATTTTTCTTTTGACTCATTTACTGTACTAATTTATTTTTCTATTGTCAGCTTCTGTCAGACTGGCTCACCAGGGAGAAGTCATAACGGAAAAATTTGTTGAAGACTTAATAAAGGGATTTTTCCTTTTTTCGAAAGACAGAGAAGGAGGGAGAGATAAAAGAACTGTGTATTTTTGACAATGTAAAATTAAATTTTATTAAATTTTTTGTTAAAATAAAACAAAATTGATGAAAAGTTGTGTTTTATTAAAATTACTATAACATGCCTTATTAAGATGATGTTTTAAAATATTAAACAAGGTAAGTCCAAAAATTTATATAACAGTTTTATGGAAAGTTTTTAAAAAATCAGACCTCAGTTGTATATATTGTATCAAACCTGAAGACAAATTGGAAGATAAAGTGTTTATAAATATATATATATATATATATATATATATATATAATGAAAAAAATATTTATATAAAGGTAATCTTACAAAAAGTATTTATCATATTAACTCAGCATGAGTGTGCAATTTGACACCAGTTGATTATAATGGAAAGGTGTTTATTTAAAAAAATTGATATATGTAGTAAAGTGACTGATTAAAAACAACAAGTAGCATTGATATTATAAATTGTATATATATATATATATATATATATATATATATATATATATATAGTGACATGAGATTTATAATATCACTAAGGATACTATAATCTATAAAATTTATTCTCTTTAAAAAAATATAAAGTGTTTAAAGCAAAACACTTTATATAAACAATGTCAAGCAAAATGTAAACTGTTAAAAATAACATTAAAATTAAAAAGTATTGTTGCTTTTTGTACATTTTAATATTTAACTATGGAAACTTTTTGATTTCATAAAAGAGTGAATTTTGTAGTTTTCAAACTACTTTTGGGGGAAAAGAGTTATGCATTTTTCAACCCAGCCAACAACTCTTTGTTCATTGGGCCAATTGTCAAACTATCCTAGGGTCAATAGTTTAACATTTTGCTAATTTTCAGCAGACCGTTTACAAAGAGAATTTTCCTTTTTTAAACAGTATTAAGTTCTAGTATTTAGCCACAAATAATTTATATAAAAATAGTATATCCGAAATTCTTTTTTCAATATATAAAATGGAATATTCAAAAATGCTTTTTTGAATATACTATTTTTATATAAATTATTGGTGGCTAAATACTAGAACTTAATAAACTGTTTAAAAAGGGGAAATCCTCTTTGTAAACGATCTGCTGAAAAATAGCAAAATGTCAAAACTATTGACCCTTGGATAGTTTGACTATTGGCCTGATGAACAAAGAGTTGCTGGCTGGGTTGAAAAATGCATAATATCCCCAAATAAATTTAATGTAGGCTTACCTACAAAGTTGACTGTTGGGCCAACTGAATGCCTACTGTTGACCAACCTCGTGCCAACGGCCAAATCATTTAAATCCAGCCGTTGGGCCAACAGAACGCCAACCGTTTCCCTACAAATCCAACCGTTGGGCCAACAGAACGCCAACGGCCAAATCCTGTAAATCCAATGGTTGGGCCAACTGAACGCCAACCGTTGGGCCAACCTCGCGCCAACGGCCAAAATCCACCGTTGGTCAACCATGCCCGAAAGTGGTTGGCCAACGACTTGCCAACGGTTTTGTGTTACTTGGGTCTATACAGTTATAGACAGACAAACATTCATTTTTATATATTAGATTTATTTATTTATTTCTGAGGAAGCATCTGGGGCATTAGAGGAATCACAAGGCAGAATTTCAACTTCATAGGCCTTCTGCTTACAGAGATACAGAGATCCGTTAGTCACAGTTTTTTTTTTGGGGGGGGGGGGGGGGGGGGAGGGTTAAAGACCTTAAAGTTAAAATGTTTTTAAAAGATTTCTTAATGAGCACATCTGGACTAACCGCAATCACCGTGCAAAATTTTAGCTTCCTAGACATTATACAGCGATCTGTCAGTCAATATATTATTTTGGGGGTTAAATCTCCTTTAACCCCCCTTAAAGTTTGAATTTTTCAAAAAGGTTCCTTAATGAGCTCTTGAGGGACCACAATGCAACATTCCAGCTTTCTATTCCATATGTTTAAGGCTGTATAGAAATAAGTCAGTCGGTGTTTTATTTTGGGAGGTTAAACCCCTCCGAAATTGTACTTTATGAAACGTATTCTTAGTAAAAACTTAGGCCCTTGGAGGAATCACCCTGCAAAATTTCAGCTTTCTGCGACTTCTGGTTCCAGAGATATAGTATTCAATCATCCATTGTTCTATTTGGGGGTTTGAGCCCCTTTAAACCCCCTTGAAGTTTTTAATTTTTAAGAGCTTTCTTATTGAGCACCCGGGAAATAAGAGTCACCACCATTCAAAATTTTAACTTTCTCGGCCTTAACAGTTCCAAATATGCAGTGATCAGTCAGCCACTGTTTTGGTTTTCAATGATTAAGCCCTTTTAAACGGCCTTCAGATTTAATGCTTTTAAAGATTTCTTTGTGAGAACTTTGGGCCTAATACGAACCAGCATTCACAATTTCAGATTCTCATAGGGGCCCAGCTTATAGGTGCCCCATCTCTAGAACCTTGGGCTCTTATAGGAGTCCATGGTTCTAGAGATGCCTTCTTCGTGAGCTGAAAAATCTCTCTATTTTTTGGGGGGGGAGGGGGGGAGGAGGCTTAACCTCTTAGAATTCGATATTTAAAAGAAAAGGTTTCTTAGTGAGCATCTTGAGCCTAAGACAAACCAACATTCAAAATTTCAGCTTCCAACACGGAACTAATTCGTGTGTTGACCACGTGCGTTGACCACGGGAGAAACGGCGAGGGAGGAAGGAGGGCAATCGACCCCATAGCTTCATGTTTTAAACGAACGTCAGCGAAGACACACGAAACGTGCGGAAAACGCATAAAAGGAGCATACGGCTTCTAATAAAATATAAGGGGGGAAATATTTATAAACTAATGTAGTTCTTCACCAGATCGATCAGCATCGGGTCTCTATGGACGATTCTCGAATGCATTTGCAAATCGTCCATAGAGACGACTATCACAGCTAGTGCTTGAAGATGAACTGTATGAATGATTTCGAACCCAATGGATCTTGCACCACCAGTGATGAATCTCAGAATACGGTTTTGGAGGATATAAAGTCTTTTCGTATTTGTCTGAGAAGTTGCAATAAGGGCTTCATTTCCACACTCATCTGATGGACTTACGTAGGTCTTATGGGCGGGGCAAAGGACGTCCCGAGTGGAACCCCAGGTTGTATCGTCTAGTCGCTTTAGAAGTTCAGTTCTGTTTACTCCACGGTCAAGAGCTTTTTCAATTTGACCAGTCCCGTTTAGTTTTGAATCTAGGTCTAAGCCCAAGTAAGTAGTGCTTCAGTTCTTTTGAAACATTGTTTTTTTATATCTGAGGTTTATGTCACGATGTTCAGTACCGAGCGTGAAGAGTTGAAACGTGGATTTATCTGGGTTTACTGTCAATTCATTCTCAACTGACCAACTTTCCTAAAACAGCAATGCTGATTGCAATGTTTTTGACATACCCTTAACCCTTGACTGCTAACATACTTATTTTGTTCGTTGCAAGTAATATGCATCTGTGAGACGTGTACATAACAAAAATTGATTTTAGAGGTGGGATATGTAATTAAACTACATGTAAATTAAATAAATGTGTTTTATATGATTCTTCACAATACAATTAAAATAAAACAATGCAGACAAATAAAATACAATTAAAATCGGCATCACGTAAACAAAAATTACTATTTTACACCAAGAGCACAGGAATTGAACACTTTTGTTGAACACTCTAGGCGACATGGATTTTTGCCTTTTATACATTTGTATGCAGTTTGCCTCAATTTCTGATAAGGACAATATCGTCACGTTTTTCTCTTGGGAAGCTTTTCAGAATTTTCTCTCTTGAGAGATGCTACGCGTTTCTTCAGGTTCTCCAAGAATGTGTCGTGCTTTTTTTTAGGTCGTCCGGAAGGTTTAGGAGGGACAAACGACGTTGCACTTTTTTTTTAAAACAAACTGTTTGCTAAAGAATTTATAAAGTCAAAACGTGTCATTCTCGTGATAGCTGGCATAGATAAGGCCAGAATTTACAAGACTAATCGCTATCATATTGTAATATATTGTCAGGGGCCACCGTCTCGACCTTCTATTCGGTGAATAGTTCGCGATGATTTTGTCTAAATTATCCACTCCTGATTTTGTTGAATTATTAAAACTTATTATTTCTGGTATATTATTGAATTGGTAGGTAAATTTTGAGTTATGCATAGAGGATATCAAATTGACGGCTTTAATTTGCTTTGGTACTTACGGCATAAGTGTTATGTGTTTGGAAAAGCCATATAAACTCGATCCTAATTTTCTTTTTTCGTTAAGTAGAAATTCAGGTGGTATTTCTCTCTTGTTGCTTCTCATATTACCAACATACTTTTTTTTTATGATTCGTTCACTATTTCCAAAGAAGAAAACCAATTGTCGGCAGAGACTTGGCAGCGCTTGGAGGGTGCAATTGGTTTCGTTAACCGAATAACACTTTGCCAAGGTTTAGAAAGTTTGGTTTCATCATTTGACAGTGTGAATCGATCACTGTTTTTTCCTAAGTAAATATATGCATTATACAAATAGGAAGTACGTGCATCTGTCAAGTATATTATTTTGAGCCCTGGTTTATTTGGCGTGTAAACCCGGAAAGGACACCTCCCCCGAAAAACTCACCAACATTTCGTCAACACAGGCATGGTTCCCGATTTCTGATGAATTCTGACAGCATTTTACGAACTTTGAAAATAAAAAGGAAATCGCTGCTCCAGGATCACTTTTCATTCGTTCCTTTCCTCGTTGTGGCATCGTCAACGTCAGAAACAGAGTTTGACGTCTTTTCAAAGACATGACGCCTCGAAAAATAGATCTCCCGAGAGGCTTCGTTGAAAATAATGATGCAAGATCCCCTCTTCCTGATTTGAATATAGCGCAAAGTCTCATGAGTCCAATCAGACTTTCAATTTCAATCATATCAGTGTCTTTGATATCAGTTTCCCGCATTGATTTCACTCTTTGGTTAGAGCTAATTACTAGTTGTGTAATCATCTCACGGTCAAACAAACATTTGGTCATAAAGCAAGTAATTTTATCATCCTAATATTTTTGGCTGGTGTCTATGTAATCTTAGGCTCGGCCGAACACCAAGTGAAGCAGTTCTTTTTTACATAATAGGTATAGTTTAGAATAGTAGTCAAGCACGAGCCGAAAATTAGTGCTCACTCCAAAATCAGTTAGCAAGTGAGAGAATCGGAAAAACAGCCTTAAAGACATCTGAAATTTTTCTAATCGCGATTTAATTGAAACTTGTCCTATTCGGTCGCAAATTGTTCCCTATGTACCTTATTTTTTTCAAATATGAATCAAGTTTATCAACCTTACGGCAAAAATCAGGGCCAAACCCATAAATCGCTAAATACTTGGATAATAACAGCCTTAGGCCTTGTCCACGTTGCTTCTGTAGCGTATTGCTGTGTTTTTCCGTTGGCGCCGGAATTGTTGACGTGATCTGTGATTGGTTTGACATGTCACGTGGTCATCGCATTGAGCTCTGCGATGGATTAAAATTTTTACACCTGACGCTAGGCACCGCTCCGAAATCAATATGCAGAAATCCTAGACGATACAAACATTGTACAAATTTCACTGAGACTTGTTTAACTCAATCTCAAATCATTTCACTGTACCGTATTCTGTTAGGAAATGTGTCACTATTTTGAACTACGTTCCCAAACTGAATGAGACTTCGTGAGCCGGAAATGTTTTCTACTGAAAGTATGTAATCGCATGACCGAGTGCCGATCGATACTTGCGGATTACGAAACAGCGTAAATGATATGGAAACACACTCATTAGGTAATATCTTAGGTAATTCACTTCGAGACAAGAATGAGAAAATAAATATTTATTGCCAAATACAGCCGAAAGTAAAAATTGAAAACATATAAGTTGAAATAAATGATGTGTAAACAAAAAATAAATTGAAGTTTTATAATCAACATAGTTTGAAGTTCTGTAATCAACATAGTTTGAAGATCAGCAATCAATATAGTTTGATGTTCTGTAATCAATATAGTTTGATGTTCTGTAATCGATATAGTCTGAAGATCTGTAATCAATATAGTAGTTTGACGTTCTGTAATCAACATAGTTCGAAGATCTGTAATCAATATAGTTTGGATTCTGTAATCAATATGGATCGGAGTTCTGTATTCGACATAGTTCGAAGATCTGTAATCAATATAGTTTGGAGTTCTGTAATCAATATGGATTGGAGTTCTGTATTCGACATAGTTTGAAGATCTGTAATCAATATAGTTTGGAGTTCTATAATCAATATGGATTGGAATTCTGTATTCGACATAGTTTCAAGATCTGTTATCAATATAGTTTGGAGTTCTATAATCAATATGGATTGGAGTTCTGTATTCGACATAGTTTGAAGATCTGTAATCAATATAGTTTGGAGTTCTATAATCAATATGGATTGAAATTCTGTATTCGACATAGTTTCAAGATCTGTTATCAATATAGTTTGGAGTTCTGTAATCAATGTGAATTGGAGTTCTGTATTCGACATAGTTCGAAGATCTGTAATCAATATAGTTTGGAGTTCTATAATCAATATGGATTGGAGTTCTGTATTCGACATAGTTTCAAGATCTGTAATCAATATAGTTTGAAGTTCTGTAATCAATGTGAATTGGAGTTCTGTATTCGACATAGTTCGAAGATCTGTAATCAATATAGTTTGGAGTTCTATAATCAATATGGATTGGAGTTCTGTATTCGACATAGTTTGAAGATCTGTAATCAATATAGTTTGGAGTTCTGTAATCAATGTGAATTGGAGTTCTGTAATCAATGTGAATTGGAGTTCTGTATTCGACATAGTTTGAAGATCTGTAATCAATATAGTTTGGAGTTCTGTAATCAATGTGAATTGGAGTTCTGTATTCGACATAGTTTGAAGATCTGTAATCAATATAGTTCGGAGTTCTGTAATCAATGTGAATTGGAGTTCTGTAATCAATGTGAATTGGAGTTCTGTATTCGACATAGTTTGAAGATCTGTAATCAATATAGTTTGGAGTTCTGTAATCAATGTGAATTGGAGTTCTGTAATCAATGTGAATTGGAGTTCTGTATTCGACATAGTTCGAAGATCTGTAATCAATATAGTTTGGAGTTCTATAATCAATATGGATTGGAGTTCTGTATTCGACATAGTTTGAAGATCTGTAATCAATATAGTTTGGAGTTCTGTAATCAATATGGATCGGAGTTCTGTATTCGACATAGTTTGAAGATCTGTAATCAATATAGTTTGGAGTTCTGTAATCAATGTGAATTGGAGTTCTGTAATCAATGTGAATTGGAGTTCTGTATTCGACATAGTTTGAAGATCTGTAATCAATATAGTTTGGAGTTCTGTAATCAATATGGATCGGAGTTCTGTATTCGACATAGTTTGAAGATCTGTAATCAATATAGTTTGGAGTTCTATAATCAATATGGATTGGAGTTCTGTATTCGACATAGTTCGAAGATCTGTAATCAATATAGTTTGGAGTTCTATAATCAATATGGATTGGAGTTCTGTATTCGACATAGTTTGAAGATCTGTAATCAATATAGTTTGGAGTTCTGTAATCAATATGGATCGGAGTTCTGTATTCGACATAGTTTGAAGATCTGTAATCAATATAGTTTGGAGTTCTGTAATCAATGTGAATTGGAGTTCTGTAATCAATGTGAATTGGAGTTCTGTATTCGACATAGTTTGAAGATCTGTAATCAATATAGTTTGGAGTTCTATAATCAATATGGATTGGAGTTCTGTATTCAACATAGTTTGAAGATCTGTAATCAATATAGTTTGGAGTTCTGTAATCAATATGGATCGGAGTTCTGTATTCGACATAGTTTGAAGATCTGTAATCAATATAGTTTGGAGTTCTGTAATCAATATGGATCGGAGTTCTGTATTCGACATAGTTCGAAGATCTGTAATCAATATAGTTTGGAGTTCTGTAATCAATATGGATTGGAGTTCTGTATTCGACATAGTTTGAAGATCTGTAATCAATATAGTTTGGAGTTCTGTAATCAATATGGATTGGAGTTCTGTAATCATAATGGGTTGATGTTCTTCAATCAATGTAGTTTGAAAATCTGTAATCTATATAGTCAGTGTTTTTCTATGCCGAGGAGTCATTCGAGAGAAGAACCTAAAAAGCGACAAAAAAAATTATCACTGGAGGCTATAATGTGAAAAGTAAACGATTTTTTCTTTCAAATACGAATATATTTTCCCGCGTCTGTGTAAACGCTTTTGGAAGAAAGCACCAAAATTATGAGTTTTATACGCAAATATTGTTCCCTTTTCACTCATCACATTATAGAATTTTTTTTAAAAAAACTATTGACAGAGACATTTGTGTACACATTTTCAAAATGATTACTTTGACTGTACCAACCCCAACGTAAACGTTCTAGATTTACGTACATACGGGTGTGGGCCTACTACTATCATTATGCCCGCACATAGCTGGAGAGGTACTTATTAATAATAATCATGTCATAAGTACTGTTTAACTCGATTATGACCTTGCAGTGGGCTGGCAATGAGAGAATAATCCTTTTGGCAAAACAGGGGACTGCTGTCATTCAAAAATTCGTTAAGCGACTGGTTTTAAACCGATGGTCCACGAAATCAGCAGCCATAAAAAAATGATGTCATCGTTTCAAAAAGACCGCAAAGTAAACAATTTTATAAAATTGGGAAAAGATTTTCTTTGTTGTGACTCGCACAGCTTTGAGAAATATTAAGCCAAGGATTTTGCAGCCAGTAAGGCAAATGCAAGATCAAAAACTTTGCAATTTTAAGCTTTCGTAGGCTTTTACGTTTACTATTTTATTTTTACGTTTACTGTTTTATGTTTACTAGTTTATTTTAACGTTAAATTCGTCATGCGATCGCCAATTTTAGACTTTTAACGGGGTATGATTGTTTGTCTGACCACCTTCAGGATTTTAATTGATGCCCCTTTGTGTGACTTTTGAAATGGTCAACAAATTTTTAACGCTGATCATTTGGACAAGTGCAGTGCGATCGTTAATTTCATCGTACAAAAATTTATCGTACGCCATTGTACAAAAGTACTGAAAAGCTAATGATCTAACGGCGGGAAAGCCAATTGCAACAAAAAATGCTATAAGGGGTTTTTCTCGCAACTCTGGAAAAATGAATTCTTCGAGGAAAACCTACCAGGTTGATGGTTATTAATGACTTCAAAACATGACCACTGCACAATGAATTAGGCCTGCACAAAAAGCCGTGACAGTTTGGTATTCGTGAATGGGCGCAAGATATATAAATTTGATACGATTTACTTACATAATTATTTTTCTTCGGCCGTAACCGTCGGAACTTCTTTTTGAACCAGCCTTTGATTCTATTTTTAAAGCTTTCTTGCCCACGGCCTCCTTTTCTCAAAATACCATTTACAGAAGTCCTAGGGGAACCATTTCCGACGCAGTTAGAATCATATACAGACGGTATAAAAGCTGTGTTCACAAAATCGCCACAGGCCATTGGCTCTTGGGCGATAGCAGTAGTGTTCTTTTCATTGTCCACAGACTTTTGGGTAGTTTCAAGTGGTTCTCCCCACACTCGAACTGGCGGAAGGAAGTCGCCAGAACCCAGGTTTACAGCAGCACCTCGCAGGAATGGATGTCTGGCAGCTTCTCTGGCAGTGGGCCTCTCGCCGGGAACTATTCTTAACAGAGACAAAAGGAAGTGCAGGGCATCAACCACCTCTGCTCGAGAAAATCTGACGCATGGCACAGCCTTCCGCATCAGTACGTACAGGCTTGATTCCTGAAAGGAAGCAAAGAAGAGTTAGAGCTGACATTGTGCGAAGTATTGGAAATCAAAAACAGGCGATAAATAGTCCTAAACTTTGGCGAATTTTTGAGGCCTAGTTGTCAGCAAATCGTTATTCTTCCATCTTAGTCATAGATTGATTAGTCATAAAAGAAATTTTATTTTGACAACAAACATTTTTGTTAACTAATTGTTTAACTGCCTAATCAAAGAGATTAAACTTCGTAACTAAAACTTGGCAACTAAGATATCAATCAAAATTTTTATTAAGTTCCGGGGAAAAGTTCTTATGTTATGAGACTAAAACTTTTCAAGTAAGATATAAAATTGTGGGTATAAATATGTAATGGTATCAATCAAAAATTTTATTGAGTTCTGACGAAAAATTCATATATTATGGGTCTGTTAGTGGTGTATAATGTACTTCTCAAAATTGCCAAAAATATCATATAAGATTGTTCAGAGTAAAACTTTACACCATAAATCAGCATCAATAGGACGGCGGTCAAATTCTGACAACGACATACATTTAAGAATCTGTTGATGGAGATAAGTACCCAATTCCTAAAGCCATTTGATTAAAATTGTATTTTTTTATTATTACGATGGGCGCAAGAGTGCCTAACAGAGGCTTTGATTTGTGTGGGGATATGGGAATTTAGGGAAACAAGGTGAACGCCCGATAGACAGACAGTAAACTTTAGAACTCTTGCCTCGACAGTTACGGTTAACGTGCGAAGCATATTGATAAGTAGAAGCCAAATTTTGCAAGAAACGGTCAACTACTAGCTTTACAAAATGGCATATTTTATCTCAAAGTATGCTTTTTAGGATTAAGGAAAACTGTTTATATAAACAGAAAATTTATGGAAGAATTTAGGAATACCCCAAGAACCTAAAAATGTTTTTGGTTTCAAATTCGTCTATGAAAATAAGGCAATAGGCATAACCTTCTTGATGAACTCACCTCCAAAGCTTTCATTAGTACTGGTCTCGTTTGACCGTCCCACGTCCATCCTGGACTGTCTTCCATATGGATCTGGGGCCAATGCCCCGTTAAGACGTTTAGGGCCATGAGGCCATATGTCCACATATCAAATGGTACGCCTTCGACACCACCAGAACCAATTGGGTGCCAGCACTCCGGAGGACGGAATTGGAGAGGAGCACATAGGCTGAAAAGGAAAGAGAGGCTGTCAAGTAATTTTATCAAAAAGTGTTATGGTTTTATATCAAGTATTTTGTTGATAACTCAAGCGTAATTTATTAGAGTAATACTTTCCCAAACAGTAGTGACCTTCCTCGGTAACATTTGCCGAGTTAAATTCGAGATCAGTTTTTCAAAACTTTTGCATTCACCATCTACTTGTTTATTCTTCAAAATGTATGGACAATATGTCTTTAAATACCGTGTGTTTTTTCATTACATCTGACTGGCCAGTATTAACCAATGGTTATCGATCAAAAGGGTCAGATGTCTTTCTTTTACTATAGTCAGCCTTAGAAGGTAGCAATTATCTCAATATACTCTTCTTGAATTTTACGAAAGATTGTATTATGTTTAGAGACTAAAAAGAGCTTCACACACGATCCCAGGAGGGGAAAGCTTATCATAGAATGCTACCTGCAACCCATGATGGTCTGTCTCAACCACACGTATGTCGGTGTTTAACGCAAGTACCCGTACCCATAAATGTTTTCATTCATTGCGCAATCGACGCAGCGGACATTGTGAAATAGACCCTCATCGGAATCGTTAATTTTTTTTCCTCAAAACTTAAAATCAATCCTATTGAACATAGTTTTTTTAGAAGCATAACTGTAGAGAATAGATCTCTTCATTCCTTAAACTACTACCACTTCCTGCCATTTTTAAAATACGAATATCTCAAAATCTATTTGTCCCACAATGTCGAGGGGTGTCTCAGACTGTCTGGGATGAATAGATACTGGCACGTTCAATTTTCAAATTGGCGAGGGAAAATCCTCTTCGTAAGATTGAAGATACATTATTTTATTCTGTAATTTTTTTAAATGACTTGTGTTCAACTAGGATAATTTTAATATTTGTTACCAAATTTTAGCGTTTTCTGGAGAGTCCGTCAATTATTTATTTTTCAGAGACTGTACAAGACTGCTTATCAATTATTGTGTCATACGTCATTCTAAATGCTATGTCGGCAAGAACGTCCCTGTTCCTGCCGACACAAAGCTGCCAGGGTCGGCAAGAACAGGTACCCTTGCTGGGAAGTTTGAATAAACCTCATGAGGGACATGAATGGTGGATGAAGGCAATGGATGCCTTTTTTCCCCCAGGAGAATTATTTACGTGCATCCAATAATTACTAATATGTTACTCCAGCATACCACTTCAGATTCTCATAACTGAAAACCTTGCTGAAATTCCCGTCAATTCATGATTTCTCCGCAAATAAAGAAAATGAATGAAAATCATGCCTTAATCTCTCATAAACCAGAATGGTATAAAACAAAGCTGCAGATGTCGTTAGACGATTTGTGGGAAAAATAATTTTTTGTATTCTAATACTTTCATGCTAGAATGCAGAGGGAAGCCCCATCTAAACGAAAATATGTTGGCAAAATTAAGTACGATTAATAGATCCGAACCTGCTTATCTTCCTCTCCGTGATACTGAGCCCCGAAAAATCGCAAATGACGGCCGAATCACTGGCCGTTATTAAGACGTTGTCCGACTTCATATCCATGTGAGCGAATCCCGCGCTGTGCAGGTAGTCGAGGCCACGGAGCGTATCTAGGAGCCACCTGCGGACGCGGTCCAGACCTCGGACGTCGGCGAGAAATTCCATCCCGTGCACCATTTCGCAAAGTGCTGTTGGATGGCGGGGCGAAACGAACAGTTTTAATTCCATGTCGGGAACTGACATGACGTCCAAGACCGGAAGCACGTTTGGATGGTGGAGGCAGGGCCAGATCACGTCTTCGATCTCCCTGTAGCTTTCCTTCGTGATGACCTTGATGGCAACTTGAATTTTCCGAGGCGAGATAGCGGAGAGGACTTCTCCGAACGAGCCTTTGCTCAGTGGTTTGACATCCTTGTAGTTACGGCTTCCCAAGAACTTTACGACTGTACCTTGGTCTACTCGTTGACCGAACATTTTTTTTACTGTTTATTATTTTTCACAGAACTACGTTGAATAGGCCGAAAGATATTGTACAAAGGTATGAGTTTTTAAATACTTTTGGAGGAAGTACGTTTAAGTTTCTTAAACTTATAAGCTATTTTAGGCCAAAATAAAGATCGGAAATTTCACAGAAAAATTATGTTTTGATGAATATTATGTATTATAAAAAACAATCAAATATATCACAGTAAGTTAGTCGCACTCGTCAATAAATATCGCTTTTAGTAGCAGAGTCACAAAACGCTTTGATAGCTTTTCATGAAATGCGAGTTCCAATTTGTTTCACGCGTTTACATTGTTTCTTTTGAGTATTGTTGGTAAAAAGTAACATTTGTTTCATTGTTGCGTTTATTCCAACAGAAGATGAATTAAAGGTATCTCTGTCGAAAACTTCATATTGTTGATCATTTTCCCTTCGACAGACAATACATGATATCAAGACACAAGTCTCGTTATTATAAAATGGTGGAATGCGTAGTTAGGTGATATGACAGCTAAGCGATCTCCTCAACCATTTTGTGGGTAGAAGGTACAGTGATTTCCGCTTATAACGGTACAGTGATTTCCGTTTGTTATTACTGTTTTTTATACTTATAAGCGGTTGATTCTTATAGTCGAAATTTAGGTTTTTGGACAGGCACACACACACACCTATATATACATATATTAGATGATTTACCATAAAATGCTCTTTAATTTATGTTAATTATCTTTTATTAAAATTATTTTTTATAATTTTAGAAATACAACTTAATTTTTAGACTTATAGGTAGATACACATGATTATAGTAAGAGAAGAAAAAATCCAATATTTGTTACAACATACCTGCTAAACAGTTTTAACATTTCAACTACAAGAAGGGAGCAAGAAAAAGTTTTCTATGGCAGTTTGACGTAATGAAGTTTTCAGGAGGCTGTTTATACCTCTTTCAATACTAATAGTCTCAGACGAAGATTCACCTTCTAGCTTACGTTTCACGGTTTGATAACGTGCTGAATCTACTAATGTCACGTTTGCCTAAGTGATAGTGGACACTTCGCCGAAGATTTATGTGTTTCAGGATCCAGGAGGCCGCAACCAGGATGTGGGAGGTGGGAAAAAAGAGTCCCTGTCTTTGTTTGTCAGTGGAGAAAAGTGATATCGGACCCGGATGGGTAAGATGCCCCCGGGTCAAGCTAATAGGACAGTGTTGTGCTAAAGCTTTTAAGAGGAAGCTATTATGTAATGTCTAACAAAGAAATGGATGAATTTTACGACTATATTCCATCTCATATTATCAATCTTTCTTTTAAAAAAAAGAAGGAAAGAACTTCGTGCCTTTTGAGGGTTTAAGTGGCTTTTTTTGAAAAATGAAAGGAAAGCGAAGAGTGTAAACTGATTCTTAAAACCGGTGGATTGATTCTTTAAAGCGAAAATTTTAACATGGAAATAATACATTTGTTTTTGTTTTCGCGATTTTGATTCTTATAACCACTGATCACTATAAGCGGTGGTTACTGTACTTACTAGTTCAAATAACAACGCGCCAAAGCTGCGGGAAACATTAACTATCTAAGCGTGAGAAGTAAAATTCATGATTTACTAGGCTTCATTAAAGGTTTGATATTGAAAACTCGGAAATCTGCTATTTTGGTCACCAGGTCTTTATTGAGTTGAAGTCTATCTACGTAGGTTTCTGGAAAGAGAACCTGTTAAAATTTTCTCTTAATATTTTCCGATATTAGGGTACATTCCAGAAAGCCTTGATAGTTCCGCGTATTCCTCTGTCAACGTACGTGTAGTGTCAAATAATACAGCTGTTTTTCAAAATACAAAATATTGAAAACTGGATTACTGCAAGGAACTGATACCAGTAGCACGTTCTTTAACATATATCATACATGACCTCGCCCTTTTATCTGAGATCAATCATTGGTCTCTTGTGTACAGATGACTTGATCTTGGACCGAGTCCCCAAAGCATAATGTCGAATAATTCCCCGAACGCACCCTATACAAAGCTTTAAAAATTGGTACAATGTTAACAAATGAAAGTTCATTTAAATAAAACTGCTTATCAGTCATTCTCGGTCACCCATCTACTTTTTTATCCACATCTACTTTATGAAGGATCTACTTTATGTCCCCCAAATAGATGACGTATTTTGTTAAAATAAGTTTAGTACCATTAATTAAGGTGAAATTCTTTGGAGTCAAATTTATAGATTATAATATTCAATATTATGTTAAAATCATTGAATTATGTTAAATTGAATGGCTGATTAGAGATACATTAGCGTTGTGTAATTCTTATGAGTTAAACTTATTTATGAGCTTATTCAGATAGTGCAAGCAGTGAGGACACTTTACATAATTACTAGCTATACATTGGAGCGCATTCTTTTTATTAATATTACTACTTATTAAATACTACTCATCACGCTCTTTAAGAACCACTTAATACACATTATCAAAATTACAAACATATTCGTTTTAAATTACTAAAATCCACACATAGTCATTTTAAAATCATTCAATCAACACAAAATTATTTCAAACTCATAATCATCTTCATCTAAAAATACCCGAGATAACACACATAAAAAAAATTCAAAGAAAACTGCAAAGAAAACATAGAACATTTTCAATAGAGGATAGCGCAGAAGCTTCATATCTTCATAATGAAAAATACAAATCTAACTAAAAATAAATAATCCAACAGAGATAGATAAATATAATAAGAATATAGACAAAAAAACAGAAATCAAGCACTCAGGGCATCCACGCACCAAAGGCAAGATTCTGTATAAGTGTCGGAACTGAACCATAAAACAACATAGAGGTAACCGAAAGGTCTCTTCATCAGGGAGCCTAACCAAATCAGTTACCTCAAGGGGAACTATTTGAATAGGATGCAGGTAAGACCAACAGACATCCCAAGACCCCGAGTTCCCCATGGAAGCAATTAGTCGAAAGAAAATGAAAAGACAAGCACAACTTACAGTAAGGGCTCAACGCACCGTAGCGTAAAAAAAAAGTTTTCGATTTCGTTTTTGCCCTAGTGCGGAAAAGTTGGGTACTGGTGGGTAGGTCACGTATGCAAAGTTTTGGGAAAAACAAAAAATATCTTTCTTCTCCATTTCGGCCGTGATTTTTAGCAATTTTTACCATACAGTTAAAAATGTGTATTTCCATTGTTTTGTATGCAACTCTTCATTTTGTTGTTAAATAAAATACAGGGGTAATTCGAACTTAATACAGAGAGGCAGCAGCTGACACACTGCGTGCAGAAAGATAAAGAATTATTTTGGTATGAAAACATTGTCAACAACAACTTTAGAAACGAAGCTTAAAACCTTCGTGAAAGACTCGTGGAAATTGTTCGACATTTCTTCCTGTGTGTTTCTTTTAGCAAATGTTCTTGCCCAAAGCATAAAAGGATCCCTGAAATGGAAAGAACTTTTCTTATAGACAAATGGGCACTTATGCAAATGTCCATAGGCGCAGTTGACTTAAAAGAAACTGAAAGCTGAGGAAACGAGCCGATAGGAAGCAGAAAGAGACAGAAGTAGTAAGTCTTAAAACAAACGTTTCGCCATCTGTTACTCCATCTAGGCTCATATTTCCTGATCCAGATTCTGACGTGGATCCACATAACTACGATAGTGACTCAGATTACTTGAAGCCTTCCCTATCCACATCCAGGATGACTCAATCTGAAGGGAAAAAGACGTTACGATCAAGCCGATACCCAACAATAGCTATAGCTTGTGACAGAACTGGAGTTTCAGATCGGGCTGGAGCCATCATTGGAAGCGCTGTTTTGGAAGATTTGGGGATGATTACCGAAACAGACACTTTAAATGTAATTGATAGACATAAAAAAAGAAGAGAGAGGGAAAAAGTTCGGAAAGAATATCAGCAAGGAAATGAAAGACAGTTGGAACCACTGAAGGGACTTTATTTTGACGGAAGGAAGGACAAAACTCTAATGTAAGAGAGCGTAGGGGGAAAGATGTACCAGAAAACAGTCCTGGAAGAACATGTTACAACCTGGAAGCAAGTACCTTGGACACATAGCACTAACCTCATCATCGGCTTTGAGTATTTCTCAAATGATGCTGCAATTCATGGAGAATAAGAATATTGACATTCATCAACTAGTAGCAATAGGGTGCGATGGAACAGTCGTTAATACTGGCTATAAAATCGGCGTGATTCGCCTTTCTGGGGAAGCCATTGGGAAATCGTTGGACTGGTTTATCTGCCAGTTACACGCAAATGAGTTGCCACTCCGACATTTAGTGTAGCATTTGGATGGTGGAACGAGTGGCCCTAATGCATTTTCTGGTCCTCCTGGGAAAGCATTGGCAAATTGTAAAAACCTCCCAGTTGTTAGATTTGTAGACATTTCAAGCGAATTTCCAAAAATCGACATAAAGAATCTTAGCACACACAAGCGATAGCTTTGGGATATTTATCAAGCTGTTACAAATATAAAGTATTCATCAAGTTTGTCACAAAAGCACCCTGGGAAAATGTCTTATGCACGTTGGCTAACAACTGCAAATCGAATAAAGCGTTTATATTAGCTCGTCAAAGCCTTCAAACCAACTTCAAACTCTGGCAGAGTTCATGAAAGTGTACCCACCTATGTGGTTTACAGTCAAATTAAATACAAATTGCACGTATGGTCCACGAAATTTGTGGACCATAAGTGCACTTAGGCAAATGTCCGTCAAGACAATAAACGTCTCACGCTATCTTAAAAACGATTTAAAGACTGTGGTCGATCCCATTATCCAGAGAAATGGCTATTTCGGCCACCTGGGAGCAATAATCTTGTCGATGATCACAGACGACAGACACTCCATTCGAGAACCTGGACTACGTAGGATTTTACGAGCAAGAAAGGAAAAACGGAAGGAATCAGACACTACAACATTCCGTCACTCAACTTAGAGGTAGTTTCATATATAGACTTTATTGATTGGCAGAAATGTAATTCGACGGAATCCCCAATTGACAGATGATTTAAGAAATTTGATTTCCAGTGGAGAGTTTGTAGCTCAACACCTGGGAAGCCTAAAATTTTCTTGCCACACCCAAAATGTTGAACGTTTCGTGAAACTAGTAACAGAGGTTTCTGCGGCTGTGTGGAGAAAATAAGCGTGACGGTTTAGTTAGAACCCGAACAGAGTAGAGAAAAGCTATTCTATCATTGAAACCAAATGCGAGTACCGAGTAAAACCGGAATAACTGCAAGGACAAAGGATTTAAGTGCCGATATGGTTGGGTGGATGGGTGGGCACGGGTGGAACTCGCAATGCAGCCACCTTCCCGTGGTGAGTTCTGCGTTTTTTTCTGAATTTTATTTCAGAAAAAGCGAAAAGCTGCATGCAAAACAATGGAAATACACATTTTTATCTGTATGGTAAAAATCTGCTAAAAATCACGGCCGAAATGGAGACGGAAGATATTTTTTGTTTTTCCCAAAACTTTGCATACGTGACCTATCCACCAGTACCCAACTTTTCCGCACTACGGCAAAAACAAAATCGAAAACTTTTTTTTTACGTTCCGCCCTACCGTACATGCAAGCACACAAATAATCCTAATGCAAAGTCAAAGATGCATACACACCCCAATTCCGTAAGTGACGGTTATGGCGAAACAGCAGCCAATTCTATCCTAGTAGTTACGTCATTGTAACAATACTACAGCGCCACCCCCCATTACACCTTAATCAAACGAAAACATAAACACTATCCTAAACATCTTTAAAAATTCCTAAGTCTAAATGCTATTTTTTAAAAACTTTTAAATTGCCGAAATTTTTAGGAAAATTGTTTTTACTTAAGTTTTCCTAAAAAATGTTACATGCCTCCAAAAAATCCCCAGCGTTGTTACATATGTTTTTTATTCTGTAAAGGTGTGAGTAAAAAATATTATAACAAATTTTATAGTTTAAGTTGCTATGGAAATTGGTAAACGTGATAACCTCAAAGTTAAAATCTAACCTTTTATCATATATCCCTATTTTAATTTCTCTATTTTGAATTTGAATTTTTAAATCCAGATAAGTCGCACAAAGATTATTATCGTTAGTCCGGTTTAAAGTTAGTTCCTTTGGGTAGATTTGATTAAGAAATTCCAAATCATTGCAGTTAAAAACTATGAGGTCATCAATATACCTGAATCCGGTAACATTATTTGAGTTAAGAAATTTAGTTTCGTAAAAGTCATTCTGACCAGTGGTTATTTTTTTTAAGCCTTTTGAAAGTGGGATTTTAATTATGGACACCCTGTATATTTATTTATTTATTTTGGCATTAATTGCATACATTGACCATTGTAGTATTTAATTTGAATGTAATCCGTAGCGAAGTGCGGGTTTTCAGCTAGTTATGTATAAATGTAGATTCATTAAGAGAAAGATGGATAAAATAATTCTCAGGAGACAATTTTTTTGTTTAAAGCATAATATAAAGCTTTTAGAATCAAATATCATTGATTGAATGATGTTGCTATGATTACATTGTCAAATACATTTTCAAGTTGCACTGTCCTAAGTCCTTTAGGCCTTTTCTGCTATACTTTTAAACCTTATTCTGTTTACTTCGGAATAGAATTTTTCTCGATTTGCCATCTGTGAAACGAAATATCTTAAGTTCCTTGAAAGATATCTCTCTGAAACTTTATACATCATTTCTTTCCTCTATATTTTCATTATATTGCGTCCAGGATATTTGATTTTTGATAAAAATTTTGAAAATATTGCCACCGGGACAATAGTTTCTCTAAAAAGTGTTTTCTTTTCGTCCTTTCGGGTGATCTAGAAATTTTTTTTCTGAAGACAATTTTTATAATCTCTCCTAATGTTCAGAATGGAAAACATTAAGCTAATACAGCTATTGGTTAGCATACGTATATAAAATGCCATGAACACTTTAATTTTTAAATATTAAATTCTTTTAGAACAAAATTTCAAATTATTCAAATAATTTTTATACTCGTAAAGGATTCTTATATTCTACAGACATCTTAAGGGAAAAATCATAACAAAATGCATGTTACGTTATTAAAAAAATTGTCAAAAGTGGTTTAGTTGAGAATGCTGGGTAACAAATAGCCGTATCGTTTTCGCTCAGCGTATTTATTTATTCTGCTATTTTATTCATTTTAGAAATTTTGTCCAGCAAAGGAAATTAATTGTGTTTAAAACATAGTACACCCAATCTTTCCCTCGAATAATTCAAATTTAAAACTATTGTTTGTGTATGTGTTAAAGCAGTGTGGTCCAACCTTAAGTTACCCGAGGTGCAATCAAACTTTAGTATATAGGAATGTGATGGCCAGAGACATTCCAGAAGGAAAACGAATTACATAATATATTCAAAAGCTTTTTTTTTAATTAATATTAAAAGTAGTTTAATATACTAGTTTAATATACCACTTCATTTTACAGTCGAGAAATCAATGTGATGATTAGTGCTGCTTTCCTGATACAAGTTTATCAATGTCCACTGTCAGTTCAGTAAGGCAAAGTCTCAGGCTCGATTCCAGTGAAGCATTTTCATTTCTCGTTTTAGATTTAATTTGTTTGAGAGCAGAAAAAGCATTTCGCACACGTACGTACTGCCAAACCGCGATAACATTTGCACAGAGAATTTAAGCAGTTTACGAAATCGCTCTTTAGAAATCAGTTTTACAGAATTTAAAACTAAAAAAACTTTTTTTACGATCTCAATTTTTTTTTATTTCAAAAAAAAATTTTTTTTAATTTAGAAATTTTTTTTGCCATTTCAAAAAAAAAATTTTTCAAAATTTCAAAAAATTTTTTTGCAGTAAAAAATTTTTTTTTTCAATTTCAGAGAGAAATTTTTAAATTTTCAAAGTTTTTTTGGAATTTCAAAAAAAATTTTTATTTAATTTCAAAAATGAATTTTTTTTCAATTTCAAAAAAATGTTTTTCAAAAAAATGTTTTGAAATTGCAAAAAAAAAATTTTGAAATCGCAAAAAAAAAAAAATTTTTTGAAATTGCAAAAAAAATTGTTTTGAAATTGCAAAAAAAATTTTTTTTTGAACTTGCTAAAAAAAATTTTTGAAATTTCAAAATTTCTCTTTAAAATTGCTAAAAAAAATTTTTTTGTAATTTCAAAAAAAAATTTTTTTGCAATGAAAAATTTTTTTTGCAATTTCAAAAAAATTGCAAAATTTCTTTGAAATTGCAAAAAAAATTTTTGAAATTTCAAAAAAAATTTTAATTTCAAGTAGAGTTTTTTTCAATTTCAAAAAAAAAATTTTAAAATTTAAAAAAAAAAATTTTGGAGTTTCAAAAATTTTTTTCGAAATTGCAAAAAAAAATTTTTTGAAATTGCAAAAAATTTATTTTATGAAATTGCAAAATTTTTTGGAGAAATTTCAAAATTTCTCTTTGAATTTACAAAAAAATTTTTTTGAAATTGCAAAAAAAATTTTCTTGCAATTTCAAAAAAAATTTTTTTGCAATGAAATTTTTTTTAACAATTTCAAAAAGTATTTTTTTGCAATTTCAAAAAATATTTTTTTCTAATTTCAAAAAAAATTTTTTGCAATTTGGAAAAAAATGTTTTTGAAACTGTAAAAAAATTGTTTTTGATATTGGAAAAAAATCCTTTTTGAAATTGCAAAAAAAAATTTTTTGAAATTGGAAAAAAAAATTTATTGCAAAAAAATTTTTATTTAATTTGCAAAAAAAATTTGGAATTTGAATAATTTTTTTTGAAATTGCAAAAAATTTTTGTTTAAATTTCAAAATTTCTCTTTGAAATTCAAAAGCGACATTGTTCTCTACGCCATAATGACCAGCTGTCGGGGCATCGTGGTATTCTTGAAGGATTCTTTCTCGCTCTTGTATAGGAACTACGAGTTGAGTTTCTTCATTTTCAGGTGAATATCTATATAGCATACCTTGGTTCATTAAGTATCCACGACTGGTGTAGTTAGCAAAGTTCTCATCCTTGTCCATGCTTTCAAAGCAGTCAATGATTTTCTTCAATTCTTCGTCCTCCAGCTGTTCCTTCCGAATATCACTGGACTTCCTGGATGGTATGTCCACAGTGATTGCACACACATCAGAGGTTGTGCCTTCAGCGTACAACGGTCTTGACAGGATGTCAGCTACTGAGGGGTGATCACCTGTGTCGATACGGTGTTCAATAAACGGCGTCGGTTCTCCCCCTGGTTGGAAGCATGTCTCATTTTTGTCCAGGAGTGTGTTAAGTTTTCTTGTCTGTTCTGGAGATAGGTGCTTACCTTCATCTTCTCGAAGTTCAAATGCGCTGATGGTTATATCTTCTACGGTCTTCTTGAAGAACTTGTACTGTTTTTGAGGATTTTCGGCAAAATGCCATTTTCCGCCTTGGACATCAAGGACAATTCCAGCTGCATTGAGAAAGTCCATTCCTAACAGAGTCTTATTTCCTTTTGCTTCAGGCAATACTAGAAATTCTGTTTGGATAACTTTGCCTTCAATGTACAGGTTGACGACAGTACTCAGAGCAGTAATGGTCTGTCGAATTCCATCAGCCATCATAAATGAAATTACCTTGTTCACAAAGGTGACGTTGTGCTCTTGTAGGAATTTAAACAGCTTTTCACCTGCGGTGGTATGGGAAGCACCGGTATCAGCACAGACAGCAATCTTTTCACCAAAAATTTTGAGGACAATCAAACTTGAGGGATACGAGTTTGAATCAGTTGAAAGTTGAATAACGTCATGCAGTTCACTGATGTTTCCACTCCATTAGCCCTCGTGCAGGAAGGACACTTTGACTTGATAACTCCAGTAGTCCCGCATCGGTAACACTGGATGGGTTTTCTTCCTTCAGTTCTGAAACTTGGGAATCTAGGTTCTGTTCTAGAAGGTCCTGGTGGGTGGTAATCATGGAATCTTCCAACGGGTTGACTTTTCTTTACTGGAAAGGGTTTCCTGAATTCTTCTTTCTTCTTGAAAGTCTGATTTGGATTGTTTTTTAATCCCAAGCCGTAGGCTATAGTAGGCGTCAAGTTTCTCGGCCAATTCCAAAGGATCGTTCAAATCCGCCCAAATATCCAGGAAGTGTTCCCTGATATTTGCTGGAGTTTTTCTTTTTATCTGATCAGCGATCCTTAGGCTTTTAAGCTGATCAAAAGTGGTAAGCTTCAATTCTTTCATCCAACCTTCGAGATAAGAATTCAATTCAAAACAGAAGTCTCGCCACGTCGAATCCGGGGTTTTCTTCTGTTGGGAAAAATACTGCCTAAACCTGTCTCCTGTAACTCGAAATCTTTTGAGAAGCATTTCTTTTACATTTACATAATTTTGAGCATCATCTTCATCCTCTCTTGCGATGAGTTGAGCTATATCAGGTGGCAATGAGCCAATCAGGTATGCTGCCCAAGTACTTTCAGGGATGTTCATGAACTTCACTTGACGTTTAAAAATAGTCAGGTATAGACCGATTTCGTCTTCCTTCGAGTTGAACTTCGGAATAATTCTATCCAATACAAACTTCGGGTTTTCTAGCTGTTGGCTTACAACAGGTGTTCGTGACAGTTTCTCCATTTCAAGTTGCATCCTCAATTTTTCCAATTCGAACTCCCTTTCTCGTTGCTGGGCCACTTCCACAGCTTTCTGTTCTTCTGCTTTTATACGTTCTTCCATAATGAAGCTGAGCATCTCCTTGACTAATTCCTCATCATACTTTTCACTTTCGGTTATGAGAACCTTTAGATCGTTTATTTTGAGATTGTCTGACGGATCCAGCCCAATTCTGTAGCCAAAATCCTCAAATCCTCTTTTCTAGATCTTCCCAGAAATGCCATTTTTCGTGTGTTTAGTCTATTTCAAGTAATTTTATAAAGTTCAAAAAGCAATTTGCAAATGGGAGAGAGAAACAAAATTCCCACAATTACATTAATTTGATGAACTCAATAGCACTTCAACTGATATTCAAATATGTTTAAATATAAAATGCACAAATGAAAAAAATTCTTCTTTCAATAACATTGTTAAAGTTAAAAGCACCGATAAATGATATTAGAATATGTTAAATTAGAAATACCATTCATAAATTGTTTCATTCACTTTGAAGTTATAAATATGGTAAACTTGTTTACACTTAGTAGAAATAATTAAAATTATTTTCAATCAGAAACTATGTGTACATTTAACAACATCAATTAAATTAAGTTTGTAATAATGTTACGATTTGATCAATCACTGTTCAAATTTCCAAGTGACACATTCAAAATTAGATAACTTAAAAAGAACGAATATACTGACAATAAAACAAGTAATCTACCCTCAGCTTAAATTCTTCTTTACCTTTTTCATAAAGCACAGAACATACATATAAATCGAAAACAAAAAGTAAAAGATTCAAGTTTCGCTTTCAACCGTCATTTTAGAATAGTTTGAAACCGAAAGCATTTTCATTAGGGGAAAAAGAAATGAATATCAACTCAAAATTCAACTATACTCCAATACTGTAACATACAAGACTAGCAATAATCAATTATGTTAAATTGTTACTTTACAAGTCCAGATGGAATACTAACACCATTTAATTTATATGATGATTTGAAACCAGAAGTAAACAAATGAGAAAAATCATTACAATTTTATGCAAAATAGAAGATCATGATTTACGTAAAATAAACGACACTTATCTCTAATCACATTCGCAGGATGCGAAATTTTTCTTGTCATTCGCAGGACGCGAAAATTTCCTCTTGTTGTCGGGGTGACAACCACTTCAGGAACCTAAGCCTGTGGAAAAAAAACGCCAGAGACAGCCGGGATATCTCACTTCGTGCCAAACGTTGGGGAGCCAATTTGTAACTGTCATTACTGTAATTACTGGTGTTAAACCAAAAGTAATCAAGAAAATCTCGGGGTAAAGTTTAGAACATATTTAATTACTCTAGAAATCACAGTTACAAGGGACGGATTACATTACACATTACAAAACAATTGAAAGACATTCAGAGAATAAAACAGTAAGTTGACTTAACATAGTCCAAAATTGGACATCAAACCGGCAGGTCTTTACGCTACGAAATCCTGGCTTTCTCTGACTAAAAGAAAAACAATACAGTGGAAGTTGCACGCAAAGTCTATCCGTATGGTGGCGACATCTACATTTTAGGCTTGGAAGTATTATAACGTGCGTTACATTAGTATTTTGTTTAGTGTTTATTTACTTTTGTGTGTTTATTCCTATTCATTTTGTATCTTGTTAGAGCAGGGTTTCTCAATCTTTCGGGATCTGTGCCCCCCTATAAACACTGATGTGAGGTCACGCCTTCCCCACCATATGTGGTCAATACAAGTAATACAATCGGAATTTGAAACTCAAGCTAGTTATTAAACGAAAATATAGAATAGATATTTTCATACACAAAATTTAATATTATTACTCATATCTTAATTTGGAACATATTATTATTAGAACATAAAGAATTAAATACAGATCAAATATATTTGAGGTAATCAAGGATCTAAGTGAGGTTGGCATTTTCATAATATTAATGAGAGGGCTGGCACTGTTTGTCCTTGACAAGTTTTTGAATATTAGGTTGTAACTGTAACAAAGCACACCTCAGGTCACTTTCAACGCCCAGCTTTGCTCGATATTTTGACTTTATGTATGCTATGCTGAAAATCCACATCCATAGAGATATGTGGATGAAAACTGCACTAACAACCTCAAAGCTTCCAAAGGAACTTCTGGGTAAACAGGAAAATAGCGTAACCAAAAATTTTCAACCCCCATGTTATCGAATTCCGCGTTTGCTTGAGAATCACATTTTAGGTCGATTGCCTGTTCCTGAATATGATCAGGAAGTACATCCACGTCGATTTTAAAAGGATCTCTTGTCGACTTAAAACTCCCAGTTCTCTGAACTAATATCTGGAAAATAGTCTGCAATTTCATTTTGCAATGCTACCAAATTCCCTGATATAAGGTTCTTCAGTTCATTTATCTGTTTCAATGGGAGATTTCTTTTTATCATCGAGGAAATCGTTCAATCTTGAAAAGGATGAAAAGTTTGGCTCTCAACTCTGAAGACGGCGTTGCCAAAGAGTTATCTTTTCTGTGAAACCCTTAACTGCATCATAAGTCTTCAGAATGTTTTTCTGACATTGTAGCTACGACAATTATCGTGTTCGTGTTCGTATGTCGAAAATACGTTACGGGTACATTGTGACCGCAAAATTGAGTACAGTAAATTACAGTTAGTAGTTTTACTTTTTATTTTTTTTAAACTCACGCCTCCCTTGAAATTGCGTCCCACGGGTTGATAACCGTTGTGTTAGAGCATAAGTATATAGGTGAATTTTGCGTGGTCTGAATTTCCAACTAATTAAATTCAGCTCCGTGTTACATTTAAAGAAAATTTTCACACAGATTTTGCGGGGGAGGTGTGATGCTTGAAATTCAGCCTACCAGTATGACGTTTATACACATTTATACCAGCGTGGCGTAATATTATATTTGCTTGGTTCCTGCACCTGCAATTGTTTGCGTGCTTGATACTATATTTTGTGTTATTGATACTTTACAATAACTGAAGATGGCAACGTCTGTAGATATATCAGTCAATATGATGGAATACGTTTTTAAGTTGTATTTAGGACGAGGAACCAGCTATGTACCAGGAACTTCGCTGGGATTGCCGAGTAGAGCATCTCAGTCCGTTCTGATATATTTTGTTTTTCTAATTCTCATTAAATGTTCGTGTTGTTCAACACCTGGAAGTCTTTAATGCAAAAGAACCAAATGCCACAGCATGTATGCATGTACGTACGTATGCATGCATGTACGCACGTATGCATGTACGCACGTACGTATATATGTATGTATGCATGCATGCATGAATTCATGTATGTACGTACGTACATACGTACGGGTGGATGTGTAGCGTCCTCTATCTTTCCTCTCCATTTTTATTTTCTGTATGTTTTAATTTTCGTAAGATGGCAACATAGGATTGTTGCCCAGCAACAACTGTTAGATTATTGGGTACTTTTCCGTTATAAGCACTACAATCGTTTTCATATCAATTTGGCGCATTTTCAAAAATCGCCGCAGCGAGAGAAAAGTAAAGCGCTATAATCACACTAATGATTGGCAAATTACAATATTAAAATATACAAATCTCGAGATTCAAGGATCACGAGACGATATGAGGACGATTATTTTCGTGGACATGGAGATAACGAGACTTCATGGAATGCCGTAATTAAATACGCTTACTTTGGTTTGTAATGAATTTAGAATCCATCAGAAAATTGGACGTATATTTACGTATTGGATTTTGAAATATAGAATTTGCCTAAAGATGAGCAGGCAGCTATTGCATTACTTCAAGAACAAGGTAAGGCTTTCATTCGTCAATACGATGTGTTGTATCTGTGCGTCGCCAAGATTAAAAATGCGCCAAGTGTACTGCTTATAACGGAAAAGTACCCAAAATAGTAATAATGCATGCGTGAAAAAAACCACAGCAGAAATAGCAAAAATAAACAAACAAAGGTACAGATGTGTTTCACGCACCTTTTTCAATTTGGCGATTTTTTTTATGTTTGGCGATTTTTTTATTTTTAGCGATTTTTTTGTTTGGTCTGGCAGCCATGCGATTTGGCGTGATGTTTGTTTTTTGTTGCAACCCTGAATAGGTGTTGTGGTATTGTGTAGTGTTTTTGGAAGTTTAATAGGTACAGATGTGTTTCACGCACCTTTTTCAATTTGGCGATTTTTTTGTTTGGTCTGGCAGCCATGCGATTTGGCGTGATGTTTGTTTTTTGTTGCAACCCTGAATAGGTGTTGTGGTATTGTGTAGTGTTTTTGGAAGTTTAATATACCGGTGTTCGATATTTTTGTTGGCGTTTCATAGTAGCGGTTTAGGATTTCTGTAATGTTTTTGGAAGTTTAATGTCTTCGTTTTTTGATATATTTGCGTATGTTTTAAAGTAGCGGTTGAGCATTTCTGTTTAGGTTTTGAATTTTAATATAGCCGTTTTTAGATATATTTGCGTATGTTTTAAATAAGTGGTTGAGTATTTCTGCTGAGGTTTTGAAATTTAATACAGCTGTTTTTAGATAATTTTGCGTGTTTTAAAGTAGCGGTTGAGCATTTCTGTTTAGGTTTTTGAATTTAATACAGCCGTTTTTAGATATATTCGTGTATGTTTTAAAGTAGCTGTTGTGGTTTTGTGACATGTTTTTGAAAGTTTATTATTGCCATTGGTAAGTTTGTTTTGAATTTATTTTTATATTTGAGTTGTTATTGATATTTTGTGTATATTTGTTATTTTAAGTGTAAAATGTCCGCGTAGGCCTGTTTTGGCGACAAGTTGGCGACAAAATTTTTTTGATGAGTATTTGGCGTCAAAAAAAATTTTGTCGCCAAATTGTCGCCAAGGCAGGTGCGTGTAATACATCTGTTCCCAAACAAAATACAAAACATACTCAATCCTTCGCTAATGTTAAAAAATTAAGAAAACAATCAAAATTATAAATCTCATTATTTATTATTAAATTTAAACTCTCAATCTAATTACTGCCACAACCGCACACGACAAAATCTTCCCACCCCAAAAAAAATCTCGCCAAAATCACATAGTTATCACGTCATACACACAGGGACGGATTTACATATTTTTATGCCCTAGGCCAAAGCACCATTTTGCGCCCCCATCCTTCCATTTAAATTTTTTACTTATAACATTATATTTAATATACAGTAAGAGTTTTTGAAATATATATACTTAATACACATTTGAATAACATTTTTAAAACTTTTCTACATAATTTCTTCTAATTTATCTAAAAATTAGAATTAAAAATCTTTCCTTCGTGCTTTCGCCTAAGAAAATTATTCAATAGTTTCATTGAAGTCAACAGATCTTGTTAAGTGCAGAAAACGATCTTTCTGCAGAGGCATTTGTGGCAGGTGTGCACACAAACATTCTCAATACGATATCAACATTTGGATACACTGTTTGTAATCCACTTTCACGTAGCCACTTGCAAATTGCTAAGGGATTTTTTGAACCAATGCTGCACTCAGTTATGTGAGATTTTAGATGCTGCAGTTCATCACATAATGCAGGCTCCAAATCATCTTTAAAAATTGCCTGTAATTTTCTTCCCTCTTCTTCAGGCTCAGGAGAAGTCAGTGACCAAATTTTCGTAATTCCTTTAAATTTTTCACTGAGCTCTCTATAAGCTTGTGACCTCTTCTCAAGCTCTGCTTTCAGTTTGTCCACAATCGTGAAATAGGTATTAACTCTAAAGATATCAAGCCCGTTTAAATTAACTTCGCCTTCACATTTTTCGTCAGCTTTTAGTTTTCTGAAAACCTGACGCTTTTCAATCACGCTCATAAACTTTCTTTTCAGAAATATCCAGAGCTTTGTTTTCATATATCTCAAAAAAACAAGATTTTTCAGGAGAGTGATTTGAAAGTTTAAAAGTACATTGAAATGTATAGAAAATAAATTTTAATTTTGCTCTCTAGTGGCTAAATATTGAGCGGTGAGATATGATGATCTTGCAGGGATACACTACTCTTTCAGGGCATTCTGAAAACAAGCATAACTAAAAATTGCCGATTTTTGAGATATGACGTTGTTAAAAGGAGTGAGCGATATATCAAATTATTCTCGCAGTTCTAACAAAAAGTTTACGAGTGACTGAAGAACTGTGGCAACTTCTGAAACATCCATTTCTACGTTTTGTACATACTTATTGACTTGGTGAAGTCTAATCAGCACCGTTCCCCAAAAATGTGCGATGAATACTGTTTCGAGCCTTTGCAACTTCGTTAGTAAACCTCTAGCTTCTGCTCTTGTTCCTGATTTTTGACTTTCGTCACTTTCAAAGTATTTTAGAGCTTTTATGACTGCAAACCAATCTTTTAATTCTCTACAAGCATCATATCTTGCCGACCATCGTGTCGTGGAGAGGCTTTTTGCGGTAAGTGTGCTATTTTTCTTCAATGCTTCCCACTTCGCTGTAGACGACGAGAAAAATTTATAAAATTCTTGAAGCAAATTAAAAAACGATGTGGTTTTAATGCAGCAATCTGCAGCATGTGTGCTCACTAAATTTAAAGAGTGTCCTGTACAAGGTGTGAAGGATGCAAGAGGAGAAACTTTAAGTATCCTGGCCTGAAGACCTAAGTAAACACCAGCCATATTAGCTGCATTGTCATATGATTGACCACGATATTTCAAGATATCAATGTGGAGATCAGTGACAATCTTAATAACAGCTTCAAACATTTCATGGGCTTTGTGGCCAACGTTAGGTAAACATTTTATAAATCTCCCAACAGGTTTCCCATTTTATTTCACATATCGCAAAACAAACGACAGCTGGTCCACATGCGAGATATCAGGAGTTGAATCTACAACAAGGGAATAGTACTTTGATGTTTTAGCTTCATTAACAATATGCGTTAGTACTTTTTTAGCTAGGAGCTCGATGAAATCATCGCAAATAGTAGATGAGAGATAGGATGTCTGTCCACTACCTGGATTCCCGAATTTCCTGATGTGATCAGCCAAAAATGGATCAAACACAGAAATTGCCTCCAACATCAGCATGTTGCCATTATTATTAGAACCAAATATTTCATTTCGACCTCTAAATGGCAAGCCACGCGAATCAAGAGCTTTAATTACTACAACCACTCTGTGTAGCACATTTCTACAGTATTCAATTTCTTGATCAACCATTTTAGTTAGTTGCATATCGATTCTTCCAAGTTTGGCTCCTCTATGTTTTAAAATTAGGATGTTATTTCTGTGATAAACTGAGTTTTCGTGTTCCTTCAGTCTAGATGATACGTTTTTCCAGTCATTAAATCCATTTCTTACAAAAGATGATTCAGTCTTTGTACCAGAATGGAAGAAAAGACAAGGTCCGCAGAAGACACTTCCTTTACTTTCTGAATATACTAACCAACCTCAGTCTTGCGTATCACCGTTAAATAGTTTGCGGCTAAAGTAACTACCATTAAATGACCAGCTTCTATCACCGTATTGCCTCTTCGACTTCGAGAAATCTACATTTTTATTCCGATTTTAAGACCATATTGAGATCCGTATTCTTTTGTGAGGTTCAAGTCCGACTGCTCTCTGTAATCATTATCCCTTCAAATTGCAAGAATTCTTAACCTGCTTCTCGTTAACTCATAATGGATGTTTGGGCAAAGAATGAAAGAAAAAGGAAAAAATAATTAGTCAGTTGACTAAAAAGTTATTTCAAAATGCGTATATTACAAATAACATTTTTAGCGATACTAAGTATATATAAATAAAAATGAAAAAGAAAAAAAATTGAACTTTCTCATTTTATATTGATAAAAATTTTATAATTTGGCTGTTACTTTTAAATTTAAGCCCTCTTAACGGCTGCGCCCTAGGCGATGGCCTAGGTTGGCCTTACGGGAAATCCGTCCCTGCATACACAAAATCGCCAAACTTGGCAGGGAGGTGCGTCTGAGGGAAGAGTTCCGCATACTGTGCGCTTGGCGCTATTTGGCGTGGTTCCTGAGTTTTCCGCATTTGGCGGAAAACTCAGAATAATGCAACCTACCTAAGCGACGCCATTTTTCCGGCGTCACTTAGGCTTAAGGTATCCGACTACCTTCGGAGCACAAAAAAAAAAGTACTTGCGTCAATTTCCGTTTTATTTTTCGAAGGGGTATAACACCAAAATACGAAAATGATGAAAACATAGACCATGACTCTACAACTTTTAGCAAAATTTATGAATTTGTGTTGAAATTTAGCAATTTTTTACGAAAACGGCTCTAGCTCTAAAAAAATTATGCATATAACATTAATTTATTTTATTCATATGTACATAAGTTCTTCTTGAGTGTAATGAACTAAAAGCTAATCGATATCGTGAAATCTAAAAAAATTACAGATCATTATATGCAATTACATGTAAAATTTCAGTAATTTCTCGAGATTTTTTAAAAATGCAGCTATAAATCAACAAATAAAGTACCACAAACTAAATCTGCAGTTCATTACATTCTAAATAGTAAGAAAAACATACGGGAAAAATTTCATAGACATATCACAATATTTGTTTACATTTTTGAGGAAAAATGAGTTCTTTAGAAAACATAAAATTTTCAACAACTTGTATTGAAATTGATAGCTGCTGCTGACCTTTAAATCGCTCTCATTTCATTTGTAATGATCGTACAGAAAAAATAGAAGCAGATTTTGAAATAGAAATAATTTGCAATCTTTAAGAAAAATGATTAAAAACACTTTCGGAATGTTCGTCAAAATCGACGTTTTAAAGACAGCCGGATACATTAAAACAAAACAAATAAAATTTTATAACTTACCAGAAAGCCACGTTTTGAAGAAACAAATGAGGAAGGGATTTTGGGTAGTCTCAATTGCATCTGCAATTTTTTTTAAAAAGGATATCCCCCAAAAATGAAATACATAAAATTTCTTATAGTGAAAATAACAAGAACCATTTATCTATTTTTAAATAATCACATTACTGTGATAAACTTTTAAAATCACTTAAAAATGGAAAAGTTCTAAACGCCTACGGCCCCCCACTCCCTAAAAGGAGTATCACCAATGGGTAACTGATGACCGATCGTGCCGCAGCCGTCCCGCCGCACCCCAGGAACCGCCGCAGGGGCAAGTCAATACCAATCCGTGCATAAGTGTCCAGTTCAGCTAGCGTCACCGTTCGCTCCAGCCCCCACGAGCCAGAGCATCAACAGAGCCAATCCTAATTTAGCTGTCTGTGTCCATTTACTTTTAGTTCATCTAAAACAAAGCTAGTCCCATTTACAACGCAGCCACCAGCTGCGCTCTACATCGCTCTTTGAACTTTATTATAAAACTAGCTTACAAATTGCACCACTCGTGCAAGAGAAATCTTAACAAAACAGAAAAATTATTGCTGAACCAAACAACAAACAAAAAACAATCAAATACAAAATCACACACCTCGTATGAAAAAGTCGTGTATCCACTACACGCACCAACAAAAATTAAGTCAGAAAACAATCACAAATCTATCTTTGCCTAAGTCTTTGCAGCAGATCAAGAAATCCATCCTCAGTAGCCTCAGCGCCATCTGTCTTTGCATCGGCACCCGTCCTTGTGTGTCCATAGTCCGTGGAGGCTATAAGCCTGTCCACCGCGACTTGATAGCTGCAACAGCCGACAGATGTCGGCAAATGCTCCATTTCAATCCTATGTCCCGTTCTCTTCTGTCGTCTCTCACAATTCCCACATGTTGTTCCTCTCTTACAGGGAATCTCCCCATGTTCTTTTTCCGCGCAAACTTTACACTTTCTTTCATTTTTACAGTATTTAGCTACATGTCCTATACTCCAACACTTATAACATATTGCAGGCCTCAAATAATTCTTCCAAGCATGTTGCATCCAGCTGATCTTAAACCTTCTTAGTCTCTCTATTTTCTTATAGTCCATTCCTTTCATATCTTTAAAAATGGAAAAATTAAAAAGTAAGGGATGCATAGCGGAAAAAAAACAGAAATTGGCAGAAGCAAATAGACTTACCTGCAATCCCTCCATACGCGGTCGCAATGTCCGTTCAAAAATAAAACTGTAGAATTCATAACGTTTGAAATTACCCCGTCATTAAAATTTTATTGATTGGCCTTTAGATATACCACGTGAAAAACATCGCAACAGAAACGAATGAGAGTACACCATATTGAAATATTTATCGCTCAAAAAAATCGCCAAATTTTCCGGCACAGGATATGGGACTTCTCACCGTCTGACAAAGCTGTACCCTTATTTTATGTTATTACTTTATTTAAATTGGGCTCAATCCCAATACACGGTGCAGCATATTTTTCAGATATTTGCGAAATTGGCGATAAAATGCCAAATATGGTTTGTGTTTGTTAATTGCTTTTCAGTTAGCCGTTTATTTCTATGTTGGTTAAAGATGTTGTTTCTAAATATCAGGGGAGGATTTTAAGATCGGATGATATTTTTTAAATTTTTTGAGCGTAGCAGAGTGAAGCAAGGATATCTGAGCGAAGCGAAGATCCCGTGTGCGGCTACGAGTTTTATAAAGCCAGCAGTATGGTTCTTTTCCAATTTGTTTGCTCTTTCTTGGTCGCCACATTTGTTTACATTTCGCAGTTTAAGCCTAACAGGTCTCCGAATGGGATTTTGGCGCCAACTTTTCGCCAAATTGGAGATGGCACCGTGTATTGGGAATTAACCTTTAATTGTAATTTTCATCTCAGTTTCATTTTAGGCAAACTTTTTCAGTTGGTAATTTAATTTGGTTTTTGTTTTTCTATAATTTTAAAACATACTTTTGATTTCATTTTCTGTAATTTTGCACGTTCGATTTTAATCTCAGTTTTAAAGCAAACTTTTCCAGTAATTTATTTGGTTTAAGAAAAATTGAGAGCGAGAATTGAGATTGTGTAACATTTCAAGAAATTCAGGAAAGGCAAGGATTCTGAAGCATTGAAAGTTAATTGTCTGAGATGAATGCATCATGTCCCACAAAGCCGCATTCGTAGCACTTGATGTCACATTGAACGATGATTGCTGAAGGGAGCGGGTCCCTAAACCAACCGGCTAGACGGGCAAAGCCCGGCTAATTATCTTATAATCGAAATCTTCCAGAAATAATGCCTATCTAGCTATCTTAGGGATTAATATTTTTTAGACAGTTTGTTTGAACGCAGCACAGTCAGTAATAATTTTGAACCTGGAGCCTAACAGGTAAGTCCGAAATTTGATTAGCGCCTTAATGACGGCTAGTACTTCTAATTCATAAGAAGAATTATTTTTCTTCTTGGATACTGGTTTTTTTACTCATAAACCATATAGGATGTAAAGCATCATCTTCACCTAGCTGAAGTAATATCGCACCGTACCCATTTTTTGAGGCATCAGTATGTAGCTCAAGGGTAGAACCCTGACGAAATAGATGGAGAACAGGTTCGTTCATTAATGCTAGCTGTAATTGGCAAAATGCATGTTCTTGGGAAGGGTCGAAATGAAACTTAGTGTTCTTGCGAAGGAGATCACTGAGAGGTTTTGCGATTTGTGTATAATTCTGAATAAATTTACGAAAGTAACCGGTTAAACCGAGGAAACTTTGCAGTTGCTTGGGTGTTTTTGGTATAGGAAAATTTTGGACAGCCATTGTCTTTTCGACAGAGGGCTTAATGTGACCGAAGAATTCAATTTTGGTTTGGAGGAACTTGCACTTCTTCAAATTGAAGTCTAATCCGTATTTGGATGCTATATGAAGAACGCATTCAAGTGTTTCGACTCCTTCGTGGACCGTGGTGGAGGGAATAATTATATCATCAAGGTATACTATAACAATACCTTCGTGGATGAGATCTTGAAAAATAGAATGAATATATCGCTGAAAAATGGATGGACTGTTAGATAATCCAAAGAGCACACGGAGAAATTCATAAAGACCTCGAGGAGTGGCAAATGCGGTGAACTTAAATCTAGATGCATGCATGTCAATATGGAAATAAGAATTTTTGAGGTCAAGAGTAGTAAAACTGTACCAGTTGCTAATTGATCGAAAATATCCTGGATATTTTCGATCGGTAAAGGATAACGATCCTTTATTGTTTTGGCATTTAACTGTCTATAATCGATGCATAAGCGTTTCGAACCATCTTTTTTGTTTACTAACACGATTGGTGAGCAGTAATCAGAGAAACTTTTCTGTATGACACCATCTTTTAACCATTGCGCAGTTTGTTCTTCAACAATTTTTTCTCTGGTAATCCTAAACGACGAGAGGGTTGTGTAACTAGAATATCGTCTGTGAGAACGAGTGACATTTTCAATTTCGTGCTTAGGCATTTTTTGGACGGTATTCATATATTAATTTCGAGACATGATGACGCAATTCTTCATTGAGTAAATAGCTTAAATCTGCATTATTATTATAAACAGATTATGTTACATTAACCACTTGACACAGTAAATTAATGTCGGGTTCTTCAGTAATTCTACTATTTGAATGGGGTGCTACATCATACATTTCATATAAATTTAATTTGAAAACTCAGGACTAGTACCATTATATTTACATCGGGACACATTTGCATTTAAGGAAATATCATTTTCAGGCATTTTACGAACACCAGAATTTACACAATTAATATCATCTAACATGCTATCTCATAATAATAAATCTTCAGAAAATTCGAGAGTTTTGTTTTCCCTTTCCGAGTGGAAAGCGTTCGAATCTTGACCTGGATGAACTCTCCGGCTGTGGAGATTTATGACTTCCTGTGCGGGAGGATTTTTGTATAATTGGGTCAACTTTTGAGTGAATAAAACTTTCAACCGCGTTATCGTGATTTTTTGGAATTGTAGGCATAATTATTTTGGCTGGAACAATACACGGATATTTACATTTGTCAGAAACTGCTACTATAATTCGCTTTTTGTTCTCGTATGGAAGTTTTAGATCACAAGCTGCTAATTTTGTGCATATGGTGTTGCCAAAAGCACTTTCTAACTTAATAGAGTGGCCTATATAATTAAAATTCTTGACGTGGAGGGGATTGATTACAACAAGTTCGCTTCCTGAATCCAAGAGGCACTTAACGTTTTGATTTCCAATGTCGACTTCCATGAACTGCAACTCAGATGTGGTGGGTTGATCCAGGATTTCAACACGACTGACGAAATTGAAAGGCTTTGCATTACGTTTGTCACAGAATTTTGCGAGATGATATTTCGAATTGCAGATGAAGCAACATTTATCATTGTTATGATGAACATTTTGACTTGGAAGTGTAGTACGATTGTCTGAGGTGCGATGTTCTTGCGGTGGATAATTCTTGTATTTAGGTCCGCGATCCTGGGAATATTTGGTTTCGTCCCAACTAAAACTTTTTTCTTTAGACACATAAAAAAAGATCAATTTCCTTTCCCATTTCTATGGGTTTATACAAAATTTCTCCTTGCTTAATGGCAATGTGTGAAGAAGTTTCTTTGTCTAATGTGACAAACAGTTTATCAGATACAATCAATTCACACAATCCTTTAAAATCAGTTACCCCGCGTAATTTTAGATAATAATCGTAAATAGCATAAAGTCGAGAAACAAATTGTACGTGTGATTCGTCTTTACAGCGCGAAACTTTTTTGAAGTTATTCAAACATTGTTGGGGTGTCGGTTGGAATTAGTGCAAAATTAGTACTTTAATCTTAGCATAATCCCTCGATTCCTCTTCGGTAGCATAGCGTAAAACATGGCTACTTTTTGTATCCAATAAATTTAGAAGAATTTCAGCTTGAAATTCGGGTGGTACCTTTTTAGTTTCAAACGCGCGTTCCATAATTTGAAAATATAAATGAAAATTCTCGGGATTGGTCGGCACCGAAACAGTCAATGTACGAATACTTGTAATCAAATGTTCAATTTGTGGGTGGAAATCACTGGACGTTGACGGTTGATGACCGTTCAAATTTGAATTTTGTTGTGTTCCCGAGATCTGCAGCAAAAGTTCAGCATTTGTTATTTTTAGCTTCTCTAACTCAAATGCTCTTCTCTTTGAATACGATCATTTTCTAACTTCATTTCCTCATTTTCTAATTTAATTTTCTCATTTTACTGAGCTAAACGTAATTTCTCAAGTTCCTGACCTAAGCGTAATTTCTGAAGTTCCTGTTGTTCAACTAAATGGGATTTTTCTTGCAAACGATCTTCGACCGCTGCGGTTAACAAATACTTTACATATTCACTTTCCCCTTTAAAAATCTGGCTGTTTTCGATGACCTGTCTTAATTGTAAAACCGTAGCATTGTCAGGCGGTGTTTCTGAAATAACTCGTAGTAAATCGTCATTTCTGGTATTCTTAAACATTTTCGAAAGTAACAATTCGATCACACAGTTGCAGAAAATATTTTACTTGAAGAAATAAATTGGATAGATCCTACCTGGTATGGCGACGAGGACAATGGTTGGGGACACAATCGAGGTATTCTGGCGATTCGCAGCTCCCACTTGAAGGCAGCTTGTAGGGAAACGTCCCCACTTTAAGGCGACGAAAGAGCGAATCAGCTTGAAAACACTCGGCGGTATTCACTGTTCTGGCTTCATCCCAAAGATGGCGAAAATCTGGACGTTGGTTGTGGAGTTGGACATCTCGTAATTTTATAGTGACGACTTTTCTGGTACCGGGTAATTTGTTGACGAGCCCCCACTTGTGGAATAGTTCGCTGTTCAAAGAACAATTACGAAATAATAATACGTAAAGTATACTAACATTTAATTAATCTATATACAAAAATATTTACAAAAGGCATGGTGCCGGGATGAGTTACAACGGCCGAACACATCCCGGCTAGTTTAGTGCATGCAGGCACTACGAAGATTAAGGGCCTGTTCACATAGGAGTCCGTTACGTTGCGTTAAGGAAAAGATGACGTTGAGACGAAAATAAACCAATCATAGGCTTTAAAAATTTCATTGTTAATCGTTTGGAGGCCTATGATTGGTTTATTTTCGTCTCAACGTCATCTTTTCCTTACGCAATGCAACGGACTCCTATGTGAACAGGCCCTATCTCGCAACTGCACCGGAAGCGATGCACTAGAGTTCGAATTTCAAATGTTCGTCGCGCCTCTTTCTCGTTGGCCAGGCGAGTCGCTTATAGCTTCATGTAGCACAATTTGTTTTTTACTCCCTGGTTCCACTATCCTCTTCCCCCTTTTTCTCCGGTGTTGTTTTCTTCTATGTTTTGGCAACACACGTCGTGGTTTTTCTTCTAGTACCCGTCTTGGTTCTATTTGCGCGATTACCTTGCTATTTGCTCCTACCTTGCAATGGCACCTAAGAACAAGAAGAAGACTGGATTTTATTTCTTCATGAAAGAAATGAAGGAGAGAGAGGCGGCTAAGGGCCACGTTATAACGATGCACAGTTTGCCGACCGTCGCGCATCCTATTTGGAAAGTATGTCTTTTGTCGTTCAATAATAAACCTCGACAAACTTAAATTTCGATTTCTGTGTGTTCCGTAAGCATTATTGGTTAATTTACGACCATTCTTATCGCGAGAGGAAGATGGGATTACGATTAAAAAGGCTTATTAAGTTTTCATACTTTCCGCTCGTGCAGTCTAGTTTTTTTTTTATTTACGCAGTTTACGATAAATTGGTAATACTGAATTAACCTGTGAGTACCTCAAAATTCATAAAGAGTATTCATTCTGCCATTAGTACAGTATTTGAAACGAATGCCCATATGTGTTAACGGAGCGTATAAAAATAGAAACTGTTGCTGTGTTTTATCCGTTTTCCAACTTGTCCCCCCTCTAAACCAGTAGCGTAGCGAGGGGGTCTATCATGACTCGGGCGCCACTCGCAGAGGGTGCCAGATGGTCCTTTTAACTATTTATATATATTATATTACTATATGTTTTTCGGGGGGGGGGGTGCCAATTATGCTTGCTACGTCACTCATCCAAACGTGTATATGAAGTAACAGACTTTAAAAAAAAACTTATTGCAATATATTTCGAATGCTTCCAAATTTATTTTCGAATACCTTGTCTTCATGTGATGAAGCTAATTTTAATTTGTATGTGTTCTCGTTGTTGTAAGAATAAATAACATTTCATAGTATGTTGTATAAGAATTAACATCTCAAAATCTTTGTTTGTTGTAAGTTGTGGGAGGGATGCGGAAGTCTTTCCTAAATTAAAAGCATTTTTCTCATTCTTTATACAAATTTTCCGGAGGAAAGTACTTGAAGCTTGAACAGAATTAATGAGATATTCAGGTTGCTGCAACTAATTAGTAATTATTTGGATTTAATGAGATAATGTAAGGAAGGGAGGGGGAGTTTATGTAGTCTATATAATTTATAGAGAGTTTGTAGATACATTGCTAAATATTAAGTATCCAGTGGAATTTTTGAATAAAATATGCCTGAATATTGTATATTTTATGAATGATCTCAGTTTTCTTGTAAATTATTAGTTCAGTATTAGGAACAGATGTAGTATACGCAACGGGCCATCGCCAATTTGGCGCCAAAATCCCGTTTGGAGACCTATTAGGCTTAAACTGCAAAATGTAAACAATAAATTGGAAAACAAACTTACTGCTGGCTTTATGAAACTCGTAGGCGCACACAGGATCTTCGCTTCGCTCAGATACCCTTGCTTCACTCAGTTACGCATCCGTCCAAAAACATTACAGAAAATCCCCAGCCGCTGGCTTCGCTACATACCGCTGGCTGTTGTACAGTAAAATAAAGCTTCTGCTGGCTGTAGCGGTCAGTAAAACAAAGCTTATCGCAAAAAAATTCCATCCGATCTTAAAATTCTCCCTGCTAGAATATAAAAACTGCCAAACAACCATCAGATTTGGCGAAAAATTGCCCCTTGGCGTTCATTGCGTATACTACATCTGTACCCAGTATTATTTTAAGATCATAGTCTGTATGTATATATTTTAAAAATTGTGCTCATTTATTCACTAAAATTGTTTCTCATCATGAAGTAATATTTGATATGATAAAATATAACTGTCATCATTAGTTGTATCATTTGTTTCAGAATTTATCACTGGCCGAGAAAGAACCCTATGAAGAATGGCTCGGCAGTTCAGAAATGATCCTAATTTACGTGGAGGCAAGCTTGCTTCTGATGGAACAAGAGTTGAAGTAATTTAGTTCTGAAAGTTATCCTTTCTTCTTAAAATCAGATGTGAAAAATCAGTTCTAATGTTTTCTGTAATTTATTTTAAATATTTTATTTTCACCTGCTCATTTATATAATTAGGTATTAGAACAAAGTTATCATCCCGCATTGAAATGAACTTTATTATTGAAAAGTGTGATAAATTAAAACTTTAAGCCTTAGGTCTAGTAAAACATTTACTCTTAACAATTGTCATAATAAATTACTGTTAGCTCCCTTTTTACATCTGTACTTTGTTTGCCGAAAACATCACCATATATATAGGGTGAAAATAGAATATCTGCTTCATATCTCTCTTAATCCATGGGAAAGCAATTTGTGATACTTGTCACTGAACCCTTGGAATGGTCATCTCTGAGCAGTAGAAAGAAGTTAATGAAAATATCACATTCTAAATAAAACTATATCCATCCTCAACCTAAGTGTTATATACATGAATATGTATAAAAGGAACCTGTATAAGTAAAAGGCCTAGGGCAGGGGTCAGCAACACGGTGCCTGCAGGCACAAAGGTACCCACGAAACTATTTTGAAGTGCCCGCCGTTCAAATATCTAAATTTTAGATATTTGAAAAAGAAACGTTCGTAGTTGTAATGAATAATTTTAGTAAAAAGAAATCATAACTGAGCACCCTGCTCTCTACAGAGTCATCCTCCCCTTGCTGTGAGTCAGCTTCTTTTCCTGGTCTCAAATTGAACTATCTTTGCACATAGACATTCTGAATGTTTGTTTTCCAATATGAAATGCTTAAAATCAATGTACCGATCAAGCCTCACTGACACTCATTTGGATCAATGCCTGAGTTATGTGCCATATACGAGTGGCTTCGGATTAGCAGTGTCAAATATTGCATTATCAATTTAAGATTGTTTTGTTTAAATTAGAATTTGAATTGATGTATAAAAAATTTATGCCACATTAACATTTTCATATTTAAATATTAATCCCCCCCACCTCTTCATACAGTAGTGCCCACCGAAATCCCATATTTCTGAAATGTGCCCTCCTAGTAAAAAAGGTTGCTGATCCCTGGTCTAGGTTAAAGTTAATTGCTTAATTTATGATAGCATGGAAATGAATGTATGTGAATAAAATGCAAAAATATTTTTAGTTAAAAGTAATCGATAGAGAAGCTTTAAAATGATTTAAGTTATTTAGTATGAAGTAACTAAATTGTTTGAAATCAACCACAGTTTTACAGTCTTATTTAAAGAGAAGTTTGTGGCCTATGACTCAAGCTTAGGCTCTGTTAATGACTTTTAGCTTCATAAGTATATAATTCCCCGTCCATTCATAGAATGATTCTTTAGAATAGATGCTTTTTTTGTATTAGAAAAGTTAGGAATCCCCTTTTTGTTTAATGTTTGTGTTTCCTATTAAATTGTTATTAAACCTTGCATTTTATCTCAGACTTTTGAACCTGGGTTGGCTGATTTACATATTAACATCAGTTTGAATAAAAGTTTCTAATAACATACTACTGAATGTCATATGTTAAGATTATAAGCTTTCATTATATATTTATTGGGATTGTCCTTAGAGTTGTCAAAATTTAAACAGAGCAGGGCTCTTATGAAATTAGACCAGAAATATTGAATTTCAGAATTAAGGGGGTATCCAGAATTGATATCAAGTGTTCTGTATTTAACGTAATTTATGCCAAGTTAAAAAAAAAGTCAGTGCAGTATTATTTCTGCATTTGCACTGTAGTATTTTATCATACTGTTTTATGATACTGAACTCTACCTGTCTTTTAATTTAATGCCCCTATTAAGTATCTTATTTAAACTCTGCTTCTGAATATTGCAATTTGAGAACTTTTTTCTAACTGAAGCACTATGCTGTATAGCATATTTTGATGATAGTCAAGACTGGAAAAACTTAATTCCAAGACATTAAAACAAAATTTAATGACTTTTATTAATAAAGCAAAGTGTCAGTATTTAATAAGAGTTTTGACAAACTCTAAATACTAGAATTTGGTATTTTTGTTAATATTACTTTGTAATGTTACATTCTTTTGTTTCCCGTTGTCGTTGAATCAAAACAATTTTTAATTTTTTATTTAGGATAACTTAATGGAGGAAGAAGAAAAAGTAAGAAAAGAAAACAAGATGAAACAAGATATAAAACCATTTTGCAATTCTGATTGCATTACTAAGGACCAATTCATTGGTATGTGAAAAGTTACTATAAATAAATTGAAGCTTTAGGAACTTGTTTCTGGATGATCATTGAGTTCTTCGGTAGTATGCTATTTAATGTTTAGTAAAAAAAAAGTCAAAAATTAAGGATTTAATTTTAAGCAGAAATAGTAAATTTCTGATATGACTTTGAAAATACAATATGAATGCATAAGTCAACTCTGACATGTAATATACGTGCGTAAAATATATTCATGTGAAAATTCAAACTGCATTTTAGCTTTCTTTTTTGTATAGATTTTTCTTATCAATTTATATATGTTTAATTATTTAAATTTCCTTATAGTTAAAGCACCTCAGAAGCCCACTATTTATGTCGTCAATGTGCTTTGCTGTAAAGATGATGGTACATGCATTCCAATAGAGATTGGGATTGTTGAATATTCTATTCAACATGGCATTCATAGGGAATATACAAAAATTTATACCCTGGTTTGTATATATAGTTTGTTTTCAAATTTAGTTCTGAATATTTAAAACATTTATCCTCATAGCCTTTATATTTTTGATAACTTGATTTTTGATCAAAAGCTGATTAGTATTTTAGTAAAAAACATAGTTTGTTTTGTCATAGAAGTGTCTATATCATGAAGTGCATATTTTATATAAAGTACTGCTGTTTTAGCCTTCAGTATGTAAGTTTCAATCATTCTGACATAAATGATTTTAGATCTGTTTTCTTATTCTCAATTTTATGAGTCTGAAATTTGAAAGAGTGTATTTTACCTTAGTTTTAAGCTTTTCAAATTGAGGTCACATTTACACGTCAGGTATAAAATTATAAATATTCAATGTGTATATGTTGAATCTTTATATTATTAAAAATGCACCTTTATTCTAGTGAGAAAATTATCTTAAATATGTGAAAATTAATGTGTAAATACTCTGTGGTTCAAACTCTTCTACTAGTAGCTATATTTTTGATTTTAAATATTGTGTTTTAAGTTAAAATGTAGCTTAATAATTAGGTAATCACAAGTACAATCAGCAAGAAACTAACTAGTTACTGAAGTTCTATAAATGTAAGAAAAATCAATAAGTGCTTTCATTATGAAGTACTTTATATACTCTTTATTGTGTATATACTTTGATATAATGCTAGCACAAATGATCTTTAACAGTCTTTGTTTGCAAAGTTTTAACAACTTTGCTTCCTTTTTTATATCACTTAATTATCACATTCATTTATAGCATCACTTCTGTTGCTCTGAATATTAATATTTAGGTAATTTATATCAGATCAAGTTAAATATTAACAGATCAAGTGCTTTTTAAAATTCTTCCTCAACTTTAAAATCCAATTTTGTACAGATTTCTTTAAAAAATAAAAGCATTTGCTTCATAAAACTTTTCATCTGTAAACTCTTTAATTGTAATCCATGTTGAATGTTTTTAAATGTCTCTGGCATTTTGCATGTTTCGACCAAGAAGACTTTATTATGAAATCATTTTTTATAATATGGGGTGTATTTCCAGGTAAATGCCACTAAGTTTTGGAGAAAATTTTTATAAAGAGGAAGTTTAAGTTTAGGACTGTTTGTTTGACTGACACACACACATATATATACATACATACACACACATGGAATCTCGATCGATTGTTCTCTGAATCATCGTTTTCCTGTATGTGTCGTTTATTTCACCCAGTCCTGGTGATCATATTGCTTTATGTTCCCGCATTTATCCTTCAGTTCAATCGGTCCCTTGAAAATGATAGATTGAGGTTCCACTGTATATACATATACAGGTGGTTATCAAAATAATAGAAACACCAATTAATATTAGTGGTGTTTATGAATGTGCTTCGTATTCCTTAAAAAAACAAGTCTGGCCACCGGTATTTTTTTATATATATAGTGTATGTATTTTACTGTCAGGTAAAATGAAGCTAAGGGCATCGGCTTTTGAGTGAACAGCGTAAAATGTCAAACTTTGCAGACCTTGTGAAAAAAGCAAATTATTGGAGCGTGTTTAAATTGGTGTATCATTTACTGCAACCCCCCAGGCTAATGGGGTGTTTTCGAGCTATGGTATCAAAAGTCATGATAGCATACAGAGTACCCGAGGAAACTCCTTTGCCAACAGGATAACGGACGAAAGGGAGAGCTGGTTGAAAGAGAAGGATGAGGTATTGAAGCGGATTGTGACACAAAGTAAGAAACCACCTGCAACCAAATGACCGAAAGCACAATCGGCATCTGCATGTTCTGGTATCAACAATTAGAGGGTAGAAGGGAACTTCACACACAAAGCATTTACGGAAGAGTGGTTATTCCCAAGCCACTTGTAATAGATGCCAATAGAAAATATCCAAAATGGTGCCACAAGCATAAATCCTGGTTGAGTAATATGTCGAAAATCGGCATTTGGTCCAACAAATTATTATTCACATTGTTCCTCGCAACAGGACGTGCATATGTCTGGAGAACGCCTACACAAGCGTAGATTCTGGCTGTCTCATCTCAACTGTCAGTCATGGAGGTAGATTTGTCATGGTTTGGGATGGCATCTCATGGTTTTCTTCAGGCCCTATTGTAACCCTAAAAGGGAGATTGAATGAAGAGGACTATGTCAAAATTTTAGCTCATAGTCCATCCTATGGTGCAAACTATTGTTTCTTGCAGGAGATGGCGTTCCTGCCAGTAATAATCACCCCCTATACATACAGCTAAATCTATCAAGTATTGGTTTGAAGAGCATGAAAAAGTCAAATAGCTTATCTTCCCCTCTACAATCCCCCCCCCCCGCCCCGACTATAAATCATCCAACCACCGTGATCTGTATAAGCGGTAGATAAGTGTATCAGATATCACAGATAAATGTATCGATATCACAGCATCTCAGGAACTTTTCATGATTTTCCCTGAATAATGGTATATATATTCTTAACCACTATTTATGACTTTTATAATCAAATTCCAAGGTGAACCAGGTGGTATTACCCGACAAAGGTGATCCTGCCTCGTATTAATAAAGAGTTTTTCATGATGTTTCTTAGTGTTTCCTTATTTTGATAATCATCTGTAAATAAATATATATAATTTTGCTGCCCACATGGTGTAGTGGTTATGTTCTGATCTGCTATGCAGTGGTTTGGGTTCAAATCCCGATTAAGCTTGGTCATTTCCATGTCGTCCCCCTCATAAGGAGCAGTGCTGGCTGACCTATAAGGTCAGCCAGCCTATACACCATGCCTATTCGTAATATCAAGGTAGAGAGCTCCAAGTGGATTTCATTGACCCTCTCCTGTAAAAATCAATCGTTGTACTTAGTGCCTTTACCTCATGTACAAAGATATATATATATATTATATAGATATTCTATAGATATATATATATATATATATATATATATATATATATATATATTATATATATATATATATATAATATATTATATATATATATAGATATATATATATATATAATATATAGTATATATATATATATATATATATATATATATATATATATATATATATATATATATAATCTCTCTCTGTGTGTATATGTCTCAATTAAATTAATAATGGATGATTACAATTTTTGAGTTTTACACCAATGTCATTTTTATCCTAATGTCAAAAGTAGTAGTATGAAGTTTTCCCATTTTCATAAAATTGTTGTAAAAACATACTTGTAATTTTTTTTTTTAAATGTTGTACCTGTGATAAAATTAAATCATAATTTGAAGTTTTATGAAATAGATTTATTGTACATGAACTTAAGATGTATAATATTTTTTAGGTCATCCTCCTACAGGATATGCAGGAATCGCGAAAAAAACAGTAAGTTTTTTCTTTAACACTTCAAGTGTTTTTTAGTTTAATATGTCTTTGTTTTTAATTTATATAATTTACTACATTTGAATTTGTAACTGGACTTTCATCCATTTTAATTTGCTAATGTGTAAATAATTGTAGTATTTAGGTGCTCCTAGTTCTTGTACAGTATTTATGCCTTAGTTTCACTGTATATATCTCATGGTAATATTGGACTAGGGCAGGGGTTCCCAACTTATTGGTTGTGAACCCTAAGGGGGTCATGAAGTGTTTTATATGGGGTTGCCATGGTTTTATTCAACTGAAATAACATTTTAACAAATTTCACCGAAAAAAAATTCAGTATTTATTTACCACGAAACTTTAAGGTAATGATGGTTTTCAAGATAAAATGTCATTCAAAATGCAAACTTAATTCATTAGAAATCTATTGCCTTTATTTGTTGGTCGATTAAAATTGTGGATACTTGCTACATATAGTACAGACATTCTAAAAGTTAGTTCATCTTTCATTCTCTGTTTTGTCACTTTTGGAATTAGTATATAGTTTCCCAACTGAATAAAGCAATTTTTTTTAGGTAATAGTTCCTCTATTTTTGTTATATAATTCTGAACCCATAGGATGGTTATTTTTCTTTAGGTTCTGTTCTTGCTTTGACACATGCTTAACTGAGGGAGGCATGTTTCTTAAGGTTCATTTTTTACAAATTTCATTTCGGTGAAACAAAAATTTAGTTTGAATCAATTATGGAAAATGCATTTTATTGTTTATTTTGGCTTAAAAGGCCTTTTTTTTTTTTTTTTTAAAAGTAGGGTTGGAAGGGGGTAGGGCCATGGGCATGGAAACCATTGATGGTGTAATGCAATGATTCTCAACTCTTTTTTTTTTGCGGCACATTTTTAACGATTTCCAAATTTGGCGGCACACAAAAAAAAGATAAGTTTAAAAGTTATTTACTTAAAATGGATAAAAACAGTTTAAAATGGCTTTTAACTGTAAAAACAAGTTTTCTTTTACAGTGTACTTTTCTTTAATTTAACAAACTTTACTCGTAATAAAAAAAGCATAATTCTTACTAATATACATTTTTAAAATTTGGCGGCACACAAAGTGCCGCGGCACAGTGGTTGAGAATTACTGGTGTAAAGACTTACGACCTTTTCCCTGCACGTAAATTACCGAGAACCCCCCCGTGGAATCCCGCTTATAATTGACTTGATTCATTAGTCAACAGGCGCCTTGTCTACGCAAAGGTGCAGGTGCTCCTGCACCGACTGGGCATTTTGGAGGTAGAAATCTTCTCCCTTTTCGGACAAAGATGATCCACTGACAATTGCTGGCAGACCAGCTAGAGCCGCGGGACGACTTGGGTGGTGAACTGTAAAGAGAAGAGGGTGTGTTCAACACTTGACATGCCCCCCCCCCCCCTCCCAAGAAGTAAATAATAGATATATTTTCTGATTTATCCGTTATTTTTCGAGATGTTAGGCAAGCCTGAATAAAAGGTCCCTGGAACGGGCGCGTGCCTTGCCAGAACAGGGAGAATCAAATGACTCATCGTGACATCCTAAACCCACAAATTTTTTTAGATAATGTTTAATTTTAATCTTTTGTAAATTAGCCAATATTTATCCGAGAAATGCCAATAAAGCATTATGTAGATATTAAAGACTGTCAGTCTTGTTTTTATGCAAAGTCCTTACAATGGGGGTCATGACTTGAACAAGGTTGGGAAACACTGGTCTAGTGTTTAATGCCATAATTATTAGCAGTTTAAAAAGACTAAGCATGTAATAAGAGATTGAAATTTAGCTGATACAACATAAAAAAATATTTTTAATTGCAGCTAATCATTGTATAGTAATCGTGTTTTTGCAGTAATGTTTGTATAAAGGGAAGCACAGAACCATTTTGCTTCTCACGTGTGTTATTATTCAATGCACAAAAAGCATAGATCACTTGTTATTTCCCACCTATTGCCAACTTAATACATTGTAAGACAGTTCAAATATTTACTGGCTGGTGAAAATTTTGTAATATCTGTGTCTTTTAGGCAAGACAAGCTTTTCAGTGTTAACTATTTATCTTTATAATTATTAAATTGTATTTAGAGGAATATTCAGTGAAGTGACACTAGTTTTTGTGTAACTGTTCATTATAACTAAATTGTAGGGATATAGTCTTAAGTAGCAACAAATAAATTGAAAGTGGGGCAAAGATTTTTTTTATTTTTGCAAATAAAAAGGCTAGGCATATTTGATGTTATAAAAAATTAGGCAGGATGTTTTGTCTTTCTCAAAATGTCTTAAGGTAAACAGAAAGGATGATAATCTGTGATTTTAGATCATATTATTTATCATTATTGCTTATTATTTTTTGTTGTAATGTAATTATGTTGCATTTATTATTTAAAAGCTTTCCTCTTTATCAACTTTTAAATGTTTATTTTTCTGGCCATTAGGTGATGAGAAGCATCAGATAAGCATATTTGGTGAAGAAACAGTGAAAAAAATATGGAGCATGTGTGGGATGAAATCAAATCATTCATAATCCTGTTGGAAATGACGAATATCCTCCTTTATTTTGTGAAAGGTCAGAAGTTCCTGTAACCAGAGGCTGTTTGGACTGGCTTGCATCTGTAGCCCGTAAATTATCCAGATTTTTATCAATTTGTTTTAACAATTGCCTTTATCAATACAGATTTAGTTCTAAATATATTTTTCTATGAATGAAGCAACAAAATAATAGATGGCTATGTATTTCTATTGCTCGAGAATTCAAAGCTTTTGCCTGATTCAAACTAGACGGACCCTAAAATTGACTTGTTTGTCACTTGAGATATGAGGTGGTGAAAGGCAAAGTGGTGTCACATTTTCAACTTTGAGGGCTAAAATGTAATCTCCGTGTTCAATTTATAGTGGAATTGCAAATAATTATTTGCAATATTATAATTATTATGAATTATGTTGTTCAATTTATAGTAGAATTTTTTGTAGTTTTTGCAGTAAAAGGCTTTGGACTTTGCCACCACTTTGCCTTTCACTGCCTCATATATCTAGAAAAGCTTAAATAAATTAAAATGAAATTAGTTTTCTCCCAATGCTTGTGACACTTTAATGTTGCTTTATCATCATTGAACCTTTTTACCTGCCACTTGTTTTGTAGTAATTATAGTAACATGTAGTGTTAAAAATTTTCAAGTATGAGAACCCTAATTGTGAGATTTGGCCTTTCCCCAAACACTTGTTATTGATTTGTTATGCATTCATTAATATTGTCAGTGGTTAAATATAGTATTTTTCATATTGCCTTTTGTAGCTTCTGTGCTAGTTTAAAAACTTGAAGTAATTTTTAATAGAATTCTGAAGCTTGCCCTAGACTCTTAAAAGAAATTACTGTTAACAGAGGAATGAATTGCATTTCCACCCTCTCCCATAAATCTCCTTTGAAGGTTTTTTTTAATGTATTTATTTATATACTTTTAAAGCACATAAGCAAGAAAACTTATACAATTTGTCAATTGAAACTTGAAAAATATATTTAGTATACACATTATATACACATGATTTTGAGAATTATTAGATCATTTATAAAATATATTCAAGTTCTTTTTGTTACATATGAATCAGGAGACAACATTTTGCTTGTTTTAGAATGTTTTCTCATGTTGATTTCCTTGACTAGTTCATCCATGTTATATTACTAATTACCATTAATACCCAAATGACTATAGATCTAAATGTTACTAACATGAAACCTGTATATTCTTAAGACAGTACATGGCTTCTTAATATCCACAATATCTAATACAGTACAACCTCCCAAATCTGGAACATTTTAATAAATGGTCAATTTTACTTTTCCATTTTACCGATTGATGTTGCTACCAAAATGATCGGTTGAAAAAAAACTTTTCTTTCAAGGAAGTGAGAGCAGCAATTTTGAAGGCTTTCATGTGTCTGAGAAAGAAGCAGAATTAGTAGAATGTGCAAATAAAGGCAACATTGACTTGGGTAAATCGGACATACAGGAAGTTTTAGACATCGGCGAAAATGTGCAAATCGTCAGTTCTCTGAGCGACACTGAAATTATTGATAGTGTGGTAAATAACAAAGGTTATGATGACAGCGATCGTGAAAGTGATTCATGCCCCGAAAATGAGAGAATGTCGACGGAAGACCTGATAAAATCATTAGATAAAACAATATTAGGCTTAGAACAGCAGAATTTTATCTCGGAGCATGAAATTATGGCAGTATATAGGATTCATGAGAAAAAAATTTCTAATAAGCCGAAACTAAAGCAACAGACATTGACCAAAATGTTTAAATTATAATGTAATTATATGTTCTGTATTCGGGTTTATTTAATAATTAAACCATTTTACAGTGTTATTTTTTTCCTAAAATTTTGTGGTGTTATTTAAAAACCTCTGAAATCAAGAAAATTCCCAAATCCAGAATTGCCATGTCCTGAACGATTCCAGATTTGGGAGGTTATACTGTATTACTCATGTCAAACTAATAGTCTCAATGGACAATCACATAAAATGCTCCTGGCCTTATGATAAAGATTATTTCAGTCATTAGAAACTACATTAAATTTTATTTCTGTGGATTTAACAATCTGTGAGATCCTGTTAAGGAGATCTAAACATACTAAAAATTAAGTTTGGAAAACTGAATGACTTTCCTAACCTATGAAATTTTGACACTTCATGTTTGTAGTAAAGAGCAGTGAACGGTGTGGTTAATGTCTGGAATTTGATTTCTTGGATGATGATTTTGATGTTAACTTTTGACATTTATGTCAAAAAATTGATTACTTTTAATTCTTAAATTGGTTAAGGAAGCAAAACAAGTGAAAAAGATAAAAAATCATTGTTTAAAAGGTGTTTTCTAAGTAATATTTTAGAACGTTCGTTTAGTAAAAACTCATCAGCTTGGTAGTCCCTCTAATACAGGGATACTCAAACTGTGGCCTACCAAGTCTTTATGTGCTGCCAGAAACACCACATTATCAGGCAAGTGCTTTTCTAAACATAATTTCAGAAATAGGTGCCTGGAAAAATACTAAACTGTACAAAAAATGCCACCTGGGACTCATGTTATTCGTATCTACATATCTTTGTGAATCATCCTATTCCAAAATGAAATATGCGTGTATAGAAATTGTCTTAGTGATTCTTACCTTGATGACATATTGTGAGTAGCTTGTAGTAAGTATAAACCCGATTTGTCTAAAAAGTCAAGTGTCTCATCATAATCTTACTCATTTTTAAATAAGTGCTTGGATACATTTAGGTTTTGGGTTTTGTTATTAATTATTATACAGGGGGTTTTAAAAAGAATCACCCGATTTGAAGATTATATTATGAAAAACATTGAACATAGAAACTTAAATTAATTTTATAATACATGGTTACTCATAAATTTTTTTTACAAACCAAATTAAAGGTGCTCAATATGACCACCTTTGGATGCACGACATATGTCTATACCAGAGGTGGAGAACGCGCGGCCTTCAAATTATTTAGAAATTGTTGCTATGTCAGTTATTTATAATTTAATACTATTATTTTTTTATTGTATTTCTTTATAATGTTAAAATTATTTAAAAATAGTTCTACTTTATTTTTTTATTTGAATGGAATTTAAATATGTAGGTGTTTATTAAAATTTAAAAATCAGGATATAAATGTGCTTACATAAATAAAAATACCAACAGTGAAATATAAAAAATTGCAGTGGTATCTATGAATCTTATAATTTTAAAAAAATTAATGATTAATGTTATAACAAGTTTTTACACTTATGTGAGTACAAAATATTTTATATTGTAACTTTTTAAGTTAAATAGTAAATAAGGACTTAATTTTTTGTTATTTTTCTATATAATGCACCAAATTGTTAATACAGTACAACCTCCCAAATCCGGAATCGTTCAGGACACGGCAATTCTGGATTTGGGAATTTTCCGGATTTGAGAGGTTTCTAAATAACATTATAAAATTTTAGGAAAAAATAAAAATAAACACATTTAAAAAACAAGAAACATAAAAAATGATTTAATTATTAAATAAACCTGAATAGAGAACATATAATTAGATTATAATTTAAACATTTCAGTCAATGTTTGCTGCTTTAGTTTTGGCTTATTAGAAATTATTTTTTCTCGAATTCGATAAACTGCCATAATTTCATGTTCCGAGATAAAATTCCGCTGTTCTAAGCCTAATATTGTTTTATCTAACGATTTTATCAGGTCTTCCGTTGACATTTTTTCATTATCGAGGGATTCTGAATCACTTTCATGATCGCTGTCATCATAACCTTTGTTGTTTACCACACTATCAATAATTTCAGATTCGCTCAGAGAAGCCACGAGCGGCACATTTTCGTCGATGTCTAAAACTTCCTGTATGTCCGACTTATCCAAGTTAATGTTGCCTTTCTTTGCACATTCTACTAATTCTGCTATTTCAGCTTCTTTCCCAGACTCTTGAAAGCCTTCAAAAGCGCTGCTGTCATCATCGTCATAATCGGCGAAAACCAATGTAGGCAACAAGTTATGCCAAGCATTTTTTAAAAGTTCCGCATTTACAGTGGACCAAGCATTTGCAATACACCACAATGCGTCCTTCACATTAAATTCTTTTAATGAAATCTTTTAGAGTTTTACCACCATTCACGTGGTTTAACATTTTTCGCAAAAAATCATTTTTATACCGGCATTTCAAACCATTCAACAATCCCATATCCATAGGCTGTATCAGTGATGTGCAATTCGGTGGCAAAATTTAACTTCAACTTTTTCTTTATTTAGAACTGCCGAATCAGGATGGGCAGAACAATTATCTATAATTAAGATAATTTTTGAATCACTGGGAAGTCCTTTTGCGACACAATTGGCTCGAGCTTGGGGTACGAAATAATGGTCAAACCATTCTTGAAAGATATCTTTAGTAATCCAAGCTCTTTTGTTGGCTCGGTAAATCACGGGATATACGGTAATACCTTTCAAGCATCGAGGTTTTTTACTTTTGTCGATAACCAATAATTTTAATTTGTGACTTCCCGAGGCATTAGCACAAGCTAAAACAGTCAATCTTTCTTTTATGTCTTTTAATCCAGTGGCACTCTTTTCTTCTGCCGTTGCCAATGTTTTTCGGGGAACATAACGCCAAAACAACGATGTTTCATCGGCGTTATAGATTTTCATGGGAAATATTTTCTGTAAGTATTTTTTCTGAAAATTCATTTACAAATGATGCACTGGCTTCGTCATCAGCGCTTGCTTTTTCTCCGCATATACGTAATTGGCGGATGCCGTGTCGTTTTTGGAATTTATGTAGCCATCCAGACGAATAGTTGCATGGAGAATCTACTTCCATCTTTTCATGAAACATTTTCGCCTGCTCTATAATCATATGCCCGGTAAGTGGTATATTTTCACTTCGTTTCTGCCGAATCCACTCGATCAAAACGTTGTCCAAATCAACATTATTTGGCGGTCGTAATATTTTCTCTTCTTCATTTCTACTTTTGCGACGCTTTCACTGTAAAACTGCATAATTTTTTTTCTTCTGTTTGATATCATACACTGTAGATTTTCCAATTGCATAATTCATGCACAGATTCTGGACTGGCGTTCCTTTTCCATATTCTTTTAATAGCTCAACTTTTTGCGCAATTGAAAGAGAAATATGTTTTCTCTTTTTACCTGCTACTGTAGCTGACATAATCGCTAAAATAATTACTTATTAAAGCAAAAATGAAAATTAAATAAATGATCTAAAATAAAATGGAACCAGAAAGAAAACACGTGCTGACGAACAGTAATGCAAAGTGTTATGACTTAGGGTAGCGCTCTTATGTTCACATAGGAGTGCGGTAGCGGAGTGTAAAGTATTGAAATATATTTAACCAATGACAAACCTCCAAACAATTAGCAACGAAATTTTTAACACCTGTGATTGGTTTATTTTCGTCTGAGCACCATCTTTCCTCTTATTCTTCGCTATCGGACTCCTATTCACCGATCATTTTGGTAGCGACATCTATCGGTAAAATGGAAAAGTAATATTGGCCATTTATGAAAACGTTCCGGATTTGGGAGGTTGTACTGTACTATACCTAACTATAATAATTTCATAAGTCGCATTTATAGGTACATCAACTTATGCGGCCTCCTTTATTTCTACCTAATTTACATGTGGCCTCTAATGGTAAAAATGTTCCCCCCTTTGGTCTATACAGTAGGCAAATTTGTCTCAAACTTTGCAAGCATGTTTGCATACACTGCTTCCATGGCTGTCATACGTACACAGCGCAACTGGTTACAAACCCGTCGACGGGTTTGTAACCAGTTGCGCCGTGTGCGTGGCTCCATTCAATTGCATAGGTTACGACTCATCACCACGGACTGGTTTGTGATTGGAGTCGGTTATCAGTTTCTTTTGAGTTGCTCATGTGCAGGCGGCCTTATAGTTTGATTTTTTTAATCTGATTCCTTTTGAAACACCCTGTATTATGACGTTTAGTGTCTTATGTTGCAGCCCACATAATGTAGGAAACATATGCATATGGCCTGAGAGGGAAAAAAGGTTGAGTACAGCTGCTCTAATATAAGAGAAACCACCATTGTAGAACTTGCAGTATAACAAACTATCCTACTTAAGTCCATGATTCATTCTGCAGAGTATACATTTGGTGGTTAAATGCAGCTGGGAACAAACTAAAATGATTAAAATTGAAGCAAATATGAATGCATCTATTGTGTATTAAGTGTTCAACTGTAACTAACCTTGACTGTCTGTTTTAAGGAATTCATTTTATATAGATGCCAAATCTCTGGAGATGCTCCAGTCTTTTAAGTAAAAATAAGCATGTAAGGGGTTGTTAACAGATTGAAAAATAACTTGCAGAAACTAGTGCTAAATTACTAATGATCAAAACAAGGTAGGACTGGTACTGACAATTTTAAAAAATACAAAATATCTTTCATAACTTTTCTTCTGTATGCAATTTTTATGCTACAGTGCCAAACTGTAAAATGATATCGGCAGCCACCAAAGTTTATCCAACATGTTTGCTCCTCTGCCTCTTGAAAATTATTCTAAGGAAAAAAAAATTACAAGAACGGCAAGTTGGAAAAGTACCCTTGTAAACGCTCCCGTGGTGTATATGATGCAGTCAGTAAAATTGAATTTTATACTGTGGTTTTTATCAATTTTGGTAAGCCAAATCTGAAAATTTAAGGCACATTACTCATGCATGCACACAATGCATTGTGTAACAGCAGTAGGATTTTGAAATTTGTTTGTATGAAGGAGGAACAAAAGAATATCATTGCCATTTTGAAAAAGCCCTAAAATTCCTGAAATTTCATAATTTAACTCCTGAAGGAGCTTTCAAAAGGTTGCTTTTGTCTTGTTGAGCTTGTGTGTGGAAAGAGGGATACTTTGCAGTTTTCTAAATGAAATTTACAATATTAATGAAAGAATTATTTAACCTGTAATTTTTTTAAATCAAAATACTAAATAACGGGATATAAAAATTAGAAACTTGGAATCCAAGACATTTAATTTTTTATTATTTATTAATTTAAAAATTTTTTGATGGTTAGCCATATAATTTGTAAACAAAATCACATCATAAGTCTCAGTTTTTTAAAAATTTAAAATTTTTTTTTAAGAAGTGGGGTAATTTAAAATCGTTATAATTCAAAACATTATTTGTTGAATTTCAACATTTTTTCATTTAATTATAAATATGTTTTAATTTTGATTCAGCATTTTTTTAATTAAATTTTTTTTTAAATTATGTAACATTTTCAAAAAATCATGTTTTGGAAAGTAATATTTTTTCAAATTTGGTGATTTAGAATTAAAGTAAAATTGAAAGAGACATGTTCCAAGTTTGAGCCATTTATCCTTAACAGTTCTTGACTTATAACAATTTAAAGATGAGAAATGGTTGGAAAAAACCATGCAGAAAAACGCATTCAATGGTTTAAACGAAGATTGGCTGCTATTAGAATGTTACAAAACAAAAATCTCCTGTTCTAATTAAGATAGAAACATGTTTTAAGCGGAAAAGATCAGACAATTTTTTTAATGCAATATTTATTTTTTATTTATTTTAAAATTTGAAGAATTTTGTGTCCTGGACCCCTTAATTACTTTTTTGAAGGAGTCCTTGGGATGTATAAATTTATAAAGCCAGTGCAATGTGTGATGAATTTTGAGGGGCAGGTATTGACTTGGATATGTTCTGTTGTGCTTTTTTCTTTCCAGGCAATGAAAATAAACCAGTGTGATGCAAATTCTTTTATTTTAGGAAATGAGAATGTCTTTCAAGTTTGGGATGCAACATATCTCTTAATGGAGCTGAGGGCTGGAGTTGGAAGTCCACTGCCATCAGCGGCAATTGCTAGAGATTTATTAAGTAAAACTAGCTTTAACTACCACCCAAGTACAAGGTAATTATCTAAATTTCAATGATAGTAATGTAAGTTTGCAGCATTAATATTTTGATTTGTTTTAGTTATTCAAATGTGTATGAAAATCTGTACAAGTGTTGGTGCATAAAATCAGCTTTGTTTAATGTCTTTTTATTAAATAAATCCTTAAGGTGACTGCCTATGTTGAAAATGTCATTTTTTTACTATTTTGGTCAATTTTATTTTTTGCAAGAATCGTGTAATACAATCTTTTCTCTTTTCAAAACTATTTTGATTTTCATTTTGCATCAATTAGAAGCAGAGTTATGGCTATTTTAAAAAACATCTGCTACAAAATTGAACCGGAAGTTACTGTAAATTGCAGCTTCTAGCTTTTGCGATTTTTTTCACTAATTGATAAATATGTGCCATAATGTTGCTGGTGCACAGCTATTTCTTTAATGCAGTTATGTAATTGATTTATTGATAGAAATTTGCAACCTTGTCATTCACTCTAGCATTTGTTTACATTATTTTTTTTAAACTTTAAATGCATTTTTCTCAGAATTGTTTTAGCACAAATCTGTACCGTTATCATATCTCTCATAATAATGCATATAATTTGAAATTTTCAGGACATGTTGTAGATGCTATTGTTAATGAAATGACCAATAATAATTTATGTATAATAATAAATAGTTTTTTGGAGCTGTTTTTATAAGGAAAGGAATGACGAATCGGAAAATTTTCATATTGGAAAACAAAATTGTCTGTATTTTTGCATTTTAAAATTTCTTACGTTGTAGGTCATTTTGAAGTTAACTGTTATATATCATGTGTGAGAAGGAAATTAAGATATCATTGCAATTGTGTGCAGAGATTTATAGGTGTTTTAGCTAAATTTCCAAAAAAAAATTACTTCAAATTGACCAATTTATAAGTATGGTATTTACAGGTAAGTTTTTGCTCATATTTTAATTTTTAAGTGCTATTTTACCATAAAAGATCAAAAAAGGCCTTTAAAAAAATGATTTTTTCAAAAAATTGGCTCCAAACTAGGCAGTCACCTTACGAGTTGTAGATCTCTTTGTTTAATGGAGTTATATTTGTTGACTAATTTTTATTTCTTCACTTGAAAACTATCATGAAAATACTCATTTTGCTGAAAAAAAGTAGTCTATGATATTTGTGAGTTACCTTCTGACAGTTCTGTAGAAATATAAGAGGCCCAAGAATTTGTTAGATCAATAAATTTTTGATTATATTTTATTTACAAGACTTCAGAAAGGTTTGAATTAATATTGCATGTGGTAAAAATATTTTAAATCTAATTTACTACTTAGATGATATCTGTATCTCGAAACAGTGTTCAAATTTATTCAAGTTACTTTTCAAGTGAAATATTAAAGCAATCAAAATTGCTGAGAAATTAATCCTATTATTGAATTATCGATCTTAAATGCTTTGAAATATTAAATTATCTCAAACCATTACAGAGAAGCATCAAAATTAGCTCTTGAATTCTTTATAACCCATGACAAGTGTTTAATGTAACAGGTTATGGGTGTTCCTCATAAAAATAGTTGCCCTCCATATCAACTTTATTGTAACCTTCATTTAACTAATATTTGAATATTCCTGGTTGATAATCATCTTGTGTTCACCCTTGTTTTATTTCTTATTCTCAGATGTGAATTTCATGAAGAAAAAGATCTACATTTTTGTGCTTTATCGTATTGTAAGCGACTTTGGTGAGTACTTGAAGTATACAGTTTCAATTCTTTTCTCCTTATATCTTTATTAGAGATAAATTCCCTTTTTTTTTTTCATGCAAACACCAGGGATTATATTAATTTGCTATAGTCTCTATTTTGACCACTTTCTGCAGGATTTACTCGCTTTAAAAAGAGGGGAGGGGCCTTCAATAAGCTTTTTTTTTTAATAAACTATTTTGTTACTCCTGCATGTGTACTGGCTTGTGCAGGAATCGAGTTTATTCCCATCTAAAGAATGCACATGTGTAAATGAGATTATAAATGTCAAAAATTCTTCTCTCCCCTCCACTTAACCTGAATTCTCTATACCTGGTATTTGTTTAGATGCCCACTACAGTAGAAGCTCTTTAGTTCGGCACATTCTGTAATCCAGCACCAATTCAGCCACCCTCGTTCAGATTTTCTGTGGTGGATTCGACGTTCCCCCACTGCACTGGCTGTACCCGCCAGGTAGTTTTCAGTTCGTCTGTTTCTCGCAGTTATATGGTGTTGTCTAGGGTCCTTGTTCCTACATTTTTAGTATGCTCAGTGTTTATCGTAACTGTCAGTTCATTGTTCATTTCAGTATGATGTTTCTTGTTTTCTAACTGTCACAAATCACATTTGCAAAATGTTCTCGAAGCCCAGCATGAGTTCTTTGAGTATTAAGAAAACTATATAAGCATAAGCATTTGACTCTCAAACTATACAACAAAACTAGATATAATTAATCATCTCGAAAAAGATGAAAACAAACTTCATAATGCGTGATTTCAATATTGGTTCTTAAACTATTTATATTAAAAAAAAAAAAAAAAAAAAAGGAACTTAGCAAGTTTGCTTTTCAAGCTGTTGCAGCAAAGAATACGGAATCAAGACACACTGAAGAAACTTAAACTTTAAATTCTTGATTGTGCCTTGTACACTTGGTTTAATGAGAAATATTTACATTGTCTGCACGGGTTCAGAAGGTATGTAAATACATGTTTTAATTGACTGCATTTTTATCTAGAGTGGTTTATCTTTGGTATTCCTGTTAAAATTATTGATGATCAATAATCTGGCACAATCGTTAATTCAACGCGACTAAGGTCCCATATCGGATTAAAGAGCTTCTACTGTACTACTGAGATGCTTCAAACTTGAACAGGTCAAAATAAAAATGAGTAACAGATAAAATATGAAGAAAACAGCGTAAAATAGTAGGTGTGGAGAGTTATAAAATTCATAAATTAAAAACAATATGCAACATCACTTTAAGGGGGAAGAGTTCAAGCTATAATAAATCCATAATGCTGTATACATTACATTGGATTTCTGCCGACTTAAGTGTATATACTCCCCCATTTTTGGAAGGCTGGAGACAATAAAAGTGCTTTCAATATAATTTTGGTTTCTGAGTATACCCATACCTCGCTTTACGGCCTAGATACATTCTGGAAAAGTTGGCCGTAAAGCAAAAAATCATATAACGAATCATTTTGATACAAACCCATACAAATTTAATTAGATCTGTTCCAATTTTTTATAAATAAGTTTTTAGTTCATAAAGTATTTTATTCTTTTTATTTCCTATAATGCTTACATAAAAATGAAAGTACAAAACAATGTAATAAACATAAATTCAAAACAAAACATCATATGCACATATGTATACATATAATAAAAAGTATAAATAAAATGCTTAAAAACTGTTTTATATGGTGACGAACTTTAACATGAAGAATCACTAAGCTATATATACTGCCATCATCACTTTCTGCTGTTGTGGCCGTATAATGAAATGTGGTTCGTAAATTCAAAAGTGTCATAATTAAAAAAGGCTGTTATAGCGAAATGCCGTATAAAGAGTGCCGTATAGCGAGGTATAGGTGTACTGTGAAATTAAAATCTCCCCCCTTAAATATGACCATCTCCATTCTATAACGGCCATTGCTTGTCTGCCGCATAAATGATGGTAATACTTGCATGGGCATGCATATTTGTTTTAATTTTTAGGCAGGAAAGCAGAAAGTTTTTAGGAATAGCTTAACTTCTGAGTAAGCTTATAAGTGGTTTCCAGTATCCTGATGAATTTGTAATGTAGAGTGAAATACAGGCGGTGCTCGACTTTTGCACATAATTGGTTCCTGAAAGTGTGTGCGAATGTTGATTGTTCGAAAGTAGAGTGATGTTAAAAAACAAAATACACCAAAAACTGTTTTGAAGTATTTACTTATATGTATACATAATGAAGTCAACGTGGTGTGTTCAAGTGTAAAATATAAACAATAGAAATAAACAAAAATAAAAATCAAGCATAGACTGCTAAATCACTTTAACAAAAAATATCCTGCAAAGAAAACATTTTCAATAGAGGATAGCGCAGAAGCTTCATATCCCCATAATGAAAACAAATACATAATCTAACAGAGATAGATAAAAGTAATACAAATATAGACAACACAGAAATCAAGCACTCTGGGCATCCACGCACCAACGGCAAGATTCTGTATAGTATATTTCTATTCAGAAAGTTCCCCTTGAGGTAACTGACATGGTCAGGCTCCCTGATGAAGAGACCTGTTGGTTACCTCTATTGTTTTATGGTTCAGTTCCGGCACTTATACAGAATCTTGCCGTTGGTGCGTGGATGCCCAGAGTTCTTGATTTGTTTGTTTCTTGTCTATATTTGTATTATTTTTATCTATCTCTGTTGGATTATGTATTGTGTGTTCAAGTGCTTTCAGGTGTTTTCTGTATAAACTTGTCGAGTTAGTTGAATACCGCCCTTTTTTCCCCTTGATAAAGATTTCTGTAACATGCTGTCTTTCTCAATCATCCTACATACTTGAGATATACGTTCTCCATTAGGATCACATTCTTCCATGATAGTCAAATTTGTTAAGATGCATGAAGGCTTCATTCATATTTTTAATTGTCAAAGTCTTCACATTTTTATCAGTTTCTTATTCCTCCCTTTCATTATGTATTTCATTGTTGCTCAATTAAGTATTCATTTGCCAGATGTTAATGAGTTGATTGAATCTCATTTAATATCTTCATTGTTGGCATCCAAGTTTAGTTCATTCATTAGGCTAATTTTCATCTGATAGTTTCCGGTGTTTCTTCAAAATTTATAAAATCACTCATTTGTGGGCATAATTGTTTCCAGGAGCCTTTCATTGTCGACTCTTATTTCAGCCCACAAGTCTCCAATATGTTTATTGCATTCTATATATTATAGTTCTTTCAAAAATCTGTTAATGTCGGCCCATCATTCAAAAATATTTAAAAATTTAATTTTTAAAAATGGGCAAATTGCGCAAAAGTCGAGGGCCACTAGTGGGGGGAGAAAAAAAAATTTTTATTTCAAATTTAAAAATAAAACATGTGAAAGGCATTGGCAGAATGTTTTATGTTTGAAAGAGAATGGTTTTCATTACACGATAGTGTCTTGATTTTTTTTTTTTTATCATTAAAATAGAATATCAAGTGGACAAAACTGAACATTTTCGATGCCATTTGCTTTTTTGTATGTAATCGAACTGTTATGGCTCAAAAAATTTGATTTTTCATGACTAAGTTCTTGTTTTTAACTGTTTATTTTATATTTTGATCTTCATGTTGTAACTTTTATTATTTTCAGTTATTTGCTTTCGGATGCCATCTGTAATTTATTCAATGTACAGTTGACAGAAAAACATATTCCTACTAGAGCTGTAGAAGACAAATCGTATACAATTACTGTCATGAAGGTTAGTGTAAAGTATTTTCCATTTTAGATGAGGAACCTGTTTTTTAGTATTGCAGCTGAAATAATTTTAACTTCATAGATTTAATTTAGATTATGCTGAGCTAATAAATAGAACAAGCTGGAAATTTGTTGCTGCTGCTTATTCCTGTTGATCTGAATTTAATAATTCAGACAATCAGTGAGGGACAATTCTTTAACTTCTATTTTCCTTATGAAAAATACTTATTAACCTGAGGTAGCCTAGTGGTAGCATCTCGACTTTCAATGCCAAGGGTGCCTCGAATCACTATAAGCACCATTAACCCTTTATCTTCTGCGGGCATGTATATATACGTTTTGTGCAGTCGATGCATTAACTGTTCCTGACATATGTCTTCCCAGAATACTTGACACTGTAATTTGTTTATAGCCGTATACTGTCTGACCACAGTACGAAGAACCACGGTTGGCATAATGCCAAGACGATTCTATTCACGCTGTAGGTAAGGCTGCTGAAGAAGGGGGAAAAGTCTCGTAGTCTCTCGACATTCTTTAGAATCGGTTACTAACTGCGCTTGCTTGTTTTTTCCTCGTCTGTTATTTTGATTTATATTAAATTAATGGATCCTTTACCCAACACAACTGCTCAGAAAGCAGTTCCGTAGTATTGTAAACGTATACACAATGTAATTAAATTGTGATAAAGAAGCACTAGAAGGAAATGTTATTGTTCCACTTTCGCAATCCCTAAAGAGAGCAAGTGAAATGACCGGGATATCAATGTCCAGTGTAAAAAGAATGCGCAGAGAAGCAAAGGGTGAAGAAACTCCAAAATTTGAATCTCCGAGGAAACGTCAGAAAAAATAACCACCGAAAATGTAGCTTTAGATAATTTTGATTGTGATGTAATCCGAAAATATCCACTCCTATAAAACTCCTGTTTTTTAAATGATTTGCTTCTTTCTTTTTATTATTTTAAAATTATTATGCACATATTCGATTAAAAATAAAGTTTTAAAAAATAACTTTAATGCAAACTTTAATAAAAATTGCGGACAAAAAGCAATCTGAAATACATTCCGTATTTCATAAACAAACACATCCGAAAATATGACGTTTTCCCTATTTTCTAAGTAGACTAGCTTTTCTCGCGCATGCGTAACAGCTTCCAGGGACCTTGCTTCCGTGGTCGGACAGTAACTACGCCCACTGCTTTGGAATGTGATATATTGACCTTGACACCTTGAATTAGTCTGACAGGGTCATGCTCATTTTTTCAAAAGGGATGGGGCACGTGAGGGTGAAATTTGAAATTGGTAGTTCATGTGAGAGCTTGCTTGAATAAGTAGTATTTTTTTTTCCCTCCTCTTTTGCTCTGTTTTCACATAACGGTAATTACACAGTTATTTTCAATATCTTGTACGGATATGTCTGACAGTGAATTAGTTGACTACTCCAAAAAGAAAGTTCGCTGTGAATTCCACTATCATTGTGTTGAATGGGATGTTAGTTTATGTATTCAACCATGTTTCAAGATATATCACAGAACAGCTAAGTACTAACTCTTTAATTTTTAGTATAATCTGCAATTTAAAGTTTTATTTTTTTCATTGTAACAATATATTATGTAGATTGAAAACTGTACCTCTTTTTCCTTCAAATGCACAGTGTCACAAAGCGCCTGTGTGGAAAACATTGGCACTGGGAAGCACATCCTGTAAGATTTCGTCGGCAGTTAAGGGGTTCAATACCTCCGTAGGCCAGACAGGGGCACATTAAATCCATAGTCCAGAATTCCTCTATTGGGGTCTTAGATGGTATGGTCCCCACAGATGTCATCCATATTTGCTTGGTCAAAATTGAGGTGACACCTGGCTAAATGTATCTTGTGGTACCATTTATAAACCAGAGCTGCAACCCAATAGCCTATATGGACCTAGTCTTAAATACTTCCAGCTGGGGGCATTGAAACAACAACAAATACATATTTAATCCATTGGTACACAGAAAGCTTTCCTGTGGTATACTAAATTTTTAAGAATGCATTTTCTCAAACTCTGTTGATGAATAGGCAATACAGTATAATTGGACAAATTTTAATGTTGGAACCGAATAGTTTCAAAACTTTTGCTTTTTTAATGAATGAAAAAACCATTCTCTACAAAAGTTTTTAATTTAACCATTTCAGTGTAAATGTGCTTATTAATGTATGTTTAAGCTTGTACTATAAACATACACTAATGCACCTAAAACTCGCTAGGCATTATTAACCCCTTAACTGGTCAAATTTTTTACTAGAAATGTTACCAAAAAGGCATATTTTTTGGTTGCATATAATTGAACAAGATACTAAATAGAATAAGAAAATGAATTTTTTTTTTCACTTTTAATGCTTTTACGCTATTTTTTTTTAAAATTTTGGAACACAAAATCCGTTAAATGTTTGCTTTTTGCAAGAAAACTCTACATGCAATGAAGAATATTTAACAGATCTTACAAAAATTACTTTCATACTTACTATAAAATTTGAAGTTTACACTTTTTCAAATTCTTCAAAAGTTTTTTTGTGGGTCACAATTTGAAGCATGGTGTAATACAAAGTCCTATGTCACAATCAGGGCAGAAATAATGATCTGAAGAATAATTTCATCGTTTATTTCATCTTTTTAATATGCACTGGTTTGAAATCACAAGCATTGCAAGCAGTAGAACAAAATTCCACAAAGCAAAAATTCCCACACTTCCATTTAACAAAGAAAAACTGGATGAAAAGAATTTAAGTGACATGGTCAAGCTACACCATCTATTAAAAATATTTGTACTAGACTTTGTATTAGTATTAGTCTTTACAAACTAAAAATACATTCCAACCAAAAGAGGAATGGAGAGAATATCGCTGTACGAACAAACTGGTTAGGGGTTAATTTTAACTGATTTTAAGGGGGGGGATGTTTATGAACCCCTGTGTTATGTAATCAGGTTTTTTGTTTTTTAAAGTTAGTGCTTAGTACAAAATAAATTGTATATATTAAAGCTTTTTAACATTCTAGATTCTCAGGGAAATTGGTCAAGTGTTTCTCAATAAATTCATCTACAAAAATGTGTAGGAATTTTATCTCAGTGCTGTGCACTATAGGGGCTGCTAGTCTTATATTTCTGTACTTTTCAATCTCAATTGTGTACATTGCCGTAAGAATTATTCCATTATCATCAGAATTTTGGGTTGGACTTAAATTAACTTATTCCAGTTTTCTAATACAAATTTTCTGCTATTTTAGGATTCTTCACGTTCTTCTGATGTCAATCCTGTCCGACTTGATAAACAATATAGTAAGTAAAACTAAATTTTGGATTATTGATACTTGCTTAAATAAAAATTTGTTTATATATTGCTATTCATAAAGACTATTCACTGAGTATGGGTACATTTTTTCAGATCTATTTATGACTGCACACGGCTATGTGTATCAGTCTGTTTACATTATTTTTATTTTCTGTATATATGGGAAGCATAATGTACAAATATACCGAGTATATATTTTGTACATTATACCATATACTGAGTATTGGCACATTTTCTCAAATGTATTTATAATAGTGTACAAGGCTGTGTGTATCAGTCTGTTTACATTATTTTTATTTTGTGTGTATCAAGCATGATGTATATAGTTTCAGAATGGGATTTTTTTTAAAAAAGGAAAATGTTTGTAATTTTATGGTTCCATTAGCTGGACGATGGTCGAATGGCTAGCATTTGGTACCAGAGTCTGTGGGCCACTCTTGGTGTGGATATTTTGTAGCCCTTCAGAATCAGCTTTTAGCTATATGTCCTGGTCTAATTAGCCCATGTATCAAAAACTGACTGTAGAGTTCCAAACCAAAGCAATCTGGTTCTATTAGTTGTTTAATTTATTAAAGTTTAAGCACATCCTCTGAGGTTCTATAAACTCGCATAGAACTGACAGGTACTTTAGATCAGTTTTCTTTTCTGTTATTAGCCAAAGATCTTTTGATCTAAAACTGAACTAACTGTTATTTGCTGTTGGAATTTCAAAATTGCATGGTCTTCTCGTCTTTTGAAAGAAAAGAGAAACATACTTGTTAGGTTTGTGTCATTGGATTTGTTTCTTGTTGCTTGCCACCCCACACCCCACAGGGCCAGAAGTAATTCGACCCAGGTCCATATAGGCTAGGAGGTGCGGCTCCAGTTTAGAATGACACCACAAGGGTTGTCCAGGTGCCACCTTTATTTTGATCAAGCACCAGGGGGTCACATCTGGAGGGATCGTACCCTCTCCCACCCTCTCTGACTTCACTTTCTGGTCTATGGATTTAACATGCTCATATCTGGCCTAGACATGGAAGCATTAGATTTTTGTTAGATGTTAGACTTTGCATAAATACTTTAAGTAAGCAACTTAAGTGTAGCCCCCCTCCCAGTTAAGTCACACAAAAAATTATATCATGAGGGATATATTTATCTTGAAAACTTTTAAGAATTGCTCCTAAATAAAGCAATATCTTTCATTGCTGGTTATTAATTAGAAATATTTGTCATTATTAGAAAAGCCCTTGCAGCACTAACTTTTGTAAAACATCATGTTTATGCAGCTTTTCACAAAATGTATCAAAAATGTAAGCCATAAAACCAATTTAACATATAATATGTCTAGAAAATCAGCTTGTAAATTGTTTGCCACAATATTCCCTATATATTAATCCATATATAGGGAATATTGTGGGGGTGGATCTTTTATTACACTGCTATGCTCCCCCCCCCCCCAACCCCTCGCAGGGCTTGACTGGAATGTCCTCCAAGTTCTCAAATTTACCTCTGGAGGTGCATGGTCAAGTGTTCCTGACTGTGTTCAAAATTACGGGATGGGTCATTTAGCCAAAGTCAGACTCCGACCCTTGTGGTGCTAATTCAGAACAGGAGCCACACTTTCATTGCCTTAGCCTTCGGGACTTGATCTGATGTTGCTGTTGGTCAAGTGGCATAAGCAACAACAACAAAGAGTTGTGTTGTTTCAGAGCTACTAATGTCATAAAATGTCAAAACTATTTTTGTTTTGTCATATGACAAAATGTTTGTTTAGGCTATTTTTGTTTGATTTTTCCCAGAAGATATCTCTTGACAGGATTTATTGTAAGTAGCGTATTACAAATTCTCTTAGTCACATTAATGTATATTTAATTATCTTAAAATATTTACTCCTAGATTATTATCAAAATAAAGATGAGAATAATGTTCGGAGTGTCAACGTTCCTCCTGTGCCTCGACAACCAGCTTCCACTTGCATAGCTGAAGAAATGAACAGACTGCATCTGAGCATAACTGCTGCCACAGGTATGTTCCTTATACCTAAACTTACATTTTGCAAATTGTACTTGAGTTTTTTTTATACCATATATACTTTAAATATTTTACCTAAAAGTGTATCCATGGATTCATCTGAATGGTAAATAGAATTTTCAGATGGAGAAAAAAAAAGTCCTATCTTATTACTTACTTGAAACTTGGAATACACAAAACAGGGAGTTGCAGCTTCTTCAATCCCCAATATAAATGAACAACATGTATGAACTAATTAATATACAGTCGATTCAGGTAATCGGACCACATCGGGACACAATCATTTTTGTCCTAATAACTGACTGGTCCGATTAACCGGTGGTCCAATTAACCAGAATCGACTGTAGTTCTTTGTTAGGCCAGGGAGAATTAGGTTCAATGACTCTATTTGTGAACTGCCTGTAGAGACAGTCATGGCCAGAGCCTGACTAAGGCAGGGGCATACGGGGCAGTTGCCCCGGGCCCCCACATTAGAGGGGGCCCCCCAAATTGAATAGAAAGTTTATTTTACGTATCCTTCTTTAATGAACTTTTTTAGATGTGCTATATCCCTTTTAATGGTGGACATAGAATTGTCAGAAAATCAATAAAATGGATAGAACGATATTTCGTCTGACCATTGGAGGGGGGGGGGGGACTTTATAGCTATTTTAGGTTCTAGTCAATTTTCTTGTTATATATCTATGAAATGAAAAATTTAAATACCTCCATAAAGTTTGGTTCTTCATTACTGAAGTAGGGAAGCAGAGGGGGGCCCCCAAAGAAATTTTTGCCCCGGGCCCCAATTAGGCTAAGTCTGGCCCTGGTCATGGCTGATGCTGCTTGATCTGAAGAACTATATTCATTTTAAAACCAACATATTGATTTGAAACTAGTTGCCTTTTCTACTTTTTATTGTGGAATGTAAGAAGCGGTGTATTTTGTATTTTCATATCTGAATCTACATTTCGAAGTATTTCTTTGTTGTGGCATTAGTTCTCTCATACTCTCCTCATAGAAATCTGCATGTTCTTTAAGTTTCTCCTTTGCTCACCCTACAATAGTTTCTATTGACTGGCTGTAAAAAGATGATTAACAAATCGTCACCTGATTGCAAGAACTAGGTAACTTGATTCTTCAAGTTCTTGAAGATCAAGTGTCTTCTTCCAGTGAGAAAATATTCATCATTCTGTTTGTCTAATTATTACACTAGCCATCAGAGTTGGTATTAGGTTAGCAGCAGAGTGAGTTGTCTAGTTATTGCATTCAATTCTGATGTAATTTAGCTAGAAATAGCCAGATATTCAAATTTTTTTTGGAGTTACCTAGTTCTTGCATTCAGGTGACGAAATGATAATCAGGGTTGGAAGTTTTGGCAATATGGTGGGTGGCTCACCTACTCCCATTCAGATTTGGTGACAAGGTTTTGCATCACTCTTTATCAGAAATCAGCAAGCATTTACCAGCCTGAAATATATTTTCCAAAAATTCCAATATGTTTTACACTTATTTAGAGGGCCCGGGTTGCCCCATTTGGTCGGTAGATCTGTACTGTTCATCCAGCACCCAGACCATACTAATTAACCAAGCAGGTGCATAACCATTGGCTGAATATGCAGAAATTACTACGTGGTGACTGGTCTTCAAGTTCTACAAGGCTTAGCAAAGCTGTGGTAGCCAAATTTTTGTCGCATTACTTATTGTAGAACACTAAACATTTCATGTAGTAAGCCCCTTAATATAATTACTGCAAAAAAAATGAATGTTGTGATTTATGTAAAAGATATTGGACACTACCCCTAAAAATATTGAGCTTTTTTTGAAAAAAGTTTAATACAAGACTTTTTATTCTTAATACAATTTTTTTTTAATGAAGTAAAGAATATTGTCAATTTTAGTACTTTTATTGTGATAGAACTAATTTTAGCATCAGTTGCATGAAAAAAAAATATGAATCATTAAAATCGGAAATATAAATTTTCTGATTTATGTGAATTGTTAATTTTACGGTAAAAATTCTATCTACATTGCATAGTGGTTAGCGTTGTGAACTTCCCAGTGGGTTTGGGTTCAAATCCTAAATAGCTTGGTTGTTACCGTGTCGTCCCCATAGGGAGCAATGCTGGCTCCCTATAGGGTGCTCCTATAATAAGTAGCCAATAGCCAGTGGTGAGTAACAAAAGGTGAATGTCTCATAAGTGCCTAAACATTAGAAAAAAATTGCGTTAAATTCCTAAGATCATTATTGTGTGAATGTATTGAAATTAAATCATTTCTTCTTATCCCTCACTAAAAGTATAGTACCCAGGTGACTGTTTAATGAAATGTTTGAAGTAGGTTAAAAATGTTGATAGTAATTTTATAATTTCGTTTCGTATAATATTTAAAATGACGGACCAGCTGCGATTGCTTCTCTTCTCATTTTTCTTTATTGCTGACGCATGACATAACTGCTGCATATTGTAAATGTTTTGTGTTTATATTCTTTAAAATTAAATAATTAAAATTGTGAGCTTCAATTTAGAGTCCTACGATCTTGCTCACTTCCCTGTTCCTTAACAGCGAACTGTCTTTCTACTCTTTTAAATGTTAATCAGGACCAATCAGTCCGGCCCATGGCAGCTTTTTTGTCGTGAGATTTGCATAACCAATGTGAATGAATAAGGGTTTTTGTAGATATTCTGCCTGCCCAGTGACGCAAGATTCTCAATTTCCTGACATCATACACTGTGTTCATTTAGAATGGTGAAGCCAAAATAAAAGCATTACTCAGTGGTGTGCATGTGCCGACAATAATAATACTATTTTAAAAATCAATGAACTGTAGATTTTGGGTATATTTTTGACATAATAGCAATTAAAAAAATCTCACTTACCTTCTACATTTGTTTATTCCAACTAAAACTCATATTTAAAAATTCGTATTTTTGTTTTGTATTTTGTCGAGTGATTTATCTAATATAAATGGGTCACAGTTGAAAAAAGTTTGCTTAAGTAGTAGATGAACTCTGCTTATGCAAACATTTCATGTAACAGTCATCTGGGTACTATATTTTTAGTGAGGGCTAAGAAGAAATGATTTAATTTCAATACATGTGTTTCACACTATATTGAAGAAAATGAATGAGAAGGGTGGCCTTGTACCTCAGGTAATATTTGGGACATATTTGAGGGTGCTACTTATCTTCTGGGTTGTCTTGATGATGTTTGGTTTTCATAGCTACTCATTCTGATAACCCTGTCACACAGATAGGCAGAAGTATAGCTTTGTAAGACTGATGTCTTATTTAGCAATATATATTTTTTTAAGATATAAAGAGAATATAAATAAAAATGTGCATTACAGAAAATCTGTGGCATATTTTTTAATTAAATAATTGTGCATATAAATGGACTTCAAACCATCCATGCCCTTCCAATATATTTCACAATTTGCACACCACTGCTTAAGTATGTTTCAAAATGCACTTTTTCTGCCTTGCTTGAAATGAATTGCTTGACAATTTCTAAATACAAGCAATGGAAGTTGTAATGCTCTTAAGGGGAGTCGTCACTTTTACACAAGTAGTAAAGTTGGAGGTTTTGGTGTATAACTTAATTTGTTAGTATCCATTTTTCTTGAAATTTTCAGCATTACTTCTCTAAACTTTATAGATTGTTCCCTGAATTAATTTTATTATAAGTGAATAAGAATTGTATTTATGAAGTAAAAAGTTAATGGAATTTATACTGATACACTGCATGCAGAATTTCAACACCAATTAGTTTCAATAATTTTTGCATTTTTGTGATGTAAAAACGTAAGTATAATTCTACACCTATTTAAATTTAAAATACTAAAAAACACATTAAAATGACAAGTCAAATGCTATAAATTCTTCGTAAAATTTTTTTAAGAAAAAATTAGGTGCATATTTTTGATAGCATCATTATACACTTTCCCTAAAAATTTGAAATCAATACAGTCGAACTCTGTAGTGAACCTGGTATATAAAGAAACAAAATTTGTCCCTATTTTTCTATTTTACGTAACTTAATTAGCATTGTGTTGGTTTAATGTAATCAATTTTAGTCAATTAAATTCATTAATGATCATTTTTAATAGATTATTTTTTTTAATACATCATTACTGAATACACATCATGACTTATGAGTTATACATTTTGTGAACTCTAGTATTTTTCTTAACGGTTCGGATATAGGGAACCACCGGATAAAGCGAACAAAACCTTTGGTCCCTTGAAGTTTATTATAACGGGGTTTGTCGTATCTACAGTCATTTTTTTTATGCAGTATGTTCAAGTATGAAAATCGTTACGAGAAAAGGAAAGTTCCCACACTGGTAATGTTTACATCGGAACTACTTTTTTCATGTCATAGTTTTGAGTGTTCAAATTGGAATATTTTAACTTGGTTTGTTTTAAATGATTCAGAAATGTTAAAATATTTAAAATGCAAAAAATAAAATTTGATTTTTTGACGATTTAAAAGGATGACTCCTCAATCTCTTCATAAATATTATCTTTAACTCTTTATTTTTGAATAAATTTGTGTTAGTATCAAATTTATTCCTCTCTTAAATGTCATCCTGTGTTTCAGCGCCTGGACATGGTATCGGAAGAGGTGTTCGAAGAAATTGAAGCATTATGTGTGGAACTCGCAGAAGTACAGAACTCATTATGTGTGGGTTTCACGTCTCAAGATTATGTTGAAATTCTAGTAAATTAGATTTTTATTCTCCTTCAAATTAGGACAATTGTTGATCATTTTTTTTCAATTCAGCAGGTGTCATGTGTATCATACTTCATACATATCATTAAAGTTTTATCACGTTGGCTTCTTGTGTAAAAAAATGTTAATCAAGCATAAATTTGTATATTCATAAACTGTAGTCATGATTTCTTAGCATCACACACAACTGTTCAGTATCTAGTCATTTTTGTTTAGTTACTGAAATTGTCTGAATCTGTCTTTAACACTAGAATTACGGCGGCGGTCATTTTGACCGCAAATCCAATTTCCAATAGCATAACTTTTTTATTTTCTTATGTATAATTGAAAACTTTTGACTTTTCCTAAAACCTTACTAATATTACATAGTTGCATTTTTGTTTATAAGTAATTATTTTTGCCAATATTTCTGAGTATACCTAGAATTACGGCTAGTGGTCATTTTGACCACGTATAGAAAATTCTATTTTTGTTATTTGCAGTGCTTTCTTGGCTATTTCCGGTATGTTGATAGATAAACAGATGCACTTTTAGCGAGGGTGGTCGTGTATTTCTTGGAAGGGATGGAGGGGGGTGTAAAAACACCTGTTTGATATTTTTGCGCGTCATTTATAACACAAAGGAAATGACTGTGCATTTCCTTTGTGTTATAAATGTTATCTTTCAATGGAAACAGTTCGATTTGCATTATTTCAGCGTTCTCACGTGTGTATTTTTATTTTAAGTGTTCTGACTTGCGTATCATGTCGCGTAGAACTGTTGGTAGAAAATACCTATCTCAGGAAGATGCATTGTAAGTTTAAGAAAATATTTCGTATGATGATTCTGGTTCTGAAATCGAACCTGATGATGTTCATACCAAATTGATTTTTCCAACGAAGACTGGGTTGTTTCTGCTGAACCAAGTGAATCAGATTCCTCTGATACGGAATGTATTGAAGAAACAGAAATGTAAAAATTTAGGTCAAGGAAATATTTCATTGCCTGCTACTAGTACAGTTTCCAAAGGTGAAATCAGTTGTAGTAGTTCAGCTCGAGAATGTGGTCAAGGGTGGAGAAAGATCTTGAGTACAAGGAAGACATATCCAAAGTGTTGAAAACCAAATAGATAAAGAAACGGCAAATGATGGCTCGGTTTGGAAAATAAGAAATATTTCGACAAGTGTCACAGGGAGACATCCAAAGCAGAACGTCTTACAGAAGTAGTTGGACCAACTTCGTACACAAAGAGGAAAATAATTGATGGCAACCCAACTAGTGCATGGAGATTGTTTGTAAATGAAAAAATATTGTCATATACTACAATGCACTGAAGAGGCACGAAAGAAATCCCAAAATCGAAATTGGTGTTAGTCACTCGATTAATTAGATGCTTTCATTTCACTATTGTATGCTCATGGAGCTTTGGCTGCAAAAGGTCTTTCTGTTAAAGTTTATGGTGAAATTCCTGGGGACCGACATTCTATGCTGAGACAATGGCTAGGGACAGATTTCTGGACATATGAAGTAGTTGTTTCGATATGAGGTCAACCAGATCTCAAAGACTGCAAACTGACCAATTTGCCCTAGTTGCAGATGTTTGGAATTCCTTAATAGAAAACTGCATTGTGTTTCAAACCAGGTAAATATTACAGTGGATGAACAATTGTTTCCCATGAAGACTCGATGCTGATTTATTCAGTATATGCCTAAAAAGCCCGATAAATTCGGCATTAAATTTTGGCTTGCTACTGATGTGCAGTCAAAATATATACTAAATAGATATCCGTATTTAGGAAAGGATGAAACAAGGCCAGCTGGAGAAACAGTAGGTGAACATGCAGCTTTTCGCTTGCTTGAACCATACTATAACACTGGAAGGAACCTGTCAAAGGACAATTTCTTTACTTCACTGAAATTAGTTAAAGAATTGAGAAGCGTAGGAATAAGCTGTATTGGCACAATCAATCGTTCAAAGAGAGAAGTTCCTCATTCCTTAAAAAAAAAAGAGAGAGATGAGCAAGATTACTGAGTGACAGTATAATGCTTGCGTCTTATCAGGGGAAAAGGATAAAACATCCTTCTCCTGAGTATGCTACACCCAACATTAGATATCAGATCTAATGAAAAGAAAAACCCGAAGTTGTAAATTTTTACAATTCAACCAAATATGGATTTGATGTTTTGGACCAGATGGCCAGAAAATACTTAGTGAAGTCCTCATCTAGACGTTGGTCAGTTCTAGTATTTTTTAAATATCCTTTTCACCATGATAAATGCATAGATAATAATTTACAAGGAGATGACTGGCAATAAAATCATCAGCTGCCGAGATTTTATTTTGAATATGTCTGAGGAGCTTCGAAAGATATACATTTCATCAAAAAAAACCAAACAACCTATTTCTAACCAAAAGTGAATTTATGCTTGTGATACCATTTCTCGTAAATGTAAACAATGCCAAATAAATTCATGCAAATGCAACAAACCATTGCACATTTGTGAAAACTGTAAAAAGTATGTTTGTGGAACCTGTACAGGTAAAATTAAGAAACCAGTAATATGTGTTCACTGTCAAACCGAGTAATGTAAGTAACAAATTTATTTCACTTTAAATAAATTTATTTCGTAATGAAACCATTGTGATTCAATTTATTAAATGCTAACAAATTTCAAAACGTCTACCCTAATTTTGACTGTCTTAGCTCTTTGCTATGTTGTATTATACTTTGTTTACTTGATTTTATTTGTAATTTATTTAAAAATCAATCAAATTTTATATTTATAAGCTTTAATAATGCTTAATAGCAACAAAACGAGCGTCTTTCCTTTTATTTGGGACAAGCGGTCAAAATGACCGCTAATCGTAGTTAGAGGTATACGTAAAACAGTTCCGTAACTGACTGAGATACATATAACGCACAAACCAAAGTGCTGGACTTCAAGGGTGTTGTTTAACAACGGCTAAACAACTAAAAACTAATTCCTAAATACAAACCGAGTGCAGTGTTTAAGAAAATAAACTAAGTTTAAAAAAGATAAAATAATCTTTCATTTTAATTCGATAAAACAAAGTATCGTAATAAAGTAGAAAGATAAAAAGTTATTTAAACAAACAAAATGCCCTGGCATATTCTGGCTTGACTAATTAAGTCCTCGCTAATCCTAACTAAAAATACGGCAGTAAAAATAAAAGAAACATGTTTCACCTAAAGTCGAGTGGGGAAAAAAAAAGTACGGTGATAAGATCGCTAGTACGAAATCGGAAGATCAAGAGTTTACCAGTCGACCGCCATCCAGCCTGGGAAAAAAAACACGCCGTTCTTTAAATACAAATGCCTACTACGGGCAACTTCCCCCGAGCACTGCAAAAAGTCTTCTGCATTCGCGCATGCACAGAGTACATATTCCTCGACAGGGTGTTTAGCTCTAATGTAGTTTGTCGATTTATATGATACGCGTTTTAACTGGTTAATCCTACATGCGTCACATTTTAAGTCTTTGTTTTTTAAATTTGGTAACCCCCTCTCACCATTTTGCCTATAAGTATGTGTGAAGATAGCAGGTATAACATGACCTACCCACCAATGCCAAGTATTTAAATCATATTTTCTACCAACAGAAAAAGATTTGAATGAAACTTGTTTGGTATTAGGATTGGGTACCTTAGGGAATAAATAATACAACACATTCTTCAGCACAGCCTTAAAAAAACAATTCATTACCATCTGACACCCTCACCTCACCATTACCACCATGAAATATAGCACCAGCTTTGTCTAGACTAGGACCAGAGATCAAATTTCGTTTCAACTTGGAAGAATACATAACATTTTCAAAATATAAAATGCGTTGACCAAATCGCAGTTTGATCTGTCCCTTTCCCTCGATAGGGTAGGTAACACCTTTAATAGCAACTGACATTTTTTTTTCACCAGTTAGTGGTGAGTACTTTGTAAATAAGTTTTCGTGGAAAAATTAGTGAGATGCCCCCCAGAGTTGTCTGGTCTCTTTCCTCGACTAGACCGGTTTCTCTGTCTGCGATTCCTTGATCGAGAATACTGCTGATCTTTAGACGACCTCGTAGAGTTGTCGGATCATGAATCACGGGCCTCTGGTGATGCGGAACTGGGTTTGACCAGGGAAATGATTCTTATACATTTCGGGAGGTGTTGAGAATGTAGAGCCTTTGGTGCGACACTGAGATTTGACGTGTATCGCCTTTCCACAGCGGTAACAAATGATATTTCTTCTCGGTGACGGTCTTCCATAGGCGGATATGTTCTGTACATATACCGGGTGGTGTGCGAAAAGTCCTCGACACATTTCAGAAAATAATATATAAAATAGAAATTGCCATAAGAGTTCAGTTTGCGGTCACTTATTTAATAGAATGTTAGGTTTTTTTTATCAACAGAAAATTTCGAACTTCTGCCAAAGAGGGCGCCACAGGACCAAAAATCCATAGAATGACATTTTATATGAAAATTTTTACTAGTTACCCTTACAGAACAAGTTTCTTGTTACCAGATTTCGATATGGGCACCTTTCGTAGCTCGTGTCACATCTAGGCGATACTCGATCTCATTCCACGTGCTTGTCAACATGGATTGTGGAATATTCTCAATGACTTCGATGATCCGTGTCTTGAGCTGTGTAATGTCGGTCATTTTCGAAGCGAAGACTTTTTCCTTGACATATCCCCACAAGAAAAATCAAGCGGAGTTAAATCTGGAGACCTAGGTGGCCATACTAGTGGACCATCTCGTCCAATCCATCGCTGAGGGAATTGTGTATTGAGGTAGCTGCGTACATTTTTCCTCAATGTGGTGGAGCTCTATCTTGTTGCCAAAAGATGTCGGTGGGAGAAGTCATTTTAAGAATGACGCAATTTGCAAACAAAGCGAAGAAATGGCATTCGAAAACGAGAATATGTCATTCTATGGATTTTTGGTCCTGTGGCGCCCTCTTTTGGCAGCAGTTCGAAATTTTCTGTTGATAAAAAAATTTAACATTCTATTAAAGAAGTGACCGCAAACTGAACTCTTCTATGGCAATTTCTATTTTATATATTATTTTTGAAATGTGTCATGAACTTTTCGCCCACCCGGTACATTGTTCCCTTGGTCATGTCTCCTTAGTTCTAATCTTGCCTCTTCTGATACTGGTTCTGTTACGATACTATTATACGTAAATTTATCGGTTTCCCATCTCAAAATGGACTGGACTACACTGTCATATTCGGAAGGCAGGTATCTCAGTAAGACTTATAATGTCATCAAACTTAGGATTGATAGCGGTCAACTGGGTACTTGTCCTCAACAGTGTGGCAGCGAATAAATTAATAGTTTCTTCGGGTAAGATTCGGCATTCAATCAAACCGGAGAACAACTTAATGTGGTTAGAACGCGAGTCCGGATAAAAGTTTTCCCGTAATTTCTTCCACGCCTCAACTGGAGTAGAAGTATTCTCTATTATTTTCCTTTAGTCTGGCTCAACATTCAAGTAAATTGTCGACAAAGCGACATTTGCCCGGTTTTTGAATTTTTCGGCATCAGCCTTAGCTTCGGGTTCAATTTTGGAGCCATCAATGATGTCCCACACCCCTTTTTTTAGCAACACGTATTTTTGTCCGAAATCCAGTTTAAATAATTTGAGCCGTTTAACTTTTCTATCGCTGACGTGTAGCCGTAGCCATTCTGAAAAAAAAAATTTTAATTTCTTAAGGTTCGCAATTTTAAAAAAACGATACCTATTTCTCAAAAAATAACGTTTTAAACTATCGCCCCCTTCTTAAACAATTTCATAATCGCTATTGGAGGTTCGTAGCTTCAAACACTGCACAAAAATATACCAATTAAGGTAAAAATGTCAGCCTTCAACATTCAGTATTACACTACTAATATTTAAAGATTTTAATTTAGCTGAGGCCCATAACCTTTCAATAATACTGTTGTTTAAGGGAACAAGGGAGCTTCCACCGGGAATTTTTTAATTTTGCATTTTTGACACTATAAACAATAGGATAATAATGTGTATTCTTTTTTACTACAACTGAAGACCCTTAGAATTTAAAATAAGGATTTTTTGGCAGAATAATGTCTGTTTTTCAAAAAATTCTAGCCTTTTTCAAATACTCCATGTGCATTCCAAATCCTTTAAAAACCTTAATTTTTTTAATATAAGTTTACCGTACATATATAAACATAGCTGTGCAATGATTTTGTTTGTATGAATCAAAATCCATAAATAATTATTTTTTAATCTGGCTGTTGTGTTTTATGTTTTTGCTTTATTTCATGGTCTATAAATATTTAAAATACTTTTGGTTTCAAAGAATAATGCCCAGGTTTGTTGAAAATACTTAAATTAACAATCCTGAGAAATTTGGAAGAAATGAGAACAAAATTAATGCGGATGGAACATTTTGAAAAATGCTATCATTTTTGAAGAATTTTTTGAAAAAGAGGTCTTATTCTTCTACAAAATACTTATTTTTGAATCCTAAGCATCTTCAATATAGTAGAAAATAATATTAATTATACCCTTTTTGAATACGAGAGTGAAATTTTGAAAAATTTTAAAAACGAGGTTGGATGTCCCTTGTCCTTGTCGGCTAAACAACTAAAGGCGAATTCCTAAATACAAACTGAGTGCAGTGTCTAAGAAATAAAACTAACGAAGTTAAAAATAAAATAATCTTTTATTTTAATTCAATGAAACAAAGTATCATAATAAAGTAGAAAGATGAAACTATCATTGACACCTCCTCTTTCGAGTATCTGCCCATGAAATCACTGAAGACCGTCGCTACGTAGCAATACCTGAATACGCAGCCGAGGGTAAATTTCCCACGTTCGGTGACATTTTTTGAATTGCTGTGGGGCTCGAGGATGCCGGACAAACAGTACAGATCTGTCATCCACTCAAGGCACCCCAAGCCCCCAGTAGAAAGATAAAAAGTTGTTTTAAAAACAAACAAAATGCCCTGGCATATTCTGGCTTGACTAATTACAAAGTCCTCGCTAGTCCTAACTAAAAATACGGAAATAAAAATAAAAGGAAACATGTTTCACCTAAAGTCGAGTGAAAAAAAAGTACGGTGATAACATCGCTATAATAATATAGTAATAATTTTATCAATTTGCGAAAAACTCCACATAAATCCAGCGCTGTTGCAAGACTGATCCAGGAGAAATTCTGCAGTTACTTTAACTCCGTAGGATCTGTTCCATGGCAAGTGCAAATGTGCAATTTACGTTAAATTTAATTTTTAATAAATGTACATTGTTCAAAGTTAAGATTGAAATTTTTTTGTTCTTTATAACTTGTATATAATAACTACACTGGTTTCAATGATGAAAGCAACATACGAAGACGACCATTATTATTTTACTAGAAGGTAACCCGTCATTTTGACGTCATAATACTAATAAGACGTAATAATGGAAAAAGTATATGAAAGTTAAAAAATATCCCGAATTATCTAACAATATTGCATTTATTGTTAGATAATTCGGGGGGGGGGCAATATTGCACCTTGTAAAAGCAAATCCTTTCATTATTTTTATTTATTTAGTTTTTCATGCGATTGGAGTAGTAGCCTGCCATCCAACCCGTCATTTTGACGTCATAATACTAATAATGACGTCATAATGGAAAAAGTATATGAAAGTTAAAAAATATCCTGAATTATCTAACAATATTGCATTTAATCCACACCTTGTAAAAGCAAACCCTTTCATTATTTTTTATTTATTTAGTTTTTCATGCGATTGGAGTAGTAGACTGCCATCCAGTTTTTTACAGCTCACTACGCGATATGAATACTTGAGCTACTTGATTCATTCACATTCAAGTTTGTTTACTTTCAGAATTTATCGCAAAAGTAAACACATTTTAAAAACTGTTAAATATACAGCTAAAAGCATCCAATTTTTTGTAGTTTTGAATGTTTTATAGAAAAATAGTCTGAACAACCGTGATTTGATGGAAAAGATATTAGTTTTTAGGTAAGAAAAATTCTGATCCACATCTGAAATTGAAATTAAGCCTAACCGGCTGTTTGTTTACCGAGGGCTTCAATTGAAAGATGAGTACAGCCCGGAAGTGTTTACAGAGACAACGGCTATTATATAGAATGTTAGAACATAACTTTGCCAAATACCCCAAAAAATTGATGATTTCCTTTTTATGTGTACCCATATAAATTGGGTTACCCATATCAATCTGACCTTTTGTGGTACAAATGGAAAGATTAGTTTCTAGCAACATTCTTAGCACAAAAAGTGTGAAATAAAAAAAAATCAGATTTAAAAAAATGTAGGTGTTCTTGATTTACGGAGTATTATGCATTTTGTGCTCGTGAAGGAGGAAATTGGGTACTTCTGAAATAGCTGTGAATTTATGGTGCACTGTGAAATTTTTGTTTTAGTATATTACTGCTATATATTTTTCAAATGCCAAAATACCAGTTATGCAACATACCAGCTACTTGTAAACTTAAACTATGGTCAGTGAAATCAATAAAATGAAACATGAAGTAAAAAATTTTTTATTTAATAAATTAGTTGTTATATTTAAGTCTAACATGCAATATTTATTTAAGACATTTTGCAATTCAATTCTAGTTTTCCTTTTAAGTGATTATCTTTCAGGCTTTTAAAACGACATCTTAAATAATTGAAATAGGCATCGTCAACATCATCTTATCATCGTTTATAGATGCCATTAATTTTTTCGCCTGGTCCAACGTGCTGGATATTTGTTTGTCAACACTTTCCCTTTTTATTAGGGGGAATTGGGGAAGTTTCTGTAAGGCCGTCTGCACACGGAGCAACTCAAAGAAACTGATAACTGACTCCAATCACAAACCAGTCCGTGATGAGTCGTAACCTATGTAATTGAATGGAGCCACGCACACGGCGCAACTGGTTACAAACCGTCAGCAACGTGTTTGTAATCAGTCGCAGGCAACTCAACGTGTCGAGTCACTAGCAACTTCAGTCGCCAGTTTCTCTTGCGTTGTGCGTGTTATTACACAATCTATGTTACAGCCGCTCTTTTGGCAAGCTGCCAAATGACGAACACGAGAGTCCGTGACTTCATCACGGACTGGTTTGTGATTGGTGTCAGTTATCAGTTTCTTTTGAGTTGCTCAGTGTGCAGACGGCTTTAGTTTCCTTTTATTGGTCTGGGGGCTATTCATCACTGTATTGTTGTCTTTGATTGTTGTCACCGATTCTTGGGTCAATTCCCCATCAAATTTATTTTCTGTATCCTGTAAAAAACAGACATATTAAATTAAAATATTGAAATGTAATAATAAATTTAAAAATGAGAGCTGTGATTCTCCTCTATTTCTTCTAATATCAACATCGCTAGATTTTATCATTAAAAAGTATAAAATTTTTAGTTTTTAAAATTTCATTATTATTATTTTTCAATACCAAAAAGAATATTTTTTAAATTCAAAAACAAAAACTGACCATATAATAGCTGATATAATAGCTGTTTTATGCTGTCCATACATCATAAAACAGTCTTCGAGGACACTTTCCTTGTGATCAACTTAACACATATCATAGAGTTTTGTTTCCAGGTAAGTTAACTCATGAGAAGGGTTTAGTTCTAGGTTTTATGTAATAAATCAATATCATTTCATTTACCAATTAAATTTATAAAAAAAAAACTTTCGATACAATTAACTTCATATATAATGATAAAGCAGGGTAGAATATTAATGGCTTTCAATACAATTAACTTTGTTAAATAAGAAGTTATTACTACATGATTAAAAATTCTGATTGATTTTTTACCGAATACAGAAAAAAAATTGTAACTTGTTTCAGTGCAATATCCTATGCAGGAAGATATTTCTGTTGACAAACATTGACGATAAACATGACAATTGATATGAATCCATATCAATGATCCGAAAAGTTCCGAAAGATCCACAATTAAATAGAAATTTTGAAATTATATCAAACGCGGCAATACTATAAATAATTATTAAGTTGTAACGGATAAGAAATGTATAAAAAACATGCAAAATCTTACTTACCGCTAGTAAAAGAAAATTCGTATTGAGGCCATTTTCACTCATTAGCTCCACTATCTCTTTGAATGTTAATCGCATCAGCGTTCTTGTTTTTGTAGTAGTAATGTGTGTGATTCCAAAGATTTTCTCTGCTTGAGACTTCATCAATAAAATAAATCAAAATCTCTTCATCACTCCACGGATCCATGTTGGTGGCAGCCATTTTTTTTTCCTTGCTCAATCGCGAGTCACGGAGCCAAAACCTGCCCTGCTATTGGACCAATTATGTGCAACCAAGTTGTACGTCATGAAGTACTACAGAAGGAGGAGCAGCTCAGTGTTAAAATGTGTCTCACATTTTGTCCGCCGCCAACTAGATGGCGCGCTCGTGTAATAGCGGGCGGCTGTGTAATAGACACGGACAACCATACGCTTTAATATGGATTTTCATATTTTTCCTAGCGAAAACAAGTTGTTTTATTTTAGTGAGTATTTAATATGAATTATTATTCAATTTAACAATTGTTTATTTTCATTCAAAATCTTTTTCAAGTGCTTTTTTTGCTACAATTCATTAACATTCTTAAAGGAAATGAGGTAAATAAACTTCAGAATAATTGTGTATTGGTTTTAGAATAAATGAGTGCAGAATTTTGTAATAATTTAATAATAATGAAGAAATGAATTGCAGAAAAGAATTGTGAAGAAATTTTTTTATCATTGTCATAATCTCTTATGAAAAAAAAATGTGAGAATCATACTGATTAACCAAAACACACACACCTACACATAGTAATATAAGAATATTTTTATTTGCAGATAAGTTTGAATAATACATCATATATAACAGGCCTTTAAGAGAAAAGCAACATTTTCTATCAATCACAAATAAATCTTATCAGGACATAATTAAAATAGGAAGTCAATTCAGTATTTAATCAGACACTACTTTAAAATATCTTCCTTTTGAAAAAAAATCAGTCAAAGCATCTCAGATTACACTTTTTAAAACTGGAGGTATAATCGTCAAGTTGGTAAATTATCGAATACAAATTTTTTCAGCGAATTAAAAGAAAAAAAAATAACTTTGACAAGGGACAAATCAGCTATATTTTTAAATTTTCACAAAGTACGCATTTTATTGCATAAGCAGATTTTGTACGCAGATTTCGCATAAGCATTTATAGTAACAGCATTGTTTATCATACAATGAAATTTATTTACTTATCAACTAACTTAATAGTGATTAAATTCAATATTATGGTTCCAGCATGTCAGGAATTACCTTCAAGTTGGTAAATATCCATTACAAATTTTTCAGCAATTAAAAGAAAAAAACCAACTAACATTCATCAGGACAAATCAGCTATATTTTTGCATTTTCACAAAGTATGGGTTTCATTGTACTCACAATAAAAGATAGGAAAATATTAATTTTTTTTAAAAAATTATACTCAACAGATTTGCATAAGCATTTATAGTCACAACATTGTTATCATACAATGAAAACTTATTTACTTATCAACTAACCTAATAGTGATAAAATTCAATATTAAGAAAAGTTAACTGGAAATATTTATTTCTGGCACACTTTTAAAAAAATGATGGCTTTAGTTCAGACGTGTAGCTCAATTGCCATAACCACAAATATATTGAATAGAAAAAAGTATTTCATAATTATAAAGAACTGAAATCTAACAACATACCTATAATACATTATTATAAAATAAAAATTAAATGTGTGATATACAATTTACTATAGATAAATTTGATCAAAAAATTATACATGATAGGTTTTGCAGATATTGATAACATTATTATTTATATTGACAAGGGAATAACTTCAGACAAGAGAATAATCTCAACTCAAAGTAATATAAAATGAAAGCTTAAATTAATAATACAGAATTATAATTTCGATTCTTTTCTCAATCTTTTTAACATTAGCGCAGAGTGGCCATTTTATTCTCTTGTTTGCATATAAAATGCATGCGCGTAATCAGAAAAAGTTAATAACCTTTTGAATAAATTAAAGTTATGTTGTTCAGTGCAACCAATTACTGGCATAGGCGGACCAGTATAATCGTCACTTCACTTATATGTCGCGCCATCTACCCGGTGAGCGACAATAATCGGTCCATTTTTTCGAAAAATTCCCCATTGAAGCTTACTCTCCTTCTGTAGCTTCATGTTGTACGTGAAACTCTTTCCCATGTAGATGAGACAGGTGCAGTTAAAGATTGATCGGAAAAAAACTCTATTCACACAGTATTTTAGTTGAACAGTCTGCAGGTAGAACAGGTTAGTGCAACAGTTGTGCTTAAAGTTGTGCTAAATCTTTAGTGTGATATGGGTTTTATCCTGTGTATTACTACTTATCATATTGTAAGACCAGTCTAAAGTAATTCTGTTGTGTGTATAAAATTCCCTTTTTACTGTTTTGTGTTCATAATTAATTTATAAATATATTGTATTCTTTGTAGACAGAGTAACTGGGTGAGGCATGGGTGAAATTTTATCATGACAATTTATAACCTCATCTAACTAGCACAGAAAATAGTATCTAGGGGTAAAACTGAATAAATTACTTCTGTATAATGAGTGTGTTTATTGACAAAATATCCCACATGAATTTATCCAGTCTTAAACTGAAGAAATACTAAATTTTACAATTAAAGAATTTTCATGTAGCAAAGACAAAAATAATATAAATAATACATTATTCTTGATAGTTAGATTTCAAGAATCCTGTGGAAAATCTCAATATATATACATTTTTAATTCATCAGCCAGAAAGACTTAACACTTAAAAACAGATATAATTTAATATATTTCAAACGTGTAACACCAGCTAGCTACGTATGAGAGACAAGTTGCATAAGCAGTTGATAAAAACAAACAATTTCGTTTTATGCAATAAAGCATTTTAATTTTTTTTTAAATTATGACTATAGTATTTAAACGTCACATTTCGCACTTAATTAAACGATGATTATTAATTGATTTCGAAAACCTTCAGGAAAGTTCTTCGAAAGGTATCCCTGAGTGGGAGAATTTAAAATACTTCAAATCAAAAAAGTCAAATTTATAAATATCTCTAAATATTTGCTGATCTCTAGCAGAGCATGTGAGTTTTAAAAATGCAAAACCATATTTGAGAAAAAGAATCAACAACAAAATTAAACACAATATGGTGCGTTTTAATTTTTCATTGATGCATATATTAATCCAGACAAGTCGTAATAGAACGTCTATAATTGAGAAGCTTTAAGAACATCTAAATCCTCTCGTTTGATTAAGTTGAAATTTTCGCACAAAAAAGTACCAAAATCTTACATAGATATACAATTCCCACTCTCACAAAAAACGAACTTTTCTAACAATCCCAAAATGATTTGGCATCTTTTTCGTACAGTTTTGATATACAAGGTTACCCTACAAGGGTTATTATAATATTCTCTTTGAATACGGATATCGCCTTCTTGGGCACTTTTGGCATAGCAACATTCGAAATTGAATAATATTTATTGTTTTTCTGGTTAAAAACGGTATTTCCAGGCATAATATTTTCAAAAAATTATAGATCTTAATATTTAAATGTTTACATAGTAGGAATTCCGCCAAGTATGAATAGATTTCGAATAAAAGTCTCCGCAAAATAGTGGCCATGTTAATCTCCATAGGGTTTCTTAGTTTTTGTTCTCCAAAGATCTCCAAGATGGCCGCCTCACTTCGATGGCGTATTGCATCATCACCAGGTGACTTACGATTAGGAAGGGATTTATTTTCATTTTCAATGTCAGAGGGTAATATGTTAGGAATGTAAGTTTCGTGTGGGGGTAGATAAGAAAAGATTTCAATTGGTCTTAATAATGTTTTCTGTACTGTTATCTGGCATGTCATTTGGGGTAAATGTTTAACATGACGTTAGTAACTAAATGGCAATCAGCGATTGGCAAACAGCGTGGTTGCTTAGTGTCGATAGCGTCAGTTTCGAACATGAAGCTGCAGTACAGAAGCTCTTTAGTTTCATGGTTTCGAATTAGTTATGCGTTTACCTTATTTTTGTTTTTAACTGCCTAAAAAGAAAAGAAAAATAGCTTACGTGCTTCAGATTCCCCATTGAGTTTTCCTACCGTAAAGAGACACTATATGAAAAACTATCAATGGAAACTACCTGTCCTATTTGTTTGAAGATCTGGAGGGAAAGTTAAAGCGTCTCCTAACACTTGTGATCATGTCTTCTGTTTATCCTGCCTTGAAAAATGGGCGAAAGTATGCATTATCGTGCGACCCTATCCTTGTGTCAAATAAATTATAACTAACCTAATAAATTAAGACTAACCAAAGACACGTCTGGAATGTATATTTCAATAAAGTTTTGTCTATTTTTTATTAACGTGGAGTCTTTTTATTTGACTTCATATTACCCGTTTCGTGATTTTTCTTTCCTCTCCTTTAATTGCTTTTTTTTTTTTTGTGTGTGTGTATCCAATAGTTTAGGCATGTTAAAACAGTTTTTACTCTCCCGCTGCTATGTCTGATGTTCCCCTCTTTCCTGTATCTCTTTTAAGTCTCTATCAGTACACAGTGAAGGTCTAAAAATTCACGTATTTTCTCTATTAATATTTTATTAATGACTTATTTGTGAATTGACAAGAGACATCACATATAATGCTTCTTGTCCTGACTGAACGTAATAATCTATTGTTGGAAACTAGCACCCAGTTTTAATTTTCATTATGATTTTATGCAGTTTTCTTTTAAGTTTACAGTTTACAGGTTGAATACCAAGTAATCAAACATTTAATCATAAAAAAATGCCTCTTTTGTGGAAAAAAAAGATATAAATCTAATTTTACTGTATATTTTGGGATTTTGACATGTTTTATACTAATATGAATGCTAGTATTTAAAGAATTTCAAATAAACTGTTTAAAAGTTGACAATCCTTAACTCGTGCTTGCACAACCTACAGCCTGTAGGCCACATGTGGCCCGCTTATACTTTCTCGGTGGCTCGTGAAACCTTATGTGAAGATGTATAATATTATAAATTGAAAAAATAAGAATATGATTTAAATTTATTATAGAAAAGAGTTATATAAGCAATAAATTTTAATATTATTAATTTTAAAAATAAGCAGCAATTTATTCTTTTTTATAAAAAATCTTTTGCTTCCTATTTTATCCTATATTCTTGCAGCCATCTGCAGCTTTCCATAACATTCTATAGCACTCATCACATTTTGAATTGTGTAAGCCTGCTCTAAATAGTCATTTAAACCTGTCATAAACTAATTATTTTTAATAATTGTTTACAAATATATTCCAGCAATTAAAAATTCTATATCCATCAATATGTCTTTAAACTGAAGTCACATTTATTAAAATTAATTATTGCTTTATCCTTTAAAAGTAATTATTTTGTTGGACTGAGTACAGTGACATAAGGGAAAAGGTAATACATTAGACCCTTGATTTTTGTCCTTAATTTTCACATGCCTCTACTTAAGGTGTCTCGAGAAATTTTGTGTATATATATAAATAAGGTTGCCAATAGACAAAAAGGTAAAATTTTAACTATAAAAAAGAATTATATTGAATTCCTAATTATATTGTAGAGATACATACTCTCCTGTTGGATTTCTATGTTAAAACAATTTAAATTCCAAGTGCGTTTCAAAAGCTTCAATGAAACACTAAAAAATTAGGTGAAAAAATATCCACCTTTCAAATAAGATTTGAAAGAAAATTTTATACCTATTTATTGGAAACCAAATTTGTATTAATAGAAGGTTAGAGAGTTATAAGGAGGTTGACTTATTTAGTTTCAGTCATGTTAATTCTATTATTATGATTGCTATATTGTTCTATGATTAATATAAAAATATCTTCTTCCCTCCAGCTTGGAAGTTTCTGTCCTGTTGATAGAAAAGGTTTAAAAAGATAGTAAATCTAGAATCAGAAAACTTAATTCAGGTAATATTAGTATGATTTTGTTTTTTCGTTGCAGTTTTAACCTTAGTTATTAAAATATTGAAGTCTGTAGTAGATTTTGATGACTGGAGGATATTTAGCATCTCTATGTCAGTGTGGTAGCGAGCATAACTGGCACCTGGGGCACGATACCTTTTTGGCCCCCTCCCCACCAAAAAAACATTTAGTTATATAATATATAGAATTAGTTAAAAAGACCATTTGGCACCCCTCTGCGAGAGGTGCCTGGGGCATGATAGACCCTCTGCTCCCCCCCTCGCTGTACCACTGCTGTATGTTATTTTAGAGCAGTGATTGCCGATACATGAGAATTTCAGTGTTTGAAATAACTTTTTTTTTTTTTTTGGGGGGGGGGGGTAATTTCTGTTATGGGGCATGCAAGACATTTAATTAAACATTTAGCAAATTTTATATTTTAAATTTGGTGATATGATTTCAAATTATATCTAAAAGCTAGGAGTTAAAAAGAAACATGTATGCCATAAATGTATTTTTCAGAAGAAAATTGCACTTGGGTTGTCAGTGCTAGTGACACAGAATTAATTTTGCCATTTGATATTTTTATCTTATTTAATTCATTATTTTATCTTTAACTAAGACTTTCTATTATGTTTGTATGTAGAATTGAAGAAGTATTTTGTTTTTGAATGTTTTTCCTTTATGAAAAAGTCGTTTTGCAAATTTGGAAATATGTCATGCCTGTGACTCTTCGTTATATGTTTTTTGTAAGACTTCAGAAATTATTGATTGGTAACAAGTATCAAGAATTTTATCTAGAATATTCCTGCACTTGAATTTTATCTCTGTTTTAATTACCTTCTCAAGTAAAGACCAAATTAAAGGTAAAATGCTAATACAAGAATTTTCTCCAAATTTTAAGACATTATCCATAGTTTCAGTTGTTTTTCTTTCCTCCCTCCCTTCGTTTCCTCTTCAGTTGCCCCCCCCCCCCCTCCCTCCCTTTTCTACCTTTTTGATAATTCTGACTTAATACTTCTGGAGTATTTCAGCATGTGATATCGCAGACTATTTAAAGTCTAAGATTGTCTGGTGGCTTCAGAGGTCTTCTTGGCTTAAAAAGACGATGTCAGTTTGACTGTCTGGTAAATTTAGCAGCAGTTGCTGATAGCTTCTAAGATTAATACATTTGGATATTGTACAGCTGAAAATTTAGTTTCTTTATGAACGTAATTTTATCTAAAGAGTAATAAAAGTTTGTTTGCTTTTATATCCTATTATCCTTTCTTGTTTAATAAAGACCACCATCTGTCTAGGTGAAACCTGATCTTTAAGCTAGATAAGGTAGGTTCTTGGTGGGTGGTAAGAATGAAATGTGTGGCTTCATTCTGAAAAATAGATAAGGTAAAATACATGGGTACAATAAATATTTTTTTATATTTTCATAAAGTGATATGACAGAAACCTTTTTTTAGGTAAAACCCAGGAAACGTAAAAGAACGAAGACTGTTTATGATTTCTCGTCAAAATGTGAAGTATGTTCAAAGGACAACCACAGTGTTTTGTTATTGTGTGATTCCTGTGATCTTTCTTTCCATTTGTTTTGTCTCACCCCTCCTTTGGAGACTGTCCCTGCTGGTCTATGGTTTTGTCCAACATGTATTTCTGTGGAAGCAAAGATAAGTAAGTTGAAATTCTTAATCTGGTGCAAAGAAAATATTAGAAGCTAAAAGTGCAAAGAAAATATTAGAAGCTAAAAAAATGTCTATTTGCATCCTTGTATATAATCCATTGAGTAACCTTTTTGTAAGTTGTCCTTTTAACAAACATTTTGCTGTCATTTTATCAAACATTTTGAAGAATTTTGCTGTAAAACTTATTAGATCTTATCATTCTTTATTTTGGGGTTGATTGGAGTTTACTTTTTATCTGTCTTTCTTGTCATTCTTTTTCTGTATCATGTTATTTTTTTTTCATTTGCGATGATCTTTGGTACAAGTTCAGCATAAATCATCACCTGGCCAAGTTGTTGCACTCACTTCCCTTTATTCCTTTAGTTTTATTAATTTTTTTTCCTTAACAGGGAACTCAATATTTATATAAAATATGTAGTTTTTTATATTTTCATGTAATTTCAAAATGAAATTGAGTTTGTTTTATTAAATGTGAGATTAGTTTCTGAGCTTCATTTGTATACTAAATACAAAGAAGTGACTCATCATGATAATGCGGAAAAATTCTAAATCTAATTATGTAATTGATATTGGGAATCAATCGATGTAAATGAATTTAAAATACTTAAGTTATCTCAAAATAAATCTTAAATTTCATTGAAGTATTGAAATCAGCTTGAATTCTTCGCATCCTGTAAATAGTAGGCTATCTAAAAGGCTTTAAATGGCAAGGTAACCCTTTATAAATTTATGCATCCCAGAGACTCTATTTTTTAAATAACTTAAGTTCTATCCTCTATTGTCTGTGTTGTTTTTATTAATTTAAGAAATAAGAAAGGAATTCAATGTTATTTTAATATTTTTCCTGAGCTAGTTTTAATACAGTATATTTTATTTCTAAATTTTTTTCTGTTTCACTTTATCCCAAACATTGGTCTAAAACAGATGCTCACCTCATAGACATAAACTCTTTTCTGAAACAGTTAAAAAGCACAAAATGAGTATTGAATGACAAAATTTTAATTAAAATGTAACCAAACTAACAAAAAAAAATCTGAGAATTTCTGCATGAATGAAAAGAGTTAAATTTTTCATAATTTTCTTGACATTAAATGTGAAAAGTTTATGAAGTATTTTCCAGTTATGACGGACTCTATATCCACGAAAATGTTACAAGGAGCATAAAATGTTATTGAATTTCTTTTTATCTTAGCTGCTTTTCAATTTTAGAGAGAGAGAGTAAAAAAAATCTATATAAAAAATGGAGATATTTAAATTTGAGCAAAAGTTTGCCTCAAACTTTTATTGCAGAAAAACACTAGACATTTATCTAATATATATTAAATAATATATCCTTGTTTCTATTAGGAAATAAAAAAAATTAATTATCATCAGGCCCCACTGCTGAGGAAAAGCTTGAGCTGTTACGGGTTGGAAGTTTGTTTTATGTGATTGCAATTGTGTGGTTTAAGTGATTAATATCTGATTTATTATAATTTTGAAGTTTTTCATTTATTTTTGTATTTTATTTTAAACATTTGATTTCAATTCGTTTAATGGTTCTGGTTTGACTGTTTTAGAGCAGAAAAGTGGTATTACTAAAGAAGTTGAAGCAGATTTTGGAAATGTCAATCTACAACTAGAGGAAAGGGAAGGACATAGTAATGTTAAAACAATACTTTCTATAGGCAGAAGGCAAAATTCTGTGGAGGATTCATTTAATGGAGGAAAAGAGCCAAACTCAGAAAATTTTAAAAATGTGGGATCTATTAATGCTGAACAATGTGCCAATTCAGTTGAAACATGCTTTAATGCTGTTTCAGAATTTCAAGACCAGAATGTTGAAAGTAAGTGTTGCAGTTATGAAGGCAAAAAGTTACTAAAACATATGATAAGCGTAAGGTGAAACACAGAAAAATTTCAAAAATACCTCCTCTAGATGAAATGTACAAAGTATGGAATGTAAAACCAGAAAATACAATTATTCATGACCTTAATACATCAAAAGAAGTCAGCTTATTGGATGACTGCTTGTCTCAAGCAGTGGCTTATGGAGAAATGAAGATAGACATAGAGGAAGAGGATGCAGATTATGAATGCGAGACTGAGATAGATAGTGATGTTAAGGAAATATACAAAAACAAAAATTTATATTCAAAAATGAAATATGTGCATAATAAAGATTGGGAATTATCTTTTAATAGCAGATTTAGAAAGAAAGTCGATGAAATTAATTCTAACAAAGAAAGTTCCCAGCATCTTTCAATGACAATCATTTCTCAAGATAACTCTCACAACTCAGATTTTGGAAATGTCAATCTACAACTAGAGGAAAGGGAAGGACATAGTAATGTTAAAACAATACTTTCTACATGCAGAAGGCAAAATTTTGTGGAGGAATCATTTAATGGAGGAAAAGAGCCAAACTCAGAAAATTTTAAAAATGTGGGATCTATTCACGCTGAACAATGTGCCAATTCAGTTGAAACATGCTTTAATGCTATTTCAGAATTTCAAGACCAGAATGTTGAAAGTAAGTATTGCAGTTATGAAGGCAAAAAAATTACTAAAACATATGATAAGCGTAAGGTGAAACGGAGAAAAATTTCAAAAATACATCCTCTAGATGAAATGTACAAAGTATGGAATGTAAAACCAGAAAATACAATTATTCATGACCTTAATACATTAAAAGAAGTTAGCTTATTGGATGACTGCTTATCTCAAGCAGTGGCTTATGGAGAAATGAAGATAGGCATAGAGGAAGAGGATGCAGATAATGTATGCGAGACTGGGGTAGATAGTGATCTTAAGGAAATATACAAAAACAAAAATTTATATTCAAAAATGAAATATGTGCATAATAAAGATTGGGAATTATCTTTTAATAGCAGGTTTAGAAAGAAAGTCCATGAAATTAATTCTAACAAAGAAAGTTCCCAGCATCTTTCGATGACAATCATTTCTCAAGATAACTCTCACAACTCAGATTTTGGAAATGTCAATCTACAACTAGAGGAAAGGGAAGGACATAGTAATGTTAAAACAATACTTTCTACACGCAGAAGGCAAAATTTTGTGGAGGAATCATTTAATGGAGGAAAAGAGCCAAACTCAGAAAATTTTAAAAATGTGGGATCTATTAACGCTGAACAATGTGCCAATTCAGTTGAAACATGCTTTAATGCTATATCAGAATTTCAAGACCTGATAGTTGAAAGTAAGTGTTGCAGTTATGAAGACAAAAAAATTTCTAAAACATATGATAAGCGTAAGGTGAAACAGAGAGAAATTTTAAAAATACATTCTCCAGATCAAATGTACAAAGTATGGAATGTAAAACCAGAAAATACAAGTATTCTTGACCTTAATACATCAAAAGAAGTCAGCTTATTGGATGACTGCTTGTCTCAAGCAGTGGCTTATGGAGAAATGAAGATAGACATAGAGGAAGAGGATGCAGATTATGAATGCGAGACTGAGATAGATAGTGATGTTAAGGATAGTAATAAGGAAATATGCAAAAATAAAAAATTATATTCAAAAAAGAAATATGTGCATAATAAGGATTGGGAATTATCTTTTAATAGGAGATTTAGAAAGAAAGTTCATGAAATTTCTTCACCTAACAAAGAAAGTTCCCAGCATCATTCAATGACAATCATTTCTCAAGATAACTCTCACAACTCAAGTACAAATAGTGACAGTTTTTTAAAACAGAGAATACCAGAAAATAGTATGCCTGGGGTATGTCTTTTTGCATATTTTTATTAATAAAAAATTAACCAAATTAGATAATTATCTAATTTGGTAAATTCTCTCTTTTATCGCTATAAACATTGGGTTGTTGAATTATTTTCTGAATTATCAAATGATAAAATGATCCTAAAAGGACTTAAAGTGATACATATAAACTGTGATTATTTGCTTATCGAAATTGAAATATAATATAAAAAATATTTTTTAAAATACAAATATTCTTCTCTCTCTATGTCCCCATTCAGACATGTAGGAAAGGAAATGGTTGCACTTCCATTACAGCATGTATGTTTACAATGCTTTTTTATAAAATCCATTAAAGATACTTAAATTTTTATACATATTTAGCCACTTAATATTTATTTAATTATATTTATATTTTATGTAATGAAAGAAATTAGGACACTTTTTATTGTTGTCCCTAGTGTCTGACATAATTTCCCTCACATAAATATAAATCTGCCCCTATTTACTCAGTAGATGGCAGAACATGCATTATATTGCCCCATTCAACATTCTCATCGAAGCATCTGTGGCCAAGAGGTAGCATCTTGCATTTCCAATCGGAAGTTCCTAAATTCGATTTCTATCCTCATTCCCATCCCATCCCCCTTATTTTAGGGAACAAGGGTTATAGCGATCCCATTGGGAGGTTCCCTATAACCCAATGAGATCCCATTATAGGGATCTTGTTGAACACCCTTATTTTAGGGAAAAAGGGTAATAGTTACAAGGGAAGTATTTTTCCCTTGTTTTAAATTTCTGTAACCTTTATTTCGGGTTTGAGAAGTTTCTGGAACCGTCTCAACTTTTCCAGGCAAACAGCCCAAGAATTTGCATAATCTTTCCTTCCGGTTTAACCATTTTCTAGGACCTTCTATGGGGGGTATATAAGTCTGTATCCTGCCATTTGAAAGCAGTCTGTACTGAGAGTTGCTTGCTAATAAAACTCCTGTTCCCATTATCTACAAGTCGTTATTCCAATCACTTAACATCTATGTGACTATACAGGTCTAGGATAGTTTGTATAGGAGTAAAGTAAAGCAGTCATCTTGTTTTTTGCTCAAGAACATTCTTAATAGCTAGCACATGGATTTCAAGTATTATATCAAAGTAAGTATTTTTATTACCTATCATTGCCTCATCTATTATAAATTTAAAAGCAAATAAAATTTCTTTTTTTATGTTATTACATTATTGGAAATGTGTTCAAAAGATATTTAGTAACTTAAAATATAACCTAAGCCTTATCATTTTTGTGTAAAGTGGTTTTCAGAAGTATTTCTCATTCCCTTATAATATAGGAGGGAATGATCTGAATTCATTTATATATGTACTAAACCAGTGGTTCCCAACCTTTTTCAGCTGGCGACCCACCTTTCCTTATCGGAATACCTCCACGGTCCATCGGTCCATGGTGGTGTAAAAACCTTATTTGTATCGTATCCCTTCCTTATGTATATCTAATTTACCATCAAATATTGCAAATATATATATATACACACTCATGGACAAAAAAATTAGCGCTCCAAGAAGGAGTCGTCAAAATGAAACGAAATTTTACATACGTAATGACTACTTTGATATAAGTAAATGATAAGAAAATCAAAGAAAAAGGATAATTTATTTCAGAGAAAAAGGCAAAAGAACGGAGGAGTTAATACTCCGTTGGAACCCCTCTAGCGCGAATGCACGATGCGATACGATCGGGCATTGAGTCATACAAGTTCTGTATGATGTCTTGAGACATTTCGTTCCATATTTGCTGTAACCTTGCCTCTAGTTCGTTCAAACTCGTGGGATGCCCAACCCGTCGTCCCAAATGATCCCAGATATGCTCGATTGGAGACAAATCTGGGGATCGGGCAGGCCAAGGAAGGGTAGTAACAGTGCGGAGACAGTCTTGTGACACCCTTGCCGTATGAGGCCGAGCATTGTCTTGTTGAAAAGTGGCTCCTGGGAGCCGTTGCATGAGTGGCAACACATGTGGTTGCAGGATTTCATGAACATACCGCTGGGCTGTCATGGTGCCACGGAACAATACTAGGGGTGACCGTGTATTGTAGACAATGACACCCCATACCATCACACCAGCTGTGGGAGCGATGTGTCGCTGTACAGCAAAGGCAGGATTGAAGCGTTCACCACGGGCTCTCCACACACGAACACGATTGTCATCACTGCCGAGATTGAATCTGGATTCGTCGCTAAAGACGACCTGGTTCCATTCCGCTGCAGTCCAGTTTCCTCTTGCGCGGCAAAACTCCAAACGGAGGCGTCGATGGGTGGGCGTCAAGGGCAGCACACGTAATGGGCGCCGCGATACCAACTGTCCTTCAGCCAGGCGCCTTCGTATGGTTCGAGAAGACACAGAGGCCCCTAGTGAAGGTGCTACCTGTTCCTGGATGGCGGCCGATGAAGCAGTTGGCTGTACGCGTGCATTTCTTACGATGTGGCGGTCTTCTCGACGACTGGTCTGTCGAGGGCGTCCTGAGCCTGGTCTTCGTGTACATGATATCTCTCGGGTCCACTGGTCCCAACACCTCCTCACAACACAATCAGAGCGGCCTAATTGACGAGCTACTCGCCTAGCTGACCACCCAGCTTCCATCATCCCGACGATTCTCCCCCTCTCAAACTGCGACAACTGCTTATATTGTCTTCGAACACGGCGTAATGGCATGTCTATCTCAGCTCTTCCTTTGTAAATGATTCAGCACACTCAAACAAGCTTTGGTTACCTGTTTTATATTCCACAGAGTACGATGTTCAACGCCCTCTACCGGCTATACGTAATGCGCAATCTCGCTGCATTTCTAATCATTTGCATATCTCCACGACATGTACCTTCATTGCAAGTTTCGTTACGATCCCGCAATTATTTCTTGGTGCGCTAATTTTTTTGTCCATGAGTGTATATATATATATATATATATATATATATATATATATATATATATACAGAGGCTTTTCGCACATTTTTTAGACGATTTTGGTAAGCGGTAATAAAAAATCGTTTGCTGCAAAAGAAATAATTGCAATTGTACTATGTTTTTAAAAGTCAAAATTATCGTCTGCGGCTTGAAAGTTTTGTTTTTATTCAAAATGGCGTTTTTAACAAAGCAGTGGTTCGAAGGCTACATTTATGCTCTTTCCGAAGAGAAATATGCATACTCCGTTATCCAAAAACGATGTGAGAGTCATGGTTTTGTGATATCTAAAGCGTCGATAGGTAATATCTTCAACAAGAAAGGAAAAAAACGTCAAATTGGAGCCTCAAGTGGGACAAAAATTCCAAACAAGTATCCAAGGAAAAAACGGACATCTTCGACTATTGCAAAGGTACGTTGTTTAATGTTAAAAGAAAATCCCCCTAGTCAAAGGACAGTTGCAAAATCATTAAAATGCTCTGTGTCCACTGTAAACAAAATGATAAACGTTGAATTAAATCTTAAGAAAGCGAAAAAACGTAATGTGCATCGTCTTCTTCCAAATCATATCGCTGAACGCAGGACACGCTGCAGAATTCTATATGAGAAACACTTATCCAAAGAAAAATGGAAAACAATTGTCACAATAGATGAATCATGGGTGTATTTAAATGATTGCAGCAAAAAAAGAGCCATTTATTATCATAAAAGGGGAGAAAAAAATTTAAGTACATGGTTCAAAGAATCGAAAGAAAGTTTTTCTAAGGGATTCATGATTGTTGCTGGTTTTTCTTATAATGGCAAGTTAAAAATAAAGAGAGTGGAAAAAAATGTCAAGATTAACTCCAAATACTATCAGGAACATATTTTATCGCGAATTTTTCTGAATGAAATACCATCGCTTTACCCACAGTGCCATCAATCTGTGAGACTCCATCACGACAAAGCTAGCAGTCACACATCAAAATCCACTGTAAATTTCCTAAAAGAAATGGAACAAAAAACTGGTATCAATGCCATACCCTTCACTGATATCCCTACTAAATCTCCCGATGTATCACCTATGGATTTTTGTGCTTTCGGACTTTTAAAATCTGCATTATCCAAACGTCGTCCCAAAACCCTTACAGGACTCTGGAAAGCTGCTCAGGAGGAATGGGATAGAATACCTCTTCTGACACTTCAAAAGGCATTATTATCCTGGAAATTGCGGTGTCGAAAGATAGTTCAGAATAAGGGATGTCAAATAGAACATTTAAAACACAAGATTTTTATGTAATTTAGTTTTGTGAATACAATATACATCTGTCTGAAAAATGTGTGAACAGCCTCTGTATATATGCTTTTTTGAAGATACAGATTTATTATCGATAAGCAATTTGTGTTCTGATTTGAAAATGGTTGACAAAATATAAGCACTTTGTAGCAAAACAGTTATTTATTTAACAATAGATATACGTTTGCAATATATGCAACAAGTGGTTTCATACTCACTAACAAGTGTACCTAGGTGAAGATAAAACTACAATTATAAAAGTACACAAAGACCATTTTAATAGTTTTAGGATCGAGTCGCGACCCACCGGTTGGGAACCGCTGTACTAAACAATAAAATAATAATAATCTAATGCAATGAAAAAAACTCAAGATTTTTAATTAGAGTCAGTAGGCTAATCCTTTTTAATTTATTGTTATTTTACTGGGAGAAGTTAAGGTAAATAAACTTAAAAAAATTATTCAAATAAACATCAAAACTGCCAAATTTTAATGCTTTATTTTTTTCAATTAAAATCGAGGTTAAAAAATGAATTATTTACTGAAAGTATAACGATGGCCATTTTTATTTTAAGAATAATAAGACTACTGTGGAGAAGCTATCTAAGGAAGAATTGACCTTTAGCTTATGGGGCCCATTTTTCCGATTCGATTTTTAGAACGGGAAATTTCATCCCCCCCTTTGTAAGAACGGCCATATACTCTGAATTATATGTTGATACTTTTTGAAGCTATTTAATCTTTTACAAACAGCATAAAACTTATTATTGATGAAAAGAGATTCATTTGCATTAATTATTTTAATTTTTTCAAAGCTTTTTAGCACTTAAATGAAAATGCAACATTTTTATTTAAAGTGTTATGGTAAAATTAATAAATTTAATAAGTACTAATCGATACTTTAGGATTATTCCGTCGACCTGTCAACGCTCGCGAAAATACGCAAATCCTTTGGCGCCATCATAATGAAAAGCAATTTCCAAAATAAACATTCTAAACACATTAAATTTATTATTAATACAATAATATTATTAAAACACATTATTAATAAAAAGAATCAAAACAAAGTAAAAACCTATTTTTTTATAATTACACATTGAATTATTCTTGAATCTAACCATATGTATTATTATCAATCATTTTGGCGGCCAAAAATCCTTGATATCTTTTAAAGCGCAAATAGGGATGCGACATCGATGTCGATGTTTTCAAAACATCGATGTTTTAAACATCGATTTATTGAAGCCGATGTTTTTTTAACATCGATGCTTTACGTTGTCTCGATGTTTTATTTTTAATGAAACAGTACCGTAATAAAAAAAATTCCCACGTAGCATAATTTTCACACTCAGTAGATGTAAGTCTGAATTCTGAAAAGGACGAATACAAAAGGGGGAATGATTCCTTGGCAAACAGACAAATGGCAATTAACAACCAATGAACCAATCAGAGCGCTTGGAATGTTCCTGACACTCCAGAACCTTCCATGGGGTTTTATTTTACAAATAGTATATCCACGAGTGCATCCATTTAATTTTTTGTTTTGTTCTGGTTTTATATAAGTTGACGTTAATATTATTAGTAAGATGCCTCCCAAAAGTACCGTTTGGAAATATTTTTACAAAACCACTACAAATTGGCGAAATGCAATATTTGCCTTAAGTTCCTCAAAACTTCTGGCAATACCACAAATTTATCTGGACATTTGAAGGCAAAACATGGCGGTATTTACAACGAGAATTTTGAGTCATCAATGTAGCCCAAAGCAACCAAGTCATTTGTGCCTGCCTAATCAGAGAGTAACATTAAATCACCCCCTCCCCCCACGACTAACGGAAGTAACATTAATGTTAGAGATTACTAAACCAGTTTTAAAAAATGGATGTTCTAAAACATCGATGTTTAAAAACATCGATGGTTTTTGGGCGATGTTTTATTAGCATCGATGTTTTAATATTGAATATCGATGTTTCAAAACATCGATGTTTTGTTATCGATGTCGCATCACTAAGCGCAAACAAGTCATTATCCTTGTGCAGTCGCCATTCACGCTCATTTTCTTAGAAGAAATGATTCCATACTCTTGAAAATATGCCACTGCACTGTCTTCGGTGCTAGGCAAATTCTAAATTCGAATCATTTTGCAGCGGAGTTAAAAAAAACAGTATATTTCACGCTAAAGAACACTAAGGGCCTGTTCACATAGGAGTCCGTTGCGTTGCGTTAAGGAAAAGATGACGTTGAGACGAAAATAAACCAATCATAGGCCTCCAAACGATTAGCAATGAAATTTTTAACGCCTATGATTGGTTTATTTTCGTCTCAACGTCATCTTTTCCTTAACGCAACGCAACGGACTCCTATGTGAACAGGCCCTAACTCGCGTAGTCGAGTACACAGTAAATGTGATAAAATTTGCGGTTATTGGCGCAAAAGCTACCTTTTGGTGATAATATCGGGTTTGGCGAAAATGGTCGACGGGATAATCCCAAAGTACCGTATAATCAATAATTAAACGTAACATTAAAATTTATTTATAAATTAATTATTTTAGAATTCACGGATAAAAATTAATTTATAACTATTTATGATTTTTTTTATTTATACATGACTAAAAATTACTGTATCAAAATTGAAATCAAAATTACATTTTGATTTTATAAAAGGATTGGTACTTTTGCGTTAGCTGGGCGCAAGTGATATATCGCCAAATAGGTTCACTAGTCGCATATTCAGCCTTTTTTGTTTAATTAACTGTAGCTCCCGTGATACGTGTGTATGAAAGAACAAAACATATAAGAAACAGGAATTTTATTCTTTAAGTTAATATTTAGGTAGGAGGCGAAAAGTCTTTGATATCCTTCAAGATGTCTTCAAAAGGCCCCCCCCCCCCCCTTTTTTTTTGTCGACACAGAAATTCAGCTAGGTACGTTTGCAAATGGCGACGAGCCTTTCCTTTATGTTTTTTATATCGCCATTTGGTGCTTCATCACAATTCCATAATCTTTTGCACGATTGTGAAGAAAGCAACGGCAGTCCGTGGTTAATTAGTTTCCAATTTTTATTCATGTAGATTTTCGGTGTTTTTTAACTGGATCTCTGAACTTACTCGTTCTCTCACTAGATTCATACTCTCTGATCCGCCATCTTCTTCCACCGTTTCGTGTGACGTGACAATGCTTCTTCAAAATTTAGCTTATCTATGACCTAAAAACCGTTTTCTTAATTGTTGTTAGGTTGGCGACTTTCCATTCTCGCCAATGGTGATACTTGTTAGGGCAAACGCCACATGCGCCCGGCTAACGGAAAAGTACCAAAGGGGTAATTAAAACAATAAGTATCTTATAATTAAAAAAACGTACCTATCGATTCAAAAATTTTCTTTCCATTCTTTATTACTCCAGGAATTTAAAACAATTTCTTCCCACCAAACAGAACTTCGTAATTTTGCCCGTATTCTTCGTTGTGGAAAAGCTAAATTTAGCAATGAAGTCACAGATCGTACGATTATATCTAATATCCGCATCAATCTTCTAGTTCTTATATTCCTCTTTTTCCAATCTATTTTCTAATTTTATTGGTAAATCGGAAGAAGCTGGGGCAGTTGACGACTTTTTGGCGATTTTTTTTGAAAAGTTGCCAAATTTGCGTTTCTGAGTCCGCCATTTTGATTAATTCCCAATACACGGTGCCATCGCCAATTTGGCGAAAAGTTGGCGCCAAATTCCCGTTCAGAGACCTGTTAGGCTGAAACTGCGAAATGTAAACAAATGTGGCGACCAAGAAAGAACAAATAAATTGAAATACAAACTTACTGCTGGCTTTATGAAACTCGTAGGCGCACACGGGATCTTCGCTTCGCTCAGATAGCCTTGCTTCACTCCGCTACGCTCCGTTACGCATTCGTCCAAAAATATTACAGAAAATCCCCAGCCGCTGGCTTCGCTACGTACCGCTGGCTGTAGTACAGTAAAAAAAAACTTCCGCTCGCTGTAGAGGTCAGTAGAACAAAGCTTATCCCACAAAAAATCAAATATTATCCGATCCGAATGTAAGAAACCATGGACTAGTGCGTCATTTACATCCCCTTCTGTACCCCTCCCCCCCCCCCCTAGTCTCTCTTGCGAAAATCTACATCTAACAATATCCAAAATCCTCCCCTGATATTTAGAAACGACATCTTTAACCAACATAGCAATAAACGGCTAACTGAAAAGCATTGAACAAACACAACCTCTATTTGGCATTTTATCGCCAATTTGGCAAAAATCTAAAAAAAAAATGCAGAAAAGGGGATACATCATAACAGGAAGTAAATAATCGCCAAGTTGGCGGCAGCCCCAACTTCTTCCGATTAACCAATTTATTTTTAAAAACAACAGAAAAAATCGTAAACGTTCCAGGATTATCAACAGCGACTGACATGTGTTGCATTTAAATAATAAATAAATAAAGGAATCATGGTATATGATGATCATTTCCGAATCATGTGATGACCTTTACTTCCGGTAAGGCGGGTAAAAACAGGACGAAAATGTTGTCCCATGTAAACGGACTTCAAAGGATTTCCCTGATAGCGGGTAAATCCCGGGTATTATTGTTGTCCATGTAAACGCAGCTTAAGAGGGTCTACTGAAGAGTGCCGCTAATTGTCTCTCATGGACCGTGGGATATGGAAAGGAGAGTTTGCAATTTCCCTACATCTGGATCTACTGTTAGTAAACAAATGACACATGTGGCAAGACGGGGCTTTGTGCATCTCGTTTATTTATGGTGACGTGTTACCGCAAAATCATTTATCGATTATAATATTTTGATGGCGGGAAAGTTTTCAAAACAATTTTCAAGTGAAAAATAATATGAATTTAAAAAAAATATAAGAATATGTACAATAGATAATAATACTAAAACTCTTTATCTGCTCATATATATATATATATATATATATATATATATATATATATATATATATATATATATATATATATATATATATATATATATATATATTATATAACTTTTGATTCAAAAGGCTTGAGCTGATAGGTATAAGCAAATATATTTATGACTAATGAGTAAAAGCAATGAAAACAATATGTCTCCCCATGAAAAGATAGACAAGTTCCTAAAAAAAAATATATCTTTACTTATATAGCCTAGAGTAGAAAAAGTGTAAGTAACCATTCCGGAACGGACCAAGTCGGGAACATCTTAACATTGCGACGCCATTTTCTGAAATTTTTCTTGAAAAATAATACCACAAAAGTTACATACACTGGTGAAATAAATTAAGAGAATTTGCATATTTTATCAATTTCATGAAAAGAACTGAACTGAATGTAAAACCACTGCTTCTAGACAAAAATGCAAATCTTGTACGTCAAATACGTAAGCGTACACGTGTGTGTAGGTGGAGCCAGTAGAGAAACAGGCTTTATAAGCGCGCGTAAGTTAAGACTCATTTCGTTCGCTAGCACACCTCGACGAATTTCTTGGTGTTATTTTGCAACAATCGGTTAATTTCAAATTGTAACAGTAAAAATCAGTAACCACCAACGTTTAGATGATGGAATGAGGTGGCGGATTGTGGGGAGGCTAGAAGCAGGCCAATGTCAAGTCCAAAATTGTAGAGGGTTCAATTCAACGCCCAGCGTCGTGTATAACTTATGGAAACAGTTCCAGGATACCGGATCCATCGAGAGAAAGCCTGGGCAAGGTCGTCCAAGAGCCACGACGGCCAGAGAAGATCGCCATTATAGGCGTTAAAAATTTCATTGCTAATCGTTTAGAGTCATATGACTCTAAACGATTAGCAATGAAATTTTTAACGTCAATGATTGGTTTATTTTCGTCTCAACGTCATCTTTCCCTCAACGCTACGCAACGGACTCCTATGTGAACAGGCCCTTATCCTACGGTAAAATTACCAAAAAAAGTATAAATGACACACAGGAATTTTTTGAAAAAGATGATGTTTAAAGAATGTGTCCTGGAAAAAATTATTACATTTCCAGAAACAAAGTAAAGAAACAAAAGAGAGTTCTAAATGACACAATTCAAAATCTGCATTAAAAGAATTAGGCAGTTCTGTAAGCTACAAGATTAATTATGCTACATTTTGTCGATTACGACCATTTTGGGTCACAAAATCAAAGGTTACTGATAGAGAAACATGCAAATGTGTGTTGCATTCAAACATGAAAATGCTTACATCAAAGATGCGTGAAGAAAACATGCATAAAACACCAAAAGAAGACTCTGCATTGTGTAAAGCTTTATTCCCAATGCAAGTGGACAGCAGAGTGGGAGATAAAAAAATTAACCAATTAGAGAGCTCAACGTAATGACCGCATGATACGTCAAATCAATCACAGGTCATGTCAACCACCTCGACGCCAGCGGAGGAACGCTACGCTACATCTTGGAAGCAGTGTGAACATAATAATAGCCGTAATATGATAACCAGGGGGCGGCTCCAGCCCAGAGTTTTGTTTTTTTTTTTTTTTTTTGGGGGGGGGGCAATTTATATATGTGGGGTGTGTTTTAACTCAGGAACGACGCCTTCATACACACTCGCAGGGTTTATTTTCTCACGATACAAGACACTTAAACGTATACTGAAATGAGGCTTTTTGGCTCGTACTCGAGCAAAGCGGTCTCTCCTCCGCGAGAGCGTACTTCCAACTGGCGTATTTCGTCTTCAAACAGGAAGTGGTGGGAGGGGCCTCTAGCGGCTGAAAGTAACTCGCTCCCCCACACACACATATATATATACATATACATATATACAGTGCTAGATTTCTAGAAATAGAGGTGCCGGAACGGTAACCTTCCGGTGTGTGTGTGGGGGGGGGGGGGGTATTCCAAATTATTGATGAAGATAAGTACCTAAAGAGAGGTACCGGAACGCCGTTTCGGTGCGTTCCGCCTCAAATCTAGCCCTGCATGCATATATATATATATATATATATATATATACATATACATATATATACAGTGGTACCTCGACTTACGAGTTTTTCGAGATACGAGCATTCTCTCGGCAGATTTTTTGCTTCGAGTTACGAGCTAAAATTCGGGTTACGAGCAAGCTTCAGATACCTCTCCACTAGTTTGCGCAACGAATGTCATATTGCGTGGTCATCAAATGAGAAAACGAGAAGCATATAAATACAATATAATATTTACAACCTTTATGTACAATTATTATACAATTATATACATATTATTCTAAGACTACTATCCAGTCTCGAACCGAGAATTTAACACTCAACAATTATCACCCGGGGCAGCTTGCTCAGCCCACACTTGAGTCGCCCTCCGAAACCGAACAGCGTCCAACCTCTCTCGCAGAGAGATAGTTTCAATTCCCTTCCCCACGCTCCCCATGGGGTCTAGGGCATGGGGTGACCTTGGTCCTAGGATTGCAAGCTCTCCTCCTATGTATTGTGAGGAAACGATCTTCGTATTCTGAGAAAGCGGAATCCGGACATTACAGCCACTTTGAACGACGCAACAATCGCCCAGCTTTCGCGTCTCATTCGTTTACTTTAAGCGGCTAGCTTGTAATAAAAGCACCAGTTTCGTGCTCATATTTGTGCTTGCAGTTATTTTGCAAAACTTCATTTTCCAACCATGGGTCCGAAGAAAGTGAGAAGCGAATGACGTGCATCGACTTGAAAAAAGAAATTATCAGAAAACATGACCAAGGTATGCGTTTAGTCGACTTAGCGAAGCAGTACGATCTGCACCATACTAAAGCAAAGGGATTCGATAAAGGCTATAACTCCCGTCAAGTGCGTTAAAATAATTTCTAAGCAGCGGACATCTACCTAAGAAAATATGGAGAAGCTGCTGATGGTGTGGTTGACGGAAAAGCAGCTCACAGGAGATACCGTGACGGAGGCTGTAATCTGCGAGAAGACACGAGCTATTTACGGTGAGTTACTGGGGACCCCAGGGATTTTGACGGATGAGGCATAAGGCGAGCCGCTTAAAGACAGTCGGAACTAATTCGAGAAATTTAAAAAGAGGACCGGCATTTACTCCGTTGTCAGGCATGGTGATGCGGCGCGCACGGCAGCTGAGGGTTACCTCAAAACTTTTGCTGGAATTATATCAGCTGAAGGACACATACTCCAGAAAATCTTGAACTGTGATGAGACGGGAGTTTTTTGGAAGAAGATACCAAGGAGGACTTATGACGGCAGGGGAGAATTGGATGCCAGGTTACAAACCCATGAAGGATAGGCTAACTCTCGCACTGTGCTCCAACGCGACTGCAAGATTAAGCCGCTGCTCGTTTATCATTCGGAAAATCCCAAGTCACATTAGATTATGAAAGAAAAACTACATATTATGGGGAAGTCGTGGCAGTTCTTTGTGGAATGAGGAAATTTGGTCTTTGAACCATCTCCTGGAAAATAACCTACACCTGCAAGCCCTTCTCGTTCTTGACAATGCACCTGCTCACACAAGATGACATCCTTGAAGAATTCAAGTTTATCTACCTTCCACCCAACACCACCTCTATCCTGCAGCCTATGGACCAGCAGGCGATTTCTTGTTTCAAGAAGCTCTTCACCAAGCAGCTGCTTTGAGGTGATGGAGAGCACAAACTTGACCCTTCGAGAGTTACTATAACATCGTGATATGCCTCAGAATTCGCCTGTGGCCTGAAACGGACTTTGATCCCGAAGCGGCAGTGGTGGTGGAGATTTTATCCCTCGGCAAATCCATGAGCCTGGATATAGATGCATGTGACATCGATGGGCACGCCAAGAGACTGACAACGGAGGAGCTACAGACACACGGTTTCGCAGGAAATAAGTGACATGGAAGAGGTTATCTCTGCAACTGAGATAAAGGAAATGCTGGGAGAAACTTTCAGACTTGATTCAAAAGAAAAAGTTGCGACTGTGATAATTAACGACACTTGCGTAACTCATTTCAGAAACATTCTGAAAGGGGGTCCTCATTGGACAAATTTTTATCGAAAACTCCTGCAGACGAAAGTAAGGAAAGCGTGGCGAAAAGGTTAAAAAAATCAGTTCAGCCTTTCTCCTCCTCTTCCATCAGGATCTTTAAGTCTGATCTCCAAGGTAAATGCTGTACATTACACTTAATAAAACAAGTTTATTGCACTGCATTCTATTGTATTGCGTTTTTATTCAATGTTCGTCATTTATAAGCACATTTGCCTTATTCAGAAACATGTAACAAAAAATTGTGGTGTTTTGGAGGAGCCCGGAACGAATTAATGGCATTTCCATTCATTTCAATGGGGAAAATTGATTCGAGTTACGAGCTCCGTCATGGAACGAATTAAACTCGTAAGTCGAGGTACCACTGTATATAAAAGAAATAAACATCGTCTCATTTTAAATTTAAAGGCATTTAGTATTCGGTCTACGATTATATAATTTTAGGCTATGAAAACAAAATACGCCGGGATTTTTTGGGAGGGGCAATGATGACAACGGGATTCTCTACTAGCCGAAGTGAGGGCAGAATTCACAATGATCCGCAGCTCAAGCCCCTTTCGTATCTAGGGCTACAAGATCCCGGTAACGAACGACATCGTGGGTGAAATCAAAGCTGAGTTAGGAACCTTTTCTCAGAAAGGCTAATGTTGGACAGAAATTACATGGAAAATATTTCAGTTAGTCTCTTCTAGCGAAACTACCACGGGTTATTAACGTATCGTTGCCTACCTCTTTATTTTTTACAATAAAATTCCTACATACGAAGAGAAGGATGAGTGATAACCCGATGCAGAATAGGTCGATGGTAAGAAGAATAAGTTACATATGCCAGTAATAATCTGCCACTCTTGATTTATAACTCGCGACGACGGTTTTAACGTCTGAAATCGTGGAGCGTCATGGAGGAACGGAATCCTACGTTAAAAAGCGCATATCCCTAATGATAAGGGTTTTGACCTTCTGTAATGGTATGCTTGGTCGATTGGAAGAAAGCCGCTCCTTCCTGGAATGTCTTTGGTATAGAAAAATCGAATACGAGAGTTTAAGGAATTTGTAAATGAGTACAGTCCCGATATTATCTTAATTTAGGAAACACAGCTCAGAGTAGTGGACAAACTACACAACTTAAGGAATAATTACCCTAGTCTAAGACACAGCCATTATTGTTAAAAACACCCTGTCTGTCACGAAATAATTCTTCCACTACCTAAAATTATTAACGCTACTGCCATAAACATTTAGCTACACAATTGTTTCCATTTGCATTCCCCCTTTAAAAGACATAACGGCTTAATCGACGATCTTAAAAACTTAGACAAAATAAATATTAATTCTCTCCTTTTTGGCGACTTAAATGCACACCACAACTATAAAAATAACAACCCTTACGGGAACATAATTTATGACTTGTCAGCCAGAACTGAATTTTATATAATAGCACCAACTTCCCCCGACACACCTTACTAGGTATAGCTGTAGCATAATTGATTTCGCACTAAAAGGTTTCACACACGATATTAGCAACAAAACTATCTGTGACCCCTCTTCCGATCATAACCCAGTTGAAAATTTCCCTCGGCACAAACCCACTAATTATTAAAAATTCTTAAAAAGAACCTCACTATATTCCCTACGTACACCCAATCATCAATAACAGCAACGATATACAGTGTGCGTCAGAAAGAACGTTCCGATTTGGAACGTCAATAGCAAAAATACGAAGCAAGATAGAGAAAAAAAAATGTTTTATACCTGAGAAGTACACAGTATACCATTGTCATCCATTAAGTTTTAAAGATTACATCAGTTAAAAATGGCGTTTCCGCAGATTCGTGCGAAATTTCCGAAAGAGACTGCATCGAAAATGACGGTCGCCATTTAACTGATGTAATCTTTAAAACTTAATGGATGACAGTGGCATACTGTGCACTTCTCAGGTATAAAAGATTTCTTTCTCTGTCTTGCTTTGTATTTGTGTTATTGACGTTCCAAATCAGTACGTTCTTTCTGTAGATATAGCCTCGTCAGCATAACTAATGACACCACTACTTGCTTAAACAACAGCATTTCGCCTAACGTAAAAACTCATCACGACAAACAACTTAAAATTTCAATTAACAGATCACACAAAACATTGCAGCGTAACAGAACATCATACAATAAAACTATTACCAGCAGAACTTAAAATATTATTTACACGACAAAGCAAACTAAAGCTGGGAGAACTATTTCCATTGCACCGGATAGGGCCCCGCGTAGCGTCGACCCCCACCGATGGATGTAGACCCATCCCAGGGCAAGCCAGGCAAGATGGCTTAGGACAGGAGAATTTGGAATAAGTGGATGCTCTAGAGGCGGGAAGAGACGCAATTAATGTGGGTACGCGAAAACGCGACACCAGGGAGCGGGGAAACAAAGCGCAGAGAATTTTGTGGTTACGATTATCTTGGAATTTACCACACCTAATCGGGAATTTGGTCACTTTAGAGAGACGACAGATGCGAACCTCGGGTCCGCTGTCTCGCTTACTCAAATTAGATCATCATCACGAGACAAGGCCCCCCGTGAAGTGGCGTGCTTAAAAAACCTTCGGAAAAATTTCAAGCCATTCAACTTGAGAAAAAAATTAAGGTGGGCTGGGAGAACTACTTGACACGATCGTCAACTCCATCTGGTAGGTCGCCAAACGTTTCAAAAATTAGTACCGATCCATCCCACCCCTTCAAGATCGTAATAGCGACAACATAGCATACTCTAAAGTTGAAAAAACCAACTTAATTGCATAACTCTAGCCAGTAACTTCACACTTAACCCGAGCCATGACACAAGCATAGAAAATAAAGGTAAGTTCGGGTAACTGGGCCATCCCCTCCCAGATTTTTCCTTTACATATCGGGGGGGGGGATTCCACTCTGTTGTGGCAACACTGGTAAGCAGAAGTCAACAAAACAACATCCCTTTGGTCTCCAGCTTGGTTGAAGAATGTTTTATGGCTGCTACTGGTTTTTTGCATTTGTCATCACAAAACATCTTTCTAAAAGGGTGAATTCAATAATTTTTGATAAGTCTATTTTTATCTCTTCAAAATTGAATGTAAGAAGGTTTAGCTCAGTTAATGTAGAAAAACCTTCTGTGTAGTGTTTTAACCTATCCTGCATGTTACAAGTTCTGCGGAGGGTTATGAGCTATCAGATTTAGAGTTTTGGGGTAACTGGACCATACTTTCAGGGGAACTGGGTCCAGGTATGGCCCAGTTACCTCACACTGATCCACTTATGCTTATATTAACTACTACTAACCCAACCTAAGTAAATGAACTAATTGAGTTATATTAATAAGTTGCAATAAAGTCAATCAAGAGAAATACCCTTATAGATAGAATGTTGGAGAAATTTATACTTTTAAAGCTTGTGAGTTGAAACATGTTTTCTTTTTTTCCTTACAACTTACCCAAGATTGGCGTCATATTTACATAGAAAAAAGATAGATATAAAAGAGGTTGGAACATTTGGCTTTACAAGAAAAACTTCTAAAAAACAGAAAAAATAATGACGTGACGAAAAAAAACGTAGACAAACTTGAAAGTAAAAAGAAAGAGACAAACGGCAAACTGAAGATGCAATGCAAGGGAAAAAAAACGGAAAGAGAAAACAAAGATTGGATTTAAACCACTGACTTCTGTAGATTTAGAAAACCCATTGCCTTCAACTTGTGGCCTCTTGCAAGTTTAAAAAGGTGAAACCTGTAGTGAATTCAGACTCTGATGATGATGGCTCAGCAGGTATGAGCATTGCGGACTGTGAATCAGACAAAGCTGTTATCAAATGACTATGTTATTGTATCGTATAATGGTACAAAATATCCTGGACAAGTTATAGATTTAAATAGAGACCAAGTGAAAATAAAACACTAAATGTTCATGTTTAACAAAAATATTTAACCAGACTCAAATAAAATCTGCCTACTCATTTTCTAGTTAATATTCCTTTATTATATGATCGTCCATTAAACGGACGTCCATACTCAGCTCGGTGGTTCAATAAGAAAGAAACGTTTTTACACTGAAGAATATTAAATACAAAGCAATTTTGAATTCATATATAAAACACTGGACGACTAACGCCCTCTACATATGAAAAATACAACTAATTTCCGTTACAACATGAAAAGTGCTGGTTTAACTTATTGGCGATGGCCAGAAGAAGAGGATATTTTGTGGTATGAAGAAGATATTTTAAGATTGATTAGATGCCCGTGTACAAAGGGGAAATTTTCAGTGTTCCACAGATTAAAGGTTGTTTATTTGAGTATAAGTAAGTTTAACTATTATAAGTTAAGTCACCCATTTGTGTTGTTTTTCACTTAAGCTTACTACTGGTTAAGTTATTACAAAACACATTAATTCGCCCATTAACTCAGGGCTTGTTAAACTCAAATTAATATTGCATTTTTCAATAGAAAATTCCATTACAGCTACTAACTAAGCTAGACAGTATGTTTGTACTTTTGAAAATGCGTTTATAATCAATTACATTGTGTTTTTTTAATCACTTTGTGTGTGTGTTTTTTCCGGTGTTCGCAACAATCTATCTTGCAACATTGATATTTGCTTTGAAAAATTATTTTTAAATCGGGGTACAGTTTTTTTTCTTTATAGATATACAAGCATTGGACCCATTTACCCAGTCACAGATCCTATTGATTATTATGAGAAATTGACCTATGTGGTCCAGTTACCCCAATTATCAGGGGAACTGGGTCCACCTGTATTTAAAAATATATACAATATTTTTATATAATATATATATATATAAAATAAAAACCAATATCATAGCTTAAACATACTACCTAAGACTTACTAAAATGCATGTAATGAAAAGATTTTTGAAAATTATACATATTAGTATAATTTTAATGTATTAAAAGTATACTATATAAAAAAGTTGAAAATCTATGGCCCAGTTACCCCAACTTACCTTAGCGCAAACTAACATCAACTTATTCAAAAACACAACATAGGAAAATCTTGACCCCCTACACCCTCCCTGTTGAAGTAAAAGAAATAATTAAGAAACTCTCCAGACGTAAATCTCCTGTTCAGGACAAAATTGCTACCACAATGCTAAAAAATTTACCCCTCAAAAACTTATTCAAAATTACCGTCCTCATCAACGCCACCTTAAATTTAACTATTTTCCACACAGTTGGAAAAACTCTGTAATAGTACCTATCCCTACGGCAAGTGAGCGTATGTCGTCACCTGACAGCTATAGACCAATAAGCTTACTTAACTTGATAAGTAAAATAACTGAAAAATTCAGAGCCAAAGAAATTAATCTCCTCCTAAATACTAATAACACTCGGAACAGCTGATTGCTGGAGAAGAGGATTGATTATTATCTGTCCCCGGGATTCCAAACCTACTTTCTTTCCTCTCTGACTCGCTACTCGCGCTACGATACAAACGGTGCGTCAGAGCGACAAAAATAAAAGGCTGGGAGGAATTTTCTGTCAGTTTCTAACATGCCGTCATCCCGTGAACTAGCTATATTATACATACATACATACATATATATATATATATATATATATATATATATGTATGTGTGTGTGTGTGTGTGAGGCTAAAAATATGGGGGGGGGGGGGCGATCGCGCGACCTTAAAACTGAATTTAGTTATTAAAAAATAGGATTAACAATTTAAAAGTCTGGGAGTTCAAATAAGCGGCATCAGGTTTTGCAGTGAAAATAGAATTAATGGGTTCGACTTGATTCAATTTCCGAAGAACCGAGGAGAATTTTAGGTAGACGTATAGCCTTGCAGTTTGGCGCTAAGAAAATGCTTAGTTTAGCAAAAAGATCATCCGACATGACATCACGCATAAGTAATGAGCGTCACTAAGCGTTGGTTTTAAAGTTGAAACAAAAAAAATCGGCAGAGCCATGGAGAGATAGCATCGAGTAAAGATGTGTGCCGAAGGCGCAGAGATTTTAATGGTGATTGGGAAGCCATTTCTTTTAGTTATGGAGCTGAGAGTCCTTAAGAGATTTAATAAATATGTTAGTAAATGATAATGGAGTTGTCGTCACTGTATTTGAGTTTGGATTCTACATTGCCTCGCCACCGGACCATCATCGACTGCCAAATGAAAGATGATTCTCGGGATGTTTGGAATATTGTGTTAAATAGATCGGGCGTGAAGCACCAGCGTCCGACATATATATATATATATATAGTGGTACCTCCGAAAAGCGGACAGTCACGGGACCAAAAGTTTTGTCCGTTATTAGGAGGTGTCCGCTATTGGGGAGGACAGCCTTTTTATAAAAAAGTTTTTGCTGTTCTGTTTGACATTTGAATGAAAATTACGGCTGCAATTTTAATTTAAAAGGAAAAATTAATTAGGCAAGAAAAGAATAACTATTTACTACATTACATTTTAATTGTGTGTTAATCCTTTTATATTGCATTAAATAATTCCAAAATACAATGTATAGTAGCTAAATTATTTTAATTACTGCTAAAAAATCTCTTAACAAAGTTTGATTTCTCTTTTTTACACAACAAACCTGTTTTTCAAGATGAACCTTCATAGGATTTAGCTTTGCTAGTCCCTCCGAATCTTCATTGTTCAGAAAGAACTGTTTTAGTTGTTCGCTGTATTTCAGTGCTTCCGAATAATCTTTGATTTTGAAGTCTTCCATTGGCGATTCCTCATCATCACCCTCGGAAAGGGCCAGTGCTTCAGCGGTGGCCCGATGAATGAAATTGGAAACACGCAGGTTTTTTTCCTCAATGGATAAATCGTCGTCGATCTTGACTTCCTCTTCAACGCTGACATTTGACTCCAAATTGGCTATTACATCCGCAAGTTCTTTTTTGCTTTTTTCGGTAGCACTGTCAGTTGCCACTTCGTTTGTACTCAAAAATCCCGTCTTCTTAAAATATTTTTAGAACGCACCCAGGTTCCACCTTTTTAAGGGCTGACGTAGTCCAGGAAATTGCATCCGAAACAGACACCGATTTTGCCAACTCTTCGCTGGATTTGCAGAAGATAATCCGTGGAAGCACACGTGTCAGAAGCAGCTTTCTGTATCGTACTTTAAAGCTGAGGATAATTCCCCGATCAAGTGACTGTAGCATCGAAGTGGTGTTAGGAGTCAAGAAAATTAAATTAACACTTTTTAGCTTTAAATCATCCTAGTATTGTCCATGAACAGATTGATTTTTCTCTTTTTATTTTTTACTAGCGGCCCGTCCCGACTTTGTCCGGGTTGAACAAAATATTATACCAATAAATTTCCAGTTGATAGCCAATAAATTGTAAATATTTTTTCACCTTAATAATAACCTAAATAATACCTTAAATTAATTTTACGTTAGTTAATAATTAAAATAAATTTTTTAAAAGAAAAAGGCGTGCCGGAGAACGGCTAGGTTCGAACCGCTAGCGTCAGAAAAGAAGCCCACCGCGATAGCACCACGCTAAGGATCGTTGAAGTCTTCGGCACAAAAAGCGGTAGAGGAGAGTAGCGGTAACAATGGAGATTGTTAGGATTAAGCCCCTAACTTTATTTCTACTGATCAGATATACATAATATATAGCCTATGTCCATCTGGAATAATGTACCTCTCAAACAGTGAAAGAATTTTCAAATAGGTGCAGTGGTTCTGGAGATTATTCTCCACGTACAAAATCGCTCTCTCTTTATATATAAGTATAGATACCACCACGCTAAAGATCGTTGAAGACTTCGGCACAAAAAGCGGTAGAGGACAGCAGCGGTAACAATGGAGATTGTTAGGATTAAGCCCCTAACTTTATTTCTCCTAATCAGATATACATAATATATAGCCTATGTCCATCTGGAATAATGTACCTTTCAAACAGTGAAAGAATTTTTCAAATAGGTGCAGTGGTTTTGAAGATTACCCTACACGTACGAAATCGCTCTCTCTTTATATATAAGTATAGATAGATTATAGAAGTATAGACACACATTGGTATCTCAAAATAAGAGTAAGAGATGAAATAAAAATACAAAAATAAAAAAAGGATTTTAAGTAAAGAATGTTTTTATAATTATTTTAAGCACCTAAAATAATATTCAAATTAATATTACGTTACTTAATATAATTGTGTGCACGGTCGCCATCTTGGATTTTTTTGCGCCAACTTGGCGATTTTACCGTGTTTTGAGGAGTGGAAAAATTCTCGCCAATGTGTTTGAAACGGTGTTTTCAAAACGCTGGACTTTGAATTTTTTTAGCTTTTTTAATAAAAACCACCTGTTTAAATTATGAAACTTAGAAAAATTTTTGAAAAATCATTTAAACGTTGGACTTAGATTTATTTTTGTGTTTTTGATAAAAACCACTTTTTTGAAAAAATCATTCTCAAATATTGGAAATTTTGGGTTTTTCTTTTAGATTTTTTAATAAAAACGACCTTTTTAAATTGTGAAACTTAGAAATATTTTTGAAAATCATTTAAACGTTGGACAAAATTTTTTTTTGTCATTTTTAATTAAAAAATACCTTTTCAAATTATGATCCATATGAAAAATTTGGTCAAATGAATTTTACTTACCGATAAAATTTCAATGCCATCTATTCAGTTTGCCCTAACTCTTTGACTAAGCAATGAATCACCAAAATATTATGCCAATATATTGTTAATTAGAAAAAAAATACAGCATTTTCGTACCACCTAAATAACTTGCAATTTAAAAATTATCTAAAATTCAGCTTTGAAAAATGTAAAATAATTATGAACCCATAAATTTATGGTGAGTAACCATTGACCTTAACCAAATATTTGGTGCATACAATAAAATCGGGACAAGGATTATTTGACCATTTATCCTGCTGTGTTGGAAATAAGAAAAAAAACCCTTTTCCTAAACCAATAACTTAACCTTAACTAACTTTTTAACTTAGGTTCCTGGGGAGAGAGAAGTTGAACTTCAGTTATTTAAATTTATTTGTAATCCACTACAACTTGGAATTATAAAATATTTTAAAATATATTGTATTTAAAATGTATACTGTATTTTACATTTTCCGAAAAAATGATGGCAGATAATTTTTACTTCATATAAATGAAATGTTGTATCATTATAGTATACTAATTGACAATCGATAAACAAAATTAAAAGCAACTTAAATTTAATAAGTTAACGAAAAACTGATAATGAATTCAAAAATTTTCAACAAAAAGACTCTTAGTTTTAAAAATAATTTACTCTTTTGAGTATAGTCAATTTGACTCAGATTTCCAGGTCAAGGCCAAGATCTGACCTAAAATTATTATACTGTAATTAAATGATCACATCAGAAAGAACTGTTTGATTTTAAAATTAGAGAATTTGACATTGGGTTATTTTTACCAGAATGCAATAATTATCGCCATGCGAAATGCGCCAAACCCTGGCGGAAAAATCCAAGATGGCGGCCGTGCACACAAATCTAGAGTATCCCCCCTAACTTTATTTCTACTGATCAGATATGCATAATATATAGCCTATGTCCATCTGGAATAATGTACCTTTCAAACAGTGAAAGAATTTTTCAAATAGGTGCAGTGGTTCCGGAGATTACCTTCCACGTACAAAATCCGCTCTCTCTTTATATATTAGTATAGATTTTGTTGCCTAACTCCACCAACCAGTCGCTCATTATCTCAGTGGTTATCCACGCTTTCTTATTTGACTTCCACGAAACACTAAATTTTCGCACATTAATGTTCTTGAAACATCTAGGCTTCTTAGGTTTTCCAATAACAATTGGAGTTTCGAAGTCTCCCAGCATGTTGCAACGCAGCAAAAGAGTGAGCCGCTCTTTTGAAATTTTCCCGCCACTACATTTTTCACCCTCAAAACATAAGGTCTTGTCCGGAAGGACGCGGCAAAAGAGGCCAGAATCATCGGCATCGAAAATGTCTCTGTCATCATATCCTGTGCACAAAGATTTAAGCTTTCCAATCCAATCTGTTACTTCATTCGAATTTACAGATTTTTCTTCACCTCAAATCTGCTTAAAAAATATGTTGTGACGTGTCCGGAATTTTTCCATCCATCCATTTGAGGCGTTAAAAGTTTCTAATTTTGAAATATTTGCCAAAATAATTGAAAGTTTTTCAAAAATACCTGTCCGCTATTCAGAGGGAATAACATGGATTGTCCTATATAAAAGGATTGAGACTCGTAAAAATGTCCGTTAATTAGAGGTGTCCGCTATTCGGGAGTGTCCGTTAAGGGAGGTTTCACTATATATATATATATATATATATATATATATATATATATATATATATATATATACTCTCTAGTTGGTTCAATTTTCTTTTTTCTGCCATCTTTTACAGGACGAGAGCTTTCAGACAACTGATAAGACGCTGTGCGGTGAGCGAAAATTAGTGTCTAGGGGGAGTGATGCGCGATGGAGGCGCGGTGGTATCATATTTCGCCCAGCCGCTCTTGCTGATCGTCGCCAGTCCTCCCTCCCCCCCCCCCAAATTCCATTGCATCAATGTAAGCATATACGTGAGCGGCATCGCTCTGACGCACCGCTTGTATCGTAGCCGAGGCCTGCCTTTTTGAGCATTTCCATTTTGTAACTATTACCTCTTCCACTAACTTGTCTTTTAACCTAATATTATTCAAAATTTCTAGTCTCTTAATTTTTCAAATTATTTTATAGTTTTTTGGTCTCACCCATAGTTAAAATTCTTCATTACCATTTAAGTTAGCCATACCACATGGCACTTGTTCTACTTAATTAGTTGATAAATCAACTAATTATTTTTTCCCTCCCTTAATCATTGTCAACACTATTTGTAACCTTGAGAACGGTAATCTTATGTCACATACTAACATTGATACTGAGGATACGGAGGCCTCTACAGTTTTTCATGTCTATGTGAAATACTAGTCTATATATTTAAGTTGCTAAACCCACTTCTTGGACAGTCCGTGAGAGAAAACTACTGCATCAATTTACTTCATTTTGGTCTTAAACGAAAGATTGTAATCTGTAGATTTGTCAAATTTGGTTTTTGTAACCGCTATTTCTATTAATGAGCGATAATTTACAGTTAAAAATTGATTTCTGCACATGCTCAGTGGCATGTTTAAATCCGGCTTTAGATACTCACTGTTTCTGCGCATGCTCAGTGACATGTTTTAATCATAAACACGTTTATTTCGAGGAGTCTCTCTAGATCTCTCTCTGCCATTTTTATTTTTATGATAATTATGTTCGTGAAATATAATATTAAACCTGATGGAAATTGTTTATTTCACGTTGTCTAATTAACGATAATTTACAATTTAAAAAAAATTGCTTTCTGCGCATGCTCAGTGACATTTTTAAATCTGGTTTTAGATACTCACTAATCACTATGCCATTTAAACACATAAATTTGTCTTTGCGCATTATTATGATTTTCGACATTTGGCAATGATGTGTTGTGTATTAGTACATTTATTTACTATCTAGCCGTCATGTTTTTAGTAACATTATAATTCCCTACCAATTCGGTTTTCGCATAGCACTTTCCTCACCACACTAAATTTATCGCATAGCCAAACATCTAACAGAATCAAGTTGAAATAAGCTGTTCTTTTCTTAGATTTTAGTCGCGCGACATCAGTGCACACCATAGGGCCTGGAACTGTAGCAGGAACAATACTTTTGGCAAGAATCTTTTATCCTTTGTTACTTCCCACCCTGATACCATTCTGGTGCACCTCTCTTCCCCTACCCGTTATTCTTCTTCCGGTACCTCCTCTACTACCGATTTTGCTCTTTTGAAAAACATTCCTATCTCTCACGAAATTAAGTCTTAGGGCCTGTTCACATAGAAGTCCGTTGCGGAGCGTTAAAGTATTGAAATATATTTAACCAATGACAAACCTCCAAACGATTAGCAATGAAATTTTTAACGCCTATGATTGGTTTATTTTCGTCCCAACGTTATCTTTCCTTTAACGCTCCGCTACCGGACTCCTATGTGAACAGGCCCTAACTTGGCAATCTTCGCGGATGATACAGCAATTTATGTAACAAAACAAAAATTTCAAATATTCAATTAAATGTATAAATGACCGCATGAAAATTATTCAAAATTGGCTGGACAAATGGAAGATCAAAACTAACACAGAAAAAAGCGTCGCTGTCTTGATCACAAACAAAATGAAACGCACTTTCAACAGTCATAATATCAGAATAGGAAGCACAATTATTCCATGGTATGACACCGTCAAATACTTTGGAGTAACTCTTGATAAAAATCTCATTTGGAGACATCATATCTTACAGATTAAATACACTTTTCGAGTAGCAAAAAGTTTTCTATTCCCCCTTATAGCTCAAAACAGTAAATTAAGTTTAAGTTGCTTATTTACGAATCATTCCTCAGGCCTTTACTTTCTTATGCAGCTCCGGCTTGGGCATACGCAGCGTATTATCATATAAATTCACTTTCAGTGGCACAAATATCACCATTAGGAAAATCGTCAAAGCACCTTTGTACCTCAGAAATATTGAAATTCATTTGGAACTCCCCACTATTCCAAATTTTCTCCAAATTTTAACTATTTATTTCCACACTTCGATCGATAATGATTTACTTATTAATCTTGCCAACTATGAACCAGTCGATCCTGCAAACAGAAAACGGCCCAGAGTCGTTCTCTGCGTTTTAGTGTCTTGTATTTATTGTGTATTTCTCTTTTTTTGAGGGGGGGGGGGGACTATACAAAAACTTGAAAATTCAAAAAAATTATCATTGTATTTTTCTATCCCTAAACATTCTTCTCTCTAGTATTGTTATTATTCTTGCCAACAGAAATGTGTAGTTGATACCTTCGGGGACCAGCTACACAGTTTTGTTAGAATTCTTGGATCCAAATTCCCCTTCTTCGTTTCTCTACTAACCAATCATCTGTCATCTTTCGCCACGGTCTATTTTCTGTGCAATACCTACCTTGGAGAGCGTGGCTCATGGGACGTAGTTACTCCTTCTCACCTGTTGGCCTCTTGGCGGGATTTTCTCATGCGAGTCTGGACCCAAGCTGCCAAATCTAACATCGAAATCATTGAACGCTTCCAGAATAGAACTCTGAGGAATATTAGAAAGGTTTTCAGATCAGGTTTCCCAAATGTCCCGGATTTTAAGGTACAATCCCTTATTTGTAAATTTTGTGCCGCGTCCCGGGGAACTTTGATACGGGACGGAAAAAGTCCCCTTTTTCGTCGAAATGAGAAATTTGCTGTATACGAGTTGGGCGCCTACAATTGAGGCGGTGAAAGGCAAAGTGGTGTAAGTCACATTTTCAGCTTTTTTTTATTTGAGGGCAAAAATGTAATCTCCATGTTCAATTTATGGTGGAATTGCAAAAAATTATTATTTGCAATATTATAACAATTATTATGAATTATTATTTGTTCAATCTATAGTGGAATTTTTCATAATTTTTGCAGTAAAACGCTTTGACTTACACCACTTTACTTACTGACTTACACCACTTTGCCTTTTATCGCCTCAATTGTTGACGAGTCGTCTGTATGCGCCCGGATTCATCACTAATTGGCGGGAACCGAACGTCACAACGACAAGTCTCTAGTCAGTCTCAGTCTAGTGCTAAATACGAATGCAGATTAGTGTGTGATCGTGTTGTGATAGATAGTTGTATTTGAACTAAGTGTTTGTTATAAAACTAATCCCTGAATATGAACAGTGGTAATAGTTATTGTTCAAAATCCAATAGTGATGGGCCGAAAAAAGGGCTATGTGCTTTTAGGGATGAATGGGTGAAAGACGAAGATTGGCTCAGGCCTAGTTTCAACAACACCAGTAAGGCACGCTGTAGCTATTGTAATAAGGATTTTTTGGTTGCCCATGGAGGTCGGAGTGACGTAACTCAACATGCTCGGGGTGCCGAACACAAGAAAAACTAAATAACTGTTTCATCTAGCAGCAATCTGTCAAAGTTTTTCACCACTAAAGTTTCCCCTGAAAGTGACAAATTGCTCTAGTACAGTTAACTACTGAATTTCATGCAGTAAAACACAATATGTGATGCAATTCAATTGGACTGTGGGAATACGTTCATTCAAAAACTTTTTTATGATTCAAAAGTCGCCCCAAAGATTTTCTGCACACATTATATTATGCACATTGTACATTAATGAAATTACAAATTTTACATTCACGTCCCTAACACTTTATAAAGGCACTTACTTAGTTGTAGTAAACTAATAAAATAAAAATCAGTTTCGTACTATATGCGTAAATCAACTTTAAATTGTTTTGATTTGAAACTTTCCTATGTAATTACATTATTGTTCACATAACCTAAACTCTATGTAAGTTGCAAAACTTGAACGAAAAATGGCTATTTGAAAGGTTAAAATTTGAAAAAATTCCGGAAAAGTGCCTCCGGACCTCCCTTACCCTGCGGGGGTATTTCATACTCCCCAGATCCCCCGGTAGTATACTTATCAAAACCCGTCCCTTATTTTCGGTGTTTTTATTTAGCAACCCTGTTTCAGATACATCACTAATGCGGTCATTAGGAGCGATTTCGATATCCGAACTTATCGTAGGGTCGTTCAACAGCTCTCGATCAACTTTTATAACAACACTGACAAGACTCCTAACGAGATAATTGCTGAATTCCCCGATTATGATTATCGGGACAGTGCTTTCCGTAAGCGTCCCCACACTGCTCATTTTGAGCCAGCGCCAGACTAAGGGCATGTTCACACAGGAGTCCGTTGCGTAGCGTTAAGGGAAAGATGACGTTGAGACGAAAATAAACCAATCATAGGTGTTAAAAATTTCATTGCTAATGGTTTGGAGGCCTATGATTGGTTTATTTTCATCTCAACGTCATCTTTTCCTTAACGCAACGCATCGGACTCTATGTGAACAGACACTAATTCTCCCCCCTCCCTTGCGTTTTCCTGTTTGTTTTTTACTCGTTAGGACAACCGTTTTTTAAAGGCACGTTTACTTTTTATTTAAATTTAACTTCCCTTAATTCAGCACAATAATCCATTGTAAAGTAATTTTATCTTAAAATCTCTTCTACCAATTTCAAGAGCACCCTTAGGGCCTGTTCACATAGGAGTGCGTGGTGGAGCAATACATATATATTTAACCAATGACAAACCACCAAATGATTCGCAATGAAATTTTTAACGCCTATGATTGGTTTATTTTCGTCTCAACGTCATCTTTCCCTTAACGCTCCGCTACCGGACTCCTATGTGAACAGGCCCTTATTCAAATTAATCATAGTCGTCACTGGAGTTAAAGCCTTTGGCCAGGGCCCGACTTAGCCTAATTGGGGCCCGGGGCAAAAACTTCTTTGGGGGGCCCCCCTCTGCTTCACTACTTCAGTAATGAAGAACCGAACTTTATGTACGTATTTAAATTTTTCACCTCATTATAGATATATAACAAGAAAATTGACTAGAACCCAAAATAGCTATAAAATAGCCTAAAATAGACCCCTCCAATGGTCAGACGAAATATCGTTCTGTCCATTTTATTGATTTTCTGACAATTCTATGTCCATCATTAAAAGGGATATAGCACACCTGAGGAGCCAAAATTTGACAAAAATGCTATTTAAATTTATCCGTTATATTTCTGTGATTTTTCATGATTTTTCTGATTGTTTCCGTGAGTTTTCTGATTGTTAACTTTGTCATCTAGCTGCGAAAAATGCATATCCTTGCTGGCATTAGGGCGGAATTCAGCTAAATTCCGCCCTAGAAAGCCATGGATTTATGAAATATAGATTTTTTGTGTTCATACGATAGGTTAATGAAAAAGCTAACATAAAACTGGCGGATTTTACACTGTGCTGATATTTTGTTTAAAAAAAGTTCATTAAAGAAGGAAACAAAATAAAATTTCTATTCGATTTGGGGCCGGGGCAACTGCCCCATATGCCCCTGCCTTAATCAGGCTCTGCCTTTGGCCCTTGTAACTCCGAAAACAGCCATTTCTTCTCTCCTTCAGCTTGTGATTTGCCTCTCTGCGATTGAGAGCGCACTGTCTCATGATGTTCCTCTAAATCCTGCTACAGTTTGAAGAATCTTTTTTTCCCGCTTCCCGCCCGAATGGCAACATTGAGGCCACCCTTGTTTGGAAATTAGTTTTCCTTACCAATTGTTTCAAATTAGTTATGCATTCACCCTTTATTTATGTACTAAACTGCGTAAAAAGGAAAAAGATTAGTCTACGTGCTTCTGATCTCTATAGAGTTTTTCTACCGTAAAGAGACACTGTTTATATACGTCAATGGAAACTACCTGTCCAATCTGTTTTGAAGATCTGGAGGGGAAAGTCAAAGCGTCTCCTAACACTTGTGATCATGTCTTCTGTTTATCCTGCCTTGAAAAATGGGCCAAAGTATGCATTATCTTGCCATTCTATTCTTGTTTTAAATAAATTATAAGTAATCTAATAAATCAAAACTAACCAAAGGCACGTCTGGAATGTATCTCTGGATGACGTTTTATCTATTTTTTTTATTAAGGGGGAGTCATTTATTCGACTTCATATTTCCAGTTTCGAGATTTTCCTTTTCTTTCCGTTCCTTACTCACTGATTTTTTTGTTTTTTGGTGTATGTGCCTGTCCAATAGAGTAGGCATGATAAAACAAGTTTTTACTCTCCCGCTGCTATGTCTGATGTTCCCCTTTCCTGTATCTCTTTAAAGTCTATCAATACACAGTGAAGGTCTAAAAAATTCACGTATTTTCTCTATTAATATTGTATTAATGACTTTCATATTTGTGAATTATCAAGAGATAATCACATATACCCCTCTTCGGTTTCACTACAGAATAGGGTGCCTCCACCAAATTGGAAATATAGTGTCAATGTTTGTATGTATATATGTTTGTATGTATGTATATATGTATGCATGTATGTATATATGTATATATGTATATATGTATGTTTGTATGTATGTATATATGTATGTTTGTATGTATACATTATGTTTGTATATATGCATTATGTATGTATGTATTGCAATCGCGCCAAGAAGTGTGCCAAGGGGCACCCTATTCTGATGTAATACCAATTGCGGTTTGTCCTGACTGAAAGTAACTATCTATAGTTAAAAACTAGCAGCCAGTTTTAATTTTCATTATAGATTTTATGGAGTTTTAATATTTAGTTTACAGTTTACAGACCAAGTAATGAAACATATTAAATCATAAAAAAAGCCTTTTTTTCTGTGAAAAAAAAAAAAGCTATAATAAATATAATTTTTCTGTAATATTTTTTGATTTTTCACATGTTTTACACCAATTTGAATGCAATTATTTAAGGAATTTGAAATAACTGTTTAACATTTAAGAACCCTCTAACGTGTGTCTGCACAACCTACAAACTGCTGGCCACATGTGGCCTGCTTGCAGTTGCTCTGAAGTCTTCCAAGTTGGCTTGTGAAGCCTTTTGTGAAGATGCATAATATTATAAATTGAAAAAATGTGAATATTGGTTTTCGTTTTATATTATTATAAAAGGGGTGTATAAGCAATAAATTTTAATATTTATTTAATTTTAAAAATAATTGGCAATTTATTCTTTTTTATAAAAAAGCTTTTGTTTTCTAATTTATCCTGTATTCTTGCAGCCCTCAGCAGCTATCCATAACATTACATGGCCCTCAGCACATTTTGAATTGTATAAGCCTGCTCTAAATTGCCATTTAAACCTGTTACTAATTTTCAATAATTGTTTGCAAACATATTCCAGCAATTGAAAAACCTATATCCATCAATATGTCTTTAAACTGAAGAGAAATTACTGATAACAAGTTTCATATTTATTGAAATTAATTATTGCTTTATCATTCAAAAGTAATTATTTGTTTGACTGAGTACAGTGATATAAGGGAAAAGGTTAGTACGTTAGACCCTTGATTCTTGTCCTTAATTTTTCACATGCCTCTACTTAATGTGTCTCCGAGAAATCTTTGTGTTCATATATAAATAAGGTTGTCAATAGACAATTAAAGGTAAAATATTTAACTACAAAAGAAATTTATATTGAATTTTTAACTATTTTGTAGAAATACATACTCTCCTGTTTGATTTATATGTTAAAATAATTGAAATTCCCAGTGCATTTCAAAGCTCAAATAAAAACGCTCAAAAATTAGGTGAATAATCCATCTTTCAAATAAGATTTTATAGAAAAGTTTATACCCATTTATTGTAAACCAATTTTGCATTAATAAAAGGTTAGAGAGTTAAAAAGAGTTTGACTTATGTTAGTTTTAGTCATGTTAATTCTATTATTATTATTGCTATATTTTTTTATGATTAATATAAATATATCCTCTTTCCTCCAGCTTGGAAGTTTCTGTCCTGTTGATAGAAAAAGGTTTAAAAAGATAGTAAATTTAGAATCGGAAAACTTAATTCAGGTAATATTAGTATATTTCTATTTTTCATTGTAGCTTTAAGCTTAGTAATTATATTATTGAAGTTTGTAGTGGATTTTGATGACTGGAGGATATTTAACATCTCTGTTTATTTTAGAGCATTGATTTTTGAATACATGAGAATTTTCATGTTTGAATTGTTTTTTCTTTTTTGGGGGGCATGTAGAACATTTATTAAAACATACATCAAATTTTAGATTTTTTTTTATTTTGGTGATGTATTTTCAAATTATATCTAAAAGCTAGGAGTTTAAAAGGACACCTATGCCATAAATGTATTTTCAGAAGAAAATTGCATTTAGGTTGTCAGTGCTAGTGATGCAGAATTAATTTCACCATTTGATTTTTTTTCTTATTTAATTCATTATTTTATCTTTTAACCAAGACTTTGTATTATGTTTGTAGAATTGAAGTAGTATATTATTTGTGATTGTTTTACCTTTTTGAAAAAGTCGTTTTAGAAATTTCGAAATGTGTCATGCTCTTAGTTTTCAAGTAAAATCATCGTTATATGTTTTTTTGTAAGACATCAGAAATTATTGATTTATAACAAGTATCAAGAATTTTATCTAGAGTATTAATGCACTTGAATTTTATCTCTGTGTTTATTATCTTCTCAAAGTAAAGATCAAATTAAAAGTAAAATGCTAATACAAGAATTTTCTACAAATTTTGTGACAGCTTATGCATAACTTCAGTTTCTCTTTCCCCCCCTCACTTTGTTTCCTCTTCACCTGTTCCCCTGATTTTCTACCCATTTGATAATTCTGAATTAATACATCTTGGATTATTTATGCATGTGATATAACGCAGACCATTTAAAATCTAAGATTGTCTGGTGGTTTCAGAGGTCTTTGTTTAATAAGACGATGTCAGTTTGATTGTTTGGTAAATTTAGCAGCAGTTCCTGATAGCATCTAAGATTAATACATTTGGATATAGTACAGCTCAAAATTTAGTTTCTTTATGAATGTAATTTTATCTAAAGAGTAATGAAAGTTTGTTTGCATTTACATCCTATTATCCTTTCTTGTTTAATAAAGACTACCATCGGGCTATGTGAAACCTGATCTTTAAGCTAGTTAAGGTAGGTTCTTAGTGGGTGATAAGAATGAAATGAGTGGCTTCATTCTGAAAAATAGGCATGGTAAAATACATGGGTATAATGAATATTTCTTTTATTTTTTCATAAAGTGATATGACAAAAAACTTTTTTTAGGTAAAAACAAGGAAACGTAAAAGAACAAAGACATTTTATGATTTCTCAGCAAAATGTGAAGTCTGCTCAAAGGACAGCCACGCTAACGTTTTGTTGTTATGTGATTGCTGCGATCTTGCTTTCCATTTGTTCTGTCTCACCCCTCCTTTGGAGGAGGTCCCTGCTGGTCTATGGTTTTGTCCAACATGTATTTCTGTAGAAGCAAAGATAAGTAAGTTGAAATTTTTAATCTGGTACAAAGAAAATATTTAAGTTAAAAAATGTCTATTAGCATTCTTGTATATAATCCATTGTGTAACTTCTTTCTAAGTTGTCTCTTTATCATCAATAAATGTGCATAAGATAATGAAGATGTATCTGAATGAAATTATTTATAATTAACTTAAGAATTTTGCTCTAAAACATATCAGATCTTATCATTATTTACTTTTTGGTTGTTTTAAGTTTACTTTTTAATCTGTCTTTCTTGCCATTCTTTTACTGTATTCATGTTTTTTTTTTTTTAAATTGCCATGGTCTTTGGTCCCCTCAACGTGAATGTTTATTTTCTAACCATAACAAAGTGGTGCAAGGTTTTGATGCTGAGACTGGTAGCCAGTTGCCAATGGCTTGTGGCAGCCTGTTTTCCTGCCTTTGGAATTGTTGTTTGCTTTCAATAGGGGAATGGTATAGGTGAACCAACACCATCCCCCAGGGCGAAATCAAATTTGACTGAGTATCCCCAGGGGCGATGTCTAGAGACCTCATACCTTCTTCCACCCATTGACTCATAGAAGAACTTTCCGGTCTGTGGATTTAACATGCCTACAAAGGTATTTAATGGCTTTCGTCGGGCTTCGAATTGAGCACCCTGAATCCAAAGCCCCACAGGCCTTTGGACATATAGATGTGTGGAATAGAAGGTGCCAAAATTTTGATTAATAACATGCAAAGAATACCTTCTAGTTTCTAAGTGAAGGAATTAATTTTGATGTGTTCCTTACAAGGAGGACTTCTGACTTCCTAACAAGGAGTTACTTCTGAAACATTTAGAGCTCTGAGGTAATAGTGTCTCTCCTAGTACAAGTTCAGCATAAATCATCAGCTGGCTAAGTTGTTTTACTCATTTCCCTGTATTCCTTTACTTTTATTAATCTTTTTCCTTAACAGGGAACTCAATATTTAAATGTAATGATTAAATGAAATATGTAGGTTTTATATTTTCATTTAATTTCAAGATGAAATTGAATGTTTTATTAAATGTGCAATTACTTTCTGAGGTTCATTTCTATACTAAATACAAAGAAGTGACTCATCATGATAATGAGGAAAAATTCTAATTTTCTAATCGATATTGTGAATCAATCAATGTAAATGAATTTAAAATATTTAAATTATCTCAAAATAAATCTTAAATTTCATTGCAGTCTTGAAATTACCTTGAATTCTTTGTATCCTGTAAATAGTAGGCAATCTAAGAGGCTTTAAATGGCAAGGTGACCCTTACCTTATAAATTTATGCATCCCAGAGACTCTATTAAATATTTTAAGTTCCGTCCTCTATTGTCTATGTTGTTTTTATTAATTCAAGAAAGTAAGAAAGGAATTCATTGATATTTTAATATTTTTCTTTATCTAGTATTAATACAGTATATTTTATTTCTAAATTTTTTTCTATTTCTCCTTATCCCAAACGTTGGTCTAAAACATATGCTCACCTCATAGACATGCAATTTTAATTCATAATCTTGAAATGTTTATTAAACAATAAACTAATTTAAAATAGTTACAAGATTTCTTTTGGTACAAAGGTATAAATTAGCACAAACCCGACAAAGTCACACTAACCCGAGATAAATACACCACAGTAAATAAAATAGAAATAATTTAATATTCCTTGGGCGGCCTGGTACTATTTGATCCGTGGACCGGTACTGGTCCGCGGACCTGGGGTTGGGGACCACTGGTTTAAGGGATTAATATCTGATTTATTATAATATCTATGAAATTTTCATTTTTTTCTATTTTAATTTAAATTTGATTTCAATTTGTTTAATGTTTCTGGTTTTACTGTTTTAGAACAAAAATGTGGTATTACTAAAGAAGTTGAAGCAGATTTGGGAAATGCGAATCTACAACTAGAGAAAAGACATAGTGATGTTAAAACAATACTTACTACAGGCAGAAGGCAAAATTTTGTGGAGGAATCTTTTAATGGAGGAAAAGAGCCAAACTCAGAAAATTTTAAAAATGTGGGATCTATTAACGCTGAACAATGTGCCAATTCAGTTGAAACATGCTTTAATGCTGTTTCAGAATTTCAATACCTGAATGCTGAAAGTAAGTGTTGCAGTTATGAAGACAAAAAAATTGCTAAAACATGTCGTAAGCGTGAGGTGAAACAGAGAGAAATTTCAAAAATGCATTCTCCAGATCAAATGTACAAAGTATGGAATGTAAAACCAGAAAATACAAATATTCTTGACCTTAATACATCAAAAGAAGTCAGCTTATTGGATGACTGCTCGTCTCAAGCAGTGGTTTATGGAGAAATGAAGATAGACATAAAAGAAGAGGATGCAGATTATGAATGCGAGACTGAGATAGATAGTGATGTTAAGGATAGTAATAAGGAAATATGCAAAAATAAAAAATTATATTCAAAAAAGAAATATGTGCGTAATAAGGATTGGGAATTATCTTTTAATAGCAGATTTAGAAAGAAAGTTCATGAAATTTCTTCACCTAACAAAGAAAGTTCTCAGCATCATTCAATGACAATTATTTCTCAAGATAACTCAAGTACAAATAGTGATATTTTTTTTAAACAGAGAATACCGGAAAATACTATGCCTGTGGTATGTCTTTTTTCATTTTTTAAAAATTTTCTAATTTGGTAAATTCTCTCTTTTATTGCTGTAAACATTGGGTTGTTAAATTATTTTCTGAATTATCAAATGATAAAATGATTGTAAAATCACTGATTCTTAGGGACCATATATGTGGAATCAAAATCTGGAAGTCTGATTTGTAACATAAAACACTTTCTCAAAATTATAATCATAGTAAAAGTCCTATGATTGAAATTAAAAAAAACAAAAAACAATTTCATTATTTTTCAAATGAAACATTCAATATTTTAGAGAGATTTTTCTTTTGGCTACTATGTCTTTTTCTATTCTTTAACTGTAATGCTGTATTTGAGGTTTGTCCTTGGTGTGCAATTTTTGCTGATTTTTCGTAGTTGAAGCATCACTTCAACTGAAACCTTATATAATTCATGCTTTCTCATACAAAAATGTCTATAGGGGCTGCTCAAGTATTATGTAAGCACATTTTTAGTCATTTTAAATCCCCTCCCTCCCCTTTTAAACATAAATAAGCAGATACCCTCCCCTCCCCTTTTCTTTTGCTTATGTAGATTTGGCAAATTTCTTGTCAGTATTTTTTGGGCCAAACAGTTTTTTTTTTTCAATCATTCAATTTATTGTTTATCTCTAAGTAAAAGAGTATAGATATTTAATTATTAACAGTATATACATTGAACAATAAATAAAAGTCAGAATTATATTAACATTGGATAGGTTTTAATTCTTTGAAAGTAAATAGCTTAATACAAAAGTAAGTAAATTTATAAGTATAGATGCTATACTGAGGTAGAATCTACCTTTTACTTTGAACCTGTTAAGCAAGGCCCTCTTACCCGAGTTTCAAAATCATCAATTATTACATGCTTGAAGTTTGGCTGGCTTCTCTCACGTCACCCATCTCTTCATTAAGCAACTCATCTCCACTCTGATCTTGAAGAATACACATTAGCTCATTTGCATATTGTTCAGCTATATGAACTGGACATACTCATGGTTCTTGAAACTTTCAAAAAGTTCTTTATATAATATTGATCTGCAAATGTTAGATTACATTTTCTTCCAACACAAAATGCAACTGTTGGAACTAAAGAATTTGTTGTACTAAGGAATATATTCTTCTCACTTTACTTACTTTAAAACATTGGTTAATTCCCAATACACGGTGCCCCTTGTATTTCACTGCATTGGAACCGCCATCTTGGTTACGCCTCTGCTAAAAAAAGTCAGTATATTGCAAATAATTCATTTAAATAAATATAAAATACATTTTGGTTAAATATATCAGAAAATTAAAAAATATGGAAGTTCTGCATGTTGTCATTTATATTATTTCATGTTAAAATTAAACAAAAACACTTACCGGTTATTCACTTTCGGTTTAGCTTCTTTTACATTTTGTAGATTTTTCGGTGTTTTTGGATACTCCCAATTCGTCTGTAATCCAAGAACACGGCGTTTTTTTACCCTTAAATAAGTTAATTTTAAAACCGTAATTAAATCCAATTTACTCTCTTCGAACCGGGAACCACATCTAATGGATCTTTTAAAGCAATGTTCAGATCTTTCCTCTCAGTTTTAGTCATTTGCGAATTACAATTAAGACAATTAGGACAATAATAAATATTAGCTATTAACTCAACATACATACAATAATCTATAATAGTTCTCTTACCCGCATTTTGTAAATCCCGAAAAAAATCCAAATCAACCCTCCGATTAGAAAAAAGAAGCCATACCTAGCAAATAAAAGTACGTCTGAGCGGTGGAACTGCAATCCCAAAAAGAACATTCAACGGTTTAATTTTTTTAAACAAGCGCGTTAAACTTGTCTACAAGTAAATCGCAAGCTCTGATTGGCTGCTAATTATTCAAATCGGAAGCAATAAATGGTTAACTTAAAAGCATTTAACAAGCACAAACCACATTTGGCAAAAATCTATAAAACTTATCGCCAAGCTGCGGCACCATGTATTGGGAATGAGCCAAAACGGTTAACATTGACAGAATTAATGAAAAGTTTAGGAATTAAATAATTAATTTTAATTAAGGTTTAACTTACAGATTATAGATTTAAAGTTAGATTGATGCGTGTTGTGAAAACCTCAATAAAATAAGAATTTAATTTTAATTGCAATATCCAGGTTCAAAGGGAGTGGTGAGTATTGTAACGAAACTGTAATTAAACCTAAAATAAAATAAAAAATAACTAAAACTTACTCTTCAAAAAAGGAATTAACGACAAGACTCGAGCTTAGGAGTAATAATCACAAATTTTATTTAAACATTAATTTCCTATTATTTCCGGCATATTCACAAAAAAACCAAAACTAGAAGAACTTAACTTGCAAAAACGGCACAATTCCTCGATGTCACATTATAAAAAGATATATATATTCATAATAAATACAAAACATAATGAAATAAAGTAAAAATAATTGGTGGCTGATAAAAAACAAAAATAATAAAATTACTTAAATTAAACTATAATAAAAGAAAATCAACTAAAAATCATATTACCGGATAACGACTGCAGTCTAAAAAAAAAAATTAAGAAATTAAAAGGAAAGGCAATATAGTAAAGATTAAAGTTTGGAAAGTAAGGTATGGCATGCCCAAAATTAAGGGAGTTAACTGGCTCTTGGTTTCTTCATGACCCCTGTCAGTATAATGGTGTTAAGGCGACTGTTCTTTCTGGCAGTGCTTCTCTCTCTCTGAATGATCTCTCAAAAACTTTTCTCTCGTTTCCAACTCCGGGAGCCACCTAGCTTCCCGAACCTTATGCGTCGAAAAATAGTTCTTCAGCCTCCTCTGGCATTGGGGAGTTTCGCCAAGTCTCTAGATGTATCTTTGCACACCGAAGTCATAAACAACATGCTCCCCCTTTTTGTGGAATTTCCACCTTGGTGGTCTTTTAACTGGGGAGGCCTGGGATTATAAGAAACATTAAAATTCCGATGTTCTGGTGTCTTCGCTTCACAATCCTTGGGATCATGAGAGAGTTCAGAACAAAATGGTACAGTTGGATGTATTGTATTACCGAGAGATAGAAAATACAGGGAAAGAAAGGAGAAACTTTTTAGTATTTAATTTTATATTATATAGAACAAAGGTTCACCAGCCACTAAAAAAAAATTTACCAGCCACTTATATCCTAATAATAATAATTTATATCATACAATACTATTAGAATTTTATATTTTTTCACCACATCTATAATTTGCCAAAGCATGTTATGTTGGAAATGTATTTATTTTAAAACTTTAAATGTCAGCATAACACAACCTAAAAACGAAAGTTTCTGAAACAAGACACAGCTGTACTGAAGAAAGTAAATGAAACACAGCATGTTCTCTTATGGTCAGTGCAGTGGCGTAGCGAGGGGTGGGCAAGGGGGTCTATCATGCCCCGGGCGCCACTCACACAGGGGCACCAAATGATTCTTTTCACTAATACGATATATTATATTACTATATGTTTTTCGGAAAGGGGGGGGGTGCCAAAATGGTATCGTGCCCCGGGCGCCAGTTATGTTCTCTACATCACTGGGTCAGTGCAAACAGAACAACTAATTTCCTGTACTGGATGGTAGGGGAGGTGCTGTTGTCTGGAGCACATCTCAGTGCACTCTTTTGCATGCTTGTTACATAAGCATTGCTCTGATCTTTCCCCTGGTCAGCAAAAATGAACATTGCTTGAATCCCTCCCCCCACCCCTGATTTTGCATTGGGACGAAAAGCTAAATAATGTATAAAAAGTCATTTTGAAATCTCTGGAAACCACAGTCTATAATTAGGGGATTTAAGTATATAGGTCAACTTCATTGAACTGATCTTGGTTCATTGTGCTTTGAACAGTATTGAAAGCAGCATTTTCTCTTTTTGCTGATCATAAACCTAGATCTCATCATAATTATATTGTGCTGTCATTTTCCCCATCCATTTATTTGACTTTTCAGTAAGTCTGAGGGCGGTATTTCATGTTTTCTTTGTGATGGGAAAAATAGTGAATTCTGTGGTGAATCCAATTTCAAAAACACAATACTACCCTTGGAAATTTCCTTCAACTTTATGTTAAACTTTTAGGGGAAAATGGCATTTTATAATATGTCCACAGTTTAAAGTTAAGAAGTATTTAAAAAAAATAGTGGAATAGGAGAGAGAAAGGCATGATTTTTTAAAAATTCAGCAGATCTTTGGTGTATGTGAGTTAGAGAGTGTATTCAAGTATTTATGCTGTAGGAGATTCGATTAGCATAATAAAACAATAGTCAATTGATGCTGTATAAAAGGTTAAATTAATATATGGTGTACTTAGTCATGCCTTCACTGCTTATCATTTGATACTATTTTTGTTCAGATGCACCAAACTTTTATGTGCTAGGTATGTGTTTGTTTTATTAAATTACTTCTATATGTGTGCTTTCACTCGCAAAAAATTTTTTGTATAAAAATCTACTTCATTCAACTTTATAATTTTAACCTTTGTGCTCTACTTTTTTCTTTAAAATTTTGTATTTTGCTAAGTTGCTTTGGGTTGAAACATATATATATGTAGTGGCCCCCAAAAGTGTTCATATACTTACAATTTTCAATAAAATAGGGGTCTATCCATTAATTAAAATGAATATTTCAGAATGGGTATTTAATAATAAGATCTATAATCTATTCTTAACAAAACTACATGAAATATTTTGAAAACATAGTAAAACTTCATTTTTAAGAAACCAGAAATCAAAAAGTAACAAAAACTTTATCTCACAAAAGTCATCGTACTCTGAAATATTTTCGGATAAATTCATAATTAAAATTATCATCTGGTGCTTTATTTTTATTTTTGAATTGTGGTGGCATTAAAAATATTGTTTGGCTTTCATTTTTGCTTGCCTACTCCGTAATATTCTATTTATTATTTAAAAATGGCTCATAGTCATAAAGAAACAACAAACAGCTATTGAAAATTGATTATTTTTCATCATATTAGTGGTAAATCAGTTCGGAATATTGCTAAATTACTAATTTTATCCCATTCTACTGTGCAGTATGTGATAAAATGCTTTAAAGGAGAAAATTGGATAGAAAAAGGTAAGAAAAGGTTGTCTGGTAAAGTTAACAAAACGTGATCAGAGATTTATAATTAGAAAATTTGTGAAAAATGCACGTTTTAGTGATGTAAAAGTTCCTGCAGAATTTAATGAAACATTTTCTATTTCAATTTCACCTGGAACTGTTTGACGAGTTCTCAGAACAGCTGGATTACATGGGCGTTCTGCTCGTAGAAAAATTTTTTGTGAGTGAGTAAACCAGAAAGCTTAGATTTTCCTTTGCACTATCAAAGATAAATAAGCCCCAAACGTATTGGAATAATGTCTTATGTACCGATGAAAGCAAGTTTAACATTTTTGGTTCCGATGGGTGTATAATTGTATGGAGAAGAAAAATGAGGAACTTAATCCCAAGAACTTAGTAGGAACATTTAAGCATGGCGGTGGAGGTGTCCTTGTATAGGGGTGCATATCAGCATGAGGACTAGGTAATTTGGTATTTATTGATGGCATAATGAATCATGCTGTTTATATAAATATTTTAGGAGACAATTTAAAATTATCAGCCCAAAATTTGGGTATTGGAAACAACTTTGTTTTTTATCAAGATAACGATCCTAAGCACACAGCTCTCAACGTTTGCCACTGGTGTCTCTATAATTGTTCACAAGTTTTGAAAACATCACCTCAATCGCCAGATTTAAACCCAATAGAACATATTTGGAGAGAACTGGAGGTTCGAGTACGAAAACACGACATTCACACGAAAAGCGAACTAAAAACAATTATGATGGAAGAATGGATGAACATTGATGCAGAAATTACAAAAGAACTAGTGCAATCTATTCCCAGACGTTTAAGAGCTGTTGTGGATGCTAAAGGATATCCTACTAAATATTAATTTAACAAAAAATTAGAATATTTACTAATATGTAGAGATTTTTTACAAGTGTATGATGACTTTTGTGAGAGAAAGTTTTTGTTACTTTTTGATTGTTGGTTTCTTAAAAATAAATTTTTACTATGTTTTTAAAATATTTCATATAGTTTTGTTAAGAATAGATTATATATCTTATTATTAAATACCCATTTTAATTGATGGATAGACCCCTATTTCATTGAAAATCGTAAGTGTAGGAACACTTTTGGGAGCCACTGTATATAATTAGACGATGTGTCACATGTTGGGCCTTCCATAGTTAAAAAAGTTATGAAGAATTGATGCTAGTTTTGATGTAATGTCAAAATGAAGTTTTTTACTGTGATGAATTTAATTGAATATCTCAAGCTTTTCATGTTGTTGATAATACAAGTAAAAATGAATTTAATTAAATATTTAATATTTTTAATTATTTATTTACTTTAGAATTATTAGTATAGAATTATTATAATTTATAGAATTTACTTTAGAATTGTTATAATTTATAGAATTAGAATTATTTAATTATTTACCTTAGAAGTTTCCGAAGTCAAAATAGAGTGTTTTGATGACATATTAAGTTGATTTGAAATCCTAGAAATTTCTGTGCACATTTTCTTCCTTCCCTTCGAGTCGAATTATTGAGCTAGTGTTGTTGAAGTTAAAATAGTTTTGCTTTAAATAAAAGATTAATTTTCGAGACAAAAGATGAATGCAATGAAATTTGAAATGGAGTCATCTTTCATCTTAATGGTAGATACATTGAAATGGGAGGATAAATTTCTGTAATTTTGAATAGTTACATTTTTACTAATTTTTTGGAGTGATTTCTTACTAGATCTGGTGACCCTTTTTTGAATTTTATTTTTGTTTGGAAGAGGATTTATAAATGGTATCTATACATCCGGCACAGCCAAAAATTAGTACAAGACTAAAAAATTACCTAATGCTAGCTTATATATTGAAATTGTTATCTTTTGTTCAATCTATTGATATTGATAACTTTAAATGGGAAATGTTCAAACTGTTTGCACATTTGAAGGTCTGAATATGGTTTTAAGATTAGATAGAATAATTTGATGGAATGGAATTTCAAATTACTGTTCATGTAGGTAATTCTAAAATAAGAAAGTTGTCGACATCCTGAGTCAAGTTTAAGAGTTTTTCCAAGTTAGAGGGTAATCATTTAGATTTGGAAGAAACATAAAGATTTTTCTTAAATTTATTTCTGCTCTAGCAAAAATGCATGTTTTTTGATGATCATAATCCTTCTCATTACTATTGTATTATTTTAAATGTAATTTAATGTTTGTTTTAAAATGTAGTTTACAAAAGTTTCTTAGTGTTATAAATTGATTTCAATTTTGCAAAAGTAATTGATCATATGCTGTTTATATTTCAGGGTATGTCATCAAATGGGAATGATATTTTACCTTCATGCAGTTCCATATTAGCCGAGTCAAACAAAGGTACTTTTAACAATTTAATTTCTGGTGCATGTGCTGAAAGTTATTTTGAAAGACCAAGCGTTCAAATTATTGAAAACAAAAGTGTTGAGGTACATGAGAAGGAAAAAATCCAATTTAGTGTATTTGAGAGAATTGAAGGTAATGATGCATCACAAAAGAAATACGCTGAAATAAACTCTAGAGCTTGTATTTCATTTTCTTCCAATTTGAACATAAGTCGTTGCTTTTCTTGTAAAAGTATGATACTTTCTGCTTCTCAAAATTACTGTAAAATATGCAAACTTAAATATTTGAAATATTCTTCAGTGAATGGAAAGAATTCAAAGTGTTCTAAAAGTTCAAAGCAGTCACAAGCATTTGAGTCTCTAGGTGATGTTAATACGGGTAACAAACCTTTTAATTTCTGTAACCAAAGAAACACCAGTAAGAAATTGATGAGTGCTGTAGAAAAACGTCACTATTCCCTGCAACGTAAGCTTCAGAAAATACATAATTCTAAAAAGAAATTAACTGATCCTAATCAATAATTTTTTTTTTAATTTAAAAGGTGCAAAAATGTTCTTGTCTGTGACTAAATAAATCAGAGCGAAATCTTGATTCCTTCTATGTGAAATTAATGGAGTTAGTTATTGATTTTTAATGACCATTAAATCTTTTACTGACATTTTGCATTTTTTTGTGCAAAAAGAAGGAATTTTTTTGTACATGTTTGTTCCTGAAATGTATAAGTAAAACTACATACTATTATGTATTCCTTATTTTCATCAAAGGCATCTTAGTATTTTTGAGGTTGGTCTCATGAACTAGAAATGGTATTTCTGATGTTTATTTAAAAAAATATTTAATCTGTTTTTAAAATTTCTGTTTGTTAAGCTGTAGATGGGTCGTCCCCCCCCCCCCTCATTACAGTAACCTGTAAAATCATTTTTTGAGAAATGATAAAGGAACAGTCTTTTTTATCTACTAATAATTCAAAATTCATCCTAGACAAGTATTCCAAAAGAATTTTTTTTTTTAACCTCTGCAAATGAATTTTCTTTATATACTTAATTCATACCATTTTTTCAGAAATGACATTATTCTAAATTTATACTTGCCCAGTCTCTTAATTGGATTTATAAGGGCAATAGCCCTTTCTTTATGTTAGTTTATGTCTTTTCTTATCTTTCTGGGAATTAAATTTTTCTCTTGTTCTTTATTAGTAGAAATAACTTGAGAACTTACATGAAAATTAAAATTTATAAAAGCTGCGAATATTGCTGTCTGTTTAGTTTTTTGTTTGTTTGTTTGTTTACTATAAAAAGAATCCTACGTTTTCTTAACTAAAGTCCATTTCAGGTACCTTGCACAATGCAATAGGCTAGGAAATCATAATGTTGGTATTATTACAAGGTGTTTTACACACCTGCTTGACTTCTATCCTGACTGAATTGACTTCCTATTCCTATATTATAAAAAAAATTCAAGTCAATTTTAAAAATTTGTGAATTAATTTTATATTTTTTCCAACAAATTTGTTACTTTGAATTTTATCAGTACATAGGGTAGCTATACTATATCTTTCATTTGAGGCATAATTATCTACCTTCCTTTGCTGTTATAAATTATATGTTATACGTAATATTCAGCAGATTCAAGTTATGAGATTTGGAAAAATTTGAACTAACTATTTGACATATCATTGAGTAATTATTATTTGGTAAAAATGAAATTAGGAGTTTATGTACAGGGTCTGAATGTTTGTAAAGTCCATAATTTGAAAAGAGTTAGAGTGGGAGAAGTCTTTTATAGTTTATTTCCCCCCCCCCCCTTTTTTAAAGCTTTTAGCAGTAAAGGCTAAAAGAAGCTTTTTGATCCTTTTATTGTCGGGGGGGGGGATTGCAATGTTTAAAAAAATATCTTTAAAATATTATTCTGGAATAACCTCTCATGGTAAATGTGGGCACAGTAGCCAAACATCTTAAAGAATTTTTGCATCCCTCTGTTGTGAACTGTTGAGAATATCTGATTTCATATTTTAATTACACAAATGAGCATGTCTAGGAAGGGAAGAAAACAGATTGCACTCTGTTTTTTAAGTATCAAATTTTTTATTTGTGTGATGTGGATGATTTGATGTTGTATGCTAGTGATGACTGAGATGTGTAATCCATCTCCCATTCAAATGCATTGAATCTTGGTGCCAAATTTAACGAAAGAAACAGACTGTGGTGATGAGGGGAGTACTTTTATTAACCTTTTACATGCCACACTATGATCCAGGAATAAAAGACAAAATTCATATTAGAAACATAAAAGACAAATTCACATTAGAATACACCCATAAAGACTATAAAACAAAAAAATTGACGTAAAAAAATTTCTGTCTATGATTTTCCGGGTGTTCCATTTTTGGAACATTGGCATGTAACGCTATCTTTTCTCTTTTTATTCGCTTCATGAAAACAAAGTGTTGTATTATGAATCTTTTAAAATTCTATGCTGTAATAATGGTTTACTGAACAATTTGATATGAAATTACTAAAATTTAAGTAAAACTCATTAAAAAAATTTACATAATTTTAATTAGCGTAATATTTTATAAGAAATTTATAATACAATGCAAAAAGTATAAAGAAACAATAAAAACAGTTTTACGCTTACATAAACTTGACTAATAATATACATAATATGAATAAATGCGATTTTAAAAATGTAAAATACCTTACCAATAAAAAATAAAATATTTTATTCTTTAGAAGACGCATGGGATTTCAGCCAGTAGCACAAAAATAAAACATTCTAAAACACTAATTTTTTTGTAATCCTTTTTGGCAGTTTCTCATTGTCCATGATATTGTGGGAAGCGGTGTACATGGAGCCTTTTTTTGCATTCAAAACACGTTTGTAGTGTTTTTTTTTTTTGACACTACACAACGCCCTTGTGATGATGTAACTATATAATGTGCATCTGATTTTCTTGCAGATATCGACTGATGGGCACGGGGGGTCCAGTTATAACGTGAATTTTAGGTTTCGCTCGAAGCAAATTCAAAGTAATTTCTCTTCTAAAATTCAGATTAGTCATTTCTAATGTGGTGTTTTTGCATAAATTAGTGTGTAAGATCCACCCAGCAGCCACAACCATAATCATTGCGTTGATAAATAAATTCCAGTACCATATTTTACTGTGAAATTTTGGTCAATAACTTCCAAGAAGTCGGTCCAATAGGTTTACTCCACCCATTCCTTTATTATATAATTTTATAATCTAAGGTTGGAGAAAATCAACTTTATTTTTTTGAGCTTGGACATATCTTTTTGCTCTTCCTAATGGTGAGTGAGTGATAAAATTTGATGTAATAGTTACAACAGAACTATCGTTCCAATGTCACATATAAACTTCTCCATCACATCGGTAATCAAATTCTCCACATTGAAATTTTGACATTACTTTTGCTGTTTTAAGAGGACATTGTCCCGTTGTAGAATCTCGTACTTTGCCAATTTCGTTAAAGCCTTTGTTAGATAAATCTGTCAGCAGACTGTGCGATGTAAAGAAGTTATCGAAAAATATTTTATGTTTCTCTGGATTGTCAATAAAAGATAATAGTTCGGAGACAACTTTTGATCCAAGCAGCAAATTTTCATTTCTTGAACTTTTACCACCGTAGATAGACATAGCACAAAGATAACCATTTGCTGAGCAAAGCATTCAAACTTTGAAACCAAAGTGAATTGGTTTTCCACGAATGAACAACTTAGCCGAATGATGTCCATAATACGGAACCATGGATTCATTGATACTCATATTTTCATGAAAAAATCCTAATTGACAAAAAAAAAATTTCCAATCTCTTCATAAAAGGGAGAGATTTTCCCTAATTTATCACCTGGTTCCAATTTAATATTATCAACAATATGGAAATACTTTTAACATCCGAAATTTATTTCTGGGCATTGTAATGCTAACAATTGGGATATGGAAATCTTCCTGAGAGCTCCAATTTGAATTTTCATCAGGTACTGAGTGGTAGCCACTAAATAACAGCAATCCAAGAAACTGTCAAATGTCATTTGTGTCGACGTCCAAAGAGTTTCTTTTTTTGTAGGGCATACAGCTTTGTAAGTTCTGCTAAATTTTCTAAGTAAATGGATGGCAGAGTCAGATGTGTGATATCATTGATTTTGTATATGGTTACATGCCAATGTTCCTTTTTTGGAACATTGCATTTTTACGCAATCTTGAGAAACTATTTCTTGTTATTATTTTAATTTCTTTTATTAACTCACTAAACTTGTCCTTTGCAAGTACGATGGGAAAATTTTTTGGTGGATTTGGATTTTTAGTTATTTTATAGAATTTTTTTTCTTACGTACTGTAGAAATTGTAAAAAAAGTCGATTTTTAGAATTTTTTCTACTCTGAAATATTCATATTTGAAAAATAAATTTTATGTCAAAAAATCAATCATACCTTTTATAATAAACGGTAATTTTTTCAAACTGATAGATATCACAGTTTATTGTTTTTTAAATATCTAACATGATGTTCCAAAAAAGGAATATGGCATGTAAAAGGTTAATGGGACATTAAGAAGTAGTAGATTGGTCTAAAAGTGCATCATTAACAAGAGTTTATTTTGATAGTCAGATATACTGATTTCTTAATAATAATAATAATAAAAAAAATCAATACTATAGTTTCATTTAGAATACAACTTTCATTTTCTATTGTTTACTTTCTATTTTGAAAAGTTATATATTAGTAATTTTGCTCATTATATTGTAGTATTTTTATCTGTTTTATTTTGGAAATTTAGCATTTGTATAAATTCATTATTTTTTGTGAATATTACTGTGCTATATTTTCCTAAAATTTTGGACTAAATTTATAACTGCATTTTGTATATCAGTATAATTTTGTGTAAAGCTTAATGTTCTTATATTTAAAATTTTAAATAAGGATTTAAAACTTTATTAATAATTTGACTGTTAAATTCTTTCTAAAGGTAGTACATTTTTAAAATTTTTAATAGTGGAATTACTGCAACTTATTTAAAAATTTTTTTATAATTCATACTTGAAAAAATATTTTAAATTTTACTGTTTTTACCTTAATAATGTTATTATTCTATGTCAATTTAAGTTTAATCATTATTTTAGATCATGGAATGTTTACATTGTATATCTTTAGAAATAAAGCATTTTTAGACTTTTAACATATGTGGTTTATATTTTCTTTTACTTTATTCATGCAAACATTGCATTAAAATCAGTTAGTTGCTTAGACAATTTTTAATTTAAAAATATTTCATTTAATTATTACCTTAGGATCTTACTTTCAGCTAGCAATAAATTGTTATCAATAGTTTGAGCTGATATTAAACTAGTTTTGATTTCTTTTATTACTTCATTTACAACATTTCTGTAGAAAACTAACAGAATATACCAGTGGTGCTCAAACTTTTTTCGGTGGCAACCCATTTTCTTTAAATAAAATATCATGTGACCCCAATGAAATTTTATTGGTAATGGTAATTTTTTAAAAAAAAATTAAGAAAATGTTAACAAAAGAATAGAAAAAACGAAATACGCAAATTTTGAGAAACCCTTTCAAAACTATTTTAAGAAAATTAATGAACTGTAGATTTTGGGTATATATTTACTTTGCAGAATAGCAACAACAAAAAAAATGTCTTCCTTACCATCCACACTTGTTTATTGCCAAATCTTGTGTGACTAAAATTTCATATATAAATATTAATATGTATTTGTATTTCAATTAGGTAGAAATCAACAAAAATTAAAATTAAAAAAGCATGATTTTAAAATTATAAACTTAATATTAAAACACTGAAATTTATAATCTTCATTTATCTATATAAAACTAATATAGAAAAAATTTAATGAGAAGGATCAACCAGGACCTGGGACAGTATTTGGTCAACATTTTGTGAAATTGAGAATGCTGCTCTCATCTCGTCATTTAGTTTGTATAGATACTTATTTTGAAAACCCAGTCTCCCACAAATAGGTACAAGCAGTGTAGTTCGGTAAGACTGTTTAATACATTATTTTAACAGTATCATATATTTTTAATGAAAAAATAAATTAAAATATTTAATTGTAGAAAGTTTAAAGCATCTTTTTAAATTAAATAATTCAGTGTGATATAAATTTACCTCAAACTATCCACAACCATTCCCATTTTTTTTCATGACCACTCTGTAAGTTGCGACCCACAGTTTGCACACCACTGGAATATACTATTTAATAGATTTAAATTCCTTGGCATCTTTTGATTGATTTATGTATTAACAGTTCTGAATTTGAGGGTGCTAATCTTGATACCGTAATTGTTTTATATACATGCATCTTTAGTAGATTTTAAATTTTATTTCTAGTTTTCTTTTTCTTTTTTTTTTTTTAATTTCAAACAATTCAAGATATGACTTATGTTAATTTTTGCTAATATGTTAAAATTGTGCTTTAAATTATTAGTTGCATTTTCAAATATGCTTCTTGATTTCATTTTTATAATCAATAAATATCCATTATAAATGGAAATATAATATAACTCTGCCGAAAAATGTTAAACTGCTACTTCCGTGTTCAGTTTCATATTTGTTAGCTTATAATTCTTCAGAAATAAAAATGCAAAGTGATCTTAGAATTAACTAAATAAGGATATATATACCTGTGGCTTGGTACAAGAAATGCCTAAGTCAGTTTTTTCAGAAATGACTTTGTTTGCCTATGTCTCTTTAAAAAAAATATTTTCCATGCAAGAAGTACCCAAGTCTGTCTGATGGTTTAAAAGTGTTTTCTAAACTATTGTACAGACTTGGGTAATTCTTGCATTGAAAATAATATTTTTTTAAAGAGACATAAGCAAAAGTCATTTTTGAAAAAATGTGCTTAGGCACTTCTTGTACCAAGCCAGCCACACACACACACACATATATATATATATATATATATATATATATATATATATATTACACTTTATTATCATAACTTTTTTCTTTGAAATGCCAAGGATTCTCCTTTTTCAGTTTTTTTGGTTGTAAATTCTCGTGGCAAATCTTTTCTGTTTAATCGCATAGTACCATATAAATCAGTTTTTTAACATATAATTTTTTTAACCTAAAATAATACAAAAATTGTATATTAAGGGGTTAAACAAAGTAACAGCTCTAGAGAAACTGCTTTTGCGGGCAATTAATTGCTTCAAGGCTACATATGTAGTTCACTATCAAAACAAGTTGTGTCCCTTCCAATAGCATAAAAAATGCAAAAAGTTCACTTAAGATTCCTGCATCAACACTAACATTTCTTTCAAACATTGATAAATACATTTATCGAAAGGTCTTTAGGATACCTTTTCTAAACTTGTCTTTATGTGTAACATATTTTTTCTGTACTTCATGTGACTGCATCAATATCTTCAATTCTGAATTCTCATATAGCTATTTTATAATATCAATGTGATTCATGTGGGAAACATTTTATCATGTGATTAAATATCTTCTGATTCTATATACTGATATATTGATTTATTTAATCTAAAGAAATATAGTGTTTACCTTATTTATTTTCATTAAATATTGATTAAATGGAATAATTCTTATTTTAAAAACATATACTTCTAAAAATTGTGTTTTAAAGTGTTTCATTGATAACAGACTAATTTTCAAATTGATAAAACAAAAATTCAGTTAATAATAACTACAATAACAACCAGAAAAAAAACATCATGTAAGAAATATACTGTTTTCAAACATCAAATGTTAAAGTAAAATTTTGACACCTAGGAATTCAGAGTTTATTTGTATCTCATTTTTTACCCCTTTAATTTATTCTTGGTTGCTGAAATCTAGTCGATTCTATCAAAATATCATTAGGGTAAAGTGGGGTAAGTGAGAACGGGGACTTAAAACCCTAAAAAATTTAACTTTTGAGAAAAAATTAAGTGTACTTTATAGGAAAATTCTTGCTCTACTGTTATATATAGTTTTTATTTACAGAAAAAATTTGTAAAATGGAAAATTTTTATACCTATCAAACCCTTGCATTTCAACTAAGGTACACAAGTTCGAGTACTTAGCAGCCCCCCCCCCTCCCCCCCCAAAAAAATAATAAATAAATAAAAAATAAATAATAAAATAAATAAATAAATAAAATAAAAAATCATAACTAATTAACCACAACACAGAGTTATTTTGAAAATACCCACTTATTCAGTAAGAAACAAAGAATACAGATTAAATATATAAAAACCATTTTTTTGCAATATTACTTCAGTACTGCAGGGTTTTCACTTGCCCTATAAAATTTTGTGTTGGGGCAAGGGAGAACTGGCCCCATATACTGAAAAAAAAACCTACCTTTGTGTTATGACAGCCATATAAATAGTTTTTTCTTCCTAACATATGTTTTTTAGTAGGAGAAACTTCATAACCAACCACCTTTTGCCATATTCTTTAACAGCTGATGATTGTTTTTAATTCCTTAACATTCAAAAATAGTAAATTATGCAACTGAAACCAGTTTTTTTTGTAGGTTTGAAGAAGTTAATTGTAATAAACTAACTTGTTTAGACTAACTGTTAGTGAATGTGAGTGGAGTAGACATTACTAACTGTGTGTGAATATATTGAATTTCTAATTCTGTTTTCACTTTTTTGTGAGTTGCCTTTTGTACCAGATGTTGACTTATTAGTGTTCCTGGAAGAGCCGAGGCTTGGAAGGTGTGGTGAACTAATTTTTTCTGTGTGTTTTTGGTCCTACAATATTCAGCAGGGCCTAGGCAAAGGAAAAACTTCTGAATTTTTGAACTTTTTACATACATTTGTTACTTTAAAACAAATAATACAAATATACTTATTTTCTTATTATTCGGATGTTACTGACACTGCTAACTTGAACAACAAATACCTCTACAATGAAAGAATGTGAAAAAAAAACCCTTTTGTTCAGCATGAAATATCTATTCTTTCCCTTGCCCTACTTATTTTGCCATAAGCAACTATGATTTATTGGGACCCGCATCCTCACTTGCCCCAAGTGCAGGAGCAAGTGAGAACGCAAAACACAAAAATTTTAAATATTTATGGCAAAAAAAGTTGAGAATAGATTTAAAAAAAAATAAAACTATAAATGTAGAACATAGCCAGAAGTATGTATGCAAATTTTCATACAAATACAATAACTTGTTAAAAACTTATTTAGATTCAAAGTGGAAGTACAGTCGGACCTCTATTTAACAAAACTCTATTTTGCGAACTTTTCCTTGGAACCAAGAACATTTTGCGAATTTCTTCATAAAATAACCTCCAAATAGCGAAGTGCATTCTCTATTTAACGAACTTTTTCTTGTGATCCAATATTTTTTTCCTCCATATTTCTCAAAATATTTCTGAACATTTCAAACTTATTCTTTCTTTAAACACATTCCAACGCGAATTACAGTTTGAAGAAAATACGCCTGAAGGGCTTTTTAGTACATTGCAAAGATGCGAGACGTATTATGAGAGAAAACATGTTTTCAAACAAAAAACTTAGACAAAATTAAGAGACTTTATCAGTAATTAAATTTAAGGACACATGAGGTAATGTATGCTTAAAATTACTTGTTATAATAAATGCGATAATGTCATTAAAATTCATTAATTTTAATATAATTTTTTTAATCGAAAATACAGTGTTTTCCCAGACAGTGTTTTGTTTTATTCTTGTTTTCCAGATTTGAGGGGTAAGATATATAAAAGAAATAGACAATAATTTACAAAATAAAGGTGTGATTAATTACTTTTATTAATAATATTTAGTGTTTATGAATTTAAAATCTGTTTTGTGTAGTTTAAAGTATTTTTAAAGGTGAATTTCTATTTAACAAATTTTCCATAAAACGAACTTTTTTTCAGGATTTAGCGACTTCGTTAAATAGAGGTCTGACTGTATATGATTTTGCGTTCTCACTTACCCCACTTCACCCTACATATAAATCAGGCCTGGCTGATTGAAAATCTATTAAAAAACTATTTGATTTAAAGAACTCTTGACTAGTCCATTCTATCAAAATATTGTTATATATATATCAGGCCTGGCTTATTGAAATTTAATTAAAAAAGTATTGGATTTCAAAAACTTTTGAAAATCCATATACTGTTCACACATTAATACAGAGTAATATTTTGCACCACTGCATGTAAAAAAATACAGCTAATTATTAATAAGTAATCAAAATATTTCTGATTATATAAACAACATATGTGAAACTTGTTTACGGTTTGGTTAGTTATCATAAAAAGAGCATTTTTAGCTTGTTTTTCACGTTAGAAGGGAAAATAAAATGGAAACTAAGATAAGGAAAATTGTTCAAAAAACTTTGGAATGTAAATTTCCTTCAAATCATAAGACACTTCCAATAATTAATTTAAATGTAAACATTTTAATTTGTAGCTATGAAAACGAAACTCTCATTGAATTTTAAGTGTAGTTTCTAAAAATGTAGTGCTACAGATTTCTTGAATAGTAATTCTTTTTAATTAATCAAAATGATTGCATTTAAATTAAATGTTTCTGCAATAGGAAGACTTGTGATATATAGGATTTTTCAAATATTTATATTCCAGGCGTTTTTTAGCATAATTTTTTTCATAACCCCCATTCCCCGAATTATTGAAGAATTTGAAAAATTTAAATGTTAATTTTTGGTAGCAGACTTCTAGTCTAGTTCAGAGAATATGTGAATCAATCTTTTCTGCAAAATTTTTCATCAGTTTTGTGACATATTTTGGTGTTTTTATGAATTTCTCTATTATTTACATTAATGATATGTATGCTAAACCAAGTTTAATAAAATATATATCAGTATGGTAAAATCATAGCAAGAAACCAATTATTTTTTATTCATCTTTATTGTTTTGGCATGTGCATTTTGCTTTAAATAAATATTATAGCCATGTATCATGATATAATACATGTCAAATCATGCATATATGCTTGAATCAGTTTACTAATATGTATTGGTATACTATCCTAACATTTTTTTTTATCATCCTTCTGTGTGTTTTTTTCATATAAGTATTTGACGAGTTTTCTGTTCAGAGTGATTTATTATGGACAATATTAAACATTCTAATGCAATTTAAAAAAAATTCTTTTAATTAAAAGTGAGTTATTTCTGAAGAATGAAAAGAATTTGAGGGTTATTAATTCTTATTTTAACTAAAATAATTTATGATGATTTTAATGATTAATGATTTTAATGATAAAAAGAACAAATTTTTGATTTTTAGTCAATTAATTTTATAAAGCAAAAGTGGGGGTTAACCTATTTATTGTTCATGATAAAAAATTTCTCAGTTTAATCTTTCTATGAATATCTGTAATGTTTATATTTTTTTTATAATAAGAAACTCAAAGAACATTACATTTAGACCTATGACACATTCTTTGAAAAGTTTATAGAAATTGCTACAATGTGTAAATGTTATGTATTAACTATTATTAATTATTTAAATATTATGTTTTAAGTATACCTTATTATTACTGTATATTACAAGTTCAAATAAGTTAAAATTCAATTTCTGTTTCAGACGTTAGTACAAGTTCTACCAAGTTGCTAAAAAATTTAAGAAAAATTATATCCAGAGGTTATCGGACTGTAATGTATCTGATTGAGAAAAATAGTTTTAAAACTTCAGTCTTTTAAATATTCCGAAGAAATGAACATTTAATATGATAAAGGATATAGCAATTATATGAAATATATTGTGAAGAAAAACTTACCTAGCAGGATGAAAAATATTTACATATTTAATTCCTTTTAAAATTAATCTTTAATTAAGTGTTACTTTTATATTGATAAAATTTCATATACCATTTAAATATTCCAAAGAAATGAATATTTAGTATGATAAAGGATTTAGGAATTGTATCATATACGTATATTATGAAGAAAAACTTACCTAGCAGGATGAAAAATATTATTCACATATTTAATTCCTTTTAAAATTAATCTTCAATTAAGTGTAACCTTTATATTGATATAATTTCATTAATATCATCTAATTTTAATTGATATTTGAGGTGCACATTTTTTAAAAAAAACTTTTCAGAAGAAATGTTCTGGTGTTAAGATGTATCTTTAGTAGTATCTTTAGATGTATCTTTAGATGTATCTTTAGATGTATCTTTAATATGTATCTTTAGAGATGTATCCTTAATATTTATTAGAAGCCATCATGTGAATTTATGGTTATTCTTTAGTACTTTTTATAAAAATTTCTATTCCTTATTAAAATTCAAGCCTTAACAATTTGGTCTGGAATCTGTGAATATCACATATATAGAAGTGGCTTATGTATTAAAAAATACTAATGGTTACACGTTCATTTCATTGTGTCAACCATAATCACTTCATTTATTAATTGATAACATCTAATTATAGGAAAAATAACATAGCTATTAATTTATTATGTACATCAGTACTGCCATATTTACAGTTTAATGTCCTAAATTTTATTTGTTGTTATAAGTATTTCTTACCTTTTGAGAATATCTTGTTAGGAGTTTGTAGCTAGCAAAAGTATAATTCTTATTTTAGTGTTTAATCAGTCTTTAAAAACCATGAAAAGTTTTTAGGAATAATAGTGAGTTTCAAGATGTATTACAGTCCTTTAAAAGAGCAAATTAGTCTTCAAAAGAAAAGAAAAAATCTTGAATTTCTCTTTTTTAATAATAACATCTTTTTAATTCTATCCTTTTATTTTTGATCTGCTTCTTTTCACTTTTTTTTTTTAACCTTTAAGCCATTGCAGTGCTGGTAGTATAGTTCTAGCTAGTTTTCTATTTTACATGGATTCTCTTGTATGGCAGATTTCAGACTTAAACATTAGGTCTCTTAAACCAGTGATGTGCAAACTGTGGGTCTCAAAAAAATTGGAGGGGGTTGCGGATAGTTTGAAGTCAATTTATGTCATTGAATTATTTAATTAAAAATATGCTTTAAATTTTCTGTAATTACATGTATTCAACATTTTTAGTTAAAAGTTTTTTATAAGTTAAAAAATGTTTGATATGCTATTGTTAGATAAGGTATCATACAGTCTTAGAAGGCTATACTGTCCGACCGCGGAAGCAAAATCCCTGGAAGGTGTTATGCATGTGCGAGAAAAGCTAGTCTACTTAGAAAATAGGGGAAAATGTCATATTTTCGGATGTGTTTGTTTATGAAATACGGAATATATTTCAGACTGCTTTTTGTCCGCAATTTTAAAGTTATTTTTAAAAACTTTATTTTTGATCGAATATGTGAATAATAATTTCAAAATAATAAAAAGAAAGAAGCAAATCTATTTAAAAAAGTATTTATAAGAGTGGATATTTTCGGGTATGTTTGTTTAAGAACTGCGAAAGAATGTTTTCAACCAACTTTCTTTTTCAGAATTTTTCTTTTGATTGAATGTATAAATAAAAACCAAAAAACATTTTAAAATGAAGGTTTAAAAAATTCCACTTTTAAGTGATATATTGTAGTAACATAAATATATATATAATGCAATAAAAATAATATATTTGATTTGTAGTTTTACAATTTGCAGAAATAATTACGATATACAACTCAAAATTTTCAATCTTTCGTGATTAGTAATAAAAAATTTAAAATGAACTAAAGATAAACTTTCTCATAATTTTATAAATAATCAAAGTGTGAATATGATATACAAATTTATAATTTCAGCCTTATATGATAATTAAAAATCTAGATTTAAAAAATGCATTTTATTGTAAATTAAATTAATTTAAAAAATGGTATACTTACACTCACTGTGATATTTATAAGAGCTGCAGAAAAAATACATCAGTGATAGGTAAAAAAATATTTTTTATTTTTTATTTTTGTATCAAAAACTATCAAATAAAATCAATGAAAAATCTAATATTCCTCTGATGAAATATCCGAATCACTGTCCATGTCTGAAATATCTATTTGCAGAGGATCAACCAAATCTTCAATCACACCATCCCTTTTCCAATACATATTTTCTAATGAAACAACATGAGAGCAATATTTTCCCCAGTGTTCAGTAGTAACATTTTCAGTAGCCTCATTCAAAAATGTTAATAATCTTGATAAGTTCAGATCTCCTGTCACGTTAAGATTTCGAATATGATTCTTTATTTCTGCCCATACATATTCTATGGAGTTGATATCGCAATGATAAGGTGTGAGCCTCAGCACTGTAAATCATTATCTTGGAGCATAGTTTCGAATTTATATACTTTTGTTCTAGGCTGATTTCTCTTAACTAAATCAAATAATTCAATTTTTCATAAATCACTTGAACATGGAATATTATTTGAAGCAAGCCAGTCCATAATTTCTTGTTTTCTATTCGATGAATTCGGCACTTTATTTAACTTGACTGAATGGTATGGAGCGTTATCAATCACCACTATTGAATTTTGTGGAAGATTTGGGATTAATTTTTCTTCAGCCCACTTTTCAAAAAGTCTCGAATTCATCTGTCCATGATAATCTCCGCTTGTTGAATTGGCTTTATATAACAAATTTGAATTGAGTATAAAGCCCATATCCCCACCAGCACATAAAACTATGATTCTTCTGGACGCATTTCCAGTGTCTAAAACGCCAACTGTTCCATCTGTTTGCCAGCATTTCCCAAAAAATAAATTGCTATCGATCCATGTTTCATCCAAATACACAATTGGCCTATTTTCTTCTCGGTAGTGCTTTATATTTCTTAAAAATTGAATTTGAGATAAAATGTCACTTCGCTCCATAATTTGTTTCAGTTTATTTTGTGATTTTTTGAAATGGAATCCTATTTTGTGCAGAAATTTTCTCAAAGTTTCTCTTTGATGAGTAAAATTGATTTTTTCTCTTAAGACTGGAATTAGTTTACGTATTGTTGGTACTATTTTATGGATAGCATAAAATTCATGAATTGTTCTTTGAATTACATCACAATCAAAATTATCTAAAGCTACATTTTCGGTGGTTGTGGTTTTTTTTTTTTTTTTTTTTTTCCCCCCTCTCCTTGGAGATTTAAATTTTGGAGTTTCTTCACTCTTTGCTTCTCTGCGTATTCCTTTTACACTGGACATTGATATCGCGGTCATTTCACTAGCTCTCTCTAGGGATTGCGAAAGTGGAACAATAACATTTATTTCTAGTGCTTCTTTATCACACAATTTAATTACATTGTGTATTATACGTTTACAATCACTACGGAATGGCTTATTCTGGGCAGTTGTGTTGGGTAAAGGATCCATTAATTTTAATATAATAATCAAAATAACAGACGAAAAAGCAAGCAAGCGCAGTTAGTAACCGATTATAAGAATGTCGAGAGAATACGAGACTTTCCAACCCCCCTCCTTCCTCAGCAACCTTACCTACAGCACAAATAGAATCGTCTTGGCACTATGCCAACTGCTGTTCTTCGTACTGTGGTCGGACAGTTCCATTCACTTTTACCTATCTGTGTGAGACAGGGTTTTCAAAATGAGTAGCTAACAACAACCTAAACCAAACGGCAATCATTACTTAACCAGATGATGATACAAGAATAGCACTCTTAAATATTTCAGAAAATATTGACCAAATATTCTCCCAAGGTCCAGGTTCACTCTCTATTATTTTTTTTCGATTTTAGTTTTATATAAACAAATGAAGTTTATTCTTTTCAATGTTGTAATATAAAACTTTTAATTTTGAAATCCTGCTCTTGTTAATTTTTACCATAATGAACCACAAATATATATTAAGTTTTAACCATGAAGTTTTAATCGCATGAAATTTGGCAAAAACAAGTACAGAAGGTAAGCTAGACATTCTTCGTTGTTATTATGCAAAGTAAATATACACCCAAAATATTCAGTTGGTTGATTATTAAATAGTTTGTTAAAATTTACTGATTTCCATGTTTTAATATTTGTTAACATTTTCTTCATTTTTCAAAAAATATTTGTTACTATCAAAATATTTTCAGCAGGCGTCGAGGGATTTTTTTATTGAAAGAAAGTCGGTCACAGTCGAAAGTAGTTTGTGCATCACTGACTTATGTTATACTGAACTATATTGTTTATTTAAGAAATAATTTCTGTATTAGTTCATAAATATAATTGAGCTATGTCTCACTGAAAAGTCAGTAAAAATTTTCAGTTTGTGTTTTGGGAAGTTCTTATGCAAATTCTTTTATTTTTTTTTCGTCTAAATGTGTACGATTTCCAATGTTTAAATAATGATTCATTTCATGATTTTTTAGCTCTAAGCTATATTTGTTTGAACTTGCAAAAAAAATTTGTAAAATTCCTTTTTATTTTTAAAATGGCATTACATTTCGAATTTTATAGACATTACTATTACTAATGTTAAAATTATTTTTATTAATTTGATACTGAGCAGATGCTAAATGTATGATTTATTAATTTTTGCCATTGTGTTTGTATTTAAACAGTGTTTTATTAAGCTAATGGAAAACATTGCAAATTCTGTAAAAAAAATAGCTGTGAAACAATTTTATATATGGTGGAATCTTGATCTATTGTTTTTCAAGGGACCGACTGAACTGAAAGATAAATGTGGGAACATAACAGAGCAATATGCTCGTTGGGACTGAGTGAAATAAGCGACACATATGGGAAAACAATGATTCGGGGAATGATTGGTCGAGATTCCACTGTATAAATGAATTTGGGTTTATTGGAATTATTTGTTTTAAGAATTAAGTGTTTGTAAAGGGTTATGTAGAATAAAAGAATTTTTAATTAATTATTTGAAAATTTCTTTTTATTTTGTCATTTTGTTTTCTAAAATATAATTTTATTATTTCTCTGCATAAAACTATAATTCCTGATGCTCGCTTTCATAAAATATTGAGAAAGAATTTAAAAATAGCATTAAATTACATTCAAATAATTATGCATCTGTTTTTAATTATCTTTTTTTATGCTTGATGCTGAATCATGAGAGAAGGGAAGAGATAAAATCTGTAGAAATATTAGCTTAGCATTGTTTTTGTCCTATAAAATTGACTGTTATTATATCTTTAAATATTCATGAGCTCCTATTCTACAAAACTAAATGTATGCTAAATGTATAATTTATTAATTTTGCCATTGTGTTTGTATTTAAACAGTGTATTAAGCTAATGGAAAACATTGCTGTTTAAATACAAACTGCTATTTAAACAGCAATGCTATATAAAGTTGTGGTAGCAAACACACATCGTATATTACACTGATTCTCAACCACTGTGCTGCGAGATTCTCTAAGTGTACTGCCACTGCAAATACTCATACATAAGCGACGTCTGACAAGTAGTTCAATCTGTTCTACCTTCTTAGCGGTTATTGGCTGAACTAATGCGCATGGCTATTACAGTTCTGGACTGGTTTTACATTTAACCCAAATAGCGCTATATACTGTTCTGCCACCACGAGAAAAGCTCCAGCATGTCTGTGCTTTGGCCAGTAATCTATATATATAAAACAGTTCCGTAACTGACGGACTTGACTGATATATAACGCACAGACCAAACTGTTGAACCTAAAAGGCTGAAATTTTGTATGACAATTCTTCTTATAGTGTAGGGGTGCACTAAGAGAGATTTTTGAAAAATTCTTCTTAGAGATTTTTTAAAATAAAATTTTTAAGTTGTTTTTGTAGCATTCTTTAAAGTTTGCATTTAAAATAAAAATCCAAGGGTTATAAAATTTATATCACAAGAAAGATCCTAAAAATTCCTTTAAAATGAAATCTTTTTAGAACCTTTACCTTGATTTTCTGATTTTTGGTGAATTTTTAAAGATTAATTTTTAGAATTTAATTTATTAAATGCTGATCACGTGGTTTCTTTTCTTTTTGTGATACTTTAAACTAATTTTGTGTCATGTGCATAGTAACGAAACAGACAAAAAATATATATAGTGCCTCCCAAAATTGTTCGTACACATACAATTTTGAATGAAATAGGGGTCTATCCATTAATTAAAATGAATATTTCATAATGGGTATTTGATAATAAGATCTATAATCTATTCTTAACAAAACTACATGAAATATTTTAAAAACATAGTAAAACTTTAATTTTAAGAAACCAATAATCAAAAAGTTACAAAAGCTTTATCTCACAAAAGTCATCGTATACTTGTAAAAAATCTCTGCATATTAGTAAATATTCTAATTTTTTGTTAAATTAATATTTAGTAGGATATCCTTTAGCATCCACAACAGCTTTTAAACATCTGGGAAGAGATTGCACTAGTTCTTTTGTAATTTCTGCATCAATGTTCATCCATTCTTCCATCATAATTGTTTTTAGTTTGCAATTCGCATGAATGTTGTGTTTTCGTACTTGAACCTCCAGTTCTCTCCAAATATGTTCTATTGGGTTTGAATCTGGCGATTGAGGTGGTGTATTCAAAACTTGTGGACAATTATAGAGACATCAGAGGCAAAAAGTTGAGAGCCGTGTGCTTAGGATCATTATCTTGATAAAAAACAAAGTTGTTTCCAATACCCAAATTTTGGGCTGATAATTTTAAATTGCTTCTTAAAGTATTTATATATACAGCATGATTCATTATGCCATCAATAAATACCAAATTGCCTAGTCCTCATGCTGATATGCACCCCTATACAAGGACACCTCCACCGCCATGCTTAACTGTTCCTACTAAGTTCTTGGGATTAAGTTCCTCAGTTTTTCTTCTCCATACAATTATACGCCCATCGGAACCAAAAATGTTAAACTTGCTTTCATTGGCAAATAAGACATTATTCCAATACGTTTGGGGCTTATTTATCATTGATAGTGTGAAGGAAAGCCTAAGCTTTCTGTTTTTCTCATTCACAAAAAATTTTCTACGGGCAGAACGCTCATGTAATCCAGCTGCTCTGAGAACTCGTCGAACAGTTTCATGTGAAATTGAAGTAGAAAATGTTTCATTAAATTCTGCAGAAACTTTTACAGCATTCAAACGTGGATTTTTCACAAATTTTGTAATTATAAATCTGATCACGTTTTGTTAGCTTTGATGGACGACTTTTTCTTACCTTGTTTTCGATCTGATTTTCTTCTTTGAAGTGTTTTATCACATACTGCACAGTAGAATGGGATAAATTAAGTAATTTATCAATATTCCGAACTGATTAACCACTACTATGATGAAAAATAATCAATTTTCGAATTCTTTTTGTTGTTTCTTTACGACTATGAGCTATTTTTAAATAAGAAATAGAATATTACAGAGTAGGCAAACAAAAATTAAAGCCAAAGGATATTTTAAATGCCACCACAATTCAAAAATAAAAATAAAGCACCAGACGATAATTTTAATTATGAATTTATCCGAAAATATTTCAGTGTACGATGACTTTTATGAGATAAAGTTTTTGTTACTTTTTGATTACTGGTTTCTTAAAAATGAAGTTTTACTATGTTTTCAAAATCATGATTTTTAATACTCTTTTTAAGTTAATCTACCAACTGGCATTTAAAGTTTTTCGATGTGAGTGCTAGGAGAGCACTCATGGAGTCGGTGTATATACCAAACTCTGTGGTTTGTGTCCTTATTGCGTCTTCAATTACCATCTGTATTGCTCTGAGTTCTGCTTGATTAGAGGAACTATGATCTGAGTTCCTCTCCATATGTTCGTACAGTTTAATATCATTATTATACTTTACTAGCCCTGAGCTGACTTTGTCTTCCATCTTCGAGCCATCGGTATAGTACTGGGTACTACACTTCAGCTCAAGTTTGGTTGACCAGTCTATGCTACTAATATCCTTTACTAGGTTAATTTTGAAACTTCGTACCTCACAGCTATTGCTGTCGAGGACTGTTCCGTCTATTATATACGAGCCATTTCCCTTAATTACTGAATGGAGAGATTTCTCCATTTGAGCTTTAATATCTAGAGGCAGACATCCCGCCAGGACAGCGAGAGTGTCTGTAGCTACCGTTTTGTAGCATTTAGTTAGTAGCAACAGACATGGTCTTTGAGTCTGCAGTAGTTTTTCATTCATGCCCCGTGTGGCATTATACCAAGATGAGACTCCGTAAAGTAGTATCTTTTCAACTACCAGTTGGTAGATTTCCTTTGCGACGAGTGGTTTGATACCCCAGGTTTTCCTGGAATACCTTAGTAGCTTGTGCATTACAGCTAAGGATTTTTCTCTTGCATTATCTAGGTGGGCGTTGAAGTTGAGCTTATTGTCAATAACAACACCCAGGTATTTCAGCTCCTTTTCGTATTTTATATTCTGTCCACATAGCTTAATAGTCGGTTTCCTTAGGTTCTTGGTTTTAGGTCCCACTATAGTATAGCTGCACTTATCTATATTGAACTTCAGTTCGTTGTGACTTGCCCAATTTTCGCACTTGGTTAGTGCGTTGTTGGCTAGCTGGGAGAACTTATAGACTACTTTGCTCTTAATTAGGATGACTAGGTCATCCGCAAAGGCTTGGATGTGGAATTCCACATTGTCTTCCTCTGCTTTCAATAGGCTATTGATCACCAATAACCATAGAATGGGTCCCAGTGACATATGGAAGTATAAAGCACAAGAAGGTAGTTTAGAAAAATTTGAGTCTGTTCTAAAAGACTGTTATAAAATGATTCATAAAATAGTTATTGATCATTTGGCAATTCTAGAGCAAAGAATTGTTCATTACTTTCCAAATTTGAAAATAAAAAAATTTGATTGGATTAGAAATCCATTTGTGATTAACGGGACATCGGTGTATGAATTAACTTTGAATGAAAGGTAAAACTATTCTCGGTGTGTCATAACCAAGATTTAATTTCAAAACATTCAGAAGAATAAATTCATTCATTCCGGATTAATCTTAGATACGACTGTTCGACAATATCACAAAAGGCTTTAAGTGTGGTGTTACAACTTTCCATATCTATTTTGTGCGAATTTGAATTTTTGGCTTTGACCAACATAGAAACGAAAAAAAGATCCAGGCTTTTAAATCTGTATAACAAAATGAGAGTAGCATTATCATTTTTACTCCCAAATATAAATGAAGTTTAAAAAAGAAAGATAAAAAAGCTCAAATTTCGCATTAAAGGCAATTTGTAATTAAATATTTTGTTTACTTTGTAATGCAATTTCATTTTATATTTCAATGAAAATTATTTCGTATGCTATTTTTACAAAATATATTATAGGTACATCAATTAATTAACTAAATTCTTTTGAATTTATCTTATTGTTAGTGTGCCGCCAAATTTTTTTATTATTAAAAGTGTACTGTGGCGAAAAAAGGTTGAGAATCATTGGTATACTCCTCAAAATGCAACTTGTGACTTTGAAGAGATACTCGATGTGATGGAGAATTGGTAAAACAATACAAAATAAAAACGGAGGATAAAATTCCCAAAATGTGCAAAGATGCACAAAACAATGCAGCTGATCTCACTGAAAAAGATGACTGAAAGAGCGACGTTTTGCCTTAGATAGTTGTACAGTCACCATACAGCTGTATGAGGCATCATGCTGTAGGTGAAATTGTCAAGTGTTTTTGACGTATAAATCCCACTTTTGCACAAGAGTTGTCATTCATGGCACGTGTCTGACATGCTTCAATGACTTTCTCACTTGAGTTTTGTACATATGCTGTAGTTTAACAGAGCACGTAGCTTCTATTTAGTATCTGAAAGAGGAATCTTTTGTTTGTCAAAATCATTTAAATATTCAGCAAAATGGAAATAACTCGGTAATATGGCTTGAAACCAAGGAAAAGAAAAGGGTAGGTTGGTTATGATGTTTGTTCTAATCATTACATTTCTAAAGTGAGAGCGTTTTAAAGCTTTAAAAAGAATAGAAATTTAAAATGCAAGGCCATATAATAAGATTGAAACATATTAGATACATATCAGTGATGAATGAGAAATTGTATTATTTTAAAAGAAAGACAATTGTCAGAAGTTTGTATTTTAATTGGCTCTGATATCAGAATTGAAATATCTAGCACATTATTTATAGAAGAAATTATTTTTCTTTTTTTTACAGAAGGAAATGCATCTAAGAGGAAGAGGCGTTTGTCCCATACTCTGTGTCATCAACCAAGGGTAAGAGGATATTTTACTCACATGCATACAATATTGAATGTTATGACAGAGTTAAAACTTTCAATTATTGTCACAACAATATTGAATGTTATGACAGAGCTAAATTATTATTTATGTTCTTTATTAAAGGATCGCTGGTTGCAGAATTATCCACTTTGAAACAAAAAAACTGGGCTGAGTTGAAATTTTAAATAATTTTATTGCGAAAAATTTTGATCTTCCGAATGGAGACCTATTCATTACAAACTGCTCTCTCACAGCGAGCCACGACAACTGGCTGCACAGAGAAGGGTTGCTTTTATACAGTCTTTGGCGGTTAAAGTTAAGTTCACAATGGCACGAACAATTATGGAACTGTGTTGTTAAAGTTAATGCATATTAGAATCTTTAAACTGCTGGGAAAAAAATTAATTTTTATAAATGACCAGTGAAAAGAATAAATATTGTTTTATTAAAAATTTACAATTTATTGTTCACTAATACAAGAAGAAAATTTGTTAAATTTTTATGATGATTGCTCGTTTTAAGACTTTTATTATTTACTCATAAAACTGATTGATTTGAAAGAATTATTTTTTAAGTAGATTTCTAGTAAATAGTTTAGTTATAACAGTTTAGTAATAACATTTATTCCTAGTTTTTCATGGTCGATAGATTAGAGAGAACTCAAGTCTTCTAAAAAACATCACTTCAAAAGTATTTGTAGAAAAACTGACACGTCTGTTAACATTTTTGTGTAGTCTAATAAAGTATTCTGCCGAGTCTTGAGAAAAAGCTATTATGTAGGAAATCTAGAAAAGTTCTAGAATTTTATTTTTATTTACCAATACTTCGGTTAATCCGACCCACCTGAAGGCATACGGCTGAAAACACGTGGTCGCACATACAAGAGTGACACACATTCAGAAATTTATTTAGGGTCTTTGTAGCGCATTAGTACTTACTCCATAAGGCATAAGTCTAGGTTTCAACCCATTCCCCCCTTACGGCATGTTCACACTGAGTCCAGATCATTACATAGCATCAGCTTTAAAAAATTTCAACCAACACAGAACTCTTTATTTACTGACCACATGATATGCCAAACCAATCACAGGTTATGTCAACAGATAAGCTGACGTCGTACAGATATGCCGAGAGACAACACCATCTATCATTTTCAAGTTTGCTCTAAACTTGATTGTTTTGTTCCAAAAACAAAATAATATCTTGCCGCAAAGAAAAAATAACCGATCTAGAACTTTTCCTCTGCTTAGCCGTTGTACTGAGGTATGTAAAAGAACGCTATAATTCCTGTTCCTTTCTTTGAAAACACATTTAAATATCCTATGTTTGAGTTCTCTTGCTCGGATATAATTCTCTATATTTAATATGGTTTTCATCAGCTGGTCTACATCAGCAGTGGAGATACATGCTGCTAAGTTTACATGGTGTATGATACAGTTACATGATAAGAGATTTGTTAAATTATATTTCTTTGTCAATAGGGAAACAAATCCCTTTTTGGATCCAGTCATTGAAGGACATCCATCAGTGCATACACAAACCAATATTTTTATATCAATATCATTGTTCTCCAGGATACTACTAATATCGTCGAGATAATCTATGCTTTTGGTTTGATACTCCATAAGAAGAAATTTCAAAAAATATTCACGAATAGAATTCTGTTTGGTACAATATCTAACAAAAACGGAACATTGTGATGTTGCTGAAATATTGGTTCTTATATCAAAAGCCAAGTTAAAATATTTACAATTTTTCAGATCTTCTTAGATTGTCAGAAATGTGTTTTGCAGTATCTCCTTCCTGTATGTCTAACAGTAGATAGAATCAGAGAGCTGCATTTTATGAATTTGCGATTTTATCAAATAATATATTGGAAAACATTACTGAAACATCCCTTCACAACCTTTGCGTCAGTAAATGGTTTACCGTATATGAAACAAAATTTCATATAATGCTCTTGTCACCGCTACAGCTTGCCATATCGCCATTGACGTAATGTTTTGTTGTTGCAACTACTTGAAGAAAGTTAACTTTTCTTGTCTTATTAAAGACTCGCAAGAAAAGGTGTCATTTTTTAAATTATAACTCTTTTGCAACAAATCAAACAAGTTGCCGAATCATATTTATTTGGCACAACAAAATATTTCTTCTAGCCACTTGTCTTGAAACATTCTATTTTCGTCGAATATTTTTGTATGTATTTTGAAGACACTCCTGCCATAACAGGTAATTAAATTCTAATAACACAATACATTACAAAACAGTCATAAGTATACTGTATCCGTTCTGTGTAACTGACACTTGAAATTATAAAAAACAAAACTGGCATGCATCGTCGTTATTACGTAACTAAACAAATAAACATGTTGCGAATACAGTACCTCAGTTTAGTGTATGGGGTGGGTAGGTACCACTTGCAACTGCCGCTTGCAGACTAACCGATTATATCTGCATCATCTCAAGCTTTTAAAACGTTTGTTCTTAACCAATCAATAGTGTTTATAAAAAATTGCTTTCGTTGTTTCAAAACGACCATAAATTTAACAATTTTTTAAAATTGGGAACAAAAAATTTTCTTGCTCCAAACTTTTTGTTAATTACTAAAAATTCCTCTATTTCTTTTGTTTTCTGGCATTTCGAGTACAAAAATATCCCTGTTCTGCCTAAAAATCTCTATATTTTTCTTTGACACGGAATTGCCACATCACAGCAAATTTACGTCTAGTAAATACGGTAAATCTCAATGATGTTATTCATTTTCAAGATTTCATAGGTTTTCACTTGAATGTTAAATTTGTTGTTTCTATTAAGTTTATTTGCAACTTTTATCACAAATAGTTTGTTTGTCCAGAAAATGAAACCCATTTTTGCCTAAAATAGGATTGGTTGGGAGAGGGTCCCGACATTTTTATTTTGACAAGTGGTTCCTGATCAACAAAAGGTTAAGAATCTACTGTTCCAAAAACTTATGACGTATTAACGTAGAATACATCAGCGTTAGCGTTAAACATTCTGTTGGCGCTGATTGGTTAAATGGGTCAATGATTAGTCAATGGTATATGTTTGGTTAAAAATTTTGACACTGACGGATTCTATGTGAACAGGTCCATAGATTGCCAAATGTTTACAAAAGTCCCTACCTGACAGTGAGTGTTTCAGACCATATATAAAAGCTTGGTGGACTGCAGGTTAAGTTTGCCTGATCTATATTGAACAAGTAACTGCCATTTGGCGTAGGTTGAAAAGGATTTACTGATTTAAAGTGTGGTTGGTTTGCTAAGAAGATTTGCAAAATACATTCTCTATTTATTTTGGGGATAGAAAATCGATTCCTTTGAGTTTATAATTTATAAGTGTTTGCTATTATATTCACGATTGCATAAACATTCTGTCAAAAGTTTTAATGCCTTTTTTTTTTAATGTGATTTTAATTTTTTCTTTCTTATTCTAGGATGGGTCTGAGTACAACACATTGACAAATACTGGTTCTAACAAAAAGCATAACACCCGTGCTGTTCAAAGCGATGCAGCTTTAAATTTTCAAAACAATCGTTTTTTTTTTAATTTTTGTGCATATAATCTTACAAAACCAAAACTTAGCAGTAATGGATGTGTTACTAATACATCTAAAAGAGAAAAAACTTACAATCGTAAGAATTCTTTTAAAAGGTCTATAAAAAGTAAAATTTCTGAGTCTTTAGAATCCTCTGCATATGACAAAGAATTTGCAGCAGGTACTTCACAAAATTTAGATTCTTCTGGCAGCTCAGATTTAAACAAAACTTTTTATCACAGTGATTTAAAGCATTTGACAGTTAGAAGTGATGGAACTTTTTTCTTAGATTGTCCCACATCTAAAGATCAGAACTGTAAGAAACCTGATGGAATTGACTCTTTAAAATCCTCTACATATAACAAGCAATTTTTAACAGATGCTTTACAAAAATTAGATTCATCTGATAACTCTGTCAAAAGTAAAACTATTTGTCGCAGTGATTTAAAGCATTTAACAGTGAGAAGTGATGGAACTTTTTTCTTAGATTGTCCAACATCCGAAGATCAAAACAGTAGGAAACCAGGTGGAATTGACTCTTTAAAATCCTCTGCATATAACAAACAATTTTTAACAGATGCTTTACAAAAATTAGATTCATCTGATAACTCTGTTGAAAGTAAAACTATTTGTCGCAGTGATTTAAAGCATTTGACAGTTAGAAGTGATGGAACTTTTTTCTTAGATTGTCCCACATCTGAATATCAGAACTGTAAAAAACCTGGTAGAAATAACTCTTTAAAATCCTCTACATATAACAAACAATTTTTAACAGATGGTTTACAAAAATTACATTCATCTGGTAACTCTGATGAAAGTAAAACAATTTGTCGCAGTGATTTAAAGCATTTGACAGTTAGAAGTGATGGAACTTTTTTCTTAGATTTTCCCTCATCTGAAGATCAGAAATGTAAAAAAACTGGTGGATTTGACTCTTCAAAATCCTCTGCATATGAAAAACAGTTGGTAAGAGACACTTTACAAAAATCAGATTCATCTCATAGCCTTAATGAAAGTAAAACCATTTATAACAGTTATCCAAGCCATTTGATCCCTAGAAATGAAGGAAATTCTTTCTTAGATCATCCCACATCTAAAGATATAAAACGTGAAGACGAGCCTGTGCAAAGTTCTGATGCCTCTAATAATCCTTGTGAAGACAGAACTTTATGTCATACTGATTCAAACTCTACAATTGTTAAAGGTGATGGAACCTTTTTCTTAGACTGTCCCTCATCTGAAAATCAAAAATGTAAAAAAAACTGGTGGATTTGATTCTTTAAAATCCTCTGCATATGACAAAGAATTGGTGAGAGACACTTTGCAAAAATCAGATTCATCTCATAGCCTTAATGAAAGTAAAACCATTTATCACAGTGATCCAAGCCATTTGATCACTAGAAATGAAGGAAATTCTACCTTAGATTATCCCACGTCTAAAGATATACAACATGAAGACGAGCCTGTGCAAAGTTCTGATGCCTCTAATAATCCTTGTGAAGACAGAACTTTATGTCATACTGATTCAAACTCTACAATTGTTAAAGGTGATGGAACCTTTTTCTTAGACTGTCCCTCATCTGAAAATCAAAAATGTAAAAAAACTGGTGGATTTGATTCTTTAAAATCCTCTGCATATGACAAAGAATTGGTGAGAGACACTTTGCAAAAATCAGATTCATCTCATAGCCTTAATGAAAGTAAAACCATTTATCACAGTGATCCAAGCCATTTGATCACTAGAAATGAAGGAAATTCTACCTTAGATTATCCCACGTCTAAAGATATACAACATGAAGACGAGCCTGTGCAAAGTTCTGATGCCTCTAATAATCCTTGTGAAGACAGAACTTTATGTCATACTGATTCAAACTCTACAATTGTTAAAGGTGATGGAACCTTTTTCTTAGACTGTCCCTCATCTGAAAATCAAAAATGTAAAAAAACTGGTGGATTTGATTCTTTAAAATCCTCTGCATATGACAAAGAATTGGTGAGAGACACTTTACAAAAATCAGATTCATCTCATAGCCTTAATGAAAGTAAAACCATTTATCACAGTGATCCAACCCATTTGATCCCTAGATATGAAGGAAATTCTACCTTAGATTATCCCACGTCTAAAGATATAGAACGGGAAGACGAGCCTGTGCAAAGTTCTGATGCCTCTAATGATCCTTGTGAAGACAGAACTTTATGTCATACTGATTCAAACTCTACAATTGTTAAAGGTGATGGAACCTTTTTCTTAGACTGTCCCTCATCTGAAAATCAGAAATGTAAAAATACTGGTGGATTTGACTCTTTAAAATCCTCTGCATATGACAAAGAATTGGTGAGAGACACTTTACAAAAATCAGATTCATCTCATAGCCTTAATGAAAGTAAAACCATTTATCACAGTGATCCAAGCCATTTGATCACTAGAAGTGAAGGAAATTCTACCTTAGATTATCCCACATCTAAAGATATAGAACTTGAAGACGAGCCTGTGCAAAGTTCTGATGCCTCTAATAATCGTGAAGACAGAACTTTATGTCATACTGATTCAAACTCTACAATTGTTAAAGGTGATGGAACCTTTTTCTTAGACTGTCCCTCATCTGAAAATCAAAAATGTAAAAAAACTGGTGGATTTGACTCTTTAAAATCCTCTGCATATGACAAAGAATTGGTGAGAGACACTTTACAAAAATCAGATTCATCTCATAGCCTTAATGAAAGTAAAACCATTTATCACAGTGATCCAAGCCATTTGATCCCTAGAAATGAAGGAAATTCTACCTTAGATTATCCCACGTCTAAAGATATAGAACGTGAAGACGAGCCTGTGCAAAGTTCTGATGCCTCTAATAATTCTTGTGAAGACAGAACTTTATGTCATACTGATTCAAACTCTACAATTGTTAAAGGTGATGGAACCTTTTTCTTAGACTGTCCCTCGTCTGAAAATCCGAAATGTAAAAATACTGGTGGATTTGACTCTTTAAAATCCTCTGCATATGACAAAGAATTGGTGAGAGACACTTTACAAAAATCAGATTCATCTCATAGCCTTAATGAAAGTAAAACCATTTATCACAGTGATCCAAGCCATTTGATCCCTAGAAATGAAGTAAATTCTACCTTAGATTATCCCACGTCTAAAGATATAGAATCTGAAGACAAACCTTTGCAAAGTTCTGATGCCTCTAATAATCCTTGTGAAGACAGAACTTTATGTCATACTGATTCAAACACTACAATTGTTAAATGTGATGGAACCTTTTTCTTAGATTGTCCCTCATCTGAAAATCAGAAATGTAAAAAAACTGATGGATTTGACTCTTTAAAATCCTCTGCATATGACAAAGAATTGGTGAAAGACACTTTACAAAAATCAGATTCATCTCATAGCCTTAATGAAAGTAAAACCATTTATCACAGTGATCCAAGCCATTTGATCCCTAGAAATGAAGGAAATTCTACCTTAGATTATCCCACGTCTAAAGATATAGGACGTGAAGACAAGCCTGCACAAAGTTCTGATGTCTCTAATAATCCTTGTGAAGACAGAACTTTATGTCATACTGATTCAAACTCTACAATTGTTAAAAGTGATGGAACCTTTTTCTTAGACTGTCCCTCATCTGAAAATCAGAAATGTAAAAAAACTGGTGGATTTGACTCTTTAAAATCCTCTGCATATGACAAAGAATTGGTGATAGACACTTTACAAAAATCAGATTCATCTCATAGCCTTAATGAAAGTAAAACCATTTATCACAGTGATCCAAGCCATTTGATCCCTAGAAATGAAGGAAATTCTTTCTTAGATTGTCCCACATCTAAAGATATAAAATGTGAAGACGAACCCGTGCAAAGGTCTGATGCCGCTAATAATCCTCATGAAAGCAGATCCGTATGTCGTAATGATTTAAACTTTTTAACTATTCGTAGTGACGGTACATTTTTCTTGGATATACCTGAAGAATATTTCACATAGTTGGTCATATTTGTGTATATTCATAGACATATCGGAACAAGCATCGTACAATGTTCACTGGGTCATTCTATTTAAGTATCATATTCTTATTCTCATGGTAAAATCTTAAACTGTCATCTGTCATGTAGGAGAGTATTAGTTGTGCGTTACTTAACTGTTTGTTATGAATTTTAAGCATGTTGAGGTTATATCCCAAGTATTCGTGATACCTAAAATTTAGTATTTTAGAATTTAAATAATTTTTGGTATTTTAGAAATCTAAATAATTTTTTTTTTCTCCTATATTTTTATTTTTGTGTTAATTGCCTTAAAGCTTACAATCAATTATCTTGTTTGTATTTTAGAAGAAATATGTAAAAAACGGATGACTGTACAGTGATCAATCAATATAATTATAGCTTAATTTGTATATTAACATTATTATTTTTCAGTTAATAAATTAATTGTTCGATGTATGACCTGGTATGCATTTGATAGTCTAAACTTTTGATATGATCGGTGTTTTGTTACAGAGTATATATTGTGCTTGTGCTAGGAAAAATTCCAATCTGAAATTCACGAGTAAAGTCATAAATAATTGCATTGGAATGCAAATTTAAGTTTAATTTTTTCATATGTTAAAATGAGTTTTGAAATTCTGTAAAATATTTTCTCTATCTTTTAAAATGTACCTTTTTTTAAAAGTTTGAATACAAAATATCTAGTGTATCAGAATTATTTTAAAGCTTATCACCAATTATCTTGTATTTTAGAAGAAATATGTGAAAATGAATGACTGTACATTCATCGATCAATTATATAATTACTGCCTATTTTGTATATTATTACTATTTTGCCATTAATGAATTATCTGTTGTTTGTTCTACGACCAGGTATGGATTGGATAGCCTGAACTTTGACATAATCAGTGTTTTGTTACAGAGTATATGCTATGCTTGGAAAAATTCCGGTCTTAAAATCCATGAGCAAAGTCAAAAATTATTGTATTTGATTGCAAATTTAATTTTTATATGTTTAAATTAGTTCTGAAATTCCATAAAACATTTTCTGCTTTCTTTAAAATGTATCTTATTTTTTTTAAATTTTGAAAACAAAATATCAAGAGCATCAGAATTGTTTTAAAACTTACCAGAAGGGGAAAAATATGTTTTTAATGCCATGAATCTAATATGAATTCCGATAATCTGCTGAGAATAATGGAGCACTTAACTTCTGTCTATGACACATATTTATGGCATTTTCATTTTAATAGCTATTACTGAACTAGTTTTAGAGCACAGCACTTGGCTGCACATTCACTGAACTTTGTCAGTTACCTTTAGACATTTAGAGAAATTTCACATTAGTGATTTCTTTCACTCTAGGGCAGTGGTGTGCAAACTGAGGATTGTAACCTACAGAGGGGGCGCACTGTCTGAAGTAAATTTATATGCTGAATAATTCAATTAAAAAAATGCTTTAAAATTTCTATAATTGCATATCTTTAATATTTTTATTTATATTTTTTATCTGTTAAAAAATATACCATATTGTTAAATAAGGAGTCAAAGAGTCTTAAAGACTACATTTATTCCATTCGCGTTTACCTATATGTGCGAGACTGGGTTTTCAAACTGAGTAGCTTTAAAAAAAAAACAACGACGATATGAGAGTGGCATTCTCAAATATTGAACAAGTTCTATATGAGGTGTTATGAATGTATTTAGTTAGGGTAATTTGAAATAATTAATCAAGAAAACTGACCGATATGCCGGTAAAAATCACCTAATGGTTATATTAGCTTAGATGTTAAATTTGCATTGTGTTTTGTGCAATAACCCAATAATGGCAAGGTCCTAAATGATGCACCCATTATGGGTTTTAAATCAAAAATAAAATTAAATTAATGAAATTAAATTTCCTAAATTAAAAGAAACCCAAAAGAAAAGCTGAAAAAAAAAAATCTGAAAATTGACTGAGAGGCAGAAATGACATGACACACAGCCTTAAAGAAATGAACTAACATTATTTATTTAACATCGAAGGATTGTGCAAGATTTTACATGACCTCCACAAATGAAGTTATTTTTAAATATATGAGGACACAATTGCCTCTTAGGTTTATTCATTTAAAAGAAAAAACATGAGAAGTGGCTGGTGAATAAAATGGAGAAGAAAAAAACTTTAAAGCAAATAAGTTAAATAAAAAAAAGGAAAAATAAAATCTATTTTCGGCTGCAGCCATTAAACTAAAAGTATAAGAAGGGAAGATGGGCATGCCCGTATGTGTGATTTCATTGTTGGAGTTCACCGTGGTTCACTCCGTTGGGAACAATGTTGGCCGATCATGGTAGGATTCAGTGAGCGGGCGTCTACCTCCTTTCTTCAGCCCGGCTTCTGTCCGAATGCCTCTGGAAAAACTTTTTTGCCCGGGAAGTAGGTCCTTTCACCGCTTTTGTTCTTCCGCCCCTCGAAGCATACACGAAAAAGAGTCCGCCGGCACGCCATGAATGTAGGATAGAAAACAGCAAATTTTAGGAGTAGCGTAAGGGATAGTCATATTAGATGCCTGTTGAATTTATTATCCGATTATGACCTTGGTGTCTTTTATAATATTTCGTTTTTGTGATACAGCAGTCTACACGTGATGCAATCATCCGCGTAGCGATAATCAACATTCCAAAGTCGGTCAGCTGGCTGCCTGCAAAATCGTTTGTTTAAGGATTCCTTTGCATCCCCCGTTTCTTGTGAAAGTCGGGGAAAAGTGAACGAAATGGCAAAACAGAGCATATTCAATTACCAGTAGGATAGCAAAAAATGAATTAACACTAAAGAAGGATTAACTTTAAAAATAAAATAAAAAAGCACTCAAATTTAATATTCATATTTATATTAATTAACCTGAAACCAAATTTCACCAGCCAACGCAAAAAGATAATTATTACCAGTCACTCTACATAATATTCCAAACATGCTTAATATTTTAAAACAATTCTTATAAAAAAAATCAAAACTTGTCTTTACCAACTATTCAATTTTACCTTTTGCGATGTATTGGCCGATTCAGGAAATTTGCGCATTTTTCCCAAATCCCATTTGCACTATTTTGGCAATTAAATATTTGATCACAACCAGTTTAACCAAGTTACAGCAAAGGCTTAAAAAAGATATGTAAACAAAGCCATTATACCTAAGGTCAACCAATTTAAAACTGAAATTATAATCAGCCACTAGAATCATTAATTACTATACTTATATTACATTAATAGTCGATCCATCCACACAACAGAGGTCCAGGTTCACCCTTCTCATGGATTTTTTTTCTAGTTTAGTTTTTTAATTTAAAGTTTATAATCTTAAAATCATTCTCTTTTTTTAATTTTAGCTAATTTTGTACCTAAAGGAAATACAAATGCGTATTAATGTTTAAATATGAAGTGTTAGTCACATGAGATTTGGCAAAAAACAAGTGCAACATTTTAAATAAACTTGTTATGCAAAGTAAATATATATCCAAAATTTACAGTTCATTGATTTTTGAAATACTTTCTCAAAATTTGCCTATTTCGCTTTTCTATACTTCAGTTAACATTTTCCTAATTTTTCTCTACTTTTAAATCGCCGTTTCCAATAAATTTTCATTGGGGGTCGCGAGATTTTTCATTTAAAGAAAATGAGTTTGCGCCCCACTGCTCTAGGGTACTTGCCGAGGAGCACTTAAGTGTGAAATCTAGGTCAAAGGCTAGCTATTTGCTGGGTTAGCACAAACACAGGGTTAGCACAAACGAATGACCCGATTTTAAATATTTATATTTTCGAAACTATGACACATGTTACAATAAGTGATACACGAAATTATAGAAAAATATACCAAGGTTTATTTTCAGTTACAAATGTTCGATGTGCGACCCTGAGTTCTTGCAGCGTTTTCGGCATCAGTGGTGCATAGACAGCGTCTTTGACGGAACCCCATAAAAAGAAATCATATGGCGTGAGGTCCAGGGATCTTGGTGGCCATGTGATTAAGTGTAAATTACTGTCACCCGCACGCCCCATCCTTCGGTGTGCAAGCTCCTCGTCGGTTAAAACTTTCGGTATATTTTTCTTTAATTTCGTGTATCACTTATTGTAATATGTGTAGTAGTTTCAAAAATATAAATTTTTGCTAACCCCGTATTTTTGCCATAGAAACGTAGAAGCTCTCCAGGTGGGCTGTTCGTTTAAAATTGAAGGGGCGTTGGTTCACCTATTACAATGCCCTCCCATTGAAAGCAAGTTAAGTTTGAATGTCTTCATTGGCAAGTGCACAGTACTGGCCATAATTTAAAAAAAAAATTGTTTAGCTATGTAGCTTTTGTATAATTTTGTACACTAAGCCCTCGACTTATGCGGTTATTTCGTTCCAGAACATTCTACATCTGTAGAAAGCACGTAAGTCGAAATTAACCAGGTAATGAGTGTCCTACTCATTGAGGCCGGCGCCACCTCTGGAATCGCGTGGGTCTTTTCGACCACATCGTGTGCACGATGGCAGCAAGCATTAATGACTAAATATCAAAATAAGATACGTTTTTTAATCATTTTCGGTAAACTCCTCTTTATTTAAGTATGAAAAGGGAGATCTTCGATCCAAATTATCAATAATTTCTCCGTCGTTTCTATTAAAACACCCCCTTTTCTTTTAAATTATCATTGATTGCATAGGTACAGAATTCTTCATGTGTTAAAAATTACAACCGCGTATCTACGAATCCGCGTAAATCGAGGGCTTACTGTTTGTGGCTAGATTTATTTTGAATTTCAGATAAAATGAAGAATATTCTAGAATTCTTAAATAATATTTTGAAATTATTATCTTCTATGACATATTTTCTTTTCAGTTGATATTTTATAATGGATTTAACTGTACAGCATTAACGAAACTTTACATATTGTTAAATTTAAAGTATAATTTCAAGTATACTTAGTATTTTATTTTATGATGTATCTAAATTTCATGTACAAGGTGTTTCATATTGAATGGGACAAAAAGAGAGCATACCTGTGAACGCTGTAATTACTTTATTTTGATAACTCAAATTTATCAAAAAGAAAAAAAGACCAAGCGCACAACTGTTGAAATTGGCGCAGAAAATGTTTACCTTTGGAGAATCACGCCCATGGTCCATTACACCACGTGGATTTTCCATGCCCCAAAAACGTAAATTATGGCGATTAACTTTGCCAGATACGTGAAAAGTGGCTTCACCCGTAAACACAAGTCTGTTCGCAAAACCATCTACCTCCAGCTTATCTTGCAAATTCTCACAGAAAGCTTTGCGCAACGGTTTGTCGGAAGGTTTTAATGCCTGCACCATCTGAAAGGTGTACGGCCGGAATTTTAGGCATTTCCGTAACACACGCCATACCGTTGTATGAGGCACATTGAGTTCAGAACTCGCACGACGCGTTGATTTTGTGGAACTTCGTAAAAACTTGCTGCTGCTTTGTAAAAGCTTGCTTTGGCTGCTGGCGGTCCTGGGCTGGTTTTCTTACATAAGCAGCCCGTGTTCTGAAACTGTTTCCACCCACCGTTAGATGTCGTGACGATGCGGTGGTTCCTTTACCAAATTTTGTGCGAAAATGTCTTTGAACGACGATAAACCATGTTTTTGTGTATTCCAAACCACAGTACGCGTTCTCCTGCAAGGATGGTGCTATTTTGATTAACAGTGCCTCTAGCGGTGATTTCGGAACTGGAAGATTTTTCGTTGTTGCCAGATCAAACTTGTATAATTTTAGTTTCAGAATTAATCCATTTCGGCTAAATAAATTAGTTACAGAATTTGTACTATGCCGTTCTTTTTGTCCCATTCAATATGAAACACCTTTATTTAAAAAAAAAAAAAAAAAAAAAAACTTAACAGCTTTTAAATAGTTCTTACTCAAATTTTTAATGTAAATTTTTTTCTTCCAGGATTTGTAATGTTACAAGAATTCCTACAAGTCCTGATAATGTGCGTAACCTGCATTTTTGATCACTTTGAAAAACATTTTTAATGCATTTGAATTTTATATAAAATGTAATCCATTTTTCTGTTGTATATATATATATCTGATATTTTATCAGCATTTATGTAAAAAATTGAATCCAAAAGAGCAATTTTTTTTGGTTTAAAGGGAGATAGTAGGCAGATATTTTTGTATTTTCTGCCAGGATTTCTCCTCATCCCAAGCCTATGTATCGACGCAAGTTCGTCATTCGTTCTGAGGAAAGTCTTTTTAATGTACCAAAAATTATCTGTAGTTTATTGTAAATGCTAAACGTTTTTGATGAAATATATTTGTATTACCGATTGTAACTTTTGTCCTTTTTTCAATGGTGAATTAACTATCGGTATGTCTATCTGCATATCTCTATCCCATACCGTACAGTGTCCGATATACATTTTCTTTCAAAAATGATCAAACACTCGGAGTCATTGAAAATGGCCCAAAGCATACTTCTTCGAATGTGCTGCTCCGGCAGTGCTAAAATGACTCTGAAATAATAAAATATTCCAAAATCCCCAAGGAAAACTCCACAGAACTTTAATGCTCAGAATTAGAATTTTAATTTCAAAAACAATATTGTTCTTCTCGGCTACTATTGAAATTAGTAGTATGAGGGTCACACAGAAATATTTGAGATACAGCTAAATGGTGCAAGTTAAATTTACCAACTCTTAGGAGTGTCCAAAGTAGTTCCTTCCAAGATCATTGCTCTTTTGTGGGCGAATTTTCTAAAGATTAAATGCCTCCATTTCTTGGTATAGATGAAAAATATGCTTTGATAGCCTCATCAATCTCATCTTTGGAATGGAAACGACGCCCACGTAATATTTTTTTTTAGAATACTAGGCTCGCTCCTCTGTTATGGCTAATAGCGAACAAAGGGGGATTCTCGGGCAATGTAACAGCTTCCATCCATTTACTGTCGTCACCCTTAATGCGAAGGGCGTTTCATCACTGTTGAATTATCAGCTTTAAAATTCAATTAAAAATCGAAAATTTAAGATAGAGACTTGAAAGCAGGTTTATATGAATAAGAATGCTTTCGGCTTCCAGAGGATGTAAATATTTTCTTTGTGAAATAAAAACTCGAGCATCGATATTACATACACAGAGGGGACGATATTTCTCGAAAAACTGTGTTTCAATTTTTGATGAAAATATTAGTCTGTTTTAAAATATTTTTAAACAAATGAGGTCTAGTTTGAAAGAGAAATGTCTGTAGTCTTAGATTGTAAAAAGATCAAAATTCTACAATCATTTTTTGGCGAGTTATCGTAACCTGAAGATGAAAAAGTCAATATTTTCCCACAAAACATAAAATTAAAAATAAACTTAAAAGTCCGACGAAAATGAGACATGTCTTACTTTGGTCCCCCCAGTTTTCTGCATCCATTGGTATCGCTCTCGACCCCAAACCCCGAGCGGTTTCGGAGGAGATAGCGTGACAAGCTTTTGAGAGCGGCAGCGGGAGTTACTTTTTTTTTAGAATAGAGAGAAAAAATAACCAAAAGTCGCACATAGCATGATCAGGAGAATAGGATGGATATTCTATCACTTTGATGTTTTTTTGTTCAAGAAAATCGACTGCAATCCTAAACGCATTGTCATGGTGACATCAGGGCCGGCAAACTTAGGAGGCGGCAATTGGGCTGTAAAATTAACTAGTTTATGAAGAAAATGATTAAACCAAGATTCATTTGAATACTTAATAGGTGGAATTTTAATAAAATTTGCTTTTAATATGTTTTACGAACTTTTAATTATGGGTACCCACTCACTTCAAAAATCTTCAAGCATGAGAACGACATAAGAAGGTTGAGGTATGTAGTTTTTAAATAAAAATACGTTTTGAAAGATGAGTAGAGTTTTCGTGTATCCAAAACCAAACCAAAAATGCAGAGCGATTTTGGCCTTACTAAATAAAAAAGAAAGTCCAATCAAGATTTTAAAATTCATTTCAAACATGGATTTTGCTCCAAATCTCGGTATAGTTTTAAGAATCTTGCTTACTCTCCCAATAAGTGTGGCAAGTGGAGAAAGAAGTTTCTCCAAATTAAAATTAATTAAAAAATTTTTACGCTCTACAACTACCGAGGATCGGCTAAATGGCTTGACAACATTAGCCATTGAACATGAGCTAGCTGAAGAAATTGATGTAAAAAAAATTATCAAAATATTCTCGGAATTAAAAGTGAGAAAAAAGCACTTAAGTTTAACTGTATTTTTAATAATTAGGTTTTTATTTTTAATGGTTCTATAATTTGTTTTACTATCTTTTTAATATATGCATTTTATAATTATATACTAGATTTGTGTCTTTCCTTTTTTTCTGTGCAACCTTAATTTCAACTTAGTGCCAAAATCATAAATCAAGAAATTTGTATTTTTGGCAAATCAAAACTTCAACATTTTTAATGCCAATTTTTTTGCTCACGTTTTATTTTACTACTAAGCATGGGAAGGGTTTAAGTTCTCTTTTAATTTTTGTTATAAAGGGGCGGCGAAACTGCTAGCGCCGGCCCTGCCTAACATTTACCTCTTGAAGAATTTCTTAAAGATGCTTAGTGGTGTTCCAGTTAGCTGTAACCGTCTTCTGTTCCTCTAGGCTGCGATCAGCCCTGTGCTTCTGAAGAATACGACATACAGTGGCTCCCAAAAGTGTTCGTACAAAAGTGTTCGTACGACTTTCAATGAAATAGGGGTCTATCCATTAATCCATCAATAATTCAGAATGGATATTTAATAATAAGATCTATAATCTATTCTTAACAAAACTACATGAAATATTTTGAAAACATAGTAAAACTTTATTTTTAAGAAAAAAGTAATCAAAAAGTGACAAAAACTTTTATCTCACAAAAGTCATCGTACACTGAAATATTTTCGGATAAATTCATAATTAAAATTATCGTCTGGCACTTTATTTTTATTATTGAATTGTGGTGGCATTAAATATATCGTTTGGCTTTAATTTTTGCTTGCCTACACCGTAATATTCTATTTATTATTTAAAAATGGCTCGTTATCGTAAAGAAACAACAAACAGCATTCGAGAATTGATTATTTTTCATCATAGCAGTGGTAAATTAGTTCGGAATATTGCAAAATTACTTAATTTATCCCATTCTACTGTGCAGTATGGGATAAAACACTTTAAAGAAGAAAATCGAATCAAAAACAAGGTAAGAAAAGGTCGTCCGGCAAAGTTAACAAAACATGATCAGAGATTTATAATTAGAAAATTTGTGAAATTTTGTGAGTGAGAAAAATAAGAAAGCTTAGGCTTTCTTTCGCACTATCAATGATAAATAAGCCCCAAACATATTGGAATAATGTCTTATTTGCCGATGAAAGCAAGTTTAACATTTTTTGTTCCGATGGGTTTATAAGGTAAACACCCCTATTCCTGACACTGCACCTAAAGCTGACTCTTATTATTTAATTGATTAGAAATAAGGAAGTACCAAAAGTTTGAGTTCTTAGATTGGTACTATTCCTTTTAATAGTTGGTACTGAGCTATTTTTCAGCTGAACAGGTGGCTGCTATAATTATTATCATTTTTGAGAGAAAGTTTCCTGATCAATGTTCTGATGCTTCTGAGCTGTTGTATCTTTCTTGATAGAATCATTAGGAGGTGAGTGTGCTTTTATTAAGGTTTAGATTGTACAATCAAGGTGTTATGAAAACAGCAAACATTGATATTATTTATTTTTGTTGTGAACTAGCTTCTGGTATTGTTATATAGACACATAACCTGAAAAATTAGGCCCCAGAAGGGGTGTCAGGTTTAAGATACAATCCCCTATCTTTGCCCCATAACCTGACACCCTTGTGTCAGCTTATGGAGCACAATATTTTTTCAGACTTCTAAACCCGACACATTTAAAAAATGTGAAATTTAAGGCTGTATTTGATATATTTTGGAAGCTATTTTACAATATACTTTATCTCAGTCTATCATGAGCGCAGAGTGGTAGGTTAGCTTAGGCCCCAGAATATTTTTAAAATTATGCTTTCTAAACTAAATGTCTTTTTTTTTTTTTTTTTTTTCCCCCAAATACCTGATTGTCTAGACCCTATTTGTTAGTAAATGTGCAATTTTCACAGACATATAATAAAAAAAAACCAATTCCATTTTTTTAAAATTGCATATTAAAGTTTGCAAAAAATAATCTGGTAACATCTGGTATAAACATTGTCTTTTTATATGATGCAATTTTATAAGGAATGTATGTTGTTAAGTATTTTTCTGAGCTCTTAATAAACATGTGAATTTTACTAAATTTTAGAATGTTTCTATTAATCATATTTGTTTGAGAAATTAGTTTTTAAAAACAAAACTGAAATAAAACTTCAATGTATGCTGCATTTAAAAACCAATACTAAAACAATTCAATCTAATGTTGTATTTAATCATAATTTTTGAAATTTTACTAATTTTCAACTCGTTAAAACATGGTTTTGATCATATAAAACAATTTAATAAAGAAATTTTTTTTTTACTTTGTTCTATTTTAAGCTATCATATTTTTTAAAGTGTTGAGTTTTATAAACCATGTTTTTATATAAAAAAAGTAATATGAATCAATTTTATCTTTAAAATAACTCAGTCTTATTTATCAATACTCTTTTGGAAATATATACTGACTTATTATTTCTATTTGCGTAATTGATTGTGTTACTTCTTTTCAGATGGTGTCTACTGTAAAAGAGAAGAAAATTCTGAAATACAATATGGAGACCATGAAAAAGGCGGTGGAAGCAGTAAAAAAAGGTATGGCAACAAAGACAGCTGCTAAGCAGTTTTGAGTCCCAAAGACAACTTTGCACTACCATGTTGTTTGAAAATATCAACTTCATAAGCCAATTTGGGCCAAAACAGCGTTCACACGAAAAGAAGAAAATTTGGTGGTTAAATGGGTTTTAGATTTGGCTTCTAAAGGGTTTCCTATAACAAAGGGAAACTTTTTATTCAGCATAAGTCAGTTAGCTAAGGAAATGAATGACCAACCAAGTCTAAAATGGTTTGAGGGTTCCATGAAGCGGCATCCCAATATAAGTTTGAGAACAGACCAAAATCTGGCAGCCAGTAAGGCAGCTGTAACAAAGGAAAAATTGCATGGCTGGTTTACAGAAGTATTTGATTATTTGAAAGCTAACCAATGTGAAAGCTTGTTAAGAAGGTCCGAAAAATTGTTTAACTTGGATGAAACAGCCTTCTTTCTAAACCCAAAAGAAAACTTAGTTCTCACAAGAAAGGGTGAAAAAAGTGTGTATAGTAAGTGTGGTCCCAACGAAAAAGAGTGTTTGAGTGCCCTTGTTGGAGGAAATGCAGCAGTCCACCTATGGTAATTTTTGATTATAAAAGAGTTCCATCCGAAGTAGCCAAAAGTATTCCTAAAGAATGGGGAATAGGCCTTTCAGATAGTGGATGGAACACCTATGACACATTTTATTGTTATATTGTCAACGTGTTTTACCCGTGGGTTAAAGAAAATGTAGGTTTCCCAATAATTTTGTTTGTTGATGGTCACATATCACACCTTTCTTATCAGTTAAGTGTATTTTGTTCAAATAATGAGATTATATTAGTTGCATTATATCCGAATGCAACCACATTTTACAGCCAATTGATGTAGCTGTTTTCAGAACCCTCAAGAGGTTGGAGAGAGCATGTCAATCAGTGGAAAATCAAGCATTATAAACCTGATATGAAGAAACATGAGTTTTCTCCTGTACTTCAGGCTGCATTGAATAAAAGGATCACTCCTCAAATTTTGACTCATGGTTTTAGGAAATGTGGGTTATACCCATGGAATCCATCTGAAATTGACTCATTCTTTGAAAATAAAAAAGTAAAAACCCCAGTTATTGAAAAACAAAACACATCTTATACTTTAAGAAGAGATATTCAATGTCTGGAGTCATACATTGGACCCGACAAAATTAACGAGTTCAAAGAATCCCTAGATGATGATTGGAAAGGTAAAGAAGCAGATAAATCACTTTTTACTGTATGGAGAAAAATGTACTCGGACCAATTGAGTATCAACACATCAATTAATTCAGCTCAAAGTAATGCAACAACCTCTTCTCTTGATGGAAATGTTACAAATCCATTTCTTCAAGGGGTCTCACCTGGTGAAGAACATTTACCACCAAGATATCAATCAGTTTGTTGTTCAACTGAAACAGTTTTACAAAACACAGCATCCACAAGTAAAACACCACAAAAGTAGGTAGTTGATTCAGCTACCTTCGCACTTCAGACTCACCCAGTATATCAACACCATTTAAAAAATCTCTGTTCTTCCCATCTGAAACTGAAAGACCAACTACTAAAAGAAAAAATCCCTTCTGTTGTTTCTTCAAAACTATGGCAGGAATATTCTGAAAGGAGAAGAGCTAAAAAAGAACAAGAAAAATGAAAGAAAGAAACTACGAAAAGAAAAAAGAGAGAGAAGAGTTAATGGACCATAAAAAGAAAAAATTAAATAAAGATGTGAAAAAAATTTCCAAGCCCGCAAGGAGATGCTTGAAATTCAATGAAAATTCAGATACATCAAATGATGCTTCAAATATTGATTCTGATGAAGATTTTTACTTGGAAACTTTTTCTGATGGACAGAAATATGAAATAAACGATTTTGTAATAGTTAATTATGAGGGAGAATATTTCCCTGGACAAATTAAACATCTGCATAAAAATGATGGCAAGTCCGGGAACGAATATCAGGTTAATGTAATGACAATGAGTGGCCCTAATGGTTGGCGATGGCCTGACAACGAAGACAAAATTTAGTATATGGCAGATCAAGTGATAGAAAAAATCAACCACAAATTCTCGTGGTGTTTGCACGGTACCAGCCATCTTTAAATACTGATGTCAGATGTAGTAAATAACATCTTCTAGCTAAGTCCTGAAAATTATTTGTTATCTACTGTAAATTGTCGAATTAAACCTAACTTCTCAATATTGAGTCTTTTTCAACTTCCTAAATATTCTTTTCTGTTTGTTTTATTCATTCTGTTTGTTTTATTAATTTCTGTTTGTTTGTATGCACTAAGGGAGTTTTTTGAAAAATTCTTAGATTTTTTAAAAATTAAATTTTTAAGCTGTTTTTGCAACATTCTTTAAAGTTTGCATTTAAAATAATAATCCGAGGGTTATAAAATTTATATCACGCGAAAGATCCTAAACATTCCTTTAAAATGAAATCTTTTTCGAATATTTACCTCTATTATCTGATATTTGGTGAACTTTTAAAGATTAATTTTCAGAATTTAATTTATTAAATGCTGATCGTGTGGTGTCTGTGTGCTCCTCCTTTTGTGATACTTCAAATTCATTTTGCGTCACGTGCCTAACAACGAAATAAATTGACAAACAAAATATTAAAATACGGTTAAAGATAAAATTTAACCACTAGACTCATTGAGATGGAAGTATTTTCAGAATTTAATTCAAATGAGTATGTTTTATGGATAGTAAACATACAAATTACCTGCATACAGTGACCGTTGTATTTAATTTGAATATTTTCTTCTACGTTATTTTGTCTATAAAAATATTATATATATGTAGGAAGGAGTTAGTACTCCTTCCTTTAGAAGTGAATCATTAGACTTAATTATTTTGAACATTTAATTAAACTAGACGATGTTTACAAGACAGGACTAACACTTAGTATGAAATTAAAAAATAAACACAGAAGCATCAAAAGAGCTAAACATCGGGAGCTTGCAGAACAACACATCCGCTTAAAGTCCTTCGTGCCGCAGTAGTAGGAGTGGAAGTTGTAGTAATAGTTCAGTTGTGTTGCCAAACTCACTCTCACACGGCCGTTCTGACTTTCCAGACGTCCGCGGCTGGGTTGTCAACAATAATTCTGAAAAGATAAAAAAAAAAAAAGAGCAGAAAAAGGAAAAATATTTCAAAAAATCAAGCAGTGTTCAACACAGTGGTATTGGTGTTCAGTTTCTGCACCACTGTTTCATTTTGTCCGCTGCAGTTGATGTTATGGTTGGACCATCGTGATGTCCTAACTTTCGAACTTCGTAACGATCGTTGGGGTTGATGTTCGTGATCTCATATGGTCCGAAGAACTTTGGTCGGAGCTTTAATCCGGTTCCAAATTGAGTTTGTTGTATTGCCACTTTGTCACCGATCTTGTATTTACAAGCCGGTTTACGCCGTTTGTTATATTGTCGTATGTTTTCTTCCTGTAAACGGAGGATATTTCGTTTAGCTTCGATACGTAACGCTTCTTTGTCATCAAGAATTCTTTGGTGGTGTTCCTCGTCAAGAAAATTTTTAATCTGTAGATCCTCTTGTTGTTTCATTTTAACACCAATTAAAAGTTGAAAGGGTGTGAATTTTGTACTGCGTGTGGTGGTACTATTTAAGATACGTTGCAATCTTGGGACATATTTAAACCATTTGTCAGGTTCATCTAGAGCTAACTTAGTTAAAACGGGAATAATTGTGCCATGAACACGCTCAACCTGACCGTTGCCACGTGGCACACCTGTTGCTATTGAAATGTGTTCAATTGACTGTTCCTGGCAGTAACTTTGAAATTCTGAAGATGTGAATGCGCTACCTTTGTCAGTAATGATTTTTGAAGGGTTGCCAAATGTAGTTTGTTGCAAGGATAATTTGTCTAAGGCATCTTTCGTAGAGGTGGACTTCACGGGATAGATCCATACAAATTTGGAAAAGGCATCAACTACTGTAAAAAGATACTTATAACATTTTTTTGTCGATGGTAAAGGTCCTAAAAAGTCGCAATGGTAACATTCAAGGGGTGCATCACCTTTTGGAATGGGGTGAAGGTATCCTTCTTGTTTTCCAGATTTTCGCGAGGACAAAATGCAAGGAATACAGTTCGAAATAATTTCTTGAACTAATTTCTTAAGTTGAGGAATGAAAAATTCACGAGAAACAATTAATTCGGTTTTTTGTGAAGCAAAATGACCTTGTGAATGGGCGTTTAGCACTATTTCTTTCTGCATCATTTGTGGTACTACTAAAAGTTCGGCATCCTGATGAAGTTTATAAAGAATTCCGTTTTTAACAAAAAATTCATCAGAAGGTGTAGATTCAAGCATAGATTTAATTTGAGATATAAATTCATCCTGGTCTTGGGCATTTTTCACCTTTTGAGTGATATCATTTGAAGTAATTACAAGAATGGGGTTACGACTTAAAGCATCAACATGTTTCATCTGTCTACCGGGTCGATGACAAACTTCATAATCAAAGTCTTCTAACATCAATGCCCATCGAGCAATTTTAGCTGGTAGGTCTTTTTTGTGCATCGTTTTTTGGAAAGCATCACAATCGGTGATAATTTTAAATTTTGTTCCCAACAAGTAGTTTCGAAATTTTTTTAGCGCTTCAATAACGGCAAGAACTTCCAGTTCATAACTATGATATTTTTCTTGTTGAACTGTAGTTTTACGGCTAAAATAATGAATAGGATGAAACTGTCCATCATCGGATTGTTGCAAGAGCACAGCGCCAAAACCTAAGGAGCTGGCATCAGTGTGGAGTTCTAATGGGTATCCCTGTTGAAAAACATGAAGAACTGGGTTTTGTGAAAGAATGTTTTTCTGTTGTTGAAAAGCTGCTATTTGTTCAGGGGGTTTGGGAGCTTCAATAACTTGAAATTTTGGTTCAACCTTTTCACTTTTGACGGATTCATTCTCAAGGGCATCATCATCGGCATCAAATATTTTTGGTTCAAGAGTTGCTTTGATAGTTCCAATATCAAAAGCATTATCATCATCGTTATCATGAAGCAAATCTAAATCACTGGCATCAGCATCATCTAAATATTTTCCATCATCATTATCATGAAACAAATCTAAATCATTGGCATCATCATCATCATCATCACGTTCAAAATCAATTGGATTATCCATTTTCTCTACCCTAGAAATCTTATCTTGAGTAGATGTTAGAGGTTTTTCAGACATGCATATTTGGCCCTGATCTTGAATTTGTTTTTCTACAATTTCCTTTTCCGCAAAAGGGAGTCGTCGAGAACGTTGAGCTACCGGGATTTCATCTTGTAATAAAATGGTCATCTTAATTTCAGTGTCTTGAACTTTATGGGGTTTGTAGGAAGTAACGATATTTTGAACTTCCTCACGAATTTCAGAATTCAAAATGTGTGAAAGATCAAATGGAAAAGCTTGATCATCAGGAACATTAGTAATATTAACGAAGATGTTATTATCAAGAGTAAAACGAATACCGTCTTCATCAAATGTAAATTGGGTTTGCTGCAAAAAGTCGATTCCGATAATCACATCAAAAGGAATCAAGTCATCCTCTAGAACATGTATTTTAGCAGGTAAAGTAATGGTTTGAATTTCGATGGAATCCTGAAAGAATCCGATACTGTGAACTTGGTTTTTGCCAATTCCTGAAAAGGGAATGTTGGTGGGCTGCAATGGTGGCGAACCAATTCTTCGATAGGTTTTCTCATTGATGAGGGTTGCCTGTGACCCAGTGTCACAGAGTGCTGTCAATTGAATTCCTGCAAGTTGAATGTCAACATGCATGGGATTTTTCGATGAAGTTTCAGGAGAAAGTGCATTTACAGTTTTATCAGAAATAGGTTTTTGAGAATCAGGTTTTGGTTTAGAATTTCGATAACTTTTAGGGCAATTAGCATGAACATGACCAAAACTTTTACATCCGTAGCATTGTTTACCATGTGACTTATTCAAACATTGGTTGCTTTTGTGACCTCTCAAGCCACAGGAAAAACATACTGGCTGTGTATTTGGGCTACGTGTATTATCGACTTTCACATTGAGGTAGGAAGCATCAATTTTTTTCTGATTATTTTGTCTGAAATTTTGTGATCTGTTAAAGATTTGTTCATAAATTTTCAACTTTTCCTTAAATTCAGGGACGGATTTACAACCGTAAAGAATAACTTTATTGTTTGTTGAATCAGGAATTCCGTTTATGACATACTCAAACAGAGAGGAGTCATCGAGAGAACCTTTGTGTGCCAAATCTCTCATAGCTAAGAAATATTCTTGTAGGGTTTCAAACGGTTTCATACGTCGAGATTCCATTAATTTATGTAACTGAATACCGTTAATTTTGTCCGAAAATTCGTCTAATAAATGGTGCTTCAATTGTTCCCAATTTGTAATTCCACGAATAGACCTAATTAAAGTTTGAGCGGGACCAGTTAAACATTTTCTAACAAAAGTAATTTGGTGAATTGGATTGTTTATCTGATATAAACAAAAAAGTTCTTCAACGTCAGATATAAAATTCTCAACACTGTAATTATCACGAGACGAGAAAGGTTTTATTAAATCAACAACGTCTTTCAGACTAAACAACTGGAAAGAGAGATTCGCAGTTTCAACTGAAGGGGGAAAAGGGAGATCTATTTTCCTCTATAACGCTGTTAGTTTGGGATGAACGTGCACCCGGAAGTGAGTCATCATTCACTTCGCATTCCGAAAGATCAGAAAATTCTGCTTTTAATAACGATAAATCAGTAAGACTCATAAGAATGGTATTGGCACATTTGTCTGGGTCAGTTGAAAATTCTAAATGAAGTAGATTACAAATAGAAATCAAGTCTTTAAGTGAAAACTCTTTAAGTACTTTCTGTTTCGTTGCTTCCAACACGAATGGCTGTTTAAAACCTGTAAATTTACGTAATCTGGTACGATTTTGTCTGTCGCCGTCTGTACCAAAAATTAAACGATGTAGAACCTTTATTTGATTCGTACCACCAATTTTTAATGATTTTGCAATATTGGGGTAATCGTTGAGAGTAGCCATAACTATATACTAGGTTCAAACAATTATAGTACACAAATATACAAATATTCAAAACCAAAATCAATACTTATAATACGTAGTTACTCAAATTCAAAAGTAGAAAATAATATTTCAAATCGAAATTTTTTCAAATACCAATTCAATAATAAAATATTGATTCTCAAAATATGCATCAAAATAAGTAATCTTTAAAACAGGTTTTGTTCAAGAAAACAAAATTATGAACTAAAATAAGCATCAAATATCAAATAATAAGTTCTTCAAAATAATTTCTCTGGTTGAAGAAAACAGATGACGTAAATTTAGATATGTATCAAGTTAGATATTACTTCAGCAAAATATTCATCAAATTAATCTTCAAAATAAATCACTGTTGAAGAAAATAGAGGATGTAAATGCAGCATCAAAATAATAGTTAAAGTTCTAATGTTAAAAGCATCAAAATTGGGAAATCGAAAGTATCAAAATTGTGAAATCGAAAGCATCAAAGCATTCTGCAAAATAAAAAATATTCTCGCAAGAAAACAGCAGAATTAAGTTCAACATCAAAGCGCATCAAATAAGCAAAGTTGTCATCAAATAAACATTCGCTTCGTCAAATTATGCATCAAAATAATAATATAATAATCTTCAAAAGTATTCAATTCGCGATCTTTCAAAATATATATTATGTTGTGGTTTGTTCAAGGAAACAAGATTCTTCAAGTTAAATGTCGAAATTTTCATCAAATCATCAAATAATTTCATCGAAATAGAATTCTCTTCAAGAAAACAGAAGTGATAAATTCAACGTCAAAGACCATCAAAAATGAATTTAGCATCAATTAAATTCTTGCATCAAAAGAACGTTGAAATATCTTTCAGTTTTCTTAAATCATCAATAAGTTGAGAGTTCCCTTAATCATCAAAATTTTCTTGAACAAGCGTCAACGTATGCATCAAATAATTTTAATATGATCCAAGTTACTTACAATTCTGGTTTTGGTTCTCATCATCCCATCAGAGTATCATCAGAGTCCGTGGCACATCACTTTGGCTTTCGCTTTCGATATCCAAATCCAAAATGACAGACAACAGTAATCCAGTCGAAATCAAGTCGTATCATCGAAAGAAAATAAAGTTTTTTTTTTTTTTAAGTTCAGCATGCTAGGGGTATTTTTCGAGTCCGAGGGCCGAGCACCCATGTAGGAAGGAGTTAGTACTCCTTCCTTTAGAAGTGAATCATTAGACTTAATTATTTTGAACATTTAATTAAACTAGACGATGTTTACAAGACAGGACTAACACTTAGTATGAAATTAAAAAATAAACACAGAAGCATCAAAAGAGCTAAACATCGGGAGCTTGCAGAACAACACATCCGCTTAAAGTCCTTCGTGCCGCAGTAGTAGGAGTGGAAGTTGTAGTAATAGTTCAGTTGTGTTGCCAAACTCACTCTCACATATATATATACATTTCTTAATAGAGAAAGAAATTTGACACCTCGGGACATTTTTCAGTTTTTTTTAAAAATGCAAATAATTAATGATATTAAATGATTCGGTGAAAAAGAAAATCTGGTACGGCGTGTTTGAAACGCTCCTCCATTCCTGAGGTGGACGCCATTTATAAAATAATTACAAGATAAAAAGAACATTTTATATACCATGTTTTTAAATTTCTGTTGAATCATATAAACTTGACAATTCTATGTATTCATAAATACTTTTTAAAAATTGTTTGGATGAATTATCCCATCAACTTGAAAGGAAATGAAGTTAATTGGAAGTTAACGTGCGTTTAACTTTTCGTTCCCGTCCCGGCCGATAGATGGCTGCACCAGTCTGCGAAACTGAATTAACTGAAAATGAATTCGAACCTGCTTAAAGATGGCTAAAAGTATCTAAAGAATGCATTGTCATCGTGTTCTGAGCTATTCTAAAAGTTTCAGATGTCTAGCTAGTCGGGAAGTTAGTTAAAAATCGATTGCAAGATTTGTACTGGACAAACAAACAAGAAAGCGAGTTAATAAAAACATGGAAATGAATCGGGTTGCAAGGTGCAGAAATGCTTGGGCTAGGCATTTTTACTGGATGATCGACATTTATGTAGCAGTCAATAGAAGGCACATTTTCTCCATAGGTTAACATTGAAGTAAGCGAATCCAATAGGGTTAGGATGCAGCAGCCTTAAGCAGTAGGTCTCAGTATAATATGCCCTCATGTAGCCAAAAAAAAAAAAAAAAATGACAGTAGCGCTGTCAACCAACCACGGCATAAAAATTTCTTATCATAGCAGTTATACTGAAAAAGTGTTGTTAAATTTAATTAAAATGATACACATTCTTAACAAACAACATATATTTTATATATAATGCATAATTCAGGTATTAAAACTTTTAGCTTTAACTAGTCCATATTGACTACAATAAAGTTTTATTAACATAGATTTTCTTTATAAATACATCTGTATTTTTATTATTTTTTTTACAGCAGAATATATTAACTTAAGAAAAGTATATTTTTGCATAATCGTGACAATAAGTAAATAATCTTAAAATTTTTAAATTGGCAAGTCAGAGCTTCGGTAAACAACGTACGTGAAATTCAACAAGTACATCTAGAAAGAGCAATCAATCATAAACAGTATATAGAGTAAAAAGATGCATTGAGCTGGTATTTTAAAACTGAAAAATGGGTACACAAATTTCATAGCCGTAAACATCGTGATCAATTTTATTATCCAAATGAAGCAAATAAATCGGTACTTTTCCGTTAGCCAGGAGCAAGGGATATGTCGCCAAATAGGGTTCAAAAGTCGCCTTTTCAGCTGTTTTGTTTAATTAACTGTAACTCCGATGTTAAGTGTAATGAAAAAAACGTGGGGGAAAGTGAAGAATCGCCCGCTGCTTGGCGCGATTTTCAAAATCGCCAACTTGGCGCGCTCTCGCGCATTGTCTCCTGGAGTTGCAACTTCTCTAGAAGAGCGCGACATTTAAGATGGCGAAAAACTAAAATAAATACTAAAATAAAAGCAGTTGAAAAAAATTAAAAAACTGACAATCGTTGCAAAAACATACGAGTAATTTTTAAAACTTAAAATCGTTACAAAACATTGAAAAAATAAAATACTTTCACTTACCTTAATTTAAGGGAAAAAAAAATCAGGTAGTCTTTTCTAACGAAACTACCGCGGGTTATTAACGTAGGATTACTTATCGTTGCTTACCTCTTTTGTATGTGTATGTGTTATGTATCTATGTATGTATGTCAAAATTTTGACGCATTTTGGTACTTTTCTGTTTAACTGTTTACTGCTTGCCCAAGCGATACAGACTGGGTTTGGCGCGCTGCCAAAATTATATCTCGCGACGCAGGACAACTAGAATTTTGCTTTCCGGAGCACCGTTATGGAGGAACGTAATCCTAAGTTGAACCTATTCGTAATCGGCTTGGATACCATAATTGGCGCACTTATGAATCTCGCAAAAAAAGCGCCAAATAAGTGGGCGATTCTTCTCCTGACCCCAAAACATATAAGTAAACTTTAATTTAATTTATTAATTAAATATTTAGGAGGACAGAAAGTAAATAAACTCTTAATTAAACATTTAATAATTAGTTAGGAAGCCTAAAATCTTTAATGTCCTTCAAGATGTCTTCGAAAGGACCCACTTATTGTCGTCGCCACAGAAATTCAGCCAGTACGATTGCAAATGCCGTTCCTCGATGCTTGTAATATCGCCATTTTGTGCTTCATCAAAATCGCTCTATCTTTCGTGAGATTGTGACGAAAGCGAGTATAATTTGTGGTTAATTAGTTTCAAGTTTTTATTCATGTGAATTTCGGGGTTGATTAACTGGGTCTCTGAACTTAACCCGCTGATCCGTCGTCTTCCAGCGTTTCGTGTGTGACAATGCTTCAAAATTTCGTCTTTCTAGGATTGTCAGGTTGTCGACTTTTCATTCTCGCCAATGGCGATACTTGTTAGGACAAATGCCAAATGCACCCGGCTAACGAAAAGGTACCAATAAGGGTTAAAAACTTTTTCTACTTGTTTTACTTATTTCCGTGAAAAACCAAAACAAACACTGCCGTATGAATTAGCATCCTATTTATAAAATCAGCTCAAATTATTTTACTATAACGAATCACTGACTTAGTCAATAATCAGGGGAGAGATAACATAGAAAATACATCAGTTTCCTCGTAAAAAATATTCTGAGAAGTTGGGAAACAATATATATAATAAAGTATCATTTAGTAGAAATATAGCTAGTAAACACTATTGATAATGCTAGCTTTCTATATCGTTTACTAGCTGTATTTTTAACATTAAAGGTTTAAATTAGTTGAAACATTAAAGATAAACATTGATTATAAACATGATGCAAGTTAGTTGAAAGATGCAAATGAGTTGAAAATGTTTAACAAAGTTCTCAGCGTATATTAACTGAAATAATAGTGCAAAGATGCGCAAAATAAAATATATATTTAAGCAGTAGAATACTAGATAGAGGAATCTTTTAATTATATAGTGATACAAACAGGAATTTAGATGGATTGGTAGAAAAGTGAGAGACATAACACAAACACAACGACTGAAAAGATAAATGATCGCTTCACACTGTACTGAATTATTTTGGATCTCTACATAAATTATTCAAAATTGGATGGAAAATTTCATATACTTTAAATTTGTTTAGTTACTTTTTTTTTTCATTTAGTTATTTTAAAAGTTGGGAAGTGTTCCGCATCCTGTGCCATTTGGCGTGGTTTCTGAGTTTTCCGCCAATCGGGGATAACTCAGAAACCGCGCCAAATCGCAGTCATAACAACCTACCCGAGCGACGCCATTTTCTCGGTGTCACTTAGGCTTAAAACAAAACAAATTATCAAAGACAAAAAAAAAAAATGAAAAATCAGTGCATATTACACACATGTAGGTATATAACACTTTTAAATATACAACTGCATATATAGAAATCAAGCTAAATTAAAGGACATTTTAAAACCTAAAACATAAAAATTTATTGATAAAATAGCAAATAGGTTAAAAAAGAGAAAATAGAATTTTATGACTTACAAGAAACCCACGTTTTTAATCAAGGATGAACGGATCTCTTGGAGTTTCAATTGCAGCTGCCATTAATCCAAAAATAGGGATTCCAAAAATTTGAATTTGTTTTTCGAAAATCAGAATCGTTAGGAAGTAAACCTCCTCCTCTGAATTAATTACGGAAAAGTATGTAAAAATAGAAAATTTCAAAAGTGTCAGATGCATGGCGAAAAAAAAATTCGCAGAGGACTGACCAGATATCTGTCTACAGGCGAAATGACCGATAAAAAAAAAAAAAAGAATATCAAGCTGATGGCGTTGATGTTATTAAGCTAATGGCGTAAAATGACAACGTAATTAAAATTAAATTGATTGGCCTTTATTAACCACGTTATCACCATGTTCCCCAAAACAGCTATAACACAACATAAACGAACGAGAAACGACCCTATTGAAATATTTATCGCCAAATTTTCCGGTATAGGATATGGAACTCCTCCCTAAAAGTTTTACAACCTAAAATTATCGGATATTTGTATGGCTGCTCAGTGTAGCTGAATATTAAAAATATTACTCTGATTATTTCACAAATACAATCAGTGTGATATTCGCTTTTTTCCCACTACAGTTTGATAGCTTCAAACGCTATCGTTTAAAGATGAATATTGAAATTAAAAAATCGATATAGAAAATTTACTTATTAAGTGAGGGCTTGAATTTTTTTTATGTAAATTGCAGTTATATAGAGGAATAAAAGGAAATTATTTTGTGTTTTAAATTAAAATACAATCAGTGTGATATTCGCTTTTTTTCCACTACAGTTTGATAGCTTCAAACGCTATCGTTTAAAGATGAATATTGAAATTAAAAAATCGATATAGAAAATTTACTTATTAAGTGAGGGCTTGAATTTTTTTTATGTAAATTGTAATATAGAGGAATAAAAGGAAATTATTTTGTGTTTTAAATTAAAGTATCACTGTGGAAATCAGGGCTTAGTGTAGTGTTCGTTCAGCAATTTGTTCAAAAAATCATCTTATTCTGAATTTACGTTGACGGTCATTTAAATGTCAATTTTCATGCCTTCTGCTTTAATTAATATTAAAAATTTTAGCACATAATTAATGAAATAGTAATTTACAGCGCAAAATAATAGTGTGATTATTTACCAAAGAGATAATAATAATAAATACTAAGTGAATTAATTTTCGATTCCAATTAAATGAATTTAACCAATTTTTGATATGTTCGTGTTAAAGTATTTAATTTCATTCATTGGTTTAGGTATTTAACTCTAGGGTATAAATCTCGCAATTTTCTTCGTTATTTTTAAAATGAATCTCGAATATTTCTGGTTTTCTTAAAAAATATTCTTTATTGGCTCTGGTTGGCTATTTCATCTCCAGATAACGAATTCCATTTGTTTTGAATATACCTTCCATCGTACCGATTGGGGTTGAGCTGTGCATGTGGTAAAAGATATAGTGTTTCCGTGCATGAAGTGGGTGTATTAATCAAGATGTAATAGCCATGCAAATATAATCCGCGATCGGGAAGTGAATTGAACTTGACTCCCCGAGTGGTCACGGAATGATTCAAAGAAAGTTGAAAACAATTTACGGAATTGGAATTAAAACTCTGCTAGCTCTTCGATCGCAGTATTCACATTCCTAAGGTGTCCATGCCAGGTAAATCAAGACTTTGACCAGACCTTTTTTCCCAGAACGCACTTTGTCAAGCCAGTGAATACGCGAGAATCGATAGGTCTGGCTCGCGCGGTTCGTTCCACTGTCTTCTCAGATCTTCGAACCGGGATCATCATACAAATGGCGGCACAGGATGATCGGAGTGATCAGTCACTGATGAGCGTGCTAATGCTGATGTTCACATCCGTCGAGGTTTCCAGGGTGTCGGTTCGTAGGGATTCGGACGTGAATTCCGGCGATTCCGAAGTGACGTCACAGATTTCTTGGTGCACGTTGAACTGGAAACCATCTCTTGTCGTGACGTGATCACTTTGGAATTCCATCGTCAGCGTTGAGTTGAGAAAATTGATATTAACTGAAATGAAAACGAAAGTGAGGAATGTTCAAAAGAATGTTCTTTAAGCGCCTGTTCATATAGAATCCTTCAGCGTCAGCGTTAGTAGTATTGACATATTTTAAACCAATCACAGGCCTTAACAATTTCGTTGCTAATCGTTTGGAGGTTTGTAATTGGTGAAATATATTTCAATACGAGTAAAGGTCTGTTCACTTTGCAGTCCGTTAGCGTAAGCGTAAAAAGAAAAATGGCGCTGAGACGGAAATAAACCAATCATAGGCCTTAACAATTTCGTTGCTAATCGTTTGGAGATTTGTCATTGGTTAAATATATTTCAATACGAGTAACGCTGACGCTGATGGATTCTATGTGAACATGTCCTTATGGTCTACGTTGAAATGGGTGCTTGGGTGCAAAATTTCGAAGTTTTAAAAAACATTTCAAGGGCTCATCTTTTAGGATTCTAAAACTGCTTTACGATTCTAAAACTGCTTCGTGCGATCATTGGATGAGAACCGATGGCCCATTTAATAAACCGAAAGCGATATTAAAAGCCCGGAAGTAGCCTCTTGAAATTCATCTTCTAGAAAACTCATTTTTCAGTGACTTTTGCAAACGAGAAAGCGAATAATTTAAAAAGTTTTCGATATATATCGATGAAATTTTGAAATAGTGTTTTATGCATTCCTCACTATGTTTTGACCTAAAAGTTAAGCTATATGTGTTCATTGAATCATTTTACAGGTACATTTATAAAAAGATAAACTTTATAAAAAATCATTGTTTTATTCATAATAACATTCATAATAAATTTGGAACAGATGTAGTATACGCAACGGGCCATCGCCAATTTGGCGCCAAAATCCCGTTCGGAGACCTGTTAGGCTTAAACTGCGAAATGTAAACAATAAATTGGAAAACAAACTTACTGCTGGCTTTATGAAACTCGTAGGTGTAAACGGGATCTTCGCTTCGCTCAGATACCCTTGCTACACTCCGATACGCATCCGTCCAAAAACATTACAGAAAATCCCCAGCCGCTAGCTTCGCTACATACCGCTGGCTGTTGCGGTCAGTAAAACAAAGCTTATCGCAAAAAAATTTAAAAAATACCATCCGATCTTAAAATCCTCCCTGCCAGAATATAAAAACAGCCAAACAACCATCAGATTTGGCAAAAAATCGCCCCTTGGCGTTCGTTGCGTATACTACATCTGTACCATAAAGTTCCCAAGTAATGAGGACGAACACCACTCGATGACAACATTTTTTTGAGCCATCGAATAACAAGTTACTTTTTTCAGAAGCCCATCCAGTTAAGTCCATACTCTACCGTAAATCGGAGCAATAATGCCATTCAAACGCAGAACCAAGAACTTGATGATAACGGTCAATCGTTGAGTGTTGTTTCATCCCAATAAAAGTAAAATAAATGAGCCAGTGACAGTCTAAGGGCCTGTTCACATAGGAGTCCGGCAGCGGAAGCGCAAAAGGAAAGATGGCGCTGAGACGGATATAAACCAATCATAGGCGTTAAAAATTTCGTTGCTAATCGTTTGGAGGTTTGTCATTGGTTAAATATATTTCAATACTCTAACGCTTCTCCTACCGGACTCCTATGTGAACACAGTACCGAACATAGTATACTATACCTCAATATAATAGTGTAAAAAATAGAACTCAAAACCTAAATGCATTCAAACGTTTGTTTAAAAACGAGTGGGAATTTTCATGTCGAGACAAACTTTTGTCTATTTTAGGCACATCACGTTTATACTGGCTACAAGCCTCTCTCAATACGTCATCAAGATAAGAATTAGTAAGCCGATTTCTATATTCTATATTCTATTCTTCACTAATTTTGTTTTGGAATGGGATGATTCCCAAAGATACATTGATGCAGCAAGTGGTAAATTTTTGTCTTCTTCGGGCACTCATTTCAAAAATCACTATTGTGATCAAAAAGTATCCGGAATGCTTCATTTAAAATGCATCTATAATAGTAGATATCGTCTGCAAACTTTTTTCAAACATTTTTACGACTTCTATAAACATCCAGCTATAGTCAGGAATTTATTTCATTTTATCGTCTGAAAATAAATTTGTTTTTAATGATGAGATAAGAATTTTCACTCTGTTGATTTGCTGAAATAGCGAATGTTATTGAGCAAAGAACATGCATCAAATTTTGTTTTCGCAATGAAATTTCTGCTACAAAAGCTTTTGAAATGTTGCAAAAAGCTTTTAAAGACGACTGTTTTTATCAAAAACAACAGTATTTGATTAGTATAAAATGTTTAAAGATGGTAGAGAATCCGTCGTAGATGATCCTCGATCTGGTAGACCACCCACTTCGATTAATGATCAAGATATCGAAAAGGTCAGAGAATTGGTGCTTGTTGATCGTCGTTTGACAATAAAAGACATTATTGAACAAGTTCCTATATAATTTGGTTCCTGTCAAGCAATTTTAAAAGATCATTTAGGGTTGCGACGCGTCGCTTCTCGAGTTGTTCCAAGAACTTTGAATTTGTTCCAAAAACAACGACGTGTTCAAATGGCCCGAGAGAGGCTTTATCAAGGCGATTCCCTTCTAAAATGCATTATTACCGGTGATAAAACTTGGATATACTCTTTTAATAGAGAAACGGCTCAACAATTAAAGGAATGACGCTTGAAAGGTGAAGCAAGACCGAAAAGACCCCGTTAAAGTCGCTCAAAAATCAAGGTAATATTGACTGTATTCTTTGATTGTCGTGCTGTTGTGCATTACGAATTCCTACCAACTGGCCAGACAGTCAATAAATATTATTATTTGAGCGTTTTGCGCCATTTGTGTGAAGCAATTCGTCGAAAACGGTTAGATGGCGAGAAAACTCATGGGTTTTGCACCACGATAATGTGCTTTCTCACAGTGCAATTATCATTCGTGAGTTTTTAACCAAACATTCAACAAATACGGCTCCACAAGCTTCGCATTCACTTGACCATGATACCGTGTGACTTTGTCTTATTTCCACGGTTGAAAATGCCTCTTCGTGGTCACCGTTTTGAGTCCATTAATTCGACAAAAGGAAATTCTCTACGAACTCTGAAGGGGTTTCACAAAAACGACTTGGAGTCGATGTTTTGATGATTGGAATAAACGTTGGCAGAAGTGCATTGCTGTCGGAGGAGATTACTCTGAAGGAGATGCAATGAATTTTGACCAATAAATTGATAACTTTTGTTTAATGCCACCATTCCGGGTACTTTTTGATCACAGTAGTATGTTTACAAAAGCAACTGCCTGATTATGAGTGTCAGTGTCGCATAAAAGCTGTGGTGTGACACTGATCTGCAGGGTGGGCCGCACTTTGAGTATCCATGGTCTAACTGCTGCAGAAGTGAGTGCAGTCAAACCCCGGTGCTCGTCTGCACATGCTGAAATGTGTTCTGATGAGTTGTTCGAAAGTGTCGCCGCGACAAAGCTTTAGTAAGCCGAAATGTGGGCTTTTACCATGATAAAGCAATGTCTCGCTGCAAAAACATTTTTGAAACGTGAGCAGAAGCAAGTTAATCTTGATAGCTTTGGAGTGGAACTCCGTAAATCTGAGATCGGGGGTGTTGAGAGACAGAAAGAATCCTTGTGCAAGCGCTTGATTTTTTATTGGAAGGAGACACCCCTACGAAGCCCTCTATCCCATTAGGCTATCCACTCCTTGCAGTACAGGCTGAGTGAAGATAACGTGTATATTATTTTTTTTATCTAATTATTGTTTTCAATGATGTCTGTCTAGTTTAGAGATTTTGTATAAAAAAAAACAACCCCATCTATTTATAAATTGCACAGTAAAATGGGAAATTTTTTCTTTTCAGGAATCAATGAACTCTATTTACACGACCTCTTATAGGAAAAATACGTTCTGTGCTCGTCGTGCTTTCTGGATCCCATTAACGACGAGTACCGAAATAACACTATATATATATATATATATATATATATATATATATATATATATATATATATATATACAGTAACCACCGCTTATAATGTTCAGTGGTTATAAGAATCAATATCGCGAAAACAAAAACAAATGTATTATTTCCATGTTAAAATTTTCTCTTTAAAGAATCAATCCACCGGTTTTAAGAATCAGTTTACACTCTTCGCTTTCCTTTCATTTTTCCGAAAAAGCCACTTAAACCCTCAAAAGGCACGGAGTTCTTTCTTTTTTTTTAAAGTAAGATTGATAAGATGGGATGGAATATAGTCATAAAATTCATCCCTTTCTTTGTTAGACATAACATAATAGTTTCCCCTTAAACTCTTTAGCACAACACTGTCCTATTAGCTTGACCCGGGGGGATTTTTACGCGTCCGGGTCCGATTTCACTTTTCTCTATTGACAAACAAAATTAGGGACTCTTTTTTCCCACCTCCCACATCCTGGTTGCGGCTTCCTGGACCCTGAAAAACATAAATCTTCGGCGAAGTGTCCACTATCACTTAGGCAAACGTGACATTAGTAGATTCAGCACGTTATCAAACCGTGAAACGTAAGCTAGATGGTGAATCTTCGTCTGAGACTATTAGTATTGAAAAGGTATAAGCACTGTTTATACCTCCCGAAAACTTCATTACGTCAAATTACCATAGAAAACTTTTTCTTGCTCCCTTCCTGTAGTTGAAATGTTAAAACTGTTAAGCAGGTATGTTGTAACAAATATTGGATTTTTTCTTCTCTTACTATAGTGATGTGTATCTACTTATAGGTCTAAAAATTAAGTTGTATTTTAAAAATTATAAACAATAATTTTTATAAAAGATAGTTAACGTCAATTAAAGAGTATTTTATGGTAAATTATCTAATATATGTAAATATAGGTGTGTGTGTGCCTGTCGAAAAACCTAAATTTCGGCTATAAGAATCAACCGCTTATAAGAATCAAAAACAGTAATAACAAACGTGATTCTTATAAGCGGAAATCACTGTATATATATACATACATACACAGTAAGACCTCGTTTATCCGGATCAGATTTGTAGACTTTTTCTTATTTAATGTTCACATTAGATAATAATTTTTAACTATGAGAGCAAGAGCGTCACTTCAAGTACGCCAAATATTCGCTTTTTAGTTTGATTCAATGTACAGTTCCTGCATAGATTGTGCAATAAATTATGGTAATAAAAGGCGTTTTGTTGAGTTTAAGAAAGCTTTACTAGAATGTCACATGGCGTTGATGTGGATTGACTCGGAAAAGTTATTTTTATATTTTTTAATGTCTTGTAAATAATACTATGGAATTTTGTTACAAAAGTTTTTTTTATCGTAATAAGTGGTAAGTCTGCTGAGTTAAGGATTTTGTTTTGCTTATTACTCATATTACCCGGATTATTCTATGGTTCTAGTTAGTCCGAATAAACGCGGTTTTACTGTGTATATATATATGTATAATTATTATTATTAAAAATTATTTCAATTTGTTTTGAAAGTTTATAAATACCTAAAATTTATAATTTTAAAATAATATCTCTCTCTTAAGAATTAAAGCTAAAAATAATTCAACAATTTTTTTATTTGGAGTGATAATATGAGTTTGCACTTTAATCGAGTTTGCATTTAAACAGCTGTTTCTTTATTTTAAATCTTGCTTAGAACTTTGTAACCAGAAATTACTAAAAAATGTTTGTATGGCATGACTGGGAACAATTGTTCAACTGCAAACATTGTTATTAAGGGATTCTATTGTAGTGATACTATTTAATTCAGGTTTTATTGGCCTCGTACCTGTTTTTAATTATTTAGGAATGAAAACTGAATCGGAGATGCTAAAATGCTACATGGAAATTGACATCGAGCGAATACGGAAATCGAGGCGACAAATACTGTCAACTTTTTCATTTTTTACTTTTACAAAAAATCTCATTTCTTAAAAGGTTTTTAAGATATTGAGATAAAATTATGTCACAAGGTTCTGCTTATTTATTGGTATGTTATTAGGCAAAATATAGGTTGTAATTATGTATCTATTAATTTAAGAGCTATTTTTTATTGAAAAATTTAACAATTTTTTGAAAGAAAACCATGTTGTGCATACAAAATTTAGTATATTTTAGTAAATTTAAGAGGTATTGGCAATCGTTTGCTTCATAACACAGATAAGTGATTTACTAATATATTGTTGAAAAAAAGTGAAATATATTGCTTAGATTTTGCTATAAATGGTTCGACATAAGCGATAATTTTTACTAACATTTGAAAAAATATTGCCTAAATTAAAAAATTTAATCAAAATTCCAATAAGTTTTTTTAAAATCCATAGTTTTTCCCCTGTTTTAACTAAAAACAAAAGATCGAATGCTATTATATTATATTTATAATGAAAACTAGTTGTATATTTGAACAAGAGATGGCGCCACGAAAAATATAGAGCTAAAGTGCTTGTCTTGATTCACTCCTTAGCAGATCGGCTAATGGATTTGTAACGGCGCTAAGTTTAATTAAAATGTTCTAATGTTATGATGTTGTATTGTGTGTTATCCAACATTCGATACGAATATCGACCCCTTCAAGAGTATGAACTTAACCTGATTGGCTTCTGAAAAAAAGTGACTTCGATGGCCCCAGAAAAATGCTGCCATTTAGTGGCGTTCATCCTTATTATTTGAGAAATTTATTACGAACTAGTTGGAAACCGTCAAAACATGACGACTGGATAGTAAATAAATGTAAATAAATAATCCAACAGAGATAGATAAAAATAATACGAATATAGACAAAAAACAAACAGAAATCAAGCACTCTGGGCATCCACGCACCAACGGCAAGATTCTGTATAAGAGCCGGAACTGAACCATTAAACAACATAGAGGTAACCGACAGGTCTCGTCATCAGGGAGCCTAACCAAATCAGTTACCTCAAGGGGAACTTTCTGAATAGGATGCAGGCAAGCCCAAAAGACATCCCGAGTCCCCCAAGGAAGCAATTAGTCAAAAGAAAATGAAAAGACAAACACAACTTACAGTATGGGCTCAACGCACCGTACATGCAAGCACACAAATAATCCTAATGCAAAGTAAAAGATGCATACACACCCCAATTCCGTAAGTGGCGGTTATGGCGAAACAGCAGCCAATTCTATCCTAGAAGTTACGTCAAATTTTTATCAGATCAAGTCTCGAAGGCTATGGGCGATGAAGATGCGGCTCCGATTTTTAATAGCACCACAAGGGTCGGAGTCCGACTTGGTTAAATGAAACATCGGTCCCGTCATTTTGAACCGAGTCAAGTGACAAGACCCGGCACCTCCAGAGGTAAATTTGAGAACTCGGAGGACATTGTAGCCACGCCCTATGTTACGTGCCCCGACCACCATTAGTGAAGGCGGCGGTAGATTTGCAGCGACGAGCATCGAACGAGGGACGTTCAGATCTCTCGCCAACTGGGCTACCGCGCCCACCTTGAAATATTGCATATATAATAAACAGTATTATAGGCAGTTACTCAAAAATTCATGTAAATCAAGCAAAAATCATGAGTAAGGGCCTGTTCACATAGGAGTCCGTTGCGTAGCGTTAAGGAAAAGATGACGTTGAGGCAAAAATAAACCAATCATAGGCCTCCAAACGATTAGCGATGAAATTTTTAACGCCTATGATTGGTTTATTTTCGTCTCAACGTCATCTTTTCCTTAACGCTACGCAACGGACTCCTATGTGAACAGGCCCTTAATCTTCGTAGTGCCTGCATGTACTAAACTAGCCGGGATGTGTTCGGCCGTTTTCGTAAAAAATTGCTAAATTTCAACACAAATTCATAAATTTTGCTAAAAGTTGTAGAGTCATGGTCTATGTTTTCATCATTTTCGTATTTTGGTGTTATACCCCTTCGAAAAATAAAACGGAAATTGTCGCAAGTACTTTTTTTTTTTTTTTTTTTTTTTGGGTGCTCCGAAGGTAGTCGGATACCTTAAGCCTAAGTGACGCCGGAAAAATGGCGTCGCTTACGCAGGTTGCATTATTCCGCCAAATGCGGAAAACTCAGGAACCACGCCAAATAGCGCCAAGCGCACAGTATACGGAACTCTTCCCTCAGACGCACCTCCCTGCCAAGTTTGGCGATTTTGTGTATGACGTGATAACTATGCGATTTTGGCGAGATTTTTTTTTTGGGGGGGTGGGAAGATTTTCCTACGCAACGGACTCCTATGTGAACAGGCCCTAAAACGTACAATCGAACATAGGTCTAGAAATGATACTTTTAAAGGTACGTAAAAGTGACCAATCCCCTTAAGAGATCTTTCCCAAGCGAAAAGAAATAATTGTCTTACGTATTTGTCCCTGGGACATGACGCCGCACATCCTGTCTCCGTTGACGACCAAGAAATCGGACTGGCAGTGGGGGTCTTCCTCGACGTCGAACGCCTGCACCTTCATCTGGAGCCTGCACACGGAGGGATGGAACTTCTGCACGGTGAAGGTGCACATGCGGCCGTTGTCGTACGGCAGGGGGTAGTTGGGCGACGAGAACACGAAGTCCGGCTGGTCGAAGGTGGCGTCGCAGCTCGGGAGGGTGCACTCCTGCTGGACGACGGTCACCATGTACCCCAAGCCCTGCGTCTCATTGTCCGAGTGGAACGACATCGTCACTTGGTCGTCCTCCGTGAACGAGATGGTTCCTGCAACGAACAGAACTTGTCGAGTTAGTGCTTCTTGTGAGAGACAAACTCTTTTCAAGACATTCAATTACTTGTCTGTCGAATTGAAAAACAGAGTCTCGATAATCCGAAATAATTGGGACCACACCCTTTTCGGATGAAGCGAAATCATTTTTAAAATATACTTAAACTAGCTGAAAACCCGCACTTCGCCACGGAGTACATTCAAATTAAATAGAACGGTCAATGTATGCAATTAATGCCAAAACAAAGAAATATATATATATATATATATATATATATATATATATACAGCTCATATTCAAAATATTAGAATAATTACATTTTTTTACAAATTGAAAATATCGTTTGGTAATTTAATGTCTTTTAATGCAAATATGCAAACGATATTTTTATTAAGAACTTATTGTTGATTAAACTTATTTATTATCTTAAAATTAATATCATTTTTGAAAAGATTAATTGAAAAAAAAATTATTTCGAAAAGTCAAAATATTAGAATATTTATTCAAGTGGTTCAAAATATTAGAATATTTCACATTAATTCTCCTTTAATTATCACAAATTCACAACTGGTGGCATCATTGATTAAATTCAGACGATTTTATTTAAAATCAGTATTCTTTTTGCAGTTTGTTTGCTTTTTCGTCTTAAAATGGGTCGTGTGAGTGATATTCCTGAATCTATTAAACTTCGTATGGTTGATTTGTATCGGCACGGTAAAAATCAATGTTATATAGAGAATTATTTACATTGTTCGCAATCAAGCTTTAGTAAAATACTAACACAATATTCAAAAAATGGAAAATTAGAAAATAATGGCCGAAATGGCGGCCGAAAACCAAAAACATCTGCTAGAGATGACAGGAAAAACTGAAGCGTATAGTTAAGAAAAACCGTTTTCTTAACTATACGCTTGTGCTAAGTGTGCGATTCTTGCACCGAAAATGGAAAGAAGAAGGAGTTGAAGTTTCTAAATCGACCACATTAAGACGTCTCCATAAATTTAAGTTTGAATCTCGTGTACCGAAAACAAAACCTCTCATGACTACAAAACAAAAGCGTATAAGATTGAATTGGTGTAAATCAAGACGTTTATGGAGCGAAGAAGATTGGAAAAAAATATTATTTAGTGATGAAAGTATGTTTTGCGTTTCATATGGTAATCTAGGTATTCGAGTTTGTAGAATGAAGCAAGAAGCATTTGATAAAGAATGCCTTAAACGTTCGGTAATATTTGCTGCTAGTGTCATGGTTTGGGGTTGCACGAGCGCAGAAGGACCTGGAAAGTTATGCATAGTCTACGAAAAGGTTAACTCTCAGATATATCAAGAAATTTTGGAATATTGCATGATTCCATCATCAGAAGATTTATTTGAAGATGATTTCATCTTTCAACAAGATTTAGCGTCACCACATACCTCGGTGTCATTAGAATTGGTTCCATCAACGTAAAATTAAGGTACTTCCTTGGCCACCAAACTCACCAGACATTAATCCCATCGAAAACTTATGGGGTATAATGAAGAAAAACTCCAAGAAAATTCTCCTTAAAGTAAAACTGAGTTAGTGGCACATATAAAGTCTATTTGGGCTAATATTGATAGAAATGTTTGTAAACACCTTGTATATAGTATGTAAGATCGATTGTACGCTGTTATTAAAGCTAAAGGGGATGCTACAAAATATTAATTACCATTTACTTCGTATTCATAAGGTGATATTTTTGCGTAAAATAAAATATTCTAATATTTTGAACCAATCTAAATTTTATTCTAATATTTTGATGTGTTTCAGAAAGCTGTTGTATACCTAATTTATTGTATTTTATATTTTGTAAATGTTAAAATCTTATCTAAACATTCCAGATTTAATTTATAAGAAACTTAATTGCATTTACTTAGTATCAAAAATAAATAAATGGAAAATAATTTCTTTCTTATTACTTTTTCTCAATTATTCTAATATTTTGAATCTGAGCTGTATATATACTAGCTGAAAACCCGCGCTTCGCTACGGAGTACATTCAAATGAAATACAACGGTCAATGTATGCAATTGATGCCAAAAAAAATTATATATATTTATAATAAATGCGACGATCAATGTATACAATTGATGTAAAAAATATATTTTATAAAAAAATCGTAAGGAGTATTTATTTTTTTTTTGGATATAATCCAATCGTCTGCTGCATTAGAAAGAAAAAGAAAAAACATTTTTTTTGTCTATTTAGTTGTTATGCACGTGACGATAAATTAATATAAAGTACCAGAAAAAGAAATCACGTGATCGGCATTTAATAAATTGAATTCTAAAAATGAATCTTTAAAAATTCACCAAAAATCAGAAAATCGAGGTAAAGATTCAAAAAAGATTTCATTTTAAAGGAATTTTTAGGATCTTTCTCGTGATATAAATTTTATAACCCTCAAATTATTATTTTAAATGCAAACTTCAAAAAAGTTACAAAAACAGCTTAAAAATTTAATTTAAAAGAATCTAAGAAGAATTTTTCAAAAATATTTCTTAGTGCACCCCTACACCATAAGAAGAATCGCCATGCAAAATGTCAGCCCTTTAGGTCCAGCGGTTTGGTCTGTGCGTTGTATGTCAGTGAGTCAGTTACGGAACTGTTTTATATATATAGATTACATGATAACACGTGATTACATAAATATTACATATTTCGTGTGATA